>OX411548.1:28915108-30115108 GCA_948146395.1 Fragum whitleyi | reverse complement strand
TAATAGGGCGCAAGATTTGAGGATGCTCAAGAGAATTTCTGAGTATCATTCCTGAAATAAGAATTAACAGATATCTGCTGTCAACAACAACAACAAAAAAAAAAAAAACGATTTACCAATCAAAATACTAATTCATGTTGGGATGACTATTGCCTTCCGCCATTTCCCATTTTATTTAACCTAAACGCCGTAATATTACGAAGTTCAGGTAGCCCTCAAACGGTTTACTTTTTGCTTCATTTTTTTGCTATCTGTGGGACGTGCCCATTCGGAACAACGCCAGTACTTTTCCACAATTTGGAAGGTACCTCAGACATTAGAGAAGTATTTTGGGGTAATTTCTTTAGGATACATGCTTGTAAAAATTCAAAATTCTATAATTCTTTCCCATCGTTGATAGAGATATTTTGTATATCATAACTTGCATTATTAATAGCCTTAACGTTTTCAGGGAATGGTCAGCATGCTTTCTACTTCGGTTCTATGTAAAATAAGATCCGCCCGGATAGAGCCAAAATTTGAAGCCCATTGCATGGTATGAACACTCTTGATAAAGTCAGGAATTAACGAAATATGAATATAATTATTTGATGATGCAGATGATGACTTCAATGCTTTTGGGCAGTTGAAAATGATAAAAATAACCGTAATATACTTGAACAATCGGTGTTATATCGGTCGAACTCGGTTTCGAGGATGAAGGAAACTTTCGTCAACATCTGGAAATCGTCCACTTTAAGAATCAGCTGGATAATCTACCCATTTAACAAATGTTCGTCGCAGTAGTATATTCAAAATCAATCAACTTTTAGATAAATTGGGACTTAATTTTATCTTGCGTTACTTTAACGTAGATCTTAATTACTTCCCGATAATTCAGAAGCAGTTAAGGGATCAATTTATTCAGAATTGGTTCGAAGTTATTTCTAATTCACCAAAGCTCGATTATTATAAGCGTTTTAAACTATCTTTCGATTTTGAACCATACCTACAAAATGTTACTAATGACAGACTACGAATAAGTTTAACTTAACTACTAATTTCTGATCATATGCTTGAAATTGAGACTCGTCGATATTCAAATATTGAAAGACAAGACAGGTGTTGTAAACTCTGTCAATCTAACTCCTTTGAATCTGAATTTCATGTTATTTGCTGTTGTCCAAGGTTAAGATAATTTCTGCACGTTACCTAATCTAAAGACCCTTTCAGACTGATGAAATAAAAAAATGTTAAAGTCAAAAATAACCTTTCAAATTTATAAAAGAAGCCTGAGTTTTGAGACAGGAATTGATATCAATCCCTGTCGTTTGATTTAAATTGTGTTTTATTAAACTGAAGGCTGAGCCGAAGATATGTGATTTGATTATTTAAAAAAATACAAAATACTCCTGTGATGTGATTATATGTTTTTGTTTTGTATTGCGCATGTTACATATATGTAATATTTGTGTTTATGGTCATGGGTACTTTTGTGTCGATTTGCAAAAATTAAAGAGTTTGAGTTTTTTGTTTTTATCTTTTTTGATATTCAGTAGAAGTTATCTCAAGTTGGGGCATATGCCTTTCTTATCAATGTGATATCCCAGGAGTCAATGAGACTCAGGGCGCGACCTAGGACTAGCTTAGATTGATTGATTGAATGGAGTTAAACGCCGCTTTCAACATTATTTCGGTTATATCGCGGTGGCTGGAGCACCTAGCAATGGATTCCTGGTATTTCTATCACCAGTACAACCACCACATTCTTTCCTAGCCTCCAGCCGCTATCTCACTTAGGTCAACGATTATCAACCCATTGGTGAAAGACAAATAGTCGGAAAGAATGAGTGCCGCCGTCGGGGACCATCTTAGACCCCTTGTCTCTATTGTCGCCCATTTGGCCATGCTATTAGACTAACATGATATCCTAATCGGAAGACCTCTCGACTAATCATCGATTTGTTATAGATTACGGAAATGTCCGAATATCGTTCCGATTGATAAGATACCATCTAGCTGATTCTTAAAGTGGACGATTTCAAGATGTTGACGAAAGTTTCTTTTACCCTCGAAACCGAGTTTGACCGATATAGCCCCGATTTTTCAAGTATATCACGGTTATTTTTATCATTTTCAACTGCCCGAAAACATTGAAGTCATCATCTGCGTTGTTGTTGTACAAAAACTTGGATGCTTTAGTGTCAGGTCGATATTTATTACATTGGAAGAACAAGAGAAGGTATAATTTCACGAATGGCTGACACGAAAAAACAAATGATTGCTCTATTTCTTCAATACAAAAATGTGAAAATTGTGGGACAAATTTTCTCAGAGCACGTAATTTTTCATGCAATTGCTGCTTAGCAACGTAAAAGTACGAAAGAGTGTGATTACAATAGAGTATCCAATGACAGTCGATATTGATCTAGCGACCACTTCTTATCAGCAACTACTTTTATTTAGCGACCAGCATAAAAGGCCCCTTTGTTGGTAATGTTCAAAACTAAGCCTCAAACGGATTGCGTTAAAGGAAAACTTCAGTTAAATGATGACTTTGTTCACTACGCCAAAGAAACTGATCGTCGAGTTGACCATTGGTTATTTATAAAATTCTGAAAGACATGTTTGCGTGCGGAAAGGTCGTTATTAGCTGTCCTGTAGCAGGTGTCTTCTTTAACGCAGTTATATTACAATTCTTACTCTTACATCAAAAGAAAGAATATAAATTCTTAATGGTCTAATTAAAGTTCATTTGCAATCCTGATTGAACTTTATGCTGTACACAACTGTTGTTCTTAGTTACAAAAAGAAGTGTGTTGAAATATAGTTTACATATGCAATGTTATTCTTTCCTGCTAGATTTATTTTTTTTTTGATAATTATTACAACGACATTGAAGCGAGATATCAACTAATTACCCCGCCCCCATGCCAATCCTACCCTCACACACATAGCAAAGGAGAGGGATATAGTACAATCGCCATAGCTGCCCGTCCGTCTGTCTGTGCGTAAACACTATTTTGTCTAGATGTTTTCGGATAGAAGAATTTTTGTTGCCACTTCTTTGAAATATACACATGTATGAGATATAAATGTTAACCCCCCTCCCCCTTACGAAGCGATACTGGTATCCCCATATCTGTCCGACCGTCTGTCTTCCTGAACATATTGTATTTTCCGGAAGTTTTCTAGTTACTTGCTACATTGCAGTCACTACTTTGAAATTTATCAAATTTATCCCGTCACGCAAAAATTGGCTATCTGGGAAGAGTATTAAGTGTCGATCCTCGTCAGGGTGCACGATCTGCGCAGACTCAAAAGGGTCGAAAGGTTGTTCTTTTTGCAAATTACACACTTTCTGAATCTAGAATGATTGTTTAACCTTCCCATATAACTATATCCGAAATCCGCCTTCTGGTTGACATATTCTGGATCAAATCCTACTAACAAATATACTGAGCGACTTTAAAAACGCAATACTTAAAAACAGCACTAAAATGTCAATATAAGTGAACAGACTTGGACTGAAATATACTTATTTTGTTACCTTAACTATCTACCCTTAATCCAACATCAATGTCGTTTTGAAACGTATTCCCAACATGGTGACAATTTTAAACATACCCACGAAAGCTGATATTTCTCCATAGCCCTACTGTTAGGCCGATATTTTCTTTTCAAATAAAACATTAGTCTAACAAATTTCAGAGCTAAGTTGAATGAATCAAGAAGTCAAACAATTTATCAATACTGCGATTAAGCACGTTTGGTCCAAAGACGACACCAAAACGTCGTCTTTTTGACCTGAAATGACGTCATTTACATGCTTTTCCATTACTTTCGTAGAACCACAAACGTTGTTCATGTGAATGCGGTTTTGGCAAAAAGAGCCTCTTCACGCATTTTACCCTTTAGAAGACATGTCGATTAGAACTGAGATGACATTTAGAGCGTGCTTACGACATGACACTAACGTCATTTTAACACGTAAAGTCCTCTGAAACTGCGTATTGGCAAGGTCCTATCTTAAAGATGTTCAAATATTGATGGAATTAATCAATTTTTTTAAGTCTAAACGAGGTAAGCGACGTTCCATTATTAAGGAACAATTTCCCTTTTGACATACTCGATTCAGAGCGCAGTCTTTGCAAAGTGAGTGAGTTGATTTCATTTCTTCAACGGTTTTTGTAATGTCTATCCTAAATAACCTTCCACACTTCTAATTTGTTTAATCATTCCACCATGAAAAGTACAATACAAAAGAATGAGTGGACAGTAGATTGCTATGTCGAATACTAACTAAAGCGTCAGATCAAATGGAGATTTAGTCGATTCAACAGAGTATCTTCTTTGTATGATTTTAGCTAAATTAAGTTAAAACAAATCTACTTTTCCGTGCCAAAATTTAAAATTTACTATGTTGCGTTTTTAAAGTCGCTCAGTATATTTAAATTACGGAGTTCCCAGATGGTCCCTTTTCGGGTCACATATATATTGAACATTCGTTTTAATCCCCACCCCTCAACGAAGGGAAAGGGGTATGCTGGAATCATTATGGCTATCAGCTCGTCTGTCAATGTGTTAACATTCTGTTCGTCCGAAAGTCTTCTTACAGATTATTACAGATACTTCCTTTATTTATAATGTGTATCTTCATGTGAAGTTTTGCATCTTTGGAGCCCCTTTTTTCATTTGGTTATTGAAATATCTCTCATTTGAAATGTATTGACTAGTCTACTTCATCAACCTTTTAATCAAGTCCATTACAGAAAAAATCGCAACTTGTAAATTGCTTTGAAGAAAAAACAAATCCGGCGACATACACTTTTCAATCCTTAGTCTTGGAGTTGATTACATGATTAAACTTTTGTGTTTTTAAAAATGAATCTTATGACACTTTTTTATGAAAAAAAAATCGTAGATTTTGCAACCTTTTTTTCTGTTTTTGAAAAAAAATACAATTTTACCAAAATATAAGCACTTTTAAAGAAAAATACCTTCATTATCACAAATCCAGTTATTTTCACTCTATTTGATAGCTCTCTCTCACAGAAAGAGAAAATAGGCCCATGGCTACTTCTATCTTCTTTTATGAAAATTTCACCATGTACTTGGGAACTAGTATTTCTATTAATTCAGCCCTCTTCTTTGTTGTTGTTTACTTGTCGGTAAAAAGTGATCGCAAGTAAAGCAAGTTTTCAAGAAAAATCTAAATTCTGTGATTAACTTTACCTATTGTCCTTAATGAAACTTTAAACGTTTTATTATACTGAACAACAAAAATAACGCATCACTTAAATCTTTAGATATAACTTTTTCTATAATCCAAAGTTTTAAAAAGAAGTTATACAAAAATAAACGTTAACCAATTATTGATTTGTGACAAAATGGGTGACACCGTAGATGTAACTTTTGAAGGGTTACATATTCTTAGAGGCGACAGCTTCAAAGATAAAGATTTTGAAAGTTTGGGTCAGTTTTCGTTGCTCAGTAAAAGTCAATAACGCGTGAGTTCATGTGCAATATTGCCCTCAAAGAATGTCTGACACGTCGATTTCTGAATTTTACCAACAGTGAATCCCAACATGGCTATCCAATTGCTCTTAATGATGCCTCAATTCGGGTTTTCGCTCTCTGTTTAGGACTATAATTGCAAGTCTGTTTCCGATATGCTAGAGTTCCCATCTTAGTGGTTCACTCTCATCACTAGTCCACGATAACCAGAAAATCTCTGACCTAGAGAGAAAAGAGTTTCTGGTCATCACACTTTACAATATGCCCTCCCCAGCCTGTCAGCATCCAACGTTCGGCACAGACAGTTGTTATGATCGACTTTTTAACATGATAATGGTCAAATTATGATCCCTCATGGAAGGTGCAAGATTTTAATCACGTAAATGAACCAATTAAATACGACATCTCGCGATGACGTTCAAAAATTCAATATTTCTCTACGGCCAAACTCGAAGTCTTTACTTTATCTGATAAATGTCGACCCGATTTTCGTGACCACCTTTATATGCTTTATAACTCAACCAATTTTTGTTTTGTATGATGCGTTCCATCTGCTGCATGAGCAAAAAAGCAAGTTTATCATATTCAAGTTTCTCTGCTCAAGTGAGAAGGGGCTCAGGAATAAATTCTACCACAATTTCTTACTAAGTGGTTTGCCAAAATAAAGTAATGTCATAACAGCAAATCGGTCAATTCCGGGGCTAATTTATTTATCATTCAAAGGTGATGCGTTATTTTTGTTGTTCAGTATATTTTTACATTTTTTTTATATTTTTGAAATACACTACTTTTGTCTTTTTTTCTGTGGGTTCGTTATTCACATGTTACTGTATAAAAAAATTATTCATTCACAGAACCTACACAAGTCATCATTTATACCATTTAATTCCTACAAATATAGTACAGCTTTTCTCAGAAATATAACTTAAATGATAACATGTTTTTACAACTGTCATCTTCCAAAAACATAACACACACACACACACACTCAAAAAATAAAACAAAAAAAAAACACGCTTGGAAGCGTTTGTGAGCGATTTCGTTTCCTGTATGTGTGGTGATTTGATTTTCTTTTCATTACGCAAGGCATGTTCGCATGATAGATTCTATCATCCGCTTTATAACTTAAATAATACTTATCGAAGTAAGTATTATTGTTTATTTATTTCTTTCATTTAATTATATATTTATATATTTAATAATTGTTAAAATAATGAAACTTTGCATTTTTCTTTCATTTATAATCACCATCATTTTTTTTATTAAGACGACACAATAAATTTACCTTTGTAGATAATAACGATCCATATCAGAAGGATAAGTGTGAGAATTATCCTCTTTTTCTGAAACATATCGGCGTGACAGGCTAAATAAGTAATTGATGTAGAAATTTACAGAAAACAAGTAACATGAAATAGCATTTAAACATCGCATTGACACCATTTATCGACCACATTGATTAGATGAGACCGCTCGCGTTGTTGCGGTAAGCAAGGTAGAATAAAGAGTTTGGTATATGAAGCCTACTATGTACACGCCTGTCGGAGCGTGTGTGTGGTCCGTTCGTCCGTCTATCGGACGATTCCAATATAGTAACAAAACTTCTGCAATTATGAATTTCCCCAAAAATGTTTATCGAAGTAAGTTAAGATGATTGTCAGATCAAGTTATTTATTTGAAGACATGACGATAAAGTAAACATACACAAACTATTTGTTTACATGTAAACATAACGAGTTCCAAAAGAAAATGTGCACTTTCGTTTTTTTACGGAAGCAAAAGGACCGGGCAACTGCATAATGCATGCACGCATTCAGAACGTATGGATGTTGAAATTTCCCCTTCTTAGGGCCCCGTCTTTGGTCTGAGCTTTGTGCTTATATATTATTTCAGAGCTTTTGGGGGCACCTCAAATCATATAAAAACAGAAGTTTTACGAACAGTGCTTTAATATTCAATAGCGTCTCGTGTTGTTCTTAAGATGCCATATAAGATAGAAACTTCGATTTATTTTGAAACTTAAACGTTTAAGTTTGATGGCATTTTTGATGGCATAAAGTTCATTCATTTACGTTAGTTGTAGGTCGACACTCGTCACAATGAACGTTGCATAGCAAACACGCGCAAAATGACTCGCTTTACGAAATTATGTCCTAGAAATTTCACATTTTGTCTCATTTTTGCATAAAAGAAAAAGAATAATCGTTTGTTTTCGAGTAAGATCGATTAATATTTCATTTCGTGAACAACACAAGCTATACTTTCACTCGTGGCTCTGCCAATGGTGAAAATATAGCTTTTGTTGTTCACTAAATGAAATATAAATCTATTTTACACTGAAACAAACGATTATTATCTATATACTCACATAAAGATGCGATTTTGTGCTTTTGTATGCCACAGTGAATACAATAAATGCAATTTCAGACACATCATTTACTTAACACGTTAATTACATGCAAAACATGAAAAATTTTAAGTTTCAGCCAAGCCGAAAATTGATGCTAACTATGTGATTTTTGTTTTCAAAGATCGTCAAAAAATAACCATGGTGAGGGTGTTGTACGAAGTTTTATGATGACAAGTATTGTAATTTCCAAAATATTCGGGTTTTCAAACTGCACACTTTCTTCTGGAACTAAGAATACTGGTTTCTTGATATGTTGATTATATGATATTAATTTATTCTATTTTGACAGTAGACATACATGTGAATATGATAATAAAATGAAAGGAACCTTACTATAAATAAAGGCGAAAGTACTGTCAATTAATTCATAATTCGGTTGTTTGTCTTATTATCATAGTATCATGAATTTAAATATGAACATATCTACGAAGCAAAAGAACTATAATGGCCCTATATCGCTCATCTGAGAATGTGAGTCTTTCTATAAATTATCTATGACATACACGAGATGTAAGAACATAGGTCATTAATTTCTTATACAAGAATGGAAGTAGCTGTGGCCTATTTTGGTAGATCAATTTATAAAAATATCACAATTTCATAAAATTGTACGGCTCTAGTTTTAGAATGAGACATTTCTCATAAGTTTTTCTTCTTTCACCTCTATGTTAAATGTTCCGCTTTGTTGTAATGATAGTATTCAGCTCCCAACATTTTTTGTTGTTGGATAACTTAATCATAAACAACCCTGGAATATTAGTTTGTTTACTACTTCCAAAGGACCACAAATGACTTTCTCTTTATGTTAAATGCTTATAAAATCTGTCATTGATACATGTAATCCACAAATAATTCAGATGGAACTTGTATACATGACTAGTCCCTGTTCAGTTTATAAGTCAGACAAGATATCTTGAACATAAATCTTGTCAGGAAATAATTTTTCATTATTATTATTGTCACGATTAATTTCTCGTAATTCGGCAGGATTTACTTTTCATCTATTTGTATCCATACTTTGGATCTACAAGAGAACCGTTTCGAGGGAGCTCACTTAGCACCAATCTTAATCCAAGGAATATAGTAGGGTTAGTGCGCTTCATTTAAGGCCTACACTTCTAACTCCTCAGCAGAAAACTTCAGAGCAATTTTTCGTCTTTTTGGGTCGAGGCCAGGATTCATTTTACTCGTCCTTGTATGCCAAACGAGGATCTGTAATGAATAAAACAGTGATTATGAAGCCATTCAACTTTCCAAACTTTATAGAGGGGTTTCGTGTACTCGGCATATAAAAATTCATTTGTCGCTTCAAACGTATTTGATTGAACAACGTGTATTTAATTTGGATTCTAAAGTCGTAAAAGTGGTGCGCTTTCCAATGATTTAGATATACAATGTAGGGGTTTTTGCCAAGTGTGAAGTCTAAATGTTAATGCTTTTCTACAATTTCAATACGACTGTTTTCAAATATTAAACATGTTTATATTATACTTTGTAATCCGAAGAAATTATAGTTTCCGGGGCTTTCCAGGTTGAAATCCACTTCATTTATTTAACCTTTTAGATCTATATCGTTAATTATATGCCGTGTTATATTGGAAGCTCTATTCAACGTGTTATCTTGACATGCCTAATTTTTGCAATGACGTTCACATTTAGATGGAAAAAGATTGAGCCTAATACAAAACCTTGTGGTACCCCTATTTAAGATCCGATTCGTATGATTGAATGACCACATTCTTAAATATGTGAATGACTTAAATAACTAAAGCCTAGGGTCTGTTTTACTAAACATCTTACGATCATTTTTTTTTTCTTCTTTTTTTTTTGCGTAAGTCAAAAATTAAATTGCTTCTACAGAAGTAACTAAATGTGGAATTCTGCCATGCACCATCTCATACGAATCGGCTTCTTAAGATGATCCCAATGAGATATTCGAGACAGAATCTAACAAGGATGAAAATACCAGGTACGATTTGCGATTTCGACTTACGATCAATCTTTTCGTAAGAAATTTTGTAAAACGGGCCCCAGATGCATAACGAAAGTTTGTTTGTATGTATGGTGTTTAACGCCACTTTCAACATTATTGTAGTTATATTGAGGTGGCTAGTGTACCTACCCATGGTTGACTGTCGTTTATCTCATCTGTGCAACCACAACATTTACCCCAGCCACCACCTGCTCATCCTAGTTAGCAGTTCTACTTATCTTACACCCTTTGGTGGGAGACAAATGGCATTTGTCAATATGACTTTTGTCTATTGATTAATGATTCTACAGACACCAGCCCTGCGTTCAGAAAGAAACCGTTAGCGAAGCGCTTTCGAAATGATACCTCGCTTTGCACGTATGTGCACGTGCAAAGCGGGGTATCATCTTAAAGCGCTCGCAAAACGCTTTTACATCCTTAACACAGGGCAGTATTGACAGCCCAATGCGTTACTTCTCAACTTGGCGGGCTCGACTCGATACCCATGTCTTAACAAAGATTGTCACCTAGATTCATAAAATATGCCAGACGCTATTCTCATCATTTTGCTTATGGCCCCTTTTATCGTGATGGATGCATTGAATTGGTCACTATTTTAAACTGAGTACACTAAATAGTTACCTTGGTACAGTTGTCGGCTTTCGGTTCTAAGTCACTTTTTTCTATTCCTAATTGTGCCAGAAAGCATGGCTCAAGATGGGTAACACATGACATATTAAATCTGGCTCTTCTCTCCTTCAAGAGGTCTCCATTTACAGCAAAGGCCGCCATATCAACCGCGAACTTTCTACCAGGATCAAACCCAACTATCCAGCCAACAACCTTATCAAAAAAGTAAGGAAAATTAAGAAATAAAGAAGAAATCACCAAAAGAAAAAAATGGCAAGTTTCAGAAAAGTGTCTCGCAAAGTCTTGTGCAAATTTATCCAGCTGCTGATTACTTCGGTGTAATTTTTTTGCATAGATACGTAACAAATTGGCAAACTGTGGTGTCTGTGGACTTGAGGTAGAGCATCGGCCTCTCGACCCAAAGGTTCTGAGTTCGATTCCCGGGAGCGGATATCCTGGTTCCTTTGAACATTGGTCCACACATTCAGCGCGAATAGTGGTTTATTTTCAAGGAAGCAGAATCGATAGAGATTAATCTAAGCTGTAAGAACTTGTTTCCCAATCGATGTAAAACAAATAGGTTTAAGACCTTAAACAAATTGGCAATCGGGAACCCTCGGTGATTCTACGGAATAGATCTCGGGAATAATAAGAGCGCAGCCATGAAAGCGCGTCATTTCGCAAGTGGGTTTATTTGACGTCACATACATTAACGATCCCGCTAACGATGACGTTGCATAAAACAAAGTCAAAAAGTGGGCAAAATATACTTTGATAAAAAAAACGCAGTGTTTTACTGCGTTTTGTTTTAAAATTATAATATGCCAAAAGTTCTTAACAGAGGTTCGGAAAGAATAAAAGAATGTGATTTTCTTCAAGCTTATCAAATTAACCGAAGTACCATTAAGCCGAATTACCTAAAAAAATGACCCAAAATTACTACACAAAAAATTGCGAGGTATTTTCCAGTCTACGAAAAAGACTGGGCGATGTTCCGAGTGACAAATTGGAAGATCGCTCGTACTTTTCCGTAGTGTAGTAATTTGGGGGATCATTGTAACGAATTTCGGCGTCTGGTGGTATTTTGGTCAAGACGATTAAAAAAAAATCTAAGGCTTTCCGGTCGAATAGGGGAACTTATAGCGCACTTTAAATGTTGATGACAAAACTCAGTAAAACACTGAGCAAAGCCACAAAATTGTAACATACCCATCTTTAATATTTTGTTGATATTATTTTATTCAACGTAATCTTTAGTGGGAACGTTGATGCTTTTGACGTCACGTGCAAGACGACGTACTTTCATGACTACCCCCTTATGATTTTCGAGGTCTATTCCGTATAATCGCCGGATACCCAATTGATCCGTACACATTGCCATACTTTCATAGCTCAAACTACCAACAGCCTTTATGCTGTAACCAAATGCAGGGTTTTTATTGGACAACTTCATTCAAACGGTTTGATTTGGATAAAACTTAAAGATGATTAAATGACTACAATATTTCACAGAAACTATTCTTTTGTGATGAGTTTTGCTGAAGATTTTTTTTCATTTACCTTTCCATTTTTCACGGCAGGACTTTCATAACTTGCACCACCAACAAGTCCAACCGGCCATACAGATACCTTCTGAGTGTATCGCATCTGAAATGAACATATCTTACAGATGTTATATATATATATATGAGAAATAGATTTGTTCTAACAGTGTTTTAGTAATGGAATATCATTTTTTAACCCTAGCGCTTTCGAACTTCATTATTTCTTCATCAGGGGCTAAACGAGAACTGACAGTGACAAGAGGGACGTTGGCCCTGGGTCGCTCACCTGAGAAAAAAGCTTCATTACCTAGGTATGTCCATGCAACCACAGAAAAAGATATTTTCACTTATTCAATCAGATAACTTTTGAAATAATCCTCCCCCGCCCCCTCTACTCCTCCCCTGGTCATTATTCATTTAAGCTTTTTTCGTGAAAGGTCTGTGATCAGCTAATCTATGCTAGATATACAGGCTGAGTCTGAGACTTTTTAAGTTTTCTTTAATGAGTTGATCAATCCATGTCAAATATAAAGGCTGTAGGGATTCAAAATTCTCAACAAAGCACTCCCCCCTCCCCAAAGATGCTCTGCACCTGGTGAATCTACAATCATGATTTTACCTTATTCAATTAGTGTCCATATGTTGATCATCCATACCATTTTTCAAGTCTGTAGGACTCCTGGTTCAATCGAAGAAGTTTAAAGATTTCAAAAATGATCCAAAGTACTACCCCCTCCCCAAGACACTCAGCACCTGGTGACCCTACAGTCATGATTTTAGCTACTTTTATTAATGTCAATATGTTGATCACCCATACCAATTTTCAAGTCTGTAGGGTTCCTGATCCAGGAGAAGAATAAGGTTAAAGAATTCAAAATTGATCCTAAGTACTACCCCCTCCCCCCCTTATGCATCTGGTGGCCCTATATTCATGATTTTGGCTATTTTATTTTAGATCCATATGCTTATCATCCATGCCAATATTGAAGTCTGTAGGGCTCCTGGTTCATTAGAAGATGGAAGTTAAAGTTACAAAATTTTCACAAAAGTACTATCCCCTTCCCCCTGGTGCTCCGCACCTGGTTGCATTACAGTCATGATTTAAAGTTTTTTTATTAAGGTCTATGAGCTGATCCTCCATGCAAATTTTCAAGTCTGTAAGGCTTGTGGTTCAGAAGAAGAATAAGGTTAAAGATTACAAAATTTTCACAAAAGTACTACCCTCTCCCCCCTGGTGCTCCGCACCTGGTGAATCTACAGTCATGTTTTTATCTATTTTTATAAAGGTCTATATGCTGATCATCCATGCCAATATTCAAATCTGTCGGGCTCCTGGTTCAGAAGAAGAAGAAGGCTAAAGATTACAAAATTTTCACAAAAGTACTACCCCCTCCCCCCTGGTGCTCCGCACCTGGTGAATGTACAGTCATGATTTTAGCTATTTTTATTGAGGTCTATGAGCTGAACCTCCATGCCAAGTTTGAAGGCTATAGAGCTTCTGGTTCAGAAGAAGAAGAAGGTTAAAGAGTTTTATTCAAGAGTTTTATTAAATTTTTAACTTTGGTTGCCATAGCAACCAGAGTTTTTCACCGATTTCAATTCTTTTAGCAATTCTTTAAGGGGATCTCCTAAGGAACATTTCTGCCAAGTTTGGTTAAAATTGGTCAAGTAGTAAAGGAGGAGATGTCATTTAAAGAAATTGTTGACGGACGACGGACGACGCACGGACGCCGGATAAAAGGTGATCAAAGGTGAGCACGTTGTGCTCAGGTGAGCTAAAAATGAACAGCAACCCTTATAATAACATGTTGGTGAAAAGTTGCTGGCGAAAAGATGAAGGTCAGATAAAATCGATTAGTATTTGGCCAAACTATATGTCGTTTTTGCTTATCCTAAAAGGCTTGATCGTGTTAAGACGTCTAATTCAATAAGTTTCCCGAGCTTTACGTTGCTTGTCTGTCCATTCACCGTTGACCTCAATGCAACAAAGGACAACGTCATGGAATGAGTGACCGTTGCCATGGTAATGCTCTGCCACGGGAGATCTATTGAATCGATGGGTTTTCCAATCAGATCTAAGCAAGTTCATGCCTTTTGTTGATCGGCAGTTTTGTCTCGTCTACATATTGCTTATGCATTTTGAGCATGTCATGAGATAGACAGCATTTGCAGTTTTGCAAGTGTGAGTACCTTTGACTGCCAAAATGGCTTCAAGGCTTGTCTGAATGTCTTGCATTATTTGACATGTCGGACATCTTGCTGCTTGGCAAGGTTCAGAGTGTCCAGGCGGGGAGTTTTGAGTCGAGTGGTCTAGTTTTGCCTTTACACGGTAGTCTCTGAGGGACTTAGGCCTGCGGTAAGCGACCACTGGTTTTCAGGGAATATTTTACTTAGTTTGCTCGACACCTCGACTTTGGACCAATAATTGCTTACGATGGAGTTTATTTTAGGCAAGTCGGGATGGTATGTCACCACAAATGGTATTCTGTTCGATTGTTTAAGCTTGGTGTTATACAACAGAAGGTCTTTACGTAAAAAGGTTCATGTACAGTGTTAGAGACTCAATTTTAAAGGTACTTCATTTGCGAAGAAAAAACAGTATGTCCAGGTATATTAAACATTAAAATGGAGCTATTTATGAGCACAAGCAGTTAAGCAAAATAAGACTGCCATAGATATAGCGGTAGAGCCAAAACATTGTGGAAAAGGGTCTCTTTGTACAGAACAAGCGACTGCATGACTCTTGGATAGCATTGGCCTATATTTTAATAAAGTACAGTCTACTACTACAACCCTTATAATTTGGTCTCAAACACTTTACATGAACCTTAATATAGGTTGAACAATGCGTATACAATCTTTTAACTTCTTCACCGTATGATTGTACAAAAACAATAATATAACACTATTCTAAAAATAAAAAAATATAATAACATTTTTTAAAATTTCTACGATTTATTTCTAATCTGTGACACATTATATATGCGATCTATATGGCAATCAACATGCTGAATTGCACGGCGACCTGGTGCAATCTGTTCATATAACATGTAAAATGGAAGACAGATGTTGGGGAGATTAAATGGGACGTACTTTTATGGAACTCTTTTTAGCGCAAACATAGGGAACATACTTAAAGTTTTGTTCGCGGATGTATGCATGTAATATTCATTCAATTAAAAGACAGCTTTTAGTTATAAAAATCTGATAAATAAATCATTCTTATTTAAAGCAGATAGGAAAAACGGCTGATAGGACGATTAACTCAGAACAAGATTCCCTAATTTAGACCTCTTATTATTTCTCGGTCATCTTACCTTGTAAACTGATATGGCTCATAGCCTTATACAAGAGCCGTAGCCAAAGCACAGTTGAAAGCACGCCAGAATATTATCCATGGAGCCCCATGTTCGATCCTAGTCGCGGCAAATATCCTTAACGACATTTATTTCCAACCATTGGATGAATTATGGTAAACCCAAGTTAGACTTGAAAGTATGTAGCATGGTTAATACCAAGATATGATGTTATACTCTTTAAAGTGTCATTAAATGCATTCAATTAGACAAACCAGAGATAACCATTCTTCCATTGAGGATGACAAAACAGTGCAAACTGATGGCCAGTTATATCCCGCTTTACATTGTTTCGTCATCCTGAATGCAGGGCATGGCAGGACAATAATTAAACGACTTCAGAAATAAAAAAAATGATCATAACTATTTTAGCCTGTGCGTTACAACAATTTTCAACCAATTCAAGTATACGTAACGTAAAAACTAAGATCAGCCTGCATTCGCACAGACTGACTTTTCTCTACCTTTCAATACATGGCTTGGGGCATAGAGTCTTTGTTCAAACCCTAGAATATTATTAATGCGCCATGTGATTCGACAGGCTGTTATTGTACAGTTGTACAATTTATAGTGAGGCGTCAAAGATCAATTTTACATTGAAAATGATAGGCAATAACGGTTTCTCGATACTCACATAAACTTGCGGAACTATATGTCCGTCACAAACACGTGATTTTGTTGGTGAAAATAAGAACAAGCAAATTAAATTATTGCTGCATGTTCAGAGAAAGAAAGCATGGTATAAAGACTGGGCACAAGCCAGCACATGTAAAGCATGCGTTATTATGTTTTCCATCTTTTAGACCTACCTCTTCAAATACTCTAATATCATAGGTATTATCATCATCAGCGAAATATACCACATGCAGCCCGATGGAGTTCTTCTCAATCCAGTTCAGGCCAGCGTTTCTTTGCTGGACTCCTTTCGGCATACTAGCCTTACGATAAACTTCTCTATATTCGGAAAAATTCATAGTTTTTACGCAAAGATGCGTATACAAAACATGGCACTGCTGTAAAAACTTGGTAACTAATTCAGTCTTATTTGTTGAATCCTCTACTATAATCCAATGTATTTGTTGTACAAGTCTCAATGTTTGTGAAAGTCGTGTAAGGTCCGCCTTTTGTGTAAGTCTTTTATATGTTGGAGTTATTATGTAGATAGTTGGAATGGCTTTATTTATATTCGAGACTCGTAAAGTCCGAGCTAACGAGTTTAAGTTCGTATGGTGTAACCCTGAAATTGATTTTGATGATAATTTTTATAAAGTTAGTCACAGTATTGGATTATTCAGTTAAGTTTATTTTCATAGTTTGTCTCCTCTTTTTAGAGTGCTAAAGCACTAGTATTGTATTAAGATTTCATAGATATTTTCTGAATTTAAACAACACACTACAACAATGACCAAGATTGCCATTGAAACCAATTTTTGATAATCGTCTCATTAGTATAGCATCCTTTATTGGAAAAAATGCTCTAATTTGTGATTGCAAATTGTTACGAAATCCGAAGTAGGAAATGTCGAAACAAAACATCATAAAGGGGACAAACATGTCAAAAGTGAATCATATGTTGTTAAACCATTTGAACAAGAATAAATAAAGTGATATTTATTATATATGAAATCAAAATGGTGTGTGTGCCGTTACTCAAAAATGGTCTGTCACAGAAATCCGTAAAATGTATATTTTTAAAAAGGGTGCGTTCCATTTGAGGTAAACCGTATGTAGCATTTCAGAAAATATTTCACGGGAGGTCAAAATGAGGGTCGAAACTTTACGCACCAACCAGATGGACCATTTCTCTGACGGGTCATATGTATTGGTCGATAATTTTCTAAAGAGACCTCCATTTTATCGGTCCAATGAAAGCCACCTTAAACAAGACTTTCTGTATATTATAGGCTTAATTGTTGCTTTAGAGCCCGAAATTATTCAAAACCTTACCATCAAAAATCATTCCTACTCCAATTATAAGTAATATTATCAATATAAATAACGTTTGATATTTATTTCTAGGCCTCATGTTCATGAGGTTGAAAATTCGCTAATAAAGACAAGGGATTATTCATAACAACAGCTTGGCGTAATGCGATTTGGGCTGCAACTAATGTGTATCAAGATGCATGGAAGTAACGACATTCCCCGCCGAAAATACCTGGACGTGGTTTCACGGGGATCCATAAACATTAGAATAACTTTAGATCCACAATTATAAGTGAGTGATGAAAGGTCAATTTTGTCTATACCTGTATAGACAAAATTGACCTTTGATCACTCACTCTAAATTGCGGATCTATACTCCTAAATTGATCGAGCCAGAAATTTGTTTTTGAGCACATAACTTCTTCTGTGTATGATTTCGAAAACCATGATGATTCATGTTGATAACGTTGATACCTTTCAATATATACGCAATGGGAATACGTATGGTCTTACAAAGAGCAAGAAGGAATAAGTCCTATCGAAAGAAAGAAAACTTGTGTGCTGCAATATCAATATATCCTTATGTTGATTTTTCTCACCCAAGAAGTATTTAACGATATGCTCCACCAACAATGAAGGACTGAAACAACGTTATTACTCCAGAATTATGTAAGAATGGTAAATGGCTAAAAAATAGATTTTTTTTCTCTTACTTTCACTTTTCTCGAGTGAGATTAAGCAAACTATAGATTTTGTTGAAATATTGTGATTTTATTGTGATAGCTAGTATACATAGAGAATTATGCGCTGTAAAAGATGGTTCAAACACCATAGCATTCAACGCTATCGATTTTTAGAGAAGTTTTGGACGGTGAACGGACTCTTTTTGATGGTCGCTGAATAAAAGTGGTCGCTTTATGAACTTGGTCCCTCAAGCAACTTCGATTGTATCTAAAATAGTAAATGGTCATTAAGTCTAAAAATAATCAAGCTTGATGCAAAAAAAGTCTTGTATACTGCACTCCTCCTTGAAGAGATCCTCACCCATCCTAGAAAATGTTTGTGTTGGTTCAGTTAAAAAATATCGTGAAATTGACAAGGTGAGGGATTTTGGAATGATCTTGGAATGAAATTGAATGAGTACGATGGGTCAGTTTGAGTGAAAATTAGAGGATGGTTATCCAATATTACTAATTTTGTTCAGGATGAACAAAATTAGCGATATTTATTACCTCCCTTGAATAAAATATGAAAAGGAGTTCTATAAATAGCCTCCTATTTCTTCATGAAACAATCAGGCGCATACATATTTCAATTATATCAATGAAAAGGTTTTTTGCTAGCTATATTTATTCTGAATGTAGTTGTTGATCTTATCTTTTTCAATAATTTTGGCGCGATTTTGAATGATTTGAGCGAGTGTCTGGAATGAATGGACCGCAATTAGAATGGCTTTGATTGAGATGATTGTCAATTTCATGGTGTTTCTAACTGAAGCCTGTATACTTACACAGTTATATAGAAGATTATCGTTTGTTTCAATGTCAGATCGATTGTATTTATATAGATCGATTGTATTTGATTGAAGGAACAACAGCCATATCTTAATGAGTGTCGCAGCTACGGGTGAAAATAAAGCTTTTAGTGATCAAGATATATGATACCAATCGATCTTTCTTGACAAAAATCAAGAAAGAAAAAAATCAAGCGATTTTTCTATTTCTTTGATGCAAAAATGGGACAAAATATGAAAATTTACTTGAAGCGTATCATTTTGCACGTATTTGCTATTCAACGTTGACAATGACGTCACTTTATGGTAAGCTTAGATAACGAAGTGTCAAATCAACGAAAGCGGGCTATTAGATTTTGATAATTTGCTGCTGTAATGAGTTAATGCAGTCCTCCCTAATTACAATCATAGACCATGTACAAGAGCATTTGTCTGCTGGTCTTTAAATAATGCCCTTGTGATTCAACAACTTACAGGATGAAATTTCTATTTTTGTGAAATTTTAAGCCGTTTACTTTGTTTCAGATTGGCAACATAACCATTCTAAATGATCATTATTATCAATCATATTTTAATATGTAACAAATATCAGGATTTTGGCATAGGTGATCGGAAGAGGTCGAGTCGTTCGCCCGAACTTCATTGTACAAGTGTTTTGTGGTTTTTGTAAACAATACTCGTGAAGAGTCGGGAAGCGACTGAGTAGTCATTGGATAGAAGGTCGAGTTGATCGTGATCACTTTGACATCTTTTTTCCCGGCTTGCGTCCGATCATTCTCGACTTGTACACAAGTAATTCCCGACCGCATACCGAACTCGTATTAAACTATACCTGACCATCTGGCGTTGGTCGAGTAGACATCAGGATGTTCGGGTAGCGAACGTGAAGAGCTTGAGTACAGGTTCAGATGATCGAAAAGAAATCAGAAAGTTGGCGTTCTGGTCCCTGTTTTACAAAACACCTTACGACCATTTTTTGCTTAAGACAAAATTTAAGTTGCTTCTACAATAGTAACTGAATATGGATATATTAAGACGATTCCAATTGAATATTACAAGGCAGAATTTGACAATGAATGAAACACCGTGTACGATTTGTGATTTGGACTTACGATTAATTTTTTTCGTAAGAAGTTTGATAAAAGGGCTCCTGGTGCTGTTCTAGTAGCAATCGCCAAGAGCTCGGGGTGAACGGAATGTGATGGCTTGGGCATAGTCAGGTTGATAGGGCGGAAATCGGAAAAATGGTGAGGCTGTAATTGTGAAACGTACGTGAACGCTCGTGTAAGAGTTGCGTTTGATTTGCTAGATATCGAGAAGTCGTGTATGGGCCTTTTGAGGAAGGTTAGTCAAGTTTGATCAGAAAATATTGGGGCCAGGATGTTGACCGAAATCAGATTTGCAATGGGTACTAAGAATAATATATTATATATAGAGAGAGATGGGTTCAGAACAGGAGCCTTTAATATTATATAACATTATATAACACGTGCTTTCCTTTTGTAAATACGCCCACCTGTGAGAAAACTATTTTGAATCCAGCTAGTTCCAGCAGACATCCGGGCAGGCTGTACAGCCATAAAAGTGGTGAAAAGCGTAGAATTGCTATGTAAAAATAAGATATCTTGTTATTATTTATCAGGCTAGAGCAAAGGCTCAAGTCAAACGCGCTGTTTCTGCAGTCTTTGTTGTCAGAGATCCATGTCAACGGCGTTACAACCATTACATACATTACGCAAGATCGTAATACAAATAAATCCTCTCTCGAAAATTATCGGTGATAAATGATCAAAACATCGTAGTTACTGTTTTTTCAAGCTGTAGTTGCTGTGATTTTATGATTTCACTAACGCTCAAAGCATAAAAAGCGGGGTAGCGGGTGGAGGACATTTATTTTTTGCCATAGTCCACATATCGCCTTAATCCTATACATTCTTTGTTGGTCGCCTTCTGTGTGCGTATAAATTTCAAAATCCTAGTTACGCCAATGCAATGGCTGGTTTACACCCCGGAAAGCAAAATGTTATGAACAGACTTAATTACCTCTACGGAAGAGTCCCCGATCGTATCAATTTTCTTTTCGGGCATTTGGTGGATGAAGTGGTAAACAGTTGTCATAAACAACAGATATTTATGGCAACACCTTCAAGCAAAACAAATAATAATAAAAACAATAATAATAAAATCTTTACTTCATGAAGTTAGAACATTAAGACATATTTAAAATTAACAATATGAAAGTAGTCTTTTTACAGTGTTGCCTTCAATATAAATGAAGTATGATTCCAATGATAATGATAGAATGATATAAACACGCTTGGAAAATTGAGAACAAGATCAGAATTAGCTGAAAATACTATGCACATTTATCAAATTATGGGTATAGTAAGCACGTTTATCAAGATTTGATCTGACCTAGCAGGATCAAATTATACAACGAACGTTAAGGAACTTTTAGTCGTCCAATGGGTTTTAGCTCACCTGGGCACTTGTGATTATTGAATGTCCGTCGAGTTTCGCCTGTCATCAAGCCTCCAACAATTTGAGTGTTTACACTCTAGAGGCCACGAAAAGGGCAAAATCTTCATAAACTTGGTAAGTAGGTTTGGAAGGTCACAGGGATGAACCTCATTGAAAATGGGCTGGATCCATGACATATCACGGGAAAAGGGGCATCAGTGGCATTTATCTTGTCTACATTTAAGAAGCTACAAATATGGTCGAATCTTCATTTAACATGGTTATAATGTTTGTCAGTACAGAAGGATAAAGTCCTTTTGAAAATGGGAAGGATCCATTTGATATCATGGGAAAAGGGTTTCTAAGAGCAATTTTCCTGTTTACCCTATTTCTGTGAGTGACCATATTTTCGTAAGTTACTTCCTGTTATTTCAGTAATGTCTTCACTATATTTTGATAAAAGGTCTAGAAAAGTGAGTATCTATGAAAGAAATTATTTTTAAATTTCCATAAATTACATGAAATCGACACAACTTTAAAATCCTTTAAATTTCCTTATTTCTTATTTCTAAGTACTTACAAGTGTTGTGTTAAGAAACTGCCAATCTTAAAATAAAGACCTTTTGTATGTGTTATTTTCATTCCCCAATGAGAAATGATTGTGTGACTTATGACGAAAATTTTGAGGCCATACATTGTTTATCACGAATATTATTTTATATATATCACTACCATTTTCATAACATGCTGATTTAAATGATGGTATTTTGACTAATGAGCTTGTAATAGCTTTATGTCTAATAAAGAATCTGTCTGTCATAACTGCAGAAGTGTTTCACGGACTGCTTAATTTATGATTCACGAAAATATGAGCACTGTGGGTTTGATTTTAAAGTTGTGACTGTTCAAATTAACATTCACGGAAATATAATACACAAGGTTACACTCTGAGGAACACAAATATTGCTAAACTTTAATGAAACTTGTGAAGAATATATGGGCCCCAGTTGCTATCACACTTAGGTTTATGAATATCCATCCAAGGGTGATAGACAAATATCAGAAAGATATGTGCCGCCGCAGGGAATTACACTCATGACATCTCGCAATTGAAGGTTTAGAGTCTCAAGCGCTACCAACTGCGCTTATGCGGCTGCTGCGATACCCGTTATAACAATGCCCTCATCACATTGATATTTACAATTAAAAAAATCATAAAATTGACATTCATCTCGATCAAAACCAATCTTAATCGCTCAATTTGCGCTCCATTCATTCATTCATTCGAAACACTTGAACTCAATCCTTTCAAAACGCTCCAAAATCAGTAAAAAGATAAGATCAACAACTTCTTTCAAAATAGATATAGCTAGAAAATGGGTTTTAACTGAAATAACTGAAATAATGACCGTCTGATTGGTAATTTAAGAAATATGAAGCTATTTATAGGATTTGTTGGTATATTTTATTAAAGGGAGGTTATAAATATCGCTAATTTTCTTCACCCGGAACAAAATACGTGATATTTGATTACCTCCCTTAAATTTCATTCATACTCGCTCCTCCCACTCATTCAATTTCATTCCAAAATAATTCACCATGTCCATTTCCCGATGGTGTTAACCATAAAAGCGTTTATCCAAAAATATAAGATTTCTGTCTTAGTGGATTGAAGAATAATCCTCCATAAACGGATTTTTCAGAACTTTTACCTTAAGCTTATAAAAGGATGTTGAGGTCGGTATATTTTTCGATTCAGAAGCATAACTGCATGAAGCTTAGACCAACAAAGCCGTTCCATGTATGAAATTTATGACGCCAAACGACGATCGTAGGACATTCAATCTTTTAAAAAGCGAAGTTGTAACTAGTAAGCATTGCTTCAATAAGAATATATGTTGTTGTTTGGTGGGGTTTTTTTTTAACTTTTATGTTGAAATGAATGAAACATTATCCGTATTTTGCAAGGTTAGCAAATATCGTCGATTTTCTACAAAAACCTCGTAACTACAGTTACGAGATTTTAGCAGAAGACCGACGATATTATGTTTCTGCAAGGGAAGTTATTCTCATTGTGGAATTTAGGTCTCGCATTTGATTGTAATCTACACTTCTAACTCGTCCGCAGAATACAATACCGCCATTTTCCGTCGTGTTGGGTCGAGATTAGGGTTCATGATGCTTGTCTTTGTATGCCAAACGAGAATCTGCAAAATGAAAAACGGTATATAAGTCTAAATGAATTTGAAAAAAAACCATAAGACAAACATAAAAAAAAACATTCTGTTCTTCTTTATGCATCATTATAACAAATTATTATAATTATTGTTGATGCAGCTGTTACAGTTAAGAACATCGTGAAATAGAATATCAAATTTGTGCTATTGGAATTCAGAATTTATTAAACTCGTCATCTAAAACAGATAAATTCTCGGCGCAGTCTCGTTTTTATCTGTTTATAGATGACTCGTTTAATGAATTCCACTCATTCAATATCCTCTTTTTTCCATTATTTTGGACTTATATGAAAGAGGTAAATTTCAAGGCCGGAGTCCGATTTTTCTTTGCACATAACTTCTCCCCAATCAGACTTTATTCATGGACACATCAACGCGAACATGAAATTATATCCATCATAACATAATCTCAATTCCTAAATTAGTTTTAATTACAATTTTACAATAGTGTATTTTTTTTCTTGGTGTAAATTTAATGAACAAGTAGTGATAGTGACGTTAGAAGAATTTCACAGAAAACGAAGCGCATCGTTTAAGTATGTGGTTTTTATGGCGTCAAAAGCTTACACGTTCCCGCTAAAGATGACTTTGAGATGGAGATATCCGAGTTAATATTTTTACACATGACAAATGAATTTTATTGCGCTTAAAGATATTTGTAATTTCTTCTTATTTCAAATATGGGTTTTACGACATCGTGTTATGATGTGGCTAAAAGCTACCGACATAGTTGTTTATTCGTATGTGTCCTTGTCTATTCTTATATTCTAATCTATCAAAATTAATAATATTTAACAAAATAGTACAAAAGTTTAAAAAAAAAGGGGAAATTGCACAAAGAAAATTTTTTATAGAAAACCTAGTATGTTTTTAAATAGAGAGAACTTAGATGTCAACTGAATTTAGAGCGATTGGTGCTTTCGATAGTTTTCTATTAAAACTAACTAAATGAAAATGACCCTATGACATGCATGATAATACAGGTATTTTGTTTTAAATTTCCACTGTTTCCGCTTTTTATATTTTGATTGTTTTCGTTCGTTTTCTATTTTTCATTTTTCCAGGTTTTTATTTGTTCTCTATTTTTTCTTATTGTACTTAATGATTGGACAACCGTGTATATATAATTACATAACTATCCGTGTTAAATTACATAAGGAAAAACAGTAGTTAGTATGAATTTCTAAATTATTGATATCATTGTTTTACCTGGAATAGATCTAAATTAAAACTGTCATAGTCACCTTTGAACAATTATCGGCTTTCGGTTCCAAATCTCCTTTTTCAATGTCTAATTGTGCCAGAAAGCAAGACTCGGGAGGACCAACACATGCCATTTTAAATCTCGCTCGTCTCAATTTCAAGAAGTCACCATTTATAGCAAAAGCCGCCATATCAACCGCAAATTTTCGTGCAGGATCAAAACCAACGATCCATCCAACAACCTGAAAGAAGACAGTTTAACCCTTTCCCTGCCTCTCACTGCATATCCCTGCTCTACACAACGCTATGGTAGGAAGTATAAACTAAGATTATAGTCATTCTGCATACCCCAGTACCATTCGTTTTATTTAATAGAGAATCGAAATTTTTTGTTTTGGTGTAAAATCGGTTTATTTATCATTGAGTGAACAAAAATCTATATTTTCAAGGGTGGTAAAGCTACGAGGTTGTTCCATCTAGTGTGACGGATCACAGATTAATTAATTACCTTCCCATCTTTCACAGCAGGAGTCTCGTACCTTCCACCACCTACAAGACCAACCGGCAAACCGCGCAGTCTGACTAGGATCGACACTTTACGGACTACCAAGATGGTCCCTTTTCGCGTGACGGGTCACATATACTTAGATGATAGTCATTCTGCATACCCCAGTACTAATCATGTTATTACATAGAGAATCAAAATTATTTTTTGTGTATTTTTTGAGATTTTCCCATCTAGTGTGACGGGTCACAGATTAATTATTTACCTTCCCATCTTTCACTGCAGGAGTCTCGTACCTTGCATCTCCTGCAAGTCCAACCGGCCAAACAGATATCTTCTTGGTGTACCGCATCTGAAAGATGGACGTACTTTGTAGTAAAGGGATCGGGACAACATATAAACGATCTGGCGAAATGACTAGGAAAGAAATTATAGATGGTGGATAACTTAACTGATAAATATCTTGGGTTTTCTTTCCATTTTAATTCTCAATTCATTTAACTTGGAAAGACGGGATCTATTTATATCAAATTTTGTCAATCGGTTGTTATAAAAAAAATAAACAATATTGTTTTTTTTTAAATAGCCTTCCAGTTCTAAGTCGAGTCATTTATATTGCCTAGCAACCAACAACTTTGATAAGCACTTGTGGTTTATTTAAAGCAGGCAGCTCGGCTCGGCTATTCATTTCAACATCCCTATCGCTTGGCTGTTTTCGCCAAAATGAGTTGAAGATAAGCCAAAAAAAAAACCTTGGAATGTACTGTTGTAACAAAACAGTCTACTTTGTGTAATTCAAGTGAAATATTCATTTGATTGGAGTTAAAGAATTAAACATTTCTGAGAGAAAATATTTTACATATGTTTTGCCACAGTATCAGTTCATAATACCATTGCTTTTTTTCTTCGACCATGAATAAATAAATTCATGCCAGGGTTTTTAATCATAGTCAAACAAAGCATCTTCGTAGACATGGAGTGCAATAATTCTTCATAGCGTACAATGAAATAATCTTTTCTTTTTTTTTTTTTTGCACTTTTTGACGAATGAGGGGAAAACGTCCTTAAGATTATTAAAGTTTTCAATCTTCTGGACAACGAACTGGCATCAATCTGGAACCGAACCCCCTGTAAATAGGGTGATTTACAAATCCCTTTATGTTAATGTAGCTATGACGGGTATATTTTTAGGCGAATTCATACTTCAGCGATAATATATGCTGAACACTAAAAAAGCATCATCTTTCAATGACAAATAATTCTGCATTGAAAGTGGTCTACATTCTGATATAAAGCTACTGTATTCTAGCCGGCCACTAGGTTAACAAATGTGTTAACTTTTACTCCTGAATTCATACTCGCTTTAACAGAGACATTTCAATATGTTAAGCATGTTTTCTGTTCGTGCCACAGATTGAATGTATCGTACGAAATGAAAGTTGGTCGATTGATTTAGAGTATAAAGGTTATGAACAAAAACTGGTAGATATTTATCAGATCAAGGCAAGTCATCGAATTTGGCGGTAGCGTAACATTGGATTGAGGAAAGCCATCGTGTCATTGCTATATTGAATTGATTCATTTACATACTTAAAATCAAGGACACTTGCAAGTAAAATGAGGGTTCATAACTCGACCATTGTAAGGTTAAACCTCATTTTTAAGTATCTACTGTCGATATTGTATTTTGGAGGCTGACAGGATGGGAAGGTTGCATTGTAAAGTGATATGACGGGAAATTCTATACCTTCGAGGTCTCAGTTTTTCAGGTTTTCGTGGACAAGTGACGGCAGTGAACTACTAAGATTGGGTATACGAGAATAGCAACGACTCCTTCATTAGCAATAGCCATAGATTTTCTTCTTAAAAGTATAACAATGCCTACAATTTCACCGACTAGACTTATCTTAAAACCGACAATATAGGAAACGAACATGCAATGAGAGTCAAAAAAGTGGGCGAGAAGCCAAGGTTTAGAGATTGGGAACCTTCGGCGATTTTAAGGAATATACCTCGGGAATAAACAGGGTGTAGCCATGAAAGCGCGTCATATAGCAGGTGAGTATGTGACGTCATAAACCATGATTACTAAAGATGACGTTGCGAAAAAAAACCAACCAAAAGGTTAAAACTGGACTATTAAACCTCCAAAATGTCTTCGTAGATGATCAAAGGACCAAAAGATTTTGTTATATATTTAATTCAAGCATATTGGCCAAAATACCAACAGAAGCCGTTTCACCTAAAGTGACTCCAAATTACTTAAATTACGTCCAAGGTACACTTTCCAGTTTACGGAAAAGTCCGAGCGCTGTTCCAAATGAGGGTTTGGGTCACATTGAGACAGCATGCAGAGCAAATGGTTAGCTATGTTGGTAATTACTCTTGGTAAAATTCAGAAATCCATATGCCAGACATTCTTAGAGAGTCAACCTTTTTGAAATAAAACGCTAAAAAACGATTTACAATACCTCTTCAAATATTCTCACATCGTATGTGTTATCATCATCAGCAAAATAAACCACATTTGGCGACTTGGAGTTCTTCTCTATCCAATCCAGACCCGCATTCCTTTGTGGTACCCCTCGGGGCATTCTACGTCTATGGGAAATATTTCTATATTCCGAATAATTCATAGTTTTAACGCAGAGATGAGTGTTAGGAATTTGGCACTGTTTCAAAAACTCGGTGACTAGTTTAGTCTTATATCTCGAATCTTCTATAACAATCCAATGTATATGTTTAACAAGTCTTAAAGTTTGTGCAAACCTTGTTAAATCCGCCTTCTGTGAAAGTCTCGAGTATGTTGGAGTTATTATGTAGATTATTGGAACTGTTTTGTTCGTGCTCGAAACTCTGATTGT
This sequence comes from Fragum whitleyi, assembly GCA_948146395.1. NCBI lineage: Eukaryota > Metazoa > Mollusca > Bivalvia > Cardiida > Cardiidae > Fragum > Fragum whitleyi. The sequence continues at coordinate 30,086,992 of OX411548.1, read as the reverse complement.
TCGAGTGAACGATTGAAAATTCGAATAGTGAATCACTGAAAATAACAAGTAAAAAATTGCTGTAATGTACAGAAAAGTGAATTGTGTCACCTTTAAAGAATGAAAGCTAAGTGATGAAAAATGGTTGGGACTTAAGGCAAGAATGGTGAAAAAATAACAAAAATACAATCACGCATCTTGAGTTCACGACACGGTTTTTTTCGATGCATTTTAGCAAAGCTAAAATGAATGTTTACAATTCTGAACTACACAAAATAGAACTGCTTTAAAACAAAAACTAGTCCCGGACAAAAGGTTGTAACTTATTATGTGGAGAAGTTCAAAAAGGTATTTTTAATCCAAGAATATTAGGTTGCCATTTAACTGAAATTTGTTTTTATCATTTTGGGCAAGACCATCGCAAGTGATAAGATATCGAATATTTTCCCTAAATAATAAGTAGAACTTTCGCCAGTCTTGGTACGATAATATCCTTGCGCTAGGTTTAGAAAAGTCAGAGTGAAAATACTACGCCGTTCAATGCTCTCTTTTTTTTTGGGGGGGGGGGGGGGGGGGGGCGGCAAATCGGATTTTGCGGACACTTTTACAGAGAAACCCGAGGAACTTTGTGGCAACGTTTCATTGACATTTGTCCAGTTGTTTATAGGGCTGTTCAAAGATATCAAAGTGAAAATTGTCACGTCTTGTCATGCCTATATTTATGGATCAATCAAAGTTCGCGATTAAATTCGGACAGGGTCAACCAAGGAACATTTCGGAAAAGTTCCATCGGAATTGGTCTTGCAATTTAGGAGGAGATGCCGTTCATAGATTTCTAAGTAAACAAGATGTGTTTGTGAAACACGAATGCCCCCGTAACGGCATTTTTTTTTCAAAGTTTGACCTTGACAGATGACCTTGACCTTGTCCCATGACCTTGACTTTTGTACCAGCGGATGCGGATCATTGAGATCTATCATCATGCCAAATATTAGCTTTGTATCTTGAATAGGCTTGAAGATATTGGCAAGGTTATGTTTTCGGGTTAAGTTTTCGGACAGACGGACATGAGTAAAACAATATGCCCCCGATCTCTCGATACGGGGGCATAAAAATGTTACGCCCTACCAGACCAATGCTTAGGCTATTGGTCAATCAAAATTTCGCGAACAATTTTAAAAGTAGGTCACCTAAAGAACACTCTAGCAAAAAAAAACAAAAAAACAATACATGTATCGAGATTGGTCCAGCGGTTCAGTAGGATATGTCGTTCAAAGACTTCATAGGGAGAATATTTTCGGGCCATTCAGTAGTTCGAGGTGGACATTGTAACAGAGTTTCGTTCAAATTGACCCAGTGTTTCAGGAGAAGAAATGTTAAGATTGTTGACAGCGGACGACGCTGGGTGATCCTTAAAGCTTTGCTTGAGCTCATTGCGCTCAGTAGAGCTAAAAAGAAGACTAGTGAAGATTAATTTTGTGTCAATGCCTGAAAATCATCGCTGCTCTGCGAATTGATATGGAACTTAATTAACAATATTTTCATACAATTCCAGTGATCCAAAAATAATAATAATAATAATAATAATAATGAAAAAAGAAAAAAAATGCTTCTAGAGCAGTTCAAGTGCATTGACTATCTTTTGGATTTTGATTCATCAGTCAAATATTCAATTTTAGTTGTTTAAAATGAATTAGAAAAACGCGTCTGACGGTTTGCCTGAATGACAATTTTCTTGTTTCAACTCGAGTGACAACAAATATGGTCCAATCTTCATGAAATTTTGTCAGAATGTTTGTTAGGTAATGAGGATGAAGTCTATTGAAAATGGGAAGGATCCGTGCCATATCACGGGAAAAGGGGCCTGAATGACAATTTTCTTGTTTCAACTCGAGTGATATAAATACGGTCCAATCTTCATGAAACTTTGTCAGAATGTTTGCTGGTTCACAAAGACGAATCCTATGGAAAATGGGAAGGATTCGTGCCTTATCATCGGAAGAGGGGCCTTAATGACAATTTTCTGGTTTACCCTCTAGTGGCCACAATTATGGCCCAATCGTCGTGAGACTTGATCAGAATGTTTGTTAGGTAATGAGGATGAAATCTATTGAAAATGGGAAGGATCCGTGCCATATCACGGGAAAAGGGGCCTTGATGATATTTTTCTGTTTACACTCTAGAAATCACAAATATGGTCCAATCATTTTGAAACTTGGTCAGAATGTTTGTTATGTCATGAGGATGAAGTCTTTTGAAAATGGGAAGGATCAGTGTCATATCATGTGAAAAGGGGCCTTAATGACAATTTTTTGGTAAGAGCTCCAGACACCACAAATATGGTCCATTCTTCATGAAACTTGGTCAGAATTATTGCCTGGTCACAAGAATGAACTCTTTTGAAAATGGGAATGATTTATGCCATATCACAGGAAAGGGAGTCTTAATAATAATGTACTTGAAATAACTCTTATGGCCACAAATATGACCCAAACTTTGTGAAGCTTGGTTTTACGAAGAAATTATCTTCTTAATGACATCTGCCTTTTTAATTGATGTGATGTCCCGGTGATCAAAGCGACTCAGGTGAGCGATCTAGGACCATTATGGTCCGCTTGTTTCTCTCTTTTTTTTTAAACATATTTCTTTAATTATTAGAATAAGTATTATTGTTTATTTATTAATTCATTTAATTTATATAATTATCTATTTAGTTACTCTGCGATCATTATACCTTAAATGTTTTTGTATGCATAAAAAAATAATTGTTAAAATGTTGAAACTTTGCATTTTTCTTTAATATGTAATCACCATGATTTTTTTAATAAAGACGACACGATAAATTTACCTTTGTAGATAATAACGATCCATATCAGGAGAATAAGTGTGAGAAATATCCTCTTTTCCTGAAACATGTCGGCGTGACAGGCTTAAATAAGTAATTGATGTAAGAATTCACAGAAAACAAGTAACATGAAATAGCATTTAAACATCGCATTGACACCATTTATCGACCACATTGATTAGATGAGACCGCTTGCGTTTGTTGCGGTGAGCAATGTAGAATTAAGAGTTTGGTATATGTAGCCTACTATCAGAGCGTGTGTGTGTTTCGCTTAATCACTCATTTGGAGAAAAACGAAAACATAAAACTCGATACGCACCTATGGACACGAAATTGTATTTTCTTCTCAACAGGATAAATTGTGAGCTCGCATACATACTTAAAATTCCTAAACTTGGAGGAATCAATTTTGACTTCGAAAACAAATATAAGCTAAATAATATTTATTTGTACTTATATAGTTAAAAGAATTTATATTTTTAGAATAATCATCACCTAAAAAATATTGAATGGGAGTTTCTCTCTCCTTTAAGTTCACACGTGCATAATATAAATCCTTTTATAACGTGACTTACTATGACTAAGGGATTAAAAAAAGTCTTGGGATATGTTTTATTGTAGAAGATATTCAAATGGACTAATGGCGTATCGTATGTTATTTTGTTATCGTGAAAAATGACGTCATAATGGCTGTGATATCGTTATTTAAAAAAGGCGTTATATGTTCCGCTGAAAATTTTAATCATTGAGTTTGAAATCGTAACATGTTATTAGCAAAAAATCAAATTTGTGTGAATAAAATGCCAAATTATTTAAACGTGTCTTTAAAGGCAGATAAAATCTCGACAAAGCCTCGTTTTTATCTGTTCATTGATAACTCATTAAATAATTTTCATGACCACTCATTCATAATCCTCAATTTATTAAAAAAAATAACCACGTAACGTAAATTACCTCTTCAAAAACTCGTACATCATGTGTATTATCGTCATCTGCAAAATACACAACATGAGGTCCATTGGAGTTCTTTTCAACCAAATCCAATCCAGCATTTCTTTGCCGAACCCCTTTCGGCATTCCACTTTTATGATAAACTTCTTTATACTCTGAACTAGTCATACTTTTAGCGTACAAATAGGTATAAGTAACATAGCACTGTCGTAAAAAAGTGGTTACTAATTTGGTCTTATTTGTTGAATCCTCGACTACAATCCAATGGATATTCTGTACAAGTCTTAACGTTTGTGCAAGTCTGGTCAATTCAGCTTTCTCTTCTATTCTTGAATACGTTGGGGTTATTACGAAGATACTTGGTATGTTTTTATCGATGATCGAGGCCCGAATGATCGTAGGGTGCAAGAGTTTAGGATGCACGAGAGAATTTTTGAGTACCATTCCTGAAATTAGAATTAATAGATCGCTGCTGTCAACCAAAAAAATCGATTAACCTATCAAAATGCTAATTCATGTTGGGATGACAATTACCCTCCGTCATCTCCCACGTTTAAATTTCAAACATTCTCGAGGATGAGCGACTTAAACGTGGTAACTGTACTTACGAAGATCAGGTAGCCCTCAAACGGTCTACTGTTTGCTTCATGTATGGCCTATCTGTAGGGCGTGCCCATTCGGAACATCACGAGTACATTTCTCCAAACTGGAAGGTACCTCAGATGTTAGAGAAGTAATTTGATGGTCATTTTTTAGGAAATACAGCTACTGGCTCGCTTCGGTCATTACGCTTTTAAAAAAACAATATTCTTTAATTTCTTTCCCATCGTTGATGGAGATATTTTGGCATATTATAATTTGATGACAAAACAAGTAATCACTGCGTTTTGTTATAAAATAATGATATACCATATTTCATTCATTTCTGACTGTATCACGACTGTTCATACCATGCACTGGGCTTCAAATTTTGGCTTGTCCGGGCGGATCTTCTTTTACATAGAACCGTAAAAGAAAGCATGTCGACTATTCCCTGAAAACGTTTAGGCTATTGATATTCAGTAGAAATTATAGTAGGGCATATGCCTTTCTTATCAATGTGATATCCCTGGAGTCAATGAGACTCTCTTGTTTTTACTGCCGCCCATTTGGTCATGCTATTAGAGTAACAAGATACCCTAATCGGAAAACCTCTCGGCTAATCTGCAATCTGTTACAGACTACGGAGGTAACCGAATATCGTTCCGAATGATAAGATACCATGCATCTGAAAAAGTTGGCGATTTTGGCTTTCCATATGTTGACGAAATTTTACTTTATCCTCGAAATTGAGTTCGACCGAAATAACCCCAGATTGTTCAAGTAGGCCTATATCACAGTTATATTTACCATTTTAGCCTTTCTTTTTTTCGTCGAAGCCCGAGATATTGCTAAAGCATTGAAGTCATCATCTGCGTGTTTGCTGTTGTTGTTCAAAAACTTGGATGTTTTGTAATAAATGGCGGATAACTATTTATTTTAGTGTCCGGTAAATAAATTTCATTGGATGAACAAGAGAAGTTTTATTTTCGCGAATGGTGGACACGAAAACCAAATAATTATTTTATTTATTTAATGCAAAAATTATACAAAATGTGGGGAAAATTTTCTTAACGCACGTCATTCTATGCAATTGCTACGTACCAACGTTAAAGTACGAAAACGTGTGATTACAATAGAATCCAAGAACAGTCGATATTGCTTCTTATAAGTAACTACTTTTATTGAGCGACCATCATAAAACGTACCTTAACCGTCAGGAAATTCTCTGAAAATTTTGCCATTCTTAAACGAAAAATTATTTTATGATTATGAAATTAAATCATTTTAATCGCGAATCTTATTTTGTTGAAATCCATGAGTTCGAACATCATAGGATTCGGTAACAATTATGAAAAATTTCATTTATATCATCAAAATAAAATATCCCCTTTATCATAAAATATTGCATCAAGCGACTATTCCCATAAGCGACCGTTTTTGTAGTCCCCAAAGTGGTCGCTTAACAAAAGTTTTGCTGTGGAATGTTATTTCAGTGATATTTTGTTGGTAATGTTGAAAACAAAGCCTAAAACGGATTGCATTTAAAGGAAAACTACAGTGCAATGATGACTTTATTCACTACGCCAAAGAAACTGATCGTCTAATGGACCATTAGTTATTACTAAAATTCCGAAAGACATGTTTGCGTGCGGATAGGTCGTTATAAGCTGTCCTATAGCAGGTGTCGTCTTAAACGCAGTTATATTACAATCCTTACTGTTACATCAATAGAAGAATATAAATTCTTAATGGACTAATTAAAGTTTATTTGCAACCTTGATTGAACTGTATGTTGTACACAACTGTCGTTCTAAGTTACGAAAAAGAAGTATGTTGAAATGTAGTTTACATATGCAATGTTATTCTTTCATACTAAATTTTATTTTTTCGATTATTATTACAACGACATAGACGCGAGACATCAACTTATTATTCCCCCCCCCCCCGCCCCCTCCCCTGCCAACCCTCCCCTCACACACAGCAAAAGGAGGGGGATATAGTACAATCGCCATAGCTGCCCGTCCGTCTGTCTGTGCGTGAACACTATTTTGTCTGGATGATTTCGGATAGAATAATTTTGTTGCCACTGTTTTGATATCTTCACATGTATAAGACATAAATGTTAACCCCCCCCCCCTCCCTAACGAAGAGGAGGGGGTATACTGGCATCCCCATATCTGTCCGACCGTCTGTCCGCCTGAACAAATTATATTTTCCGGAAATTGTCAAGCTACTAGAACATTGCAGTCACTACTTTGTAATTTATACGTAACTTCACGTGACCCATTACGCAAAAATTTGCCATCTTGGAAGAGCTTTAAGTGTCGATCCTGGTCAGGGTGCGCGATCTGCGCAGACTCACAAGGGTCGAAAGTGTTTTTTTTTCAAATTACATACTTTCTGAATCTAGAATGGTTATTCAACCTTCCTATATAATCATATCCCAAATCCGCCTTCTGGTTGACATATTCCGGACCCAATCCTTAGTCTTGGAGTTAATTACATGAATAAACTATTGTGATAAAAAATGAATCTTGCGACACTTTTTAATTTAAAAAAAATCATTGATTTTGCAACCTTTTCTTTTCTATTTTTGATAAAAAAAATCAAAGGCCTGAATTGAAGACAGGGCTGAATGTCAACAATTGGAATGAAAATCGTAGCGTTTTGAGAAGATCTCTTGAGAGGGAATCAAAAATATAAAACAATCCTAAATGGTTACATATGAAACTGCACTTCCATTACAAATGAATATGCTATACTTTGAAGACTCATTACTTCCAGATAAACCTATCCCTATAGCCAATTCAAGCTTAGCAAGAGGGTAACTGCCTTCATTATCGCTATTCATGCCCCTGTGTAAGTTTTCAATATCCTAAATGAAAAACATTCATTTAACCAACAGATATATGGTTGCAATTCCCGAACTTCTAAAAAACTCAATTGAATAATTGCAACCCTGTTTTATGAAATTGTATAGATTATCCCTAGCAATCAAAATATGATCCAAATCGGATTTTTTTTCCAAGCAAACTCATTAAGTGGATGTGTAAAAAACTTGAATAAAAATATTTATCCACATGGCACTCATTGCTTACCCCTTGATGAAGATCTACATTTCATTACCCTAGTGAATATTGCACTATTCTATTCGAAATCTACAAAATACCTTAAGAAATTAATCAAATACTTGTCACGCTGAAAGGGAACGGTTCATTCTTCCAAATGCTTTATTTTCATCGGTGAAGACGCCTCCATGCCCCGTGAGATAAGAGGAAGAACGGACAGAGAGAAACTAATCCAAGAAACTGTAGGGACGTCAATTGCCGAGTCTCTGGAAGATATATGCGATTTTCTAAGGGGCACCTTCCTGAGAACTTTTATTTTGCACCAATCGTTTTTACATTTATACAAACCATAAAAGCACAGCTTAATTACAGGAACACTGAATTCACCCTTCTTCCACGAATAACGAGCCGTGACAAGCTAAATTACACAACATCAAATGTCTCGATTTTCTACAACGTCGCTAGCGTCATGTACTGTGCGCAGCCACCCAATACCCATGTATTTTTATTTGCGTGTGAAATTAATATACATCGTTCAAATGTTTCCGAATTTGGCAAGTTTGGGCATATAAAATGTCCTGTTAATATGAGTATACTTTTTTAGCATGGCGATAAATCAATCATGATTTATTGACCTAATCCGGATAAAAATTGAACATCCCTCGTACAGCAATGAAAATGGCAAAGTACGCAAATTTACCAACTTTGTCATTTTCAATGCTGTATTTCTGATCATTGAATTATGATAGTCTTGTTAACCAGCTCGTTTTTCTGACAGCAAAATGTGAATGGTGAACCCACAAAAGAGAGACAAAAGGAGAGAATTACATGATAAAATGACTACTTAAATGATAACATGTTTTTACTACGGTCATCTTCCAAAAACATAACACACACAAAAAAAGGAAAAAAAACACTTGGAAGCGTTTGTGGGCGATTTCGCTTCCTGAATATGTGGTGATTTGATTTTTTTTTCATTACGCAAGGCATGTTCTCATGATAGATTCTATTATCTGCTTTATAACTTAAATCGTACTTTCTTCAATATTTTTAGCTATTGAGCACGGAAGCTATTATGATCTATCAATGTCCGGCGTCCGTCTGTCCATCTGTCCGTCTGTCCGTCACGGCGTCAACAATTTCTTTAAACGACATCTCCTCCTAAACTTCTGAGTCAAAATCAATCAAACTTGGCAGAAATATTCCTTTGGTAGTCCCTTGTAAAATTTGCTAAAAACATTGAAATCCATGAAAAACTCTGGATGCCATGGCATCGGGAAATGAAAAGCTCAAGCCTTAATGACAATTTTCTTGTTAACACTCTAGTGGCCACAAATATTGCCCAACTTTCATGAAACTTGATATGAATCTTTGTCACGTCACAAGGATGAACCTTATTGAAAATGGAAAGGATCCGTGCCATATCACGGAAAAAGGGGCCTTAATGACAATTTTCTTGGTTGCATTCTAGAAGCCACAAATATGGTCCAATCGTCATGAAATTTTGTCAGAATGTTTGTTAGGTAATGAGGATGAACTCTATTGCAAATGGGAAGGATCCGTGCCATATCACGGGAAAAGGGGTCTGAATGACAATTTTCTTGTTTCAACTCGAGTGACCACATATATGGTCCGATCTTCATGAAATTTTGTCAGAATGTTTGTTAGGTAATGAGGATCAACTCTATTGAAAATGGGAAGGATCCGTGCCATATCACGGGAAAAGGGGCCTGAATGACAATTTTCTTGTTTGAACTCGAGTGATCACAAATATTGTCCAATCTTCATGAAACTTGGTCAGAATGTTTGCTAGGTAACAAAGATGAATCGTATGGAAAATTGGAAGGATTCTTGCCTTATCATGGGAAATGACAATTTTCTGGTTTACCCTCTAGTGGCCACACTTATGGCCCAATCTTCATGAGACTTGATCTGAATCTTTGTTAGGTAATGAGGATGAACTCTATTGAAAATGGGAAGGATCCGTGCCATATCACGGGAAAAGGGGCCTTGATGACATTTTTCTGTTTACACTCTAGAAGCCACAAATATGGTCCAATCATTATGAAACTTGGTTAGAATGTTTGTTATGTCATGAGGATGAAGTCTTTTGAAAATGGGAAGGATCAGTGTCATATTACGTGAAAAGGGGCCTTAATGACAATTTTCTTGTAAGAGCTACAGACACCACAAATAAGGTCCATTCGTCACGAGACTTGGTCAAAATTATTGCCAGGTCACAAGAATGCACTCTTTTGAAAATGGGAAGGATTTATGCCATATCACAGGAAAGGGAGTCTTAATGATAATGTACTTGAAATAACTCTAATGGCCACAGATATGACCCAAACTTTGTGAAGCTTGGTTTTATGTAGAAATTATCTTCTTTATGACATCTGCCTTTTAAATTGATGTAATGTCCCGGTGATCAAAGAGACTCAGGTGAGCGATCTAGGACCATTATGGTCCGCTTGTTTATCTCTTTTTTTAAACATATTTCTTTAATTATTAGAATAAGTATTATTGTTTATTTATCAATTCATTTAATTATATCTTTATCTATTTAGTTACTCTGCGATCATTATATCTTAAATGTTTTTGTATACATCAAAAATTAATTGTATAAATGTTTGAATTTTGCATTTTTCTTTAATTTGTAATCACCATGATTTTTTTTAATAAAGACGAGACAATAAATTTACCTTGTAGATAATAACGATCCATATCAGGTGAATAAGTGTGAGAAATATCCTCTTTTTCTGAAACATGTCGGTGTGACAGGCTTAAATAAGTAATTGGTGTAGGAATTCACAGAAAACAAGTAACATGAAATAGAATTTAAACATCGCATTGACACCATTTATCGACCACATTGATTAGATGTGACCGCTTGCGTCTGTTGCAGTAAGCAAGGTAGAATTAAGAGTTTGGTATATGTAGCCTACTATCACAGCGTGTGTGTGTTCGTTCGTCCGTCTATAGGACGATTTCAACATAATAACAAAACTTCTGCAATTGCGAAAAATGTTTAATGATGCAACTTTAGATGATTGTCAAATTAAGTTATTTATTTGAAGACACAATATGACAACAAAGTCAAACATATACAAACTATTTGTTTACATGTAAACATAACGAGTCCCAAAAGAAAATGTACACTTTCGGTTTTTGCATTTCCATTGAATTATAAGAAGAACTGAAATAAATCTATGAAGAAAAATTGATTTCATAATTTATATAGACCTAATTGATTTTACACACCAGTCCGGATATCAATAAAGGACCGGCAACTGCATAATGCTTGCACGCATTCAGAACGTATTGATGTTTAAGTTTCCCCTTCTCAAAGCCCCTTCTTTGGTAAGAGCTGCATGCTTAAACAGTATTTCAGAGCTTTCGGAGGCACCTCAAGTCATATTAAAACAGAAGTATTAATTTTCACGTAGACGTTTTGTGTGAGTTAACGTTAGAAGTTTCTACGTTTTAGGTCGGTAACTGTCCTTGAACAGTGCTTTAATATTGAATAGCATCTCTTGTTGTTCATAAGATGCCATATAAGATAGTACCTTCAATTTATTTTGGAACTTGAACGCTCGTTTAAAGTTGATGGCATTTTTAATGGCATGGAGTTCATTCATTTACGTTAGTTGTAGGTCGACGGTGCACGACAATTCGTCTAAAAAGACACTTCGTCGAATACGATAATTGGTCGAAACGACAATTAGATCTAGTCGAGTCCGACGTTTCGTTGAATTAATTTTCGTCGAAAGTTGTTCGAAATTTCGCCGAAAATTATATTTGAATAATAAAACAAGAAATACGGACCCAGAACGGCTAAGTATCTTCATTCAAATTGCCCAAGAAATTCAAACTAGAAGATGTTTAAAATGAAAAGTTTACGTACGGACGCTCGGACTTATAAACCGCCACGACATTAGCTAGGCTGGACTTAGTCCTGTGGGGCCAAAAGCCGGATTTTTCACCAAAACAACTTTATTTGAATTGAACTATAGAGGTTACACGTTTGATCAATATTACGAATACTATAGGGTTTGTTTAATAAATCATATCCTGATCATCAATCGTGTGTTTGGTTGAATTCAGTTCTATCAGAGATTTTTTTTTATGTTTCATCAAAATATGGGACCACGTTTGGGTGAAGCGACGGCCGTAGAATCCATATTATCAGCCTCATTGAAATGAACGAAAAATCTGACAACTACATATAGAATAGATGTTTAACGAACAAGTCTTCGTTCAGTAGAGCCAATAAAGATGAAAAAATTCACCGTTTACCGAAGTTTGTTCGATTAAGTACTAAGTATAAAAAAAAATCCCCTTAAGAAGTAATCTCAACCAAGATTGAACAATTCGTCGATGGGTGTGATTATATGTCGATACGACATTTGGTCGAAATTTACTTTGACGACAAATTATCGTTTTATTTTCAGTTTTCGACGAAATGTCGGCGACGAAGAGTCACCTCGACTAATTGTCGTATTTCACAAAATGTCGTAATCTGAATGCAATTTCTGACAAGTTATTAACCTAACACGTAAATTACACGCAAAGCACGAATAATTAGAAATTTTAGACAAGCCGAAAATTGATGCCAACTGTGTGGTTTTGTTCCTCTATGTTGCGATACTAGTATTCAGCTTTTTCGGAACCGTAAACAGCCCTGGAATATGAGTTTGTTTACCACGTTCGATCGACCACAATCAGATGGGGCTTGTATACATGACTAGCCCTCGCTCAGTTTATAAGCCAAGCAAGATATCTTGCACATAAATCTTGTCAGGAAATAATTTATTATTATTTTCACGATTAATTCGTTAGGATTTCCTTTAATCTCTTTTTATCCATACTTTGGATCTATAAGAGAACTGTTTTAAGGGAACTCACTTAGCATCGATCTTAATGCAATGAATATTATAGGGTTAGTACGTTTCATATAAGGCCTACACTTCTAAGTCCTCTGCAGAAAACTTCAGAGCAATTTTTCGTCTTTTTGGGTCGAGGCCGGGATTCATTTTACTCGTCCTTGTATGCCAAACGAGGATCTGTAATGAATAAACCAGTGATTATGAAGCCATTCAAATTTCCAAACTTTATAGAGGGTTTGGTCTACTCGGCATATAAAAATTCATTTGACGCTTCAAACGTATTTGATTGAACAACGTGTATTTAGTTTGGATTTTAAAGTCGTAAAAGGGGCCCGCTTTCCAATGATTTAGATATACAATGTAGGTTTTTTTTGCCAAGTGTGAAGTCTAAATATTAATATGCTTTTCTACAATTTCAATACTACTGTTTTCAAATATTAATCATAATTATATTATTCTTTATAATCCGAAGAAATTATAGTTTCCTGATATTTCCATGTTGAAATCCACTTCATTTATTTTACCTTTTAGATCTTTATCGTTATTTATGCGCCATGTAATGTTGGAAGCTCTATTCAACGTGTAATCTTGATAGACCCAAAATTTTGCAATGACGTTCACATATAGATGGAAAAAGATTGAGCCTAATACAAAACCTTGTGGTACCCCTTTTTACGATCCGATTCATATGATTGAATGACCACATTCTTAAATGTGTGAATGACTTAGATAACTAAAGCCTAGGGGCCTGTTTTACTAAAAAACTTACGTTAATTTTTTTTTCGTAAGTCAAAAATTAAAGTTGCTTCTACAGTAGTAACTAAATATTTAATTCTGCCATCTCATTAGAATCGTCTTCTTAAGATGATTCCAATGAAATACTGCAAGACAGAATCTAACAAGGATGAAAATACCTGGTACGATTTGTGATTTCGACTTACGGTTAATCTTTTCGTAAGAAATTTTGTAAAACGGGCCCCAGTTGCATAACGAAAGTTTAGTGGTAAACCTTAGGGTTAACCATGTGAATATCATGGTTAATCCCGAGATCACCAATAAACATTTATTATGCATTTGGATCATTTTTTATTCTTAATACCCGTGGTATAATCCATGATTAATGCCCTGCCAGGGCAGAGCCAAAGTAACGGCTCGTTGCACTAAGGTAAATTAGCTTTTATTCCAAATTACTTACTTCAACAGAGAGTCGACATAAATAACTCGATATCTTATGTCTTAGATTGGCAACAAAATCGGCGTACCTCCAGCTTAATCAAGCTGAAGTTACGAGGCTTCGGTGACCAAACGTTGAAATGTGTTCACTAGCTCTAAGCACGTGGATCCTTTAGGTTTTATAATACAGTTACTTGCCCGCGCTTACGGTAATTATCGACTAAAAATTTGAGAGAACGCAAAGTATTGAAAAGCAAAACTCGTCAAATTACGTCACGGCTAAGCCGCGCCCTGTCAGGTCATTTATAACGCAGAATAAGTTGTTTGCTCGTCAAATACTTTCGAAGTTACTGATTCCGAAATTTGTTTGTATGGGGTTTAACGCCACTTTCAACATTATTGTAGTTATATTGAGGTGTCTAGTGTACCTACCAATGGTTGACTGTCGTTTAACTCATCTGTGTAACCACAACATTTACCCCAGCCACCACCTGCTCATCCTAGTTAGTAGTTCTACTTATCTTACAACCTTTGGTGGGAGACAAATGGCTCTTGTCACAATGACTATTGTCTATTGATGAATGATTCGATTCCAAGACACCAGCATTGACAGCCCAATGCGTTACTTCTCAACTTGGCGGGCTCGACTAGATACCCGCGTCTTAACATAGATGGTCACCTATATTCATTAAATATGCCAGACGCTATTCTAATCGTTTTGCTTATGGTCCCTTTTATCGTGATGGATGCATTGAATCGGTAACTATTTTAAACTGAGTACACTAAATAGTTACCTTGGTACAGTTGTCGGCTTTCGGTTCTAAGTCACTTTTTTCTATTCCTAATTGTGCCAGAAAGCATGGCTCAAGATGGGTAACACATGACATAGTAAATCTGGCTCTTCTCTCCTTCAAGAGGTCTCCATATACAGCAAAGGCCGCCATATCAACCGCGAACTTTCTACCAGGATCAAACCCAACTATCCAGCCCACAACCTTATCAAAAAGTAAGGAAAATTAAGAAATAAAGAAGAAATCACCAAAAGAAAAAAATGGCAAGTTTCAGAAAAGTGTCTCGCAAAGTCTTGTGCAATTTATCCAGCTGCTGATTACTTCGATGTAATTTTTTTGCATAAATGCGTAACAAATTGGCAAACTGTGGTGTCTGTGGACTAGAGGTAGAGCATCGGCCTCTTGACCCAAAGGTTCTGAGTTCGATTTCCGGGAGCGGATATCTATTCTGATTCCTTTGAACATTGGTCCACACATTCAGCGCGATAAGTGGTTAATTTTCCAGGAGGCAGAATCGATAGGGATTAATCTAAGCTGCAAGAACTTGTTTCCCAATCGATGTAAAACAAATAGGTTTAAAACCTTAAACAAATTGGCAATCGGGAACCCTCGGTGATTCTACGGAATAGATCTCGGGAATAATAAGAGCGCAGCCATGAAAGCGCGTCATTTCGCAAGGGGGTTTATTTGACGTCACAAACATTAACGATCCCGCTAAAGATGACGTTGCATAAAACAAAGTCAACGAAAGAATAAAAGTGGGCAAAATATACTTTGATTAAAAAAAACGCAGTGTTTTACTGCATTTTGTTTTAAAATTATAATATGCCCAAAAGTTCTTAACAGAGGTTCGGAAAGAATTAAAGAATGTGATTTTCTTCAGGCTTATCAAATTAACCGAAGTACCATTAAGCCGAATTACCTAAAAAATCGCTCAAAATTACTACACTAAATTGCGAGGTATTTTCCATTTTACGAAAAAGACTGGGCGATGTTCCGAGTGACAAATTTGAACATCGCTCGTACTTTTCTGTAACTTGTAAAGTGTCTCGGTCGTAAGTGTAGTAATTTGGGGGATCATTGTAACGAATTTCGGCGTCTGATGGTATTTTGGTCAGTACGCCTAAAAAAAATATTTGAAAAATAAACGTTGATGCTTTTGACGTCATTATATTCACGTGCAAGACGACGTACTTTCATGACTACACCCTTATCATTCCCGAGGTCTACTCCTTAGAATCGCCGAGGATACCCGATTGATACATACACAAAACCATACTTTCATAGCTACCACTGCCAACAGCCTTTCTGTTGTGACCGAATGCAGGGTTTTGAGTTGAGGTTAATTTCATTCCATAGGTTTAATTTGGGTAAAACTTGAAGTTGATTAAATGACTACAATATTTCACAGAAACTATTCTGTTCTGGTGAGTTTTGCTGAAGATTTTCTTTTCATTTACCTTTCCATTTTTCACCGCAGGACTTTCATAACTCGCACCACCAACAAGTCCGACTGGCCATACAGATACCTTCTGAGTGTATCGCATCTGAAATAAACATCTGCGGTTTTGTTATCGATATATATATACTTCTCAAAATTTGCTAAGAACTAAACTTTTTCGCTGTCCTACAGGAGCTGGTTTAAATAAAAACATTCTTGTTACGTGTTACAAATTATAAAAAAATGTATTGACAAGATATCGAACGTATACATTACCAAAATTGACACGCAATTTTCTCGCGAGACTCGTACAAAATGAGGAACCCCTGTTTCTTACCTGTCCTTTCTCATTTTCTACATGTACAGGTTTCGAGTAGACGCTTAGTTTCTGTTTTTCAGTACTTCATTGACGTTTAAGCCGTTACTCATGGCTAATCCAAATGTCAGACGACATTTATCTGTCGAACAATTGTGGTGTGCTGTAGGCATGGTTTAGCAAGGGGCTTCCCACCGTGATGTTGGCATGTTACTGAGAGTACACCATACCGTTTTAACCACAGCTTGGACACTATACCAATAGTATGGTACACTTGTAAGGAGACATGGTGGAGGTAGGGGTAGAGCTACCTCCATCGCAGAAGACCGTTTTTTGTTTTTTTTTTATTCAAGCCCAACGGGACAGGTTTGCTACGGCAACGCAGGTTCATTCCGACCTTCAAAATGACTCGGGAGTGTGAGTTTCGACTCAAACCATACAAACACGGCAGCATGAACATTACCTGAGGTCAAGAAGAACATGTTTCGTTATCAGCTGTCCCGAGTTCATTGTCGGCGTCGGTTAACATTGGCATTGGATAATGTTGGCTTGCGCAAAAGACGCTGGAGCCCCGTGCTATTCACGGATGGGTTCAGGTATTACCTGGACTACACTGATAGACGGGCTAGGGTGTGGAGAAGGTCGGGGAACGGTTTCGTGCAGCAAACATTGCTGAGCACGATCGTTCATCATTGTTTGGGATGTCATCGGCTTGGATGGGCGGACCGATCTTGTTATTTTAGAAAGAGGTACTCTGACAGCTCGTTGGTACATTGATGAAATCCTCAATACCCACGTAAGATTTTTACGCTAGTGCTATTGAGGATGGATTCTTTTTAATGGGTGATAATGCCCGTTCACACACGGCCCGTGTAGTCCAAGAGTATCGCCAAGAACAGGGCATTCCACGGCTCGCTCACCGAACTAAAATCCGATAGAGCATAATTATGTGGAATGAGCTACAGGTCCGAGTTTCGGCTCACCAGATCTAGCCAATGACACTTCAGGAGCTCGGCCAGATCCATAGAGAAGAATGGTCTGTTATTCCCCAAAGTGTAATCCATAACTTAATTAGGAGTATGCAGATGTGCTGTCAGGCTGTTATTGAAAGTGCCGGCTCTCATACTCATTATTGAACGAAATGCAATTGAAAGAGCACCTTTTTTCGTCAAAATCGATTTTTTTTTTCAATTTTCAAGAAAACAGACCAATTTCTAGGGTCTCCCAGTTTGGTCTACATTTAAAGTCTTCTTATCATTATAAAGTTTTATGTTCTTCTTAAAATTAGATACACTGATAATAATCGACCATTTCCCACATTTTTTAATCAAAAAAAAAAAAAATCTGAAATTATAGTATAAAAAAGTTCTGGTGCTTAGCAAACTTTGATTAGTATAAGTGTATAGTCTAAAACGTCCAATGTTTCCCAGAAGGACTTATATAACTCTTACCGCCAACAAGAACAACTAGCAGGATTGATATCTTGTAGGTGTAACGCATTTGAAAAAAAAAAGAAATACGGTGAAACTAGACTTAGATAATGAAAAAAAGCTATTTTTGCCTACGATCAATAATCCCTCATTTGGTGAATTACAAAATGTGAGAAATATTTCATATAGCATTTCATTTAAGTCGTGTGGTACAACAAAGTGTACATCAAGACGAAAATATGTTTGAGGCTATGCTATATAAATTTTCAGTCTGTTCATAATACTACGTAACCTACTTTGTATTTGTGCAAATCCAAATTCATTAATGTTTAATTAACCGTGGTTCTTTTCCATCACAATTTGGCCATTAAGATTATTAAATTTAGCCTATGCATGACATTTAAAACAATTTCAGACATGAACAAAGAAAATACTCAGATCTACCCGTGTATTTGTGCAATGCGCACAGTGCCTTAATATAGAGCTATTGGCCAAAATTCTCTTCCAACTCTATGTGAATACTTTTAATTTTTAAAGGTACTTCATTTGCGAAGAAAAAGCAGTATGTCCAGATTTATTATATATCAAAATGAAGCTGTTTATAAGCACAAGCAGTAAAGCAATATAAGACTGCCATTGCTATAGCGGTAGAGCCAAAACATTGTGGAAAAGGGTCTTTTTGTACAGAACAAGCAGCTGCATGACCGTTGGATGAAATTGGTCTACTACTACAACCCTTTAAATTGGGAATTAAACACTTTTGTGAACCTAAATATTGGCTGAACAATGCGTATACAATCTTTCAACTTCTTCATCGTATGATTGTACAAAAACAATAATATAACAATATTCTAAAAATTGAAATATATATATATATATATATATAAACTTAAACCAACTTCTAATCGGTCACTCAAATAAAGCACGAAAAGTAATGTTTAATAATATCAAAGATGCAAGTGTTTGATGATTTCCGACAGCCCATGCACTTGATAGATAGCAAAACCAAAATGCATAAAAAATCCTCGAGGGAAAGCAATTTAACTTGCATGAGAACATAGGTACCCTCAATTTCAAAATTAACATTGGTGGGTGGGGTAAATATATCAAATTCACTTCATTTACGCAAATCAACGTCTGATATAATGTTTTCTTAACATATTTTTATTCAGCAACCTTTAAGGCATCGAAAGCATATTGATTTTTCAACAACATATCGGTATTTCTTTGACGGAAATTTTGAAAACTCCCTTCATTTTGCGAGTTTTGTGACTTTTTCAAAGTAGGGTTGGTGTCTTCTTTTGTTTGCTACAATAGTTCTGTCGGTCCTTTTTACACAATTCTTTCACCAAAATCCTCGAAATTGATTTGTCCTTAAATGAACGTAATGTTCTATTCAGTTCCGTTATTGTAAATGTGTGGAAAAGAGGAAAATATGCAGTGACCGATTAGAAGTTGGTTTCAGTTATATATATATATATATATATATATATATATATATATATATATATATATATATATATATATATATATATATATATATATATATATATATATATATATATATATATATATATATATATATATATATATATATATATATATATATATATATATATATATTTAAAATTTCTACTATTTATTTCTAATCTGTGACACATTATATATGCGATCTTTATGGCAATTAACATGCTGCACGGAGACCTGGTGCAATCTGTTCATATAACATGTAAAATGGATAACAGCTGTTCGGGAGATTAAATGGGACGTATTTTTTTATGGAACTCATTTTAGCGCAAACATAAAATATAGGAACATACTTAAAGTTTTGTTCGAAGATGTATGGATGTAATATTCATTCAATTAAAAGACGACTTTAAGTTATACAAATCTGTTAATAAATCATTCTATTTAAAGCAGATAGGAAAAAAGGCTGATGGGGTGATTAACTCATTACAAGATTCCCTAATTTAGATCTCTTATTATTTCTCGGTCATCTTACCTTGTAAACAGAAATGGCCCATAGCCTTATACAAGAGCCGTAGCAATAGCACAGTTGAAAGCATGCCAGAATTTTATCCATGGAGCCCCATGTTCGATCCTAGTCGCGACAAATATCCTTTACGGCATTTATTTCCAATCATTGAATGAATAATGGTAAACCAAAGTTTTAGACTTGAAAGTATGTAGTGTGGTTAATACCAGGAATTCATGTAAAGATATGATGTTATACTCTTTAAAGTGTCATTTAAGTGCATTCAATTAGACAAACCAGAGATCACCATTCTTCGATTGAGGATGACAAAACAGTGCAAACTGTTGGCCAGTTATATCCCGCTTTACACAGTTAACATCATTTCGTCATCCTGAATGCAGGGCATGGCAGGACAAAAAACAAACGACTTCAGAAATAAAGAATGATCATAACTATTTGAGCCTGTGCGTAACAACAATTTTCAACAAATTCGAGTATGCGTAACGTAAAGACTAAGATCAGCCTGCATTCGCAAAGACTGATTTTCTCTACCTCTCAATACATGGCTATGGACCTCAATACATGGCTATGGACCTAGAGTCTTTGTTCAAACCCCCAGAATATTATAAATGCGCCATGTGATTCTACAGGATGCTCATTGTCTGTCTGTCACCAACACATGGTTTTGTTAGTAAAAATTAGAATAAGCAAATTTCATTATTGCTGTATGTTCAGAGAAAGAAAGCATGGTATAAAGACTGGGCACAAACAAGCACGTGTAAAACATGCGTTATTATGTTTTCTTTCTATTAGACCTACCTCTTCGAATACTCTTATATCATAGGTATTATCATCATCAGCGAAATATACCACATGCAGCCCGACGGAGTTCTTCTCAATCCAGTTCAGGCCAGCGTTTCTTTGCTGGACTCCCTTCGGCATGCTTGTCTTACGATAAACTTCTCTATATTCGGTAAAATTCATAGTTTTTACGCAAAGATGCGTATACAAAACATTGCACTGCTGTAAAAACTTGGTAACTAATTCAGTCTTATTTGTTGAATCCTCTACTATAATCCAGTGTATTTGTTGTACAAGTCTCAATGTTTGTGAAAGTCGTGTAAGGTCCGCCTTTTGTGTAAGTCTTTTATATGTTGGAGTTATTATGTAGATAGTTGGAATCGTTTTATTTATATTCGAGACTCGTAAAGTCCGAGCTAACGAGTATAAGTTCGTATGGTGTAACCCTGAAATTGATTTTGATTATGATTTTTATAAAGCTAGTCACAGTATTTGATTATTCATTCTAGTTTTCAGCGTTTGTCTCCTCTTTTTCAGAGTACTAAAGCACTAGTATTGTATTAAGCTTTCATAGATATTTTCTGCATTAGACAACATCCTCCAATGAATGACCAAGATTGTCATGGAAACGAATTTTTGATAATCGGCTGATAAGTATAGCATTCTTTATTTGAAAAAAATGCTTTAATTTGTGAATGCAAATTATTACGAAATCCGAAGTAGGAATTGTCGAAAACAAAACACCATAAAGGGGACGAACATGTCAAAAGTGAATCATATGTTGTTAAACCATTTGAAGAGAGAATAAATACAGTAATATGTATTATATATGAAATCGAAATGGTGTGTGTGCCGTTACTCAAAAATGGTCTATCACTGAAATCCGTAAAATAAATATTTTTAAAAAGGGTGCGTTCCATTTGAGGTAAACCGGGTGTATCATTCCAGAAAATCTTTCACGGGAGGTCAAAATGGGGGTCGAAACTTTACGCGCCAACCAGATGGACCATTTCTCTGACGGGTCATATGTATTAGTCGATAATTTTCTAAAGAGACCTCCATTTTATAGGTCCAATGAAAGCCACCTTAAACAAGATTTTCTGTATATTAAAGTCTTAATTGCGACTTAAGAGCCCGAAATTATTCAAAACCTTACCATCAAAAATCATTGCTACTCCAATTATAAGTAATATCATCAATATAAATAACGTTTGATATTTATTTCTAGACCTCATGTTCATGAGCTTGAAAATTCGCTAATAAAGACAAGGGATTATTCATAACAACAGCTTGGCGTAATGCGATTTTGGCTGCAACTAATGTGTATCAAGATGCATGGAAGTAACGACATTCTCCGCCGAAAATACCTGGACGTGGTTTCACGGGGATCCATAAACATAAGAATAACTATAGATCCACAAGTTTAAGTGAGTGATGAAAGGTCAATTTTGTCTATACCTGTATAGACAAAATTGACCTTTGATCACTCACTCTAAATTGCGGATCTATACTCCTAAATTAATCGAGCCAGGAATTTGTTTTTTGAGCACACAACTTCTTCTATGTATGATTTCGAAAACCATGATGATTCATTTTGATAACATTGGTATATCTCAATATATATGCAATGGGAATACGCATGGTCTCACAAAGAGCAAGAAGGAATAAATCCTATCGAAAGAAAGAAAACTTATATGCTGCAATATCAATATATCCATATGTTGATTTTTCTGACCCAAGAAGAATTTAAAGGTATGCTCACGATGGGTGAGTTTGAGTGAAATTAGAGGATGGTTATCCAATATTACTAATTTTGTTCAGGATGATTCGTGATGATAACATTGATACCTTTCAATGCAATGGGAATACGTATGGTCTAATTTTGTTCAGGATGAACAAAATTAGCGATATTTATTACCTCCCTTGAATATAATATGAAAAGAAGTTCTATAAATAGCTTCCTATTTCTTCATGAAACAATCAGGCGCATTCAATTTCAATTATATCAATGAAATCACGTTTTTTTACTAGCTATATTTATTCTGAATGTAGTTGTTGATCTTATTTTTTTCAGTAATTTTGGCGCGTTTTTGAATGATTTGAGCGAGTGTCTGGAATGAATGAATGGACCGCAATTAGAATGGCTTTGATTGAGATGATGGACAATTTTGTGGTGTTTCTAACTGTAGCCTGTATACTTACACAGTTATATAGAAGATTATCGTTTGTTTCAATGTCAGATCGATGGTATTTATATAGATCGATTGTATTTGATTAAAGGAACAACAGCCATATTTTAATGAGGGGCACAGCTACGGTTGAAAGTAAGGATTTTATTGTATGATACCAATCGATCTTTCTTGACAAAAATCAAGAAAAAAAATCAAGCGATTTTTCTATTTCTTTGATGCAAAAATGGGACAAACTATATAGAGGATAATCGTTTGTTTCAGTGTAAGATCGATTTATATTTCATTGATTGAACAACAAAAGCTATATTTTCACGACAAAATATAGCTTTTGTTGTCCACGAAATGAAATATAAATCGATCTTACACGAAAAACAAACGATTATTCTATTTCTTTAATGTAATAATGAGACAAAATGTGAAATTTCTATGACATATTTTCGTAAAGCGCGTCATTTTGCACGTGATTGCTATGCAACGTTCTTTGTGACGTCACTTATTTCGCCCCGTATAAATGACGTTAGATAGGATGAAATGCACAAAAGCAGGACATAAGTTTTTGATAATATCACTGCTTTTGCGGTGAGATTATCAAGTGATAATCTACCATTATTTCCCGATAAACCACCGAAAAGCATTAAAGAAGAAAATTTACTTGAAGCGTATGATGTCTTAATGTTTTTACCTTCTATAAATAAAGATATTATTATTATTATTATTACTATTATCATTTTGCACGTATTTGCTATTCAACGTTGACGTCACTTTATGGTAAGCTCAGATAACGAAGTGTCAAATCAACGAAAGTGGGCTATTAGATTTTGATAATTTGCTGCTGTAATGAGTTAATATAGTCCTCCCTAATTACAATCATAGACCATGTACAAGAGCATTTGTCTGCTGGTCTTAAAATAATGCCCTTGTGATTCAACAACTTATAGGATGAAATTTCTGTTCTTGTGAAATTTTAAGCCGTTTACTTTGTTTCAGATTGGCAACATAACCATTCTAAATGATCATTATAATCAATCATATTTCAATATGTAACAAATATCAGGATTTTGGCATAGGTGATCGGAAGAGGTCGAGTCGTTCGCCCGAACTTTTTTTTCCCGACTTGCGTCCGATCATTCTCGACTTGTACACAAGTAATTCCCGACCGCTTACCGAACTCGTATTAACCCTTTGTTGTTTAATCCCTGCTTTTTACGTGCCTGTAATTTCATGATTTAGAAAACATTGTGAAAAAAGAAGCAATTGCTCCTAACAAGCAATTTCTTCTTTTTCCACACTATTTTCTACCCTACTGAATGGTAATTTTTCATATTAAATCCATTTTAAATTTTCGTCTGTAAAACCTTTTAATTTGGACAGGTCCAAAATTTTGTAAAACAGGAAAGGGTTAGAAAACTATCAGGATGATCGGGTAGCGAACGTGAAGAGCTCGAGTACAGGTTCAGATGATCGAAAAGAAATCAGAAAGTTGGTGTTCTGGTCCCTGTTTTACAAAACATCTTACGATCATTTTTTGCGTAAGACAAAATTTAAAGTTGCTTCTACAGTAGTAACTGAATATGGATATCTAAAGATGATTCCGATGAAATATTGCAAGGCAGAATTTATCAATGAATGAAACACCGTGAACGATTTGTGATTATGACTTACGATTAATTTTTTTCGTAAGAAGTTTAATAAAACGGGCTCCTGGTGCTGTTCTAGTAGCAATCACCAAGAGCTCGGGTGATCGGAATGTGATAGCTCGGGCATAGTCAGGTTGATAGGGCGGAAATCGGAAAGATAGTAAGGATGTAATTGTGAAACGTTCGTGAACGCTCGTGTAAGAGTTGCGTTTTTAATTGCTAGATATCGAGAAGTCGTGTATGAGCCTTTTGAGGCAGGTAAGTCAAGTTTGATCAGAAAATTTTGGGGGCCAGGATGTTGACCGAGCTAATCAGATTTGCAATGGGTACTAAGAATAATATTAAGAGAGAGAGAAATTGGTTCAGAACAGGAGCCTTTAATATTATATAACATATACTGAACGCTAAAAGTTTAGTCGCACTTTTTATAGCATCACAAAAAGTCAACCAATATAGCTAAACGAAAGTTTCCATTTGAAATATATTTGGCATCCTATTGGCTTTCTTTTTGTCATGAATTTTTAACTTTACTCGCATTCAAACGTCTAAAGTGACGTTAATGTGGCTTTTACGTACTTGGTCAATATCTCGGTGTAACAAAATGAATTAATTCCCTTTTTGTCTTATTGGAATACTCTTATTCCGGGTAAACATTAAACTCTTAAATGTATCACATCCTTTGAAAAAGATCGAACTTTTGACATGACGTAAATCAAATGGATACCGCAGGGATATATCGAATACGATATGCATATTTCGGAGATGATAAAATTGACATAAGATTCTTCGACTTGTGCTTTTATTGTCATATGGTTCATTGTAAATAAATATTGACATGGTATGACTCGCTTTCCATTTACAGATCATGTTATACGACAATAAGGGGACATCCGAACGTCATGACGTTACGTTAATAAATGGAATGCTTTCATTATCCAAATTGGTTGCAATCGGTAAAAATATCACCGAGGATGATTTATGTCTTATTTTTTATTTTTGGAAGACAGTTGAAAAGAACCTACCAGTAAACGTGTTAAATTAACGTCCCCGTTCCGGCGGTAGAACGTAAGTGATCGCTTTATCAGAAAAGTGCAATTACTCAATTTCTGAGGATAAAAAGAAACAGAGAAACTTTTTTCCTTCCCGGTTAACAATATTCTACAAAATTAATTCTGGTCGAGCAATTGTTGCATTTTTGTGAGTTGGGTCTAAGGTTTATGTTGTAGAGACGTCTGAAAGATCCCATACTCAAACAACCAACTTCTTTTTTATTGCCACATGAAGATACCCCATAATGATGTTGATCGCAAGAAACATTTAATTGTGATACAAACTGGAAGTAACGTCCAATTTTTAACTGTGTGACTTTTCCATTCTACCGTTCTATTCAAAATCATGTCGGTACGGCTAACCAGTTTAGTCTAACATAACAGAATGATGGGATTCTGGAAGGAAATGGACAGAAATATAATTAATGTCGACTTCTTTGTGAAAGATGAATCACATCTTGAAATATATCCCATCGAAGAGCAAACGACTAAACTTTTTGCGCTCAGTATTTTTTATAACACGTGCTTTCCTTTCATAAATGAGCCCACCTGTAAGGAAACTATTTAGAATCCAGCTAGTTCCAGCACACATCCTGGCAGGCTGTACGGCCATAAAAGTGGCGAAAAGCGTAGAATTACTATGTAAAAATAAGATATCTTGTTATTATTTATCGAGCTAGAGCAAAGGCTCAAGTCAAACGCGCAGTTTCTTCAGTCTTTGTTGTCAGAGATCCATGTCAACGGCGTTACTACTGTTACCGACATTACGCAAGCTCGTAATACAAATAAATCCTCTATCGAAAATTATCATTGACAAATGAACAAAACATCGTAGTTACTGCTTATTCAAGCTGTAGTTGCTGTGATTTTATGATTTCACTAACGCTCAAAGCATAAAAAACGGGGTAGCGGGTGGAGTGCATTTAGCTTTTACCATAGTCCACGTATCGCCTAAATCCTACGTATTCTTTGTTGGTCGCCTTCTGTGTGCGTATAAATTTCAAAATCCTAGTTACGCCTATGCAATGACTTGTTTACACGCCGGAAAGCAAAATGTAATTAACAGACTAAATTACCTCTACGGAAGAGTCCCCGATCACATCAATATTCTTTTCGGCCATTTGGTGGATGAAGTGGTAAAAACAGTTGTCATAAACAACAGATATTTATGGCAATGTAATACAGCCACCACGTAAGGCGTGTACCGCTTTCAAGCAAAACAAATAATAATAATAACAATAATAATAAAATCTTTATTTCATGAAGGTAGAACATTAAGACATATTTCAAATAAACAATATGAAAGTAGTTTTTTTACAGTATTGCCTTCAATATAAATGAAGTATGATTCCAATGATAATGATAGAATGATATAAACATGCTTGGAAAATTGAGAACAAGATCAGAATTAGCTGAAAATGCTATGTACATTTATCAAACTATGGGTATAGTAAGCACTTTTATCAAGATTTAATCTGACCTAGCAGGATCAAATTATACAACGAACGTTAAGGAACTTTTAGTCGTCCAATTGGTTTTAGCTCACCTGGGCATTTGTGATTATTGAATGTCCGTCGAGCGTCGTCTGTCATCAGCCTTCAACAATTTAAGTGTTTACACTCTAGAGGCTACAAAAAGGCAAAATCTTCATAAACTTGGTAAGTAGGTTTGGAAGGTCACAGGGATGAACCTCATTGAAAATGGTCTGGATCCATGCCATATCACGGGAAAAGGGTCTTCAGACGCATTTCTCTTGTCTACACTTAAGAAGCTACAAATATGGTCTAATCTTCATTTAACATGGTTATAATGTTCGTCAGTACAGAAGGATAAAGCCCTTTTGAAAATGGGAAGGATCCATTTAATATCATGGGAAAAGGGACTCTAAGAGCAATTTTCCTGCTGTACCCTATTTCCGTGAGTAACCAATTTTCGTAAATTACTTCCTGTTATTTCAGTAATGTCTTCACTATATTTTGATAAAAGGTCTATAAAAGTGAGTATCTATGAAAGAAGTTATTTTAAAATTACCATAGATTACATGGAATCGACAAAACTCTAAAATCCTTTAAATTTCCTTATTTCTTATTTCTAAGTACTTACAAGTGTTGTGTTAAGAAACTGTCAATCTTAAAATAAAGACCTTTTGTATATGTTATTTTCGTACCCAAAGGAGAAATGATTGTGTGACTTATGACCAAAATTTTGAGGCCATACATAACTCCAGTAGTGTTTCACGGACTGCTTAATTTATGACTCACGGAAATATGAGCACTGTGGGTTTTATTCTAAAATTGTGACTGTTCAAATTAACATTCACGGAAATATGGTACACAAGGTTACACTCTGAGGAACACAAATATTGCTAAACTTCAATGAAACTTGTTAAGAATATATGGGCCCAGTTGCTATCCCACTTAGGTTTATGAATATCCATCCAAGGGTGATAGACAAATGTCAGAAAGATATGTGCCGCCGCAGGGAATTAAACCCAAGGCATGTCGCAATTGAAGGTTGAGAGTCTCAAGCGCTATCAACTGCGCTAATGCGGCTGCTGAGATATTAGTTATAACAATACCCTCATCACATTGATATTTACAGTTAAAAAATCATAAATTTGACATTCATCTCGATCAAAACCATTCTTAATCGCTCAATTTGCGCTCCAGTCATTCATTCGAAACACTCACTCAAGCCTTTCAAAAACGCTCCAAAATCACTAAAAAGATAAGATCAACAGCTTCTTTCAAAATAGATATACCTAGAAAATGGGTTTTAACTGAAATAATTGAAATTTTGACCGTCTGATTGGTAATTTAAGAAATATGAAGATATATATATTCTTTATTTCCTCCAAATATGAAGAGCATGATAACAATAGTGATAAACAATATAAACATAGTGAAAACTGAAAGTGTGGTTTGAAAAAGTAAACATGTAATGAGGGGCCTGAGCCAAGCAGTGAGTGTGAAGCAAAGAAAAAGAGGAGGGATGAGGGAGAGACAGGGAGAGGCAAGGACAGACAGAGAAGAAAACTAATACACAAGAATATGAATTTTAATTTATGCTA
The DNA here is from genome assembly GCA_948146395.1 of Fragum whitleyi. Classification (NCBI taxonomy): domain Eukaryota; kingdom Metazoa; phylum Mollusca; class Bivalvia; order Cardiida; family Cardiidae; genus Fragum; species Fragum whitleyi. Next base: position 30,058,806 of record OX411548.1, on the reverse strand, counting down.
TTCGCAAACCTCGCAATTTTAGTTCGACCAGAGCTGTAATTATAGGATTTGTTTGTATATTTTATTAAAGGGAGGTTATAAATATCGCGAACTTTGTTCATCCGGAACAAAATACGCGAAATTGGATTTCCTCCCTTAAATTTCACTCAAACTCGCTCCTCCCGCTCATTCAGTTTCATCCAAAAATAATTCACCTTGTCCATTTCCCGATGATGTTAACCGTAAAAGTGTTTATCCAAAAATATAAGATTTCTGTCATGGTGGATTGAAGAATAATCCTCCAGAAACGGATTTTTCAGAACTTTTACCGTAAACTTATAAAAGGATGTTTAGGTCGGTGTATTATTCGATTCAGAAGCATAACTGCATGAATCTTAGACCAACAAAGCTGTTCCATGTATGAAATTTATGACGCCAAACGACGATCGTAGGACATTCAATCTTTTAAAAAGCGAAGTTGTAACTAGTAAGCATTGCTTCAATAAGAATATATGTTGTTGTTTGGTGGGGTTTTTTTTTAACTTTTATGTTGAAATGAATGAAACATTATCCGTATTTTGCAAGGTTAGCAAATATCGTCGATTTTCTACAAAAACCTCGTAACTACAGTTACGAGATTTTAGCAGAAGACCGACGATATTATGTCTCTGCAAGGGAAATTATTCTCATTATGGAATTTAGGTCTCGCATTTGATTGTAATCTACACTTCTAACTCGTCCGCAGAATACAATACCGCCATTTTCCGTCGTGTTGGGTCAAGATTAGGGTTCATGATGCTTGTCTTTGTATGCCAAACAAGAATCTGCAAAATGAAAAACGGTATATAAGTCTAAATGAATTTGAAAAAAACCATAAGACAAACATAAAAAAACATTCTGTTCTTCTTTACGCATCATTATAACAAATTATTATTATTTTTGTTGATGCATCTGTTACAGTTAAGAACATCGTGAAATTGACAAGTTAAATGATTTTTTAATTATTTCGGAATTATATTGAATAAGAGTGTGTAGCGATTTTTGAACGAATTTAAAAGAGATAATTCAATATCGACAATTTCCATGTTGGAGGAAGTAAGTAATATCTATTACCCCCTTTTAAAAATTCCACATATTTTCCAATCTGTCGCTTTGAAAGCCAAGCCATCAAAAACATATCGCGTGAAAATTCGATCAATTCAAATAAAATCTTGGTCGTTTAGAACAATTTCGAATTGTTTTAAACAATTTCGGAGCATTTTAAAGTGATTTTAGTCAGTATTTTGGATGAATGAATGGAACACTGAGTGAGCGATTTAGAATTGTTTTGATCGAAGTGAATGTCAATTTCAGGATCTTACTAACTTTACTGTTCCAACAAACACATATCGAGGGGTCAGCGAGAAATCATTTTAAGTGTCCACATTTTCAAAATAGCTTTTCGCTGACCCCTTGATATAGGCTTTCGTTTTCTTGGGTATTGTTGCAAATTGAGCGCTATTCCATCATCTTTTTCGAGGTTATATCGATAGTGCATTATGTGTTACGGCTCAGCTATCTCTGATATGAAAGGCTTGAGTTATGAAATAATTTTATTTATAATATGACCTACGTCGCGGGAGTGAAATAACGCCGTTGAATATTTTTGATTTTACACGGGTGTTATAACACTAGTAGAATAACTATGCAAATACGCTCAGATCGAATAGCAAATATAAATGTTGAACTTAAAGAGTTTTGGCGATTTTTCGCAAAACTTCAGGTCATATTATAAATATAATATCAAATTAGTGCTATTAGTGAAATTCAGAATTTATTAAACTCGTCATCTAAAACAGATAAATTCTCGTCGCAGTCTCGTTTTTATCTGTTTATAGATGACTAGTTTTATAAATTCCATTAAATATCGTCTTTTTTCCATTATGTTGGACTTATATGAAAAAGGTAAATTTCAAGGCCGGAGTCCGATTTTTCTTTGCCTATAACTTCTCCCCAATTGGACTTTTTTCATGGACACATCAAAGGGAACATGAAATTATATTTATCATAACATGATTTCAATTCCGAATTTATTTTTAATTACAATTTTCTTGACGAAAAATAGTGTTTTTTTTTCTTGGTGTAAAATTAATGAACAAGTAGGGAAATTGACGTTAGAAGAATTTCACAGAAAGCGAAGCGCATCGTTTAGAGTATGTGGTTTTTATGGCGTCAAAAGTATACATGTTCCCACTAAAGATGACGTTGAGTATAATAAAAGGATGGAGATATCTGTGTTAATAATTAAACACATGACAAATGAATTTTATCCCGAATAAAGTTATTTGTAATATCTTCTTATTTTAAATATGAGTTATACGCCATCGTGTTATGATATGGCTAAAAGCTACCGGCATAGTTGATTTTTCGTATGTGCAATTGTATATTCTTATATTCTAATCTATTTCAATACCATAAGGACAAAATTTATAATATTTAGCTACAAAAGTAAAGGAAATAGGGAAACTTACACAAAGAAAGTATTTTGACAGAAAACTTAGTATGTTTAAAAAAAGAAACCGGTTGATGTCAACTGAATTTAGAGCGATTGATGCTTTTGATAGTTTAAAACATACTAAATGAAAATGACCCTTTGAAATGCTTTATATAATACATGTTATATACATGTATATTGTTTTAAGTTTTCACTGTTTCTGCTTTTTATGCTTTCATTGTTTTCGTTCGTTTTATATCATTTTCATTAGTCCAGTTTTATTTTATTTCTAATTGTACTTAAATGATTGGACAACCGTGTATGTATAATTATAACTATCCGTGTTAAATTACATATGGGAAAAACAGTAGTTAGTATGAATGTCTATTTTATTGATATCATTGTTTCACTTGGAATAGATCTAAATTATTACTGTCATAGTCACCTTTGTACAATTATCAGCTTTCGGTTCCAAATCTCCTTTTTCTATGTTTAATTGGGCTAGAAAGCAAGACTCGGGAGGACCAACACACGATATTTTAAATCGCGCTGGTCTCTTTTTCAAGAAGTCACCATTTATAGCAAAAGCCGACATATCAACCGCAAATTTCCGTCCTGGATCAAAACCAACGATCCATCCGACTACCTGAAAGAGGAAAGTTGAACCCTTTCTCTGCCTCTCACTGCATATCCCTGCTCTACACAACGCTTTGGTAGGAAGTATAAACTAAGATTATAGTCATTCTGCATACCCCAGTACCATTCGTTTTATTAAATAGGGAATCAAAATTGTTTGTTTTGGTGTAAAATCGGTTTATTTATAATTGAGTGAACAAAAATGTATATTTTGAAGGGTGATAAAGCTTCGAGATTGTTCCGTCTAGTGTGACGCGTCACAGATAAATTATTTACCTTTCCATCTTTCACAGCAGGAGTCTCGTACCTTGCGTCACCTGCAAGTCCGACCGGCCAAACAGATATCTTCTTGGTGTACCGCATCTGAAAGATGGACGTACCATGAAGAAAGCAAACGCGACAGCATATTCACGATCTGGCGAAATGATTAGGAAAGGAATAACTTAACTGGCAAATATCTTGGGGTTTTCGTTTCATTTTAATTTTTAGATCACTTTACTTTGCAAAGACCGGATCTACAGATATCAAACATTGTTAATCGATTATTAGTATTTTTATTATTGTTTATTTTTATGATAATAATAAAACGAAGATTATTTTTTTAAATAGCCTTCTAGTTCTAAAGACGAGTCGTTTATGTTGCCTAGCAATCAAATACTTTCATAAGCATTCATGGTTGAACTGATTTCATTCCAAAAGAAAAGGACACTTGCAAGTGCATTAAGGGGTCATAACTCGACCGTTTTAAGGTCAAAATGTCGATTTTTAAATAGCTACTCTCGATATTTCGAGAATATGAGAATAGTAAGGACTCCTTCGTAACCAATAGCCATAGGTAACCCTCTTTAAGCAAGTCAGTGTTATGGTCCTTTTATGTCATGTCATTATGAATTTCTTCTTAAAAGTATACCAATGTATATTTTTTCACCGACCGGACTTATCTTAAACCCCACAATATTAGAAACGAAATTGCAATGATAGTCAAAAAAGTTCTCGAGACGCCAAAGTTTATTAATCGGAAACATTTGGCGATGCTACGGAATAGACCTCGGGAATAATGAGGGCGCAGCCATGAAAGCGCGTTATATAGCATGTCGGTTTATGTGACGTCGCGAAAAACAAAAGTAACTAAAGGTTAAAACTGGACACTTTATCATTAATAATAAAATACAGTGTGTTACAGTGTCATCAAATTTTGAAATGCCAAAATGGTCTTCAACGATGATCAGAAAGTATCAAAGGAATTTGTTATATTTTGTTGTGTTTTTTTTTTTTTTCAAGCGTATTGACCAAAGTTCCATCAGAAACCGTATCACCTAAAATGACCCAAAATTACTTTTCTTACGTCCTAGGTACTTTCCAGTTTACGGAAAAGTCCGAGCTATGTTCCGAATAAGGTTTGTGTGAGATTGAGACAACATGCAGAGCAAATGGTTAGCTATGTTGGGAATTACTCTTGGTAAATGCCAGACATTCTTTGAGAGCAACGTAGAACAAAAACCGATGCACTATTGACTATTACTGAGTAATGAAAATTGACTCTGATTTCCAATTCTTTTTCGGGGTGTCAATGCGTATGTATACGGAGTCAACATTTTCTCACAAAATAAATAAATACATATTTAATAATCATAACTGCTTTTACATTTATTTCCATGTAACCTCACAACTTTAGATTAGATAATAGTTAGGCTATAAAATTATTTAAGGCGATGCATCATTTTATTGTCGAGCTTATTTCGTTTATTTCGAGAGTTTAATATTACCCTGATGTACGAGCCTACATACATAAAGGTGCTTATAACGTTGATTTGTTCAAACCTTGATTATTTCTTCTGTATTATACAAAAAAAGTAATCAGTATCATTAATTTCGCGAGTTCAGTCAGTCGCTAAAATTGGCGAAATTAAACTCTCGCTTAAAAACGATTAACAATACCTCTTCAAATATGTTCACATCGTATGTGTTATCATCATCAGCAAAATAAACCACATTTGGCGACTTGGAATTCTTCTCAATCCAATCCAGACCCGCATTCCTTTGTGGTACCCCTCGGGGCATTCTACGTCTCTGGGAAATATTTCTATATTCCGAATAATTCATAGTTTTAATGCACAGATGAGTGTTAGAAATTTTGCACTGTTTCAAAAACTCTGTAACCAGTTTAGTCTTGTATATAGAATCCTCTATAACAATCCAATGTATATGTTTAACAAGTCTTAAAGTTTGTGCAAACCTTGTTAAATCCGCCTTCTGTGAAAGTCTCGAATATGTTGGAGTTATTATGTAGATTATTGGAACTGTTTTGTTCGTGCTCGAAACTCTGATTGTTCGAGTGAACGATTGAAAATTCGAATAGTGAATCACTGAAAATAATTATCATAGGTTATTAAAAAGTATTTTGTATGAAAAAGAATACCATTAACAAGTGCTCTTTCTAAAGGTATCAACACAAAAGGACTGGCTATTTTGTAAAATTGTAGTTGTATTTATTCGAAATCGTTTTCATAACATCAGAAATTCGCAAATCCCTCCAAAAACTTTACGGCGCTGGTTTAACATAATCTTGTAAATGAGAATTGGATTTGTCTAACCAAAATCCTTAATGACCTGATCTTCTATATTAATGTATATTAAGCATTATAAAAAAAGTGCGATTTAATTGACCCGAATTCGACCCCTGCTTTTACATGAATAAAATCTGATTATCCATACTTGTCTTTGCACGTGCATTCATAGGAATGAGTAACAGACGATATTTAACTAAATAGATATTTTTTAATGGATAAAATATGATGGTAATTGTTATGTAAGCATTTTTTTCGCAAAGATTAAAGTCGGGTCAAAATAACCAAGGTATACTAACTGTTTCATAGTTATTGCATTTTCCGTCACGTGATTTTTTTTCCGTCGAATGTTTTTATCTTGTTTACATGTTGTAGATTAACATTGCATGACATTATATAAAAGTTTTGTCAAATGTTAGGCAAAACCTTGCCGAGCGAGAACTCAGCCCTAGGCATTACTTACTGAGCCAATCGGGTTCGGCTTTTAAAATTTGAACACAGGGCTGATGTCAACAGTCACTTATTGCAATAGTAAAGTAATCGAATAAAGTTTCGTAGGATGGAGCCTGTGACTAGCAACCAAACCAGATCCCATTCGGAACATCACTCGGCTATTTCCGTAACCTGCAACAGACCTCAGATGTCATTCGGAACATCACTCGGTCTTTTCCGTATCTTGAAAAGTACCTCGGACGTAAGTGTAGTAATTTTAGGTCATTTTTTAGGTAATTCGGCTCCTTGTGGTACTTCGGTTAATACGCATGAAGAAAACCACGTTTCATTAATTCTTTCCGATCGTCTTTCGAGATCTTTTAGGCAAATTATAATTTGATAACAAAACGAATTAAGACATTGCGTTTTGTTATCAAATTATGATATGCCCATTTTAATTCTTTCCTTGATTTTGTTTTATTCAACATCATCCTTAGCGGGATCGTTTATGTTTGTGACGTCATATAATCCCACGTGCGAAATGACGCGCTTTCATGGCTGCGCCCGTATTATTCCCGAGGTCTATTCCGTAGAATCGCAGAAGGTTCCCGATTGCCTCGGATGTATGTAAGGCGGATTGGTATGCATTTTGTTAGGCGGAAACAGTGTAAGAAAAACTAACACTGTAGATTTATATCTTTTACAGTAAATAACGGCTGAAAAATCTTAATTTTTGAGAATGACGAATCATTCTCAAAAATTAAGATTTTTTTTCAGCCGTTATTTAAGAATCTAAAGATATTTATATTAGGATACGACGTCAGTGACTAAAACGAGTAGCGTTGGAGACGTCGAATGTTTTCACTCACTGTTTTGAGGGCGCCATTGTAACTGACGTCATCGAGTTTTTCCAAGGTTTTCCCGTCCTTTTTAAAAATAGTCCGTCAATATACATCCGAGGTTGATCGTGAGATTGGTCGAGTGGTGTTCCGAATGAACCAGATCCATCTGTCTGTTATTTCTATTGATATTTGTTTATTATACGCTATTGTAGTTTTAATGCACGTGAGTAAAAAATGAATGTAATTAAATTTTAAAGTAAAAAACATAAATTTTCATTCAAACTGCAATTCCACAAAAATGATATTGTACGTAGACGCACTAAAAAAACAAAGTGTATACCCATATTAAGAAAAGCAAACTTATAATACCTGCGAGAGTAAACTGGGAATAATAATAAGGGCGCTGTCATGAAAGCGCGTCATTTCGCACGTGGGTTTATATGACGTCACAAACTGTATAATGACGCTGCGAAAAACAAAATCAACCTAAGGTAAAAATTGGGCATATTATGATATGAAAACAAAACGCAGTGTTTTACTGCGTTTTTCTTTCAAATCATTATATGCAAAAAGATCTGCAAAGACGGTTTTAAAACATTAAATGTATATACTATTCTTCAAGCGTATTATCCAATAAATTATATGATATATATAAAGAACTAGCCAGCAAATTTCTTGGATTAAACATTCCTAAATCTCTGTTTTTCAAAGAACGCATATCATTTAGCAGCTTTCGGACAAAGGTATCAGTATTTATCCAAAAACTCACTTTTATAATTCAATGCCATTCCAATGATGAGAATTGCAACTAATACCAATAGCGCTTTGTATCTAATATTTCTAAATCTCATGTTCACGAAGCTGGAGAACGTTTTAAACAACCAAGATGTAATAACAGCAGCTTGGCGAAATGCGACTTGGCTTGATAATTAAACACCATCAATTGGTTGATTTATAGACCTGTGTAAAGCTAATGGCCGTTAGTGACTAATTTTATTATAATGCGTCCTTTACCATATCATTTATGATAAATTGATGTAGCTGTTAACAGTAAGCTAGAGATCTTTCTCCTCTTGTCCATGGACAAGTTCAAGAAGCGGTTATAGGTTTTAATTCATGGTTAAATTTAATTACCAGTCATTAAAAAAAAATACAAACCACCGGTAAAACATTTTCAAAGAATAAAGAGAAAATATTCTTTATCAAGTGTTAACAATATGTCTTTCAAATTCCAGAAAAAATTTCAAATCGATGTTACCAAGAATTATTTGTGAAAGTACAAAAAATAAATAAAAATATAAAAAGTTTCTTTTAAGATCATGTCAAAAATCTGAATGCAATGTTTAATTGATAACAGCCTTATACTTATGAAAAATATGAGAAACATACAAAAAACTTTTCCACTGCAAGTCTTCTACACTAATTTCGTCTTTGTTTACATATTTAATGAGCTTAATGTTTACAGTACTTTAGTGATATCCTCAACCATTTTCAATGAAAGAAACCCTGTCATTATTTAATAAAAATAAATTTGTAAAAATGATTTTTATATATTCACCTGTGATACAAATGTACAAAGATGGGAAATGTAAGAAAGTTTAGAAACCGCAGAAGCCCGGCGTTGAAGATGACAAAACGGTACGAACTGTTTGTAAATTGTACCCCGCTTTGCACGTGTTTTGAACACAATGCTGTATGCAATGGATAGACCAGGAACAATACATTTTGCTTTTCAGAGATTTTCAGCCAGGTTCTCGAAAGAGAATCTGCATTTCAGATTAGCAAATTTCAGCGCCTTTACAATTTCAACAGATTTTGATAAAATGTTCACAAAATGTTTTTGTCAATGCACATTGTGGGGCCTATCGTTTTTGAGGAAATAATTTTCTGATAATGCCGTTGCTTAGAAGAAGAAAGGGATATACTGTATCCATAACGAAAATTTTTCTCAGTAAGTATGGATCACGTCAAACTTAACACTTGTCATGCTAATTAAAATCCACTTTCAGAATTGCACTCATAGCAAAGTACTGAAAGCACTGGAATTCAAGAGCGTAGGACAATCTTTCTTTTTGAATATTGATTCCACAAACAACTATGCGTTAAAGGGGACAAACAGGTGGTGTAGACTAAGATCAGACTTCACAAATGTGCAGACTGATCTTTATCTATACCTCCCACCAAAGCAGGAATATTCCCATTCGGAACATCACTCGGACATTTCCGTAAACTACAACAGACCTCGGATGTATTTAAGGCGGATGGGTATGTAACAAAATCGTGCATTTTGTTAGGCGGAAACAGTGTAAGAAAAACTAGCACTGAAGATTTATAACTTTTACAGTAAACAACGGCTGAAAAATCTTAATTTTTGAGAATGACGAATCATTCTCAAAAATTAAGTGTTTTTTTTTTCAGCCGTTAATTTAGAATCTAAAGATTTTTATGTTAGGATACGATGGTTTCACGTCCGTGACTTAAGGACGTCCGCACATCCGGTTTGGATTTTCCGCCATTAGAAAAATATTTGCATTTCTGTAATCGTTATAAAACTATGAATCGAAATTCAAACTATGTTTTGGGGTAGATCTGTATGTAAGGTTGTCAAAACATGTAAAAAAATGTATAAATTCAAAAGTTTAATTTTTTCCCCAATTTTTCGTGGCATTTTTCCCGATTTTAGAGTATTCAGAGAAAACGACAAGCCAGTATTCAATGTTACTCCTTGCCTATTTTTAGGATAGAAAGCAGATAAAACTTATAAATATGATAAAAAGAACCCCTTTCTCATATCCCTTAACAAAAATACCATCAAATTTGTTATTTCCAATATTAAAAAATTTGTTTTGAGATTTAATTTTTTTTCAAATTACCTCCCTTTATTTTAACAAATGAGTCAAATATCTAAAAAGTAAGACTGTGACCCAAACTTTTTATCATGTCAAAATGTTCCTGATTATGTCACAAACTTATAATGAGAGTATAAGAAAAAGTCCAATAGTAGAACTATATTTATTTTACTGTGAAGCGTGTATTAGAAGCCCTTAATTTTAGAGGAAAAATACTTCTATTAAGGGCCAAATAAAGACGTCATATTTTTCTTTTGCTTGATCAAAATTCCAATTTTTGTATTTATTTAGTGGAATGGGTTGTCGTATTTGAATAAAACATAAATCAATCGCTTTCAGCATATTTATTTGTCCAAAAATAATAACTTCCAATCAAAGGTGTGATCTTGAAAGAAATTCAAAGGCAAAAACTAAAGGGCACTAAATGATTTTGGTTCCTATTTTCATACGGCTCTGAGAAAAAAATAAGCACGGTGACCCATTTTTTTCTTTTAAAAAACCGAAATTAAACATTTAGATATTTCTAAAATATCAGGTTTAAAGAAAAGTTTAATAGTAGGAAAAAGCCGAGCGAACTTCCTTAAACGAGTAGAGACGTCGCAGCGAACTGAGGCTATAAAGCGTAACGTAATTTGACGTTATTTTTGCAGCGTAAAATTGGAGAAAAAACAAACGCGTTTCATTTGAATCAACCATATGCCACATTGTGAATTATATCAAAAGGGGTGATTAAAAATGTGAATAATTATTATGTTCAGATTTGTATCAACTCTTTTTCAGGATGCAGAAGCTCTGTATTTACGTGACAAAATAAATTTTGTATAAACAAAAGCATTGAATTTCCGAATAAATAAAAAAGATATTAAAAAGTTAAAAGACTTGGTATTGCTGGTCTTGCTATACTATAAACTCATCAAAACCTAGGAGAATTTCTTATTTGAATTAAACCGGTTATTTTATAATTTTTCTGTCAATAATTTCGAAATAATCTATTAAACGCGAAACTCGCAACGTAGAACGTCATCAAAATGAGAAAGCGTGACATTTTTTCAGACTTTTTCGGCAGTCTCGCATTTAGCTTTAAATTCACAAAATAGAGATTGTTATATATTTTTGAAAATAATGGACTGACCATTTTCTCTAGTTCAATTATTATTTAATTTAATCGACATTTAATAAGAGTTTATATATTGCTCGCGAAAATGGTGCGAAAAAAATGACGTAATTTCAAAAAGCGTGACATTTTTTCAGACTTTTTCACACGAAAAATTTGTATTTAATTAAAACACGCAAATAAACCAAATTCAAACTGAAGAAATAAAAGTCTGACCATTTTTCTTAAACGTTTTTAGATTTAACAATTTCCTTCATTTTGTGTAATTATTTTTACGGTGAATTTTTTTAGTCGTCATTTTTTGCTCCATTTTAAGCAGCGTTACACTTTCCCCTATTTTATTTACGTGAAGAGATTTTCGCAAAATTATATTTGAATTTTTCAAAATTCACACTGCTTAAGGACTAGTATTCTAGGTATCTGTGTTTAAAAGTTTACGATGATAAAAAGCGTATCCGCGATTTTATGGCATTTTGAACACGTATTAAAAGAGAAACATGTTACGCGTTACATGCGCTTTTTGGCCATTTTTTATATAATAAACTCGATAATATTTTTCATTCACATCAATGGGTATCAAAATTTAGTGTCTATAAGATGCAGCTTTTCAAAAGCTTTAAAATGATGTACAATAATGTGCTGTTTTAGGCTGTACAGCGATTTTAATTTAAACTAAAACAAAAATATGACCGATTTTCATAAAATAGCCCGACGTTACTGCGACGTCTCAGTAGCGTTGGCGACGTCGAATGTTTTCACTCACAGTTTCGAGGGCTGACGCCATTTTAACTGACGTCATCGAGTTTTTCTTATGTTTTCCAATAATTTTTAAAAATAGTCCGTCTGTGTACATCCGAGGTTGATCGTGAGATTGGCCGAGTGGTGTTCCGAATGGAATATTCCATGACAAGGGATAAAACTTAGTATGGTGTATCAGCTAAGGGCACGCACCTTCCTTCGCTTACCAAACTCAGGTTCGTCGGATATCTACTTTCTGAATGAAAATTAATTGTATATATATAATATATACTTAGTGTTTTGTATGAGAAAAAATATCTAACGAGGTTGGGAGAATTGATAATTGTCCAGGCCCTGCCGAGACAATTATCAATTCTCACAACAGAGTTAGATATAATTTTCATACAAACCTCTAAGCACGTATTATTTTTATTTTATAAACTCTATTTGTCTTGTTTTCGTCAATGTTTCGAACTGAAATGCAATTTTCTAAAAATAACCGCATTATATCATTGTTCTAAAAATAACTATGTGATATCATAACACGTATAGTTGTATAGTTAAAAGATAAAATGTAATCATGAATAATTGTACGAGCACTTTTGAAATGATGCACCGGACCCGATTTTAAACGCGTAACCTTGTTTTCCTTTTATAATTGCATTTCGAATAATCTTTACATCAATGTGTATCAGAACTATAGAAAATGTCACAAACTAAATAATGCTTTCTAAGATAGTTTCTTTTATTAAGTTTTCGAATAACATTGAATACAGTTTACAGCTTAGATAAATACAACTGATATAAAATGCAAAGGTAGAGCAACTCCCCCGAAAATGAAATCACATCATGTTTTGTCTGAAGGTTATAGTGTGTAGAGGACAGCAAAGTACGTCAAAAACACTCCCGCAATCTGGAAATAAACAAATGTAAGCCGTCAAACAAAAACAGAAACAGAAATCACCTTTCTTATTGACACTCATTTAATGGAAATATTATTTGAGGCGACTTACTAATGTCCAAATGAAATTAAGATATAAGACCTGCAAGAGATTATGCCTTAATGTGTCAAGTTATGCAAATAAAAATTCTTTGATAAAACATGAAGTAGAAAATATGACTAACAGTTTCACTTTTTAAACACATATACGTTTTCTTTTTTGCGGCTGTCTTTAGGACCATTCTTTGTAAGATGGAATTTTTTCGGCCCGAGCTTATATTTTTTTCTTGCTCAAAAGAGAGCTTTCTCTTCAGAATTCAAATAAATTTGAACATAAAAGAGAATGTTAATTGGTTGTTATTGATGACAACTAATTAATAATATCTTTCATGTACATACATTTATATTAGTATTACAAAAGAATTGCGGCTTTAATCTCAGGTTGAAATTTGAGAAAAAAAGATGAGAATGAGAAAAGTTTAATAACCTCAGGCCCTGATTTTCCTGACTGCAGGCTCATCAATAAAACCTAGAGCAACAAAAAAATTGTATTTTCAGGGACGGTCTGGCTCTATTTTCTTTTCTCTGTCCTATTCTTTCGCGGTTGTCCATGCAGTAAAGTATTTTTTTCGCGTATTTTACACGAAGTAGACCATGCTTTAGGCCTAACAGAAATAAATCCTCTTTCGAATAATGTCGTTAATGAATGATCATAACATCGAAACTACAGCTTATTCAAGCTGTAGTTACGATGTTTTGATTATTCACCAACGCTCAAATCATAGAAAAAGGGAGCGGACAGAATCATCCGTCTTTAGTAACAGTCCACATATCGCCTTTATTCTATATAGTCTATGTTGGTCGTATTCAGAGTGCGTACAAATATTAAGAACATGGGTACGCTTGTGTAGACTATACTATTTTCTTACCGTGAGTATAAACTCCTTGGTGATGGTAAGAAGTCCAAATGTTGTGAATCCTATCTGAGTACCAGTCAGTTTTGAAAGGAACAGATTGATCTGAAATTAAACGATAAGAAACATCCAAATAATCATAGATGGATACAATTGGATAAGATGTTGATTTAATACAGGTTACTGTAGACAAATGCCTTTTTATTTCACGTCCAGCGCCTGTGTGTATGTATGTATGTATGAATGTATGTATGTATGAATGTGTGTATGTATGTATGTATGTATGTATGTATGTATGTATGTATGTATGTATGTATGTATGTATGTATGTATGTATGTATGTATGTATGTATGTATGTATGTATGTATGTATGTATGTATGTATGTATGTATGTATGTATGTATGTATGTGTATTTGTGTGTATGTGTGTGTGTGTGTGTATGTGTGTATGTGTGTGTATGTATGTATGTATGTATGTATGTATGTATGTATGTATGTATGTATGTATGTATGTATGTATGTATGTATGTATGTGTATTTGTGTGTATGTGTGTGTGTGTGTGTATGTGTGTATGTGTGTGTATGTATGTATGTATGTATGTATGTATGTATGTATGTATGTATGTATGTATGTATGTATGTATGTATGTTTTTGTGTATGTACGGAGGCATAACATGGTCTTTCACGACGCTCAAAACACAACAGGGTGCTAAATGTACAAACACATATATGTATTTTTGTTTTCAAATCAAAAAGCGTATCTTAAAATAGCGATATATTCGTGCCAAACAGTTTTGGTAAATCATTTATCTACAATGACCTGGCGCTCATTGAATATTCTTTTTGACCCCTGTTGATAGTCGGGAAATATGTTCTTTAAATAGAATTAAACTCGCGAAGTTTAGATCCAAAAACATTTAATCACTTATGTCACAAGAAGAGACTTGTTCATGGGAGATACGAAACCAGAAACCAACCACTGTATTAATACGTGAAGCTAATGCATATTTGAGTGTGATTAGATTATGGTGTAAAAAATTCTCTAAATCTTTTACAAAGCATTTGGTTTCTATGTGATCAAGGGATTTCTATCGGGGACTACTTTGTGGACAAGCTTACCATACATGCGTACTGATTGAGAATTTCATTGAGGTATGAAACTAATTTTCAGCAAATCAGAATGCGAGAGTAGGTGGACATAACTAAAATTAAATTACATGAGAATTAACAAATTTTAATTGCGACTGAAAATTACGAAACTTATGATAAAAATGAATAATGATTAAAGTGCTTACCGAAAAAAAAGATTAAAATAATAAAAATTAGTTCTTGGGTTAGAATATGTATCCGCGTCGGGTATAAAACTCGGTCTGACAACTTCGCGATCTACATGGAAGGCGTTTTATCCAAAGTATTACATAGACTTCTTTTGGTCGGAGAGAAATGATTATAATTTAACGGTGAAATTAAGTTGAATTACCCTGCGGGAATAATCGAGCTCTGACGGAAGTTAATGAGTGCCAGGTCATTTTAGATAAATAATATAGAGAGATGTTTTCGTATTTTTGGTGACAATCTGTTGTGCACAAGTTTCGAAGACTGCTTTTATCATTCCGGGATTGATACGCGCTTCCGTAGGAAGCACCTGTAAGTCTTATAACGTTTCTATTGAACTATCTACACCCCCCCCCCCCCGATCGAGCTGCATTCATTTTAAAAAGCGATGAAAAAGATAGCAATTGGCCATAGTATTCAGGCGTGTGAGATTTGAGACATGAAATACGTGTGTTTGTTTGCGGTGAGCCATAGCATATATTTTTTATGCTTTACTCCAAAAAAAAAAAAAAAAAAAAAAAAAAAACTTCTGCAAAATATAAATTGAAATAATTTAAAAACTTTATAAAGATTTAAACCTTTCTTTACTATCTTTGGTAGAACAACCATATAACCACATGTATGGTATGAAATAATGTTGCTACCCGAGCCGTTGTTAAACAGATGCGTCTCGCTTGACAGCACTATTAAACAAAACTTCACAGGGATACAAATAGTTATTCCATTATGAATCAGACAACCCATTTCACAAGTGAGCTATCCTGCAACGCCCTCACAATCAAATCAAACCTAAAATCGGTATCAAAAAGCTGTGCATTTTGCCTGATAGATATTTCGTAGCTCACTCACATTGCATGGTTGGAAAGTGGGTGGGGTAAGCATTATTTTTGTGATCAGGATGAAAATCTGCTTCATGAGGAAAAAATGAAATTAATGCGTTAAGATTCTTGACGAATTACGGTAGATTTTACAATTATTCAGCGGGTTTTCAAATCATCAATTTCCTTAAGAAAATAAGCTCATAAACGACTATACTGAGCGATTCACGGAAGCAATCATGTCAACCAGATTTGTTTATATTTAGTGTGCTAGCGATTAACAGATCACCCGCTATTGTGAACAACAATATGTCTTGACGTCGCTGTCTTGTCTGTGCAGTAACTAGCAAAGACGCAAACACATGGTAAGTTGCACCAGTCTTCAATAGGATTTTTTAAAGCAGTTAAGACGTTTCTAGGACCATCCGTCATGTTTCAGGAACAGTTTCAGGTTTTTATTGGTAGTCCAAGGCCAACTTTAATTGGCTTGCCTCCGTAGACCCAAATTTGATTGATAACGTTCTTACGTAACTTTTGACGTCAGAGAAATTTTCAAAGTTTTGATCCGTTTTATTGCTATGTGAGAAAATGTCTTTCAATGCGCATCGAAATTTTTCATCAGACCATTGTAAATCAGACCAGTAAGGTAACGGGACACGTTTCCTAAATAGGCATTTCTACGGATCGGAACATGGAACCCAACAGTCAAAAGAGCGTTCAATCAAAAGGTAGTCAGTTTTGGCACAATCTCATTAAAATCATCTCTACGAAACCACTACGCTATCTCTCCGTTACGTAGATCTGAGGACGAACCGTATGAGGTCATCTTCAGTGACCCCGGAATTTCCGTGCCACTACGAAAGAGCGTATTAAAAACCCGTCCAATCAACGAAGGCGTTATAAAAATAACTTTGACATCGATAAAAGCAAATGGCGACACTCAATTTCTGTCACTTCAAGAATAAAAAGTCATAAGTAGAGCTCTAAAATGTCAAGAAATTGAGAAGATTGGGAGATTTGACTACATATCGACAAAGGTTTTCTACCAGGTAAGACTAAGATGATCGATTCTTCCTAGAATGGCCGATCAAGCCTCGGCCAGGACCGGGTTAACTGTCAGAAGTTTAAAAATCAACCCAAGTCGATACTTTCCTTTCAACCAATAAGGTCGAGACTTATCAGGAATAGTGGGTGTTTCTATTTATAAACCAATTCTACATAGGCAGATCCAGAGGTGATAGGGCATGGCATCCAGAATCAGATTAATTTTTGTCGGTGATTCTTGAAGTTAGTTGGTGACTTAAAACATCTCAACTACAACTGAATTCAAGCTGTAGCTGCAATTTCTATGCAGTTCATTGACAATAGATTGAGTTACACTATACAGATTGAGTAAAACTAATAAGGCTGTTGGCCACCTTTATTGTTTTCTTATAAAAGAAACAAACATTCTCAAATACCCATCATTTGCAGTTCCATTTGGGAAGCGGGATTCCCCCCCTTCCTGTTATCTTGCTCAGAAAACGTGGAAATCAAAACATCACCTGAGCAAATAAAATGTAGTAATTACATTTTTCAAGCTTATGATCCTAAAGATTTATCATAAAACTGGAATGCTTTCTCTTGTACCCCCACCCCAGGATTCCCAAAAAGGGGGATTTGAACACACAAAAAGGATTCGTTTTCCTAGTAGTACTCAATTTGAACCTGTCACTGGCCTAAAAGACTGCCTTCAGATCTGTTTCCGCAAAATTCAAGACGACATACAGTGTACAGTGCAGGCTGATCTTAGTCTTTACTATCTGCCAAGAATTTGTTCACAACAGAAATATGTAATGAACATCAAGTGGGTTATTTTAAATTCTGCATGAAAATCAAATTATAAGGCTTCAGAGGGGGGTGGTTTCAACCCCTTGAGCCCCCTCTGAATCTGCCATTGGTTACTATATGTTGTCTATAAGTTTTTCTTCTACAGTGTTATATGTGTAGAATGATGCTCATTGAAAATGTGTTTGTTTTAGTATCAATTTAATTCAGGCTTAACCTAAGTTGAGCTAAGCAGCTAGGAAAGGCACTAATGACTTGTGCCAGAAAAACCAGGAGTTTGTTATTAGGTGCTAAAGTCACTATGATATTACTGTAAGATTTTTAAAGGCGATTTAAACCTCATTCAAACAGAAAAACAGTTGTACTCAGAAATCTTAAATTTCTGTACATAGCTCTGACATTGTTGTCAACCATGATTTTAGAAATTTGTTATGATTTGACTCTCTTTTTCGTTATTTTCTTGAAATTTTGAAAATTCTTTAATGGTGTATTGGTGTTACTGGCCTGAGAGGTCTGTATTCTGACCTTATTCGTAGGTGAATTGAATATTTCTTAAGTTGAAGGGAAGGATTTATTAGATCTATATTGAATTTAAAAATCAACAATGACAATATACATGTATAAAAATCAAATAAAGTATTATGTACAAGAGTAGGGAATCATGCAAAGTGATTTAATAAAGTTTGAGTTTGTGTTTAAATGTACATGAATAAAAAGTTCTCTTCTTGAGATAAATACTTTTAATGATATTGATATATTGTTACACTAGCTTTTGGCAGCACAGCCGCCTTCATCTGGTGAATCCTGCAAATTGAATTGTTATTTCTAAATGTACATATAAATATGTACTCTTTTGTGATGGACAGCAGGGAGACCGTCCCGTGTTAAAGATTACACAATTGCTTGCCTTGAAACATGAAATAGACATCCTACCCTAGATAATACAGGATACCATTAATGAACAGGTCATAATTATTTTATAAGCACTTTGTAATACAAAGTGGAGGGCCTAGGTTTTCACAAGCAGTAAATGATTTCTAGTCAACTGCCTTAAAAATTCCATAAGTACATTATCGACTTAAGAATTTGTCAAGATAGTTGATATTAAAGAAATAAAAGCCACACACATTTGTATTTGTTTGTAACAGAAAGTACATAACAACCATAAGAACAAACATGGATTTTTTTATTCTTTCAAACTTATTCAACTTAGGATATAACCTATGTAGTTCTCTATAAAAATTAGTTTTTGCCTAGTCCTGAAAAAAAGAAAATCTTGTCTTTATTTTCAGGGAATAAATGGAGATGATGAAAATATATTTAAGACAAGCACAGAAAGCACATGATTGTGGTCTATATGTGGCTTTACTATTATTCAACATGTCACTCCTACGAGACACACAAGAGGATGTCTACAGCTTTAGCTGCTTTATAGTGAAGTTGAAAAGAAGAAAAATATGAACAATTCTTACAAAGTTACATTTAGAGTTATTCCTCTTGAAAGTATGGATTTCTCCTGTGAAAGTGAACCCTCATCCAATGGCAAGGATTTTGTAGCATTTGGATTCTCTGGTAATACAAAGAGACAAGTGAAAATATGTGCTTTACCAAATTAATTATAGGCCTCTAATTAGAGAGAGGAATAAGTCTACAAGACTTAATCTGGGCATGAAAGTGACCCAGGTGAGCTATTTGGTAGACCAATGTCTGGCATCTTTACATCCGTCTGTCAACAATCCTAAGAAGGATCTTTTACAATTTTGCAAATCAACCAAAGTTCAAAAGTATGACTCGAAAAGCACTTCCAAAATTTTGAATCAGGACAAAAAGGGTATATAAAATAAGGTCAAAAGGTAAAATCTGATCTTCCATTTCGAGGACACAATTCTAGCCCAAGCTTTGTCAAAATTTGTCAGAATGTTTATTTTTGTGATATCAAGGCCAGATCATGGCGGGTAATAAAGTAGGTCATAAGGTCAAATCTTAGAAAAATATAATTTTCCGCTGAAGGGGTCACAATATTGGCTTAATCATTGTCGAAATAAGCCAAAATTTCAGTCTTGATCATTTCTAGTTCAAGATAAAAAAAAGAAGCAGTGTTCCCCAAAACCCTAAAATGGGGGTGATTTACCCCCAAATTGAAGCTTGTACCCCCTATTTTTGCCTTCTTTGTCTCATATAGAGGGGGTACATGCATGCTGTAAAATACCGGTACCCATTTTCACACCAATTTGAAGCCACAGTGGGAACACTGAGAAGATACCAGTTCATATTGTTATTCTTAGACAAAAAACTATTTTTGCTTTAGAGGTCACAATGAGGTCCTATAATTTTCAAATTTTACCAAAATGTTTATCTCACTGTTCTCAAGGTCATTTTCAAAAATAGTTCAGCTCCTGTCAAAAAGTAGGCCACTAGGTAAATATCAGAAAAATGTATTCCCCATTCTGATTGTAGCTCAACCTAACTTCACAGAAATAAGACTAAGTCCTCTAGTGAAATTACTCAAATTAAATTTATTGCTCTGACTGGCAACGTTGGCGCTGTCGGTCGCCATTGTCGCCAAATGCGACAAAAATTTAAAAGTGGCGCAAGAATTTTTCATTTGGCGAAAATGCCTGGCGCCAACAAAAATCAAGTGGCCCCAAAAATTATCAAATGGCCCCAACTCAATACACGATAAGCAAATATCAATAGCAATATACATAACCAGACTGCCCTAAGGGAATAAACTCGCTAATCCGTCTAGTAGCCTACACGCGGCACGCGTCATTCACGGGGTCTGATTATCGATTTTTTATTGACAGCTAGATTCATTCACATTTACCTAAGGCTTTAGGAATAGTTCAAACAAGAAATGCGGGTTGGTCGGCTTTTTTATTTTTCAATCTGGTCGTAAAATATCAGATTCGCCGTAATCGAGAATAAAGGCCTAACGGTAACAATATCCAGTCAGAATAAAAGCTGGTTTGGAAATTCTTTTTATCAAGATTATTATTTGTAAGACGTGAATTTTAGCGACAAACAAATAAGACCGATCCATTCCTGCGAAATGCAAGATACCCGGAACAGTTGAATAAAAAAGGTGTTATCAAACAAGGCGAGGCAGTAATGGCATAAATCTAATCCATAAGCGTCTAGAGGTACAGTTGTATGCGAAACATAATACAGTTGAAAGTTAAACACGTAACCAAGGAGACGCCCCGAGTCGCGTGTCGAGACCGTCTCAAATTATGTAATGACCGACATTCATCGACCCGAACACAAACCGTCTGTGTACATGTATAAAAGTTCGAGGCAGTGCGATGAAAAAAAATATTATGCCGGTAGAGAATTGTCTCTTAAGATCAGAGGATTATTATCCGATGGAAAACGAGAGAGAGAGAGAGAAAGAAAGAAAGAGAGACAGAGAAAGAGAGCGAGAGACGGCTCCAGTTATTCGCTTTCATACGTCCACCAACGAAAATCTAACGGTCATTCAATTTTCAATATTTGGAACGTCTGCCGTTCACTACCGAAATATCGTAATTACTTAGACTCCGAATATTATTTATTTCATAATTGTCGGTCTGTAAGCAAAATATCCTAACTACGGCTTTCGGTATCCTTACTTCCGATATTTCAGTCACTCGTCGTCTTTTTATTTGTGAATGCCGATCGGCGACAAAAACAACGTAACTCCAGTTAAACGAAGCTTGAGTTCTGATATTTAATTAGCTGGACGACATTTTGCTTCCCGTTTCCGCTGGTTTGGAGCCAAGCTGAAAAAGAATGGCGATGATAAGGGATAAACTATAACAAACAAAGTTTTTCCGTCTCCTTTTTTTTAACAAAATATTTTTTGACTGTGCTCGGAATTCTATTGGGCCTTGGACTTGTTATCTGAAAATAGAAAATTAAAATGGTTGAATTAAAAAAAAACGTGAATTATTGCGTCATCCCCAAACTCGTTTGCGTAGAACTGATTCTATGCTGCATGATTTGAATATGGCAATGTTTTAGTGAAAATGTGTAAAGAGGAACATAGGTTTTAGATTGTTACTGCTCCGGATTTTCGTTCAGGATTATCTTTTTTATAGTTTCTTCAATGAGGTACGCATATTTTCTTGATGCATTTGTCGGGACTTTACCTTCCTCCTAGCTCCGTTAAAATGATGAAAGCATTTGGCGCATTTATCGGCACTTTAACTTATTCCAAGCTCTGTCCGCATATTCTTCAATATTGTTTAAGAACCTTTACAAATACTTAAGATCGATTTTCACCATGAAATTGTGAAAAGACCCTAAATTACGGACACAGAGGAAAATATTTTTGTAAATATTCGGACACAAAAAATAATAATTATTTTTTTCCGTCCGAATATATCGGGCAAATACGGTATGGGCCTTTCCGAAAATATAGAAATGGAGTTATCGAACTTGAATACTCTCCGGTACATTGAAACAACGAACGGTCATAACTCTCCATTTCCGGGTAGCAAATTTCAGATCGATAATATGGCTGTTATAGGAGCGACTTTGAAATCAACGCGAAAAAACGAGTTTATAGGACTTTCCGAAAAAACAGAAAAAGAGTAATCGGGCCAAACTACTCTCCAGTGTATTAGAACATGGAGTTGGTCGTCCTTCTATTTCTGGGTAGCCAATTTCTGATTTAAAATGGCTGAGAAATAAATCCATCGGGTCAGGATTAAACAGGGACACTCAATACTGTATAATTAGGGTCCGTGTACAAACCCATTACTAGACCACAAAATTTTAAAGTAAGTCGAAATCCAAAGAGTATGCGAACGATATTTTTTAGCAGATAAAACTTTGAATGTCTTTGAAGAACAATTACTCTTCTTTATTTCATTTAAGTATATCTTGCTAATTCAGTCTATTTTGACATTTAATGGATTAGATCATCGAATCTATATATTTTAAACAAATAATTTATTGTCCCTAGAAATAAAATTTGACTCTTTGAATTTTCATTTGAAAAAAAAAAAACGAAGAAAGGCGACTTTTGATTTATAAGGGTAAATGTAATTAATATGGTGTTTTTTCTTATTGATAAAGTGTCGATGTCCGTCCATGAAAATTATTCGACACGTCTTCTGAAAATAACTTTGATTTGATTGTTCGTGTGAATTTCTTTCATGATGACTATTCATTCTCATTATTTAAATAAAAGCCCTGGCATAATCGTTTGTCACAATACGAACGCGCTCATTAGCAAAAAACCAGACGACAAAAATGAAAGGCGGCCAAATTTAATTCTATAAAATTATAAACTTAAAGTGTTGAAATAAAAGACAAATACAGTTAGGTGTAATTTCAAAAATGTAGAAATAATTCCACGCAGTTGGTATTTCATGTCTTAATGATCCAAATTAACATATGTTCTTATATCGAAATTGGCTTTTAAGTACACGTAAAATGTACTCACAATTTCCGTAAAGACTTTTCTATTTTTCAAAATCGCCAATAATTATGCATGTTATATAACATGCATACATTTCTAGGGTCAACCATAAATATTCAAGATGAATAGTTAAATAAAGATTCTTTTCTGATCTGATCAGATTTTAGTTTAACACTAACCTCATACGAATCCATGATATTATCCCAATTCTAGTATGATTGAAACGCAGTAATATCCCTTAAATACAATTTTGTTTTATCTATCTCCTTGTTAAAAATGGATTTTAAAAAAACAATTACGATTACGTAATGTCATATGCCACGTGCGCCGCTTCATTGTCAACAGTGCGGTGTTTATTTAACACACGCGTTGTAACTTATGTCTGCTTCTGTCGTGGTTTACCGCTCTTTGATCCCGATGGGGTCCTTGACCCATCGAAAACCCTTTCTACAAAGTAACACGTGTACGCATACATACAAAAAAGATATGATCGTATTTTTTTCTAAAATTATTATTTATTTTCGGTCACTACAGCCATATTTCATGAGTGTCTAATCATTAAAAATAGGCAGGGCATGTAATTTGCATTCATTGCCAAATGTTTGCTCTTAGCTCAACCCTGTCCTATTCACACTTTAATTTAACAAGTAAACAACAAAGGAAAAATGAGATTTTGAACAGTGCTGAAAGGGGCTCGTGCCGAATAAAACTGCTTGATTCTAAATGAATATTTCATACATTACCCCTATACGAAAAAGAACGTGAAACCAACTTTAACATAGTCTGACGTATCTATGCAATTAACCGACTGCGCTGACATTTTCTTTGTTCCATACGCGGCGTGAACATTTATTGTGCCTAAACAAATCACTGCTGTGAAAATTAACTTTGCACACAAAGAAATGAAAATTGTATGGTAAAAATATCGCAAAAGCTAACATATCCATAAACATGCTTCATTAACTGAAAGATCGCCTTTACGACGGTTTATGTTCTCTTTTTTTCCACGAAGTTTCAATATCGATATACCACCATTTCTTCAACGTATTTGTAAATTACAATTAGATTAAGCGCCAAGTGATAAATTTTTGTTTTGTTTTGTTTTTAAAATCTGTCTCAATGATATATTTATTTTTTTTGTTTTCTAATAAGAAAAAGAAACATCATAGTTATTTTTATTTCGTGATTGGACAACTTCTAAAAATACAAAATGGGTTAGTTTGAACCGCGATTACGACGTTAGAAGCAACTCGAACAATGATTTATATAGATGAACAATAATTTACTATTGAGCCGGCTACATATTGTATTATTTAAGATAATTTGATTACAATTGGATTTTTATCGAAAAATACTTGACTAAATAAATAAAGGATCTAATAAAAGAAATGTACAAACAATGAACTATCTGTAAAATAACTTCAATGAAAACGAAAATTAAAAAAAAATAAAACGCTTTTAAACAATCATTAGCGGGATTATCGTCTGCAAACGGACTTTCATCCGTAATCTTTCAATGCTTTCTGTAAAGATTTGCTACCCGAACAAGGGAAGTCACTCTAGCGGATTATATGGAAAAAGGGAGGTAAACCACTTTTTCGGAAAGGCCCATTGCGGGTAAGAGTAAATGAAAGTCGGCCATTTATAAACGGAATGTACTCAAGAAAATAATTAGGAGTCAATTAGTTTTCGGAATTTCTGTAATGGTATTTAAGGTAAGTTTTCCAACGTTATTTCTATAATGCAATAATGGATCGCTATCTGACATTGCCCGTGAAACGTAAATCCGATGATTCAGATCTTGAAAATGGATCTATTGAATTTGGCTCGCCTTGTAAAGTGAATATGCTTGCAACATGGTTGCCTGAACAGCCACATGTGTACAAGCATATTCATAGTCTGGAAAATTAGCCCTGTGGGATCCTAGATTTTACAAAGGAAATCTTCATCTGAAAAACTCTAAGAGTCCTTGTCCTTTGATATTTAGCATGAAACATTATCTGAAGACCTTTTACAAAAAAAAAAAACCCACTTACTACTCTAACTTGAAAACTGGCCCTATACTGTTACTCCCCAGATTTTACAAAGAAGGAAAGAAAGAAGCACCAACAACCATATACATGTTTTTCAATCTGGCTTTCCAAACAAAAAGACATGGAGCTTTCAAAATGTGCATTTAGACTACCATTTGTCTCATGACAAAACATTTGAGATCAAAATCTGCCCTATGTTGTAGTATTTCTTGAATTTTTGGGATTTCTATCAGATAAAGATCAAGAGAGAAATCTTAAAAAAGCCTTTCCTCCCAAACATTGTTTTATATCATACAAGAGCATTGTCTTCTGTGTTTGTTACTAAAATGAACAAATTATAAGCCTTACTTACAATTGAAGATAAGGGTATGATACTATGATGTTGGGCCCCATTATAACAAATAGATGATAGAAGAGAAGGTTCAAAATTGTTCTTGTTCTTAACCTTTTGAGTTTTTAAATAGTTCTGAAATCTTTAATATTGACATCCAATGTTGTCTACCATTTTAATCATATACAATATATAAAGTAAGTTAATGTCTTCAATGAATAGATCTTATAGCCCTGTGTTGTAGGTTTACAACATAACCTTGTTAGTTTAGTAGCTCAGCCAAGATCTTTTATTTTTCTTCTGACTTAAAGAAAAACATTCTACCATTCATGAAAAAGAAATCCTGATTTTTTATGCCCCTGTATCAAAGATCGGGGGCATTTTGTTTTACCGTTGTCCATCTGTCCCTCTGTCCATCTGTCTGTCTGTCTGTCTGCAAAAGTTAACCAAAAAACTTAAGATGGCCAATATCTTCAAGCCTATTCAAGATACAGGGCTCATATTTGGCTTGATGATAGATCTCAATGATCCGCATCTGCTGATACAAGAGGCAAGGTCAGGAGACACGGTCAAGGTCATCTGTCAAGGTCAAATAACTCAAAAAGTTAACCAAAAAACTTAACATTGCTAATATTTTCAAGTCTATTCAAGATACAAGGCTAATATTTTGCATGGTGATAGATCTCAATGATCCGCATCTGCCGTTACCAAAGTCTTGGTCATGTGACAAGGTCAAGTTCATCTGTCAAGGTCGAATAACCCAAAAACGTAACCAAAGAAATTAACGTTGCCAATATCTTCAAGCCTATTCCAGATACAATGCTAATATTTGGCATGATGATAGATCTCAATAATCCGCATCTGCTGGTTTTAAAGTCAAGGTCATGTGACAAAGTCAAGGCCATCTCTCAAGCTTCTTAAAAACATTACAAAAAATCTTTCATTGTTTCAGTTTATTCAAGCTCATTACATATACTCTGTCTCATAGTTGGCGTGATGAAA
Organism: Fragum whitleyi; assembly: GCA_948146395.1. Classification (NCBI taxonomy): domain Eukaryota; kingdom Metazoa; phylum Mollusca; class Bivalvia; order Cardiida; family Cardiidae; genus Fragum; species Fragum whitleyi. The sequence continues at coordinate 30,032,567 of OX411548.1, read as the reverse complement.
GATCTCAGTGATGTACATCTATAGGTATCAAGTTCAAGGTCATGCTAAAAGGTCAAGGTCATCTGTCAAGGTCAACATTTTGAACAAAAAATACTGTAATGGGGGCATTGTGTTTCACGAACACATCTTGTCTTTAGTGCTTTTCGATGGTTTATCGAGAAATAATGGTAGATTATCACTTGATAATCTCACCGCAAAAGCATTGAAATTATCAAAAACTTATACTCTGCTTTTGTGCATTGCATCCTATCTGACGTCATCTATGCGGGTCAAAATAAGTGACGTCTCAATGAACATGGCATAGCAATCACGTGCAAAATGACATGCTTTACGAAAATAATATGTCCTAGAATATCCACATTTTGTCTCATTTTTGAAATAAAGAAATAGAATAATCGTTTGATTTCCAAGTGAGATTATATTTCATTGCTTGAACATCAAAAGCTATATTTTCACTTGTGGCTCCACCACTCACTTGTGAAAATATAGCTTCTGTTGTTCACTCAATGAATATAAATCGATCTTTGTTGTGGATACTCAAAAACATACAGAAAAATAAAGAAGGATATCTTAAAGATACCCTGTAGAAGCTTGATATTTTTGCATGGTGTAATGGTGTATTTTGTGTTGGTGGGGAGTATAGCCCAATATTTGTTGACCTTCATTCAAGGTCACAGTTCAAGGTCAAATGATCAGGTATACTTTGTCTGGAGCATATCTCTTATATTTGTGGTCTGCTTTATAAATCATTTACATGCTTGTGCAACTTGGTGAGTTGTGTGCATATTGTAAAATTTACAATTAAAGTCAGGATCACTTATCAATTTTGATTAAAAAAATCTTATTATCCGCTGCATATCTTAGATATTTTTGGAATAATTTCAAAATAACTTCAAATGATTTTGCAACTTGGTGAGAGGTTTTCATGATGCAAGATTTGGTGACTGATCTTCAAGACTAAGGTCAGATTTCTAGCACAAATTACCAAAATCCCTTTTCGTATCTTTTTTTAGCTTAACTGTTTGCAGAGTAAACATGAAGTATTGTCATCACCCTGGCATTATTGTCCTAGATGTTGGTGTTGGTGTAACAACCTTTAACCTTGTTCATATCTTGGCATGTATTTCACCACAAGAGCTACCCAGATTATCAATTAGATAACTCTGAACATATTTTTGTAAATGTTATGCCCCTTTTCAGCCAACCTGAGCGCAAATTGTTAATGGTGAGCTATTGTGATCAAGCTATGTCCGGCATCCGGTCATCCTTCAAAATCTTGTGTGTACTCTAGAGGTCACATTTATGACCGAAATGTCTTGAACTTGGTCAGAATGTTTGTCTCTAGGACAAGTTCAAAATTGGATGAAGTGGATTTAAAAACTAGGTCATGCAGTCAAATCTTAGAAAGACCTTGACAGTTTTGTACACTCTAGAGGTCAAAATTATATAGGGCCCAAATGTCTCCAAACATGGTCAGAATGTTTATCTAAGTGATATCTTGGACATGTTTGAATAAGGGTCAAGAAGGGTAAAAATCTAGGTCTTACGGACAAATCTTAGAAAAACCTTGAGGCAATATTTTTGGCCGAAATAACTTAAAACTTGGTCAGAATATATGTCTTCATGATATCTCAGGTGGGTTCAAAATTGGGTCAAGTCAGGACAACAACTAGGTCATTGGTCAAACCTTAGAAAATTCTTGTGTGTATTTTAGAGGCAATAATTTTTGCCCAAAATGCCTTGTAACTTGTCCAGAATTTCCGCCCAAATTTCTTTAAATTTGGTCAGAAAGTTTGTCCACACTGATGTCTTGGCAGATATCAAGATTAGGTCAAAAGCTAGGTTATGGGATCAAATCTATGAATAAACTTTTATGTTCTCTGGAAACCACAATTTTGGCCAATCCATCTTGCAACTTGGTCTGAATGTATGTCTTTATGATATGAACATGAGTTAAAATTAAATTGACAATCTTCTTTAACTTGGTGAGGCTGTGTGCAGGCTGAAAGATCAGGTCTTCTTCATTAAAGAAAAAGGTTTTAATGTCAAATAACTAAATCATTTTGATTTTTAGCTCCACTGGCCGAAGGCCAGCGAGCTATTGTCATGGCGGAGTGTCTGTCGTGCGTCCGTGTGTGCGTCCGTGTGTAAACTTTTTCTTTAAACATCTTCTCCTCCCAAACCAATGGGCCAATTTTAACGAAACTTGGTAGAAATGATCCTTGGGTGGCCCTCTTCTTAAATTGTTCAAAGAATTTTGATTGGCCCCCAAATATTGGCGTGGCAGGGCGTGGCATTTTTTCACTTTGAAATCTTTAAAAATCTTCTCCTCCCAAACCAATGAGCCGATTTCAATGAAACTTTACCAAAATGTTCCTTGGGTGACCCTTTACTTAAATTGTTCAAGAAATTTTGATTAGCCCATAAATATGGGCGTGGCAGGGCGGGGCTTATTTTGAGCCCAAAATCTTTAAACGACATCTCCTCCTGAACCACTGGGCTGATTTCAATGAAACTTTACCAAAATGTTCCTTGGGTGACCCTTTACTTAAATTGTTCAAGAAATTCTGATTGGCCCATAAATATGGGCGTGGCAGGGCGGGGCTTATTTTGAGCCCAAAATCTTTAAACGACATCTCCTCCTGAACCACTGGGCCGATTTCAATGAAACTTTAACAGAATGTTCCTTGGGTGACCCTTTACTGAATTTGTTCAAGAAATTCTGATTGGCCCATAAATATGGGCGTGGCAGGGCGGGGCTTATTTTGAGCCCAAAATCTTTAAACGACATCTCCTCCTGAACCACTGGGCCGATTTCAATGAAACTTTAACAGAATGTTCCTTGGGTGACCCTTTACTGAAATTGTTCAAGAAATTCTGATTGGTCCATTAATATAGGCGTGGCAGGGTAGGGCCTATTTTGAGCCCTAAATTTTCGAATGACATCTCCTTCTGAACCTTATGTTTTAATAAGATGGGTGAATGGATGCAGGTTCATTGTGATTGATTATTTTGGTGCAATATGGACCAGAACCAGTTAATCATTATTAAATAGGTCTTGGGAGATTTCGGAGTGTTAATGTATTCATTTAAAGTAAGCTTTATTTAATGAAAGTCTAAAGATTGAAAGCCAGTGGAGCGATACAGGCCCTCTTGGGCCTCTTGTTGTATGTATTTTGCCCAGTTTTGAAGCTTTTTGAGACCATAGTTATGCATAAGGCTATGTTTTCAATGACCTTGATCAATGATCAAGTTAAAGGTGGAATATCTGTTATATCTGGAACCTCTTCTAAAATACAGCTACAGGGGACTGTGATGCCTCTGACCATCTCTTTTTAGCTCACCTGAGCACGAAGTGCTTAAGGGAGCTTTTGCGATCTATCAATGTCCAGCGTTCATCTGTCCATAGTCTGTCTGTCCATCATGGCGTCAACAATTTCTTTAAACGACATCTCCTCCTTAACTTATGAGTAAAAATCAACTAAACTAGGCAGAATATTCCTTTGGTGGTCCCTTGTTAAAATCGCTAAAATGGAAAGGATCCCTGCCATATCACAGGAAAAGGAGCCTTAAAGACGATTTTCTTGTTTACTCTCTAGTGGCCACAAATATGGTCCAATCTTCATGAAACTTGGTCAGAGTGTTTGTTAGGTCATAAGGATGCACTCTATTGAAAATGGAAAGGATCTGTGCCATATCACTGGAAAAGGGGCCTTAATGACAATTTTCCTGTTTACACTCAAGTGGTACCCAATATGGTCCAATCTTCATGAAACTAAGTCAGAATGTTTGTTAGGTCATGAGGATGAACTCTTTTAAAAATGGGAAGGATCTGTGCCATATCATGTGAAAAGGGGTCTTAATGACAATTTTCTTGTAAGAGCTCCAGACGCCACAGATATAGTCCAATCTTCATGAAACTTGGTCAGAATATTTGTCAGGCCTCAAGGATGAACCCTATTGAAAATAGAAAGGATCTGTGCCATATCATAGGAAAAGAGGCCTTAATGACAATTTTTTTGTTTACACTCTAGAAGCCACAAACATGGTCCAATCATCATGAAACTTAGTCAGAATGTTAGGTCATGAGGATGAACTCTTTAAAAAAGGAAAGGATCTGTGCCATATCACAGGAAAAGGGTTCTTAATGACAATTTTCAATTTATATCTGAAATAATGCCATACTTCCAGCCCTTAAAATTTGAAAATTGCTCTAACATGAAAAATAACCAAAAATTGTTAGAAGTTACCATATTACCTTTAACACACCCGGGAGCTATACATAACATGATCAGGGAGCTTTTATTTAGTATGCATTTACTGATTGAAAAAAAATCATTCAATTTATGTCTTTTATGACTTTTTCCTTAAATTTGAGGTGAATTTCCTTTTTTTAAAGAGGAAATTCACCTTCAGTCAGAGAAAAAGTCTATACAAGTTTAAAAAAAAAAAAAGTCATTTTAAGTTGGTTTTCTGAGTAAAAAATGTAGTGATGCTACTATAAGGAAGGGCGCTATTATTAGAGTAAATACAGTATATCAATAATGATGATCATCATGTAGGAAATCTGAGTTTGATTTCTTATTAATAAATGAAGAGGTGATTATTATCCCCTTAAAAAGGTAAAAGACAAAAAGAAGGTCATTCTTCACTTTTTGATATTGCATACTCAGCTAAGCCTACAGCGTTTATGATCTCCCTTGGATAGATGGCAGTCATGATGGCATTTACCTAGTGACATCACTCAGTCTTACATCACAAATATACAAGCATCTTACTGGGAGTAATTTATCATACATGCGTAAATGAAGGAATTTAGTTTTATTGTCATGTTTACGAATATGATTAAAGTTTGATGCTTTTGAAATTTATCAAAAAATCCCATGTAAGGTCTCGGTAAGTTTTACTTTCTAGTTTTAGGATTTCATCAGAAAATCCCACCTACGCCTTCGTCCACAGCCTTCTTATCCAATAAATTGACTAATCCAACTCTAGACAGAAAATTTAGCAGATAAACAAATCTTTACGTGTCTATTTATCTTTTCGTGGCAAGTAAATTGACTTTAAAATAAGCTGTTCGATAAATGAATCAAACTAGAACGAAGTCGTCGTAGGCCGAACTTTCGTATACAAACGTATATTTCAAAACCTATGACCTGTAATTTCGCCAAATATTGGTCAACATTTAACGTGAAAATAAAACTCGGGCACATCAATATGCCTTTATTTTTTAGAAAATATTGAAAACTTATTATTTCCAAAGTAAACGCGGTATTGAGCTTTTACATACGCTCTTCCCGGAGGGCCTGTTCTATTTTTATCCGTCTACGAAAAGAATTACTATATAAAATCAAATCAAATCAAATCAATTTTAATTGGTATAAGAGTCCAGTCACAGGACTGTCACCATTGACATACATTTTGATAGTAACAACAAGTACACACAGACAAATTCAAATAACATGTAGGTACGCTATCCAATGAATTATGACATCTAGCAATTTTATATAGTTAATTCATAATAACATTCATAACTATTATGGTAATATTGCTTTCATTGACACCCTTCAACTTCGAGGCCATGTCAGTTAAGGCAGAGGAGCCGCAACAGTTCCGCAAATTTTGGACCATATGATCCCCCACAATGCCAACCAAGGCTTCCCAATGAACATCATTAGGAAACCTTGGTCAACACTGCTAAAGTTCACTACTCCTGATACATCGCAAAACTATTGCGGGTCCACTACCTTAGTATAGAGTAAAGGAACCACACAAACAATAAGTCCGTGGGGCACCATCACTCTATCTAAAAGGATAAAAGAAAGGGCGAGCCATGGAGGGATGGCGTCTAAGTTAAAGAGATGTCAATATCTATTGCAAAAAGCCACAAAATACCTTTAAGTAATACTGTTGCTTTTTATCAACGTTTCTCTAACTTTAAACATTTTACAAATATTCTTAATACATGTACTAGCAATGTCATAATCTTTACATTCCATTATAAAAGCAAACTTCTCTTCAGTCGTTTTGAGATCGAAAGATGGGACAATTTGATTCAATTCACTAAAAAAAGTAGTTCTCTGTGTCGAAAGTGAAACACACTCCATCACAAAATGCCTCTCATCCTCGACACACAAATTGCACAAGTTGCACTTACGGTCAATCAATGGAGTCCTAGTATGCCTGCCCTTTTCAATTTGAAGATCGTGGGAGCTTATTCGTAGCTTTGCAAAAGTGGAAATTTCATTTTTAGGCAATTCGTTGACAAAAAGATATGTTTCTTTTTCATATAATGATTTAAATATTCTATAGTTTCTTAATTTATTGCCATTGGGTAGGCTTTTACCGTCATCATGTAATTTATTTAACCAGGAGTGAACATAGGAGTCTCTAAGTTTAGATTTAATTGCATGTAACAATCTACTTTTCGAAATGGTATTCTGGTTATCCCAGAGATGAGAAAATTGAATGTTCTGCAGAAAGATTCTAAACTTTTGGGCAAAGCCTTTTTTAAAAGTCATGCTTTCCCTGTAGGCCAGATAGGCAAGAAAATTTTCTTTCAAATTCACTAGATGAACCCAAAAGTTAGTTGATGCCTGCAGACCATATATTGCTAAAGGTAGTATACCAAACTCTGCCCTGACTGCATCATTCACTGAATATTTGTTGACACCCAAAACATGTTTAAAATATCTTAATTGTATTTTCTCAGATATTAAAGAGTCGTACTTATTCTCCATTTGGTCAACTCCTGGTTTATTTATTAGAAAATCAATAGACCAAACTTCACTGCCATATAAAAGAATTGGTTTCACACAATGGTTATACAACGTCATGTAAAGTCCAGTGTTCATACTATCTGACAACAGGGCTTTTCTTATACAAAAGATAGCTTTAAGTGCCTTATTGCAAAGGTATTTAATGCCTTGTGTGAACACACCAGATGACCTAAAATATATTCCAAGATATTTATATTCATTAACACTTTCTAGGGAATTGTGTCCATATAAAAAATCATAGCCCTTTAGGACTCTACCGGATTTATTAAAAATAATTACTTTTGTTTTGGCTATATTAACTTTAAGGTTCCACTGGTTGCAAAAATCTTCCAATTTGTTAAGAAGATTTTGCAACCCACTGGCAGTTTGAGATAAGAGGACTATGTCATCTGCGTACATCAGGCAAGAAATTTGCAAACCGGCAAGTGTTACCGGGTCACAATTTTCGCCAAATCCTTTCTTTAAATCATTAAGATATAAGGAAAAGAGAGTTGGGCTTAAAACACATCCCTGTTTGACTCCGATCCTAGTTTTAAAGGAGCTGCTTAGACCATTTTCTGTCTTTATACAAAACAATAAATCTTTGTACATATCTTGAATTATATTCAGAAATGGGCCTTGGATGTTGTATTTTTCCATTTTATGAAAAAGGGCAAGTCTATTTATAGTATCAAAAGCTTTACTGAGGTCCACAAAACAAGAGTATAGACGAGAGGATGATTTATATATATACACACTGACGTCACTTCCAAAAAAATGGAAGTAGCAATCTGATTGGCTAACAGGATGATGCGCAGAACCCCAAAAATGCAGTTCGTCCTCAGATCCACAGGCAGGGGCGTAGCGGTAGGCAATATGGTGGATCTGATTTTAATGAGATTGGTTTTGGCAGATCTTAAAATAAAAATGCATGTTAGTCATAGACGGTTAAAGTATTACGAGAACATGTACTTGTGGACGTTTCTTTTGGAGTTAAGTTATATAATGATTCTCGAGCTCAGTTTTGAAATTACACCTATACCGGTATATTGGAAATCAAATAAGTTTAAAGTTTTGTAGCGCGGTTTTATTGGCCGAATTTTCCAATCAGATTTGGATTTACGCAAAACACATTTAATTCATTGGGCGTGGTTTATGAAGCATAACATGTTTTTTTTTCTAAATTTTAGGATGCACCAGTTATTTAAACATCTCTTTCCACAGAGGTCAAATTCGGGTCAAGTAAACCAAGGTATACATATGCCGTGGTGGATCATAAATTTGTTTCATTGCTAAAAATGGTAACAGAGGTTCTCAAACTTTTGCTTAATGGATATTTAAGAAAGCTATATCTTCTGCACGTAAGAATTTAAAATGATATTTATAAAAAGATTGCGAGCTTTCAACATTTATCATCATATCGGAGCTGGCTGTAGCTGTTTTATTATGAGTTGTTGTTGTTGTTGTTGTTTTTGTTTGATTGGGTTTTTTTTTGTTTTGTTTTTTTTTTTTTTTTCTTTTTTTTTTTTGTTTTGTTTTGTTTTTTGTTTTTGGTTGTTGTTTTTTTTTGCGTAAGTCAAAAATTAAAGTTGCTTCTACAGCTGTAACTAAATATGTAATTCTGTCACACATCACCTCATTGGAATCGTCTTCTAAGGATAATTCCAAAGAAATATTGCAAGGCAGATTCTAACAATGTATGAAAACACTAGGTACAAATTGTGATCTTGACTTACGATTATTATTATTATTTTTTTTTTTTTTTTTTCGTAGAGATTTTCCAATACTAACGCGAAATCCTTTCATAGTCTGCATCTGCTCACCAACATTTGTGTCGCCGTTGGAGAATAAGCCCGGACAATACTTCGAGGAGTTTTCCGTTTGCTTCGAGTGAACCTCCCCGCTAGTTTTGGAATTAGCTGATGAATTTTAAAAGAGATTGCGTAAAAAACACTTTCTCTATTTAGATATTTTCATCATCATTGGTAAAAGAAAGGAAAACTTTGTGCATTGTTTAACATATATACGAATATGTAAGGGCTATAACAGGAAATCAAGGCTTGGTGGAAAATATAACATATATTATATATATTTTATATATAATATAAAAGATGAGAACCCACCTGTGTGGCCTTTTCCAGTGATATTGTTTCAACATTTATCTTGTAGATAGTGCTCAAGGGAGCGTGTGCCTGAAATTATAGGACGAAACAATTTTATTGGTATGGGGAATAATAGACCATTGAATTTTGTACCACTTCTTTCACGCCGTTTCAAATTGGTGTTTGAAATACACGGCCCATCAATTAGGTCTTTGAAATGCAAGACCGGTAACCTGAAAAGGATCGTCTAGATAACCCGTATAATGAATATTTGAAATAAAGGTTCAGTTCAGGTAAAGCACGAACCGCATTTCAAAGCAACGGTGCAAATTTTCACAAGATACCCCCGTTCCACCGCTGGATCTCCAAGTACAAAAACAACAAAGGGAAATAACTCAAAACGTAAGCTTGGCGTGGTCATGGTTTTTGGTGAACGAACGTCGTTCACCAGTGTTATACTATGTCAGGAAAATCCTGTTGGATGTTAATACATTTGAAATAAAGTAGCGCCTCTTAAAATTCAATTTAGTATCTTTCAATAGTTTTCTCCGCAAAATCACTATTCATTTCTTAAATGGCGTGTTACTAATATTCTTCATCAACTGAAGATAATGAAAATTCGCCTTGAAAAACACAAATTGGTCTTGCAATGTTTATCAAGGGAATTTTTGATCGGCGTAAGTTTTTCGAGAGTTTAAAGCAAAAACAAAGTTTGTGTCTAAACACCGTAGAGACAGATACTGTGTTTTTGACCCAAGCCTTCGCTGGTTCAACTTGTAGTAATTAGCCGGAAATACGTGTTTATTTAGGTCATGTCCTCTTGAACTTACATTCGGCAATACTCGGGCGATCTCCGACGGCTCCGATTTAAATGTAGGTTACAGGAATCGGCCGAGTTCAGACGAATGACACATCAAGACACCTTGTGTCGTAAGAAACGCTAACGCGGTTTTACATAACTTTTCAACTAGCGACAGCCAGTCTCGAGACGGGTTTTAAGAATGATTCGACGTGTGTTTTACATGTACAACCTTTCTTGTACCTTTTATTTGAATAGGGATAAACGCCGCTATTAAGATTTTTCTGTAAAATTGCGTTGGCTGAAGTAGGGCTGTAAGGATACACTCTAATATTCGGTGAACTTATTCCCAGCGAAAACGTTTCGTATTCGTCTGTCTCAGAAGCGAATATTGCCGAATACCAAATGCGGCAGGCACGGAAGATATTTCATTGGGGGCCATTCTACTTTGCATTTTTTTCAATCTGTAAAACCATATCAATTCAAAATTCTATTTGTAAATTGAACAAAATGATAGCTAAATATTCAACTCTAGATACCACTCCAATTGACGAGTAGATATTGCCGTGGTCAAGGGGGGACTAGATCCGTCATGCACTTGTTTACAATTCGACAGGCGGGTTTTGTTGTTAAATTATTCTGGAAAAGTTATTGCGTTTTTTACAGAAATCATAAAAATCTTAATCGATGAATAACAACTGGCTCCATCCTTCTCAAAATACGTTTAGAATTGGTTAACTATAGTTTAAGCAAAAACTAGCTCAGAGCAGAAAAGTCTAATATCAGCCTCAAAACTGTAATAAGATATCGAAAGTGAGTGATTTTACCAGCATCCAAACTCTTGAAAGTAAAAATTAGGTTCTCGTGCAAAAAGTAAACCGACAATTGTAAGGATTCTCAATTCTTATTGGGAAGAAAGTCGGGAGGAAAAAAACCCATTGTATTATACTTAAACATAGTCATAGACATAGTCATGCAATTATTACCTCCCTTTAAAAAAATAAACTTCTTAAATAAGATTCTTATTCGCTTTTGATGTAGAAATTACGTTACAAAAATAACATTTATAAAGACTTTTAGTATGCAATATACTATGAAGCAATTATGTTATATAAAGGTTATACTTTGATTTCTAAACCTTAAACAGAAATTATCTATGAATTATTCTTATAGGGCATTCGACCTCCTTTAACCTATACCTAAATATTTCTCATCCTGCAGTGTTATAAAAGTGAATAACGACATAAGTGTCAACCACGGAAGTGGTTTTGGCTTCAGATATGATAAAAATGAATCTCTCAGGCTATGGTTCAATGAGTACAGGTCAGGACTGACTGATATTCATAGGTGTTTCTTTGGTTGGTACTCAAAGACCTTTTCATCCTATGAGAAGAAACAAAGATAGATAAAAAAAAAAGTTAAAACAAATACAACAAATTTACTCGAAAAAAGCTTAAACATGATAACAATTACTTTTGTAAAAACAAACACCATTGGATTTAGGCTGAAGACAGTTTTAGATAGGATTAAATCGTTTCTCCAATTATGTTTAATTAATAAATGTACCTATTTCAAGCGTGTAAAAGAAATTTTCACAGAGTAACAACTCATATTCTAACAAATATTTTTCTAACAGGATTTTTCCTCTCTCTCCCTTTCTTTGAATTTGCAGTGAAATTTCCGAATAATGGAAATTTGTCGAGACAATTCCTCCCTTTTTTTACATTCATAATTTCTCTTTTCTAATTGAATTCAATATATCACTCTATTCCATCAGGTTCGTTCACCATCAGTACTTTCAGTGCTTTGATTACATTCTCTACTCCGTAATCGTGCGAATTATCGAGGTGAAAGGACATAAGGTGACGCGTTTATGCACCGGACAAAGTAGTGAACGCCGTTCGCCCGCTCGGTCGCCAGACGCCCGGATGCCAGTCGCCCGGCAGACGCTCGGACATCAGCCGCCCGGACGTCACGGATGATCACGCGTGACATTTCTATCAATTTATTGACCTCTAACAGTATAGAAAACAAACAACACAGTGTAATAATCATATTCGCTGGCTTCCTGAAGAGGGACTGTGATCTAATTTGCCCACCGATCGCAAAATGGAGACTCTGATCTGAATGATCGGAGGCACAGGCTGACCAGAGGCTTGGTGTTAGCAGAAGGGAAATGATTGAAATTGTCAAGCACAGGCTCGTCTGTCTATTTATATCTTGGTTTATTTTTTTTTTAAATTTATCTACACATTCATTTGTTAATTCATTCATTCATTTATTTTACTCGAGGAATACACGTGGTAAAGGATCTAGAGACACTATCCAGATTTTAGTCTACCATGCACATTAGAGACAGAGAGGTCATGGTTTCTAACCACTGCTACCCACTATTACAGATTAGTGGACGTGGCTCTATTTGTAACGTGTCCGACCAAAATACATACCAAAATACATATACCGACTCTGCAAGGGCTTGGACCCGCAAACATCCGATTACCATACGAACACACTTAAACAACTCCATCAACGAGCAAGTTGAAGTTGTTGAATTCACGATCATTCAACGATTCTGATCGCCAACGCATTGAATAACGTAGGGCCTAGTAAGCAACATGGTTTTTAATTTGTGACCCGTCACGCGAAAAGGGACCATCTGGGAAATGCGAAAAGTATCAACCCTGGTCAGACTGCGCGATCTGCGCAGACTGACTAGGGTCGAAACTTCTCTCAAACAATAAATTTTCTGAATTTAGAATGATTTTTCTTCACCCCTATCTTATTATTTCCTAAATGCGCCTTCGGGTTGAACTATGCTGGAGCCATTCTCTTTTCCAGATATTCATTTTACAAAGTCCCTAATGGTCCCTATTCAAGTGACGGGTCACATATAAAGAAGAAGTGTACTTACCGCCTCGTGAACAAGAGCAGCCGATATTGCCATAACGGCTAAAACAGTCAAGCATAGTCCCATCATCAGAAGAATGCTCAAAACAATGATATAATGCTGCTCAAATTTGATGAGGATATACAAAGATAGTATAGCCTGGCATAACATCCAGAAAAATATGTTTCCATACAGATACTGGTAATCCTTGTCAAAATCATTCACCAAAGCTGACAGAGCCAAATGCTGCTGGCGGAATATTTCAATATTTTCAGCTTTTGAATCAGGTTTGGTTAGAAAATCTCCGAAGCTTTCGTCTACAGCTTTAAATAATGCTATAAATACGAAATTAACAACTGCCAAATAAAACGGTGGGACGATAAGCGCACAGGTGAGGAACAGCAATGGTAATAAAACTACAACGCGTGTGACATAAGTATCTTTAAATGGGAATGTCATACTTGAATATGCATCCGATACATTTAATTCTGTAGAAAAATCCGAAGTTGAATTCAAATCACTGTCAATGGGATTCCCGATGTCTTGTTGGAATACATAGGCATTCAAAACTTGAATTGAGATGTCCGAAAGAATCAAGAAAACGGTTGAAACCACGCAAATACACTCTCGCCTATAAATTAAAGCGAAATTAATTCTCACATTGTTATTAAGGAGATTTCTTAATATCTCTTTCAGGAGATCATTTGATTTCTTTAAATTACCAAATCTTTCACTAAACGCCTTAAAGCAAATAAGCCAATTGCCGAAACACTGGAGGCACAATAATACCACTGTGATGGAACCGACAATTGCCGAGGTATCATCTATTTGTATTTGAATGAAGAATCTACTGGTCCATAGAACAGAAGATGTAAATATAATGAATTTGTATATCCAAAAAGCAACGTTCACAACATGCTTATCATGTTCGAAACTGTAACATCCAGCGAGTCCAAGTAAAAAGAGGATTGGTTGCAAGTTGATTGTTTGCACCATTCTGCTTGCATATGAATAGAATCAATGTAGCTCCATGCAATGTATCTGTCCTTTCGATTTTATGATATCTTGATTAAAAATTACTGTTAATTTGTATTCCTTTTCTGAGTTCAGTTTTTTTCATTATAAATGAAATATAGATTTCCATAATTTTTATTTGATCAGGTATTATATGGATTTCCATGACCTACTGAAAAAAGTCACTTTTTAAAAGCTAAAACAAAGCCATTATTACACAAAAGAATTTTAATGTCATTTGTAATGTGTTACTGTTCACGGGTAAATGTATAAAAACAAAGACAACACCAAAAAAACCCCTGGTAATACATGAAGTGCGAATTTCTGTGAAATACCCATGCCCAAAAATGATGATAATTCTTTAAGCTCTTTGATAAAATACCGATTGTCCGTCTTTCTTCAAATCAGTGAGTGTATCATGGCAAATATGATCAAAACTAAGATTATGCTTATTCTACTTTAAAACTGTTGTTTTGTGGTGTGATTTATGATAATCATGTTGATCAACGACATCTTTTCATTTTAAGTATCTTTTCTATGTTTGATTTTGATTGACTGAAAAAAAATAGTTTCATTCCCCAATGAAAACAATTTTGAGTACGCAACTATTTTGTAAGCTTCCCAGAAAGAAAATCTGTCCCATTTCGAAAAATATTTACACTTTTGCTTCATGATATTGAATCATAAGATATATCAGGAGCATTTGTAAATATCATGGAGGTTTGAAACTTAAAACCTAATCACACACATGTATGAATCCGCTTTGCGTATTCATACAGTGTGATTAGGTTTTTTAGTTTCATACCTCAAAAAAGTCAACAAAAGCCAGTCCGATTAGTTCACTTGGTAGAGCACCGGACTTCAAAACCATTGAAGTTCGACCGCATGGGTTCGATTCCCGAGCTGGAATACTAACAAGCTAATTGTCTTTCGGATGAGACGTGAAATCGAGGTCCCGTGAGACGGTGCTTTACACCGAGAACGTTAAAGAACCATGGCGGGTCTCAGCAGTAGTTTCGTCATGCATCCTTGCACTATCTCCCCGTAACAACTAACCGTCTTCTGGGGGTGCCGCTCATATGAGCATGTGCAACGGTAGCGTCGATAAATAATACACACACTCAACAAATACACTCTTCATCTCTTAATTGTTTTATGCGTTCTACGTAGAAGCTATAGTTCCGCAAGAAAGAGTGAGGTGCGAGATACCGTTATCTCCTATCATTTTCAATGTAAAATTGATCTTTGATCACTCACTTGAAATTGCAGGTCTATACTGATGTTTCATTCAAGGGATGAAATGTAACCCATCGGGCGAATAGGTCCATCCGGGCAATGTGTAAAGTGTTGGCCCTAATTAGATTGTTAGGACTGCACAGCCTCATTAAGAAACATCGGCCAACATTGTGATAATTCATGGGTGTCGACATGTTGTGGAACTATTACGGGTCCATTACTTTTAACGTATTGTCAGAGGCGCGTGACGGGTCACAAGGGCTCCTTTTTTTTTTAAAAATATATTATGTGATAAAAACTCAACTTTTTTTCTATCCCCCAATAATTGTCATTGTTTAAACCATTATCCGAACATTCTGAATGACAATATCGATTAAGTGTCGAAACCCAATGGTAACTTATGGGGGGAAAATGTCTCTGAATTACTTCCATTCAAATCCTAGGATGAAATAGTTGGTTCTGACATTGATCGCAAATAAAAGGCGTATGCATATGTTTAAAACTTGGCCGAGTTAAACGTTACTCGGGACATCGGAAAAAAGAATGTATTGCCTAACGATGTGGCCTTTTTCATTTTCATAAATAAATGGGAATTTGATAATACAGTCAACCGTGTATTAAGCGACCACTACAGGGACCACCAAAAAGCGGTCGTTTAAGAAAATGGTCGCTTTATACACGTTTAGATCACAAATTAGAAACATACGTTTTGATTGAATGTTCATATTATTGCATAATCCTATGCTGTTAAAACTCAATAGAATCGTCTCGTTGAGATGATTCTGTCGAGCTATAACAACATAGGATTCATTTTCAATGATTTTTAGACCAACAATACCTACTTTTTAGGATATTTTGATTTTAAATAGGGAAACTTAAAAACGGTCGCTTAATAAAAATGGTCGCTTAATAGACGTGGTCGCTTTAGCAAGATTGACTGTACTATAGATTAAACGAATGTGAATTTCGCGATAATCTATTTGATACCATTCGTCAACTATCAAAGGATCGAGGGAAATTTACAGAAATTATCAGCGTTTATATTGTGGTAGTAGAAACATTGGTACAAGTTTATTTGTAAATGGATTCGATTTCATGTCGGAAGCCACTTTGCTCAGAATGAAATCTTTTTATTTGTGCATATCTGCAGTGAAGGAAAAATAAATGTAGAGCTCACAAGACTCTTAAATAATACTTTGGATATACAACAAACATTGGATATGAGTTATAGTTTGGTGCATGGAAATACATGTATTAAAAATTCCCAAAGGTTTCGCATGCCTAAGAGCACGCTCGTTGAAAATAGTTAAGCACATGCAGTCAGGTCATTTCAGTATAGTACCTATGAATATTAGATTTAACCATGAAATGGCGACGGGCATATAGAGTTGCCTCTGCCCGTGGGTGAGTAGGTGCGTGTGCATGGGTGGGTCAGTTTTTGTGTCCCATTTTGGATGATTTTGAAAATAACTTGTCAACATTTCTCCTTGATAAGTCAAGTGTCATTCGAAGAGTTTGTCTGGAGACGCCCAAGCTCAAGGTCACGGTTTAAGGTCAAATAGGTCACGGGAAAAAATCAAGCATTTGTGGGGCACCTGGGTCTGTGACACATTTCTAGTTCTGTAAAACATTTATTGGCGCTTTCTTTCCCATTTTACTTTTATGTCCATTATATAACGAATTGAGAAGGCAATATTTACATATAAGTATTACTCCAATCCAAATGTTAATAAATTAAATTTGCTTTTGACGAGAATCTATGAAATAGAGGATATTGAATGAGTGGTCATTGAATACCGAATTTATTAAACGAGTCATCTATAAACAGATAAAAACGAGGCTGTGCCGAGTTTTTATCTGTTCATAGATGACGAGTTTGACAATTTCGGTATTTGATAAGCACAAATTTGATATTCTATTTATAATATGACCCGAATTTTGGTGATAAAACGATAAAATTACGGTATTTATGGATTCATGTTATTCCGCGAAACATATAACGCCGTTTGAAAAATGACGTCTGCAGATCCATTATGACGTCATTTTCCTAACAAAAATATAAAGTTGTTCTTCGTTATCAGCTCATTTGCATAGTTATTCCACTAGTGTAATAACACCCCTGTAATATCAAAAATATTCAACGGGTTTATTTCACTCCCGCGACGTAGGTCATATCATAAAGCGAGATATTCAATATTACAACTGTCATTAAGTTGGAATGCGGAGCAATTCCAACTTAGATTTAACAAAACCGCAAAATGAACACAAGATAATTTCATTTCGGGTTTTTTGAGAACACATATCACGTGAACAGGATGTGAATACACTTCGGCCTATTTTGTATATCTCAACTTGACAAAGACATACAGTTTATTTCATCAAAAAGTAATAATGCTGTACAATTACACAACTATCACTTCGTGTTTATTATTAACACGCTAATTTATGTTTTAAACGACATTTATTGAAAGTTGCGTACGAATATATTAGTATCACATGTTTGCATTACTATATTTGGAAATCATGTGATAAGTCACTTGATAATTAGCACTAGCCAATCACGTGATCTACTTATTTGGTAATGTCGCGATCTGTTTTCTCAGTATTGTGGCAATAGCACAGACCAATCACGTGATCTGCTTATTTAGTAAGGTCGCCACCTGTTTTTCGTAGAATAATGTTATAGCTTCTTTAAAAGGTATAGTTTCTCTTTTCTGAACGACCTTATTACACATTTAACTTTTGACAAGGAATTATATTGTAAATTTCTGTCTAAGCTACGAAATAAATACCTCTTTTAAAGTGATGATACACTTTTAAAGTTAATATATATTTTTGCAACATATTGTCGTACGTTTTCCGTCATATTGCAGTTATCTACATGAATGTTTTATTGTAAAAACCCAATACTCATCCAATAAAACCCTTCATCCTGAACAAAATAAGCGTCATTGAATTCCTTTCCTTAAATTTCACTCAAAACTCGCTCCGCTCACTCATTCAACATCATGCTTAAATCATTCCAAAATCGTTCACCTTTCAATTTCACGATGTTATTAACTGTACCCCCAACTAAGAAGAAGAGGAGCATAATTATATTGATTTCATCATGTCTGTCTCTCAGTCCATTGACCTTATGCTTTCCGCTAGATAAACGGAGAAGCAATTGACCTACAATAACGAAACTCTACACAAATATTGCCCATGACCCAAAGAAATGCGCCATTGTTTCGGGGTCATAGATGTCACGGACATCAGTAAATTTTAACAGTTAACAGTTTCAACTCTAAGTGAACAACCAATTGACCCAAATCATAGAGCTTGACACAATTGATGTCAATGACCCAAGAAAGTGCCGAATAGTGGAGTCACATAGGTCGAAATCACAATTGAACTTCGTCCAAAAATTGTCTTGAGGTTCCAACTCATGAAGTAAAAGGCTTCCCTGCGAAAATAGCTTTTCATCATGGAAAAATCATTTGCGACACTTCAAATTTAAAATGTAATTGATAACTCAAATGGAGCAGAAGTTTATTGAAAAAAATAATATAAAAACTGTTTGGAGTGTATAAGGTCGCCTGTGTGTCCATTAGTCGGCTGTATGGTCCGTATCATTTTCTTCCTTTTTTAGCTCACCTTACCACAACGTGCTCAATGGGAGCTTTAGGATCACCCTGACTCCGTCGTGCGTCGTGAGTCGTCACCCTTCTTAAAACTTCTTCTTCTCCTAAATCGCTCGGCAAATTTCAATGAAATTTTGCCAGAATGTTCCCTGGGTGACCCTTTTCAAAATTGTCGCTATATTCTAATTGGCCAATAAATATGGGTATGGCAGGGCGGGGTTTATTTTGAGCCCAAAATCTTTGAACGACATCTCCTCCTGAACCACTGGGCAGATTTCAATTAAACTTTGCAAGAATGTTCCTTTGATGACCTTCTCCAAATATTGTTGGCAAAATTTTCATTAGCCCATTAATATGGGCGTGGCAGGGTAGGGCTAATTTTGAGTCTCCTCTGTAATGAATGGGTCGGCAGGGTCTATTATGACTGCTTATAACTGGAATGTCTCCTCTTCAACAATTAGGCAAGTTTGAATGAATCTTTGCCAAAAAGTTTCTTGGATAAGATCCACTGGACCAATCGAATTCAGGTGAGCGGTTTAGGGCCATTCTGTCCCTCTTGGTATAATTTTTCTTCCATCAGATTCAGGCCTGTATAGCGATTCAGTGGTTTAAGTGTCTCTCGTTGTTGAAATACATTGATTTAAATACGCCCGTCAAAAGACGAGACGTATTATGTGATCACCTGTGGTGGGCGGGAGGCGTCAGCTTCCCTAGTAGCTTGAGGTCACCGCCTCTCGAACGCATTCCAACTTATCAGTACTTTCAGTACTTTGATTTAGATTATGTCACGAATTTGAGAAAATTCCTGTTGAACTTATCAAGTTGATACTGTCTGTTAGAAGTAAATAATGAACTATAATTTAGTATAAAATATTTCAATTTGTCTCTTTCCAATAGGTGACTATTCCAGGCTGCCCAGCACATTTTGGACTTAAATATATATTTTTCAACAAAAAATATAGGAATTCAGACATCTAAAAATAGGAGAAAAATAGGAATTATTAGGCTCAGTGAAAGTAATATACTGGTGATATTTTCTTAAATATATATACATTAGGTAAATATATGGTCTAATAAATAGAGGAAGATTTTTCTGGCCTCCACCTCCACTTACAGCCAGCCTTTTATATCACAATCCCTTTATTAACCTCCTTTATTGCTAAAATGAAGATTTATCAATTATGTATTTATTAATACAAAACAGATCACCTACTTTATACGATAACTAAAGATGAGCACCGCCCTTTTCTCTGTTTGCATACAATGCATCATAATAGCAAAAGCAACCAAAGTACAACTGCTTCAAATCAAGGAATCAAAAACAAATACTGTCAACTAACAAGAGGGCCGTTGGCCCTGGGTCGCTCACCTGAGAAAAAAGCTTCATTACCTAGGTATGTCCATGCAACCACAGAAAAAGAGATTTTCACTTATTCAATCAGATAACATTTGAAATAATCCCCCCCTCTGCTCCTCCCCTGGTCATTATTTATTTAAGCTTTTTTTATAAAAGGTCTGTGATTAGCTTATCTATGCCAGATATACAGGGTGAGTCTGAGACTTTTAAAGTTTTCTTTAATGAGTTGATCAATCCATGTCAAATATAAAGGCTGTGGGGATTCAAAATTCTCAACAAAGCACTCACCCTCCCCAAGATGCTCTGCACCTGGTGAATCTACAGTCATGATTTTAGCTAATTCAATTAATGTCCATATGCTGATCATCCATTACAATTTTCAAGTCTGTAGGACTCCTGGTTCATTAGAAGAAGTTTAAAGATTTCAAAAATGATCCAAAGTACTACCCCCTCCCCAAGACACTCAGCACCTGGTGACCCTACAGTCATGAATTTAGCTATTTTTATTAATGTCAATATATTGGTCACCCATGACAATTTTCAGGTCTGTAGGGTTCCTGATCCAGGAGGAGAATAAGGTTAAAGATTTCAAAATTGATCCAAAGTACTACCCCCTCCCCCCTAATGCTCCGCATCTGGTGGCCCTACATTCATGATTTTAAATATTTTATTTAAGATCCATATGCTTATCATCCATGCCAATATTGAAGTCTGTAGGGCTCCTGGTTCATTAGAAGATGAAGGTTAAAGTTACAAAATTTTCACAAAAGTACTACCCCCTCCCCCCTTGGTGCTCCGCACCTGGTGGCATTACAGTCATGATTTTAGCTATTTTTATAAAGGTCCAAATGCTGATCATCCATGCCAATATTTTAATCTGTCAGGGCTCCTGGTTCAGAAGAAGAAGAAGGTTAAAGATTACAAAATTTTCACAAAAGTACTACCCCCTCCCCCCTGATGCTCCGCACCTGGTGAATCTACGGTCATAATTTTAGCTATTTTTATAAAGGTTCATATGCTGATCATCCATACCAATATTTTAATCTGTCAGGCTCCTGGTTCAGAAGAAGAAGAAGGTTAAAGATTACAAAATTTTCACAAAAGTACTCCCCCCTCCCCCTGGTGCTCTGCACCTGGCAGCCCAATAGATATAATTTTAGCTATTTTTATTAAGATCTATGAACTGATCATCCATGCCAATTTTCAAGTCTGTAGGGCTCCTGGTTCCGAAGAAGAGGAAGCTTAAAGATTACAAAATTTACCCAAAGTACTACCCCCTCCCCCCTGGTGCTCCGCACCTGGTGGCCCAAAAGATATGATTTTAGCTATTTTCATTCAGGTCTATGAGCTGTTCATCCATGCCAATTTTCAAGTCTGTAGGGCTCCTGGTTCCGAAGAAGAAGCAGCTTAAAGATTACAAAATTTACCCAAAGTACTACCACCTCCCCCCTGGTGCTCCGCACCTGGTGGCCCAAAAGATATGATTTTAGCTATTTTAATTCAGGTCTATGAACTGATCATCCATGCCAAGTTTTAAGTCTGTAGGACTACTGGTTGAGAAGGAGAAGAATTTTAAAGATTTTCTTAAAATTTCACTGTTTGTTGCCATAGCAACCAGAGTTTTTCATGGATTTCAATTCTTTTAGCTATTTTTGAAGGGGACCACCTAAGCAACATTTCTGTACAATTTGGTGTAAATCAGCCAAGTAGTTTAGGAGGAGATGTCGTTTAAAGAAATTGTTAACGGACGCCGGACGACGACCGACGGACGGACGCCGGATGAAAGGTGATCACAATAGCTCACATGAGCACTTCGTGCTCAGGTGAGCTAAAAACCCAAAAAACGTAGCGAGGACCTGATTGAATCATGACGCCATAAGGATTCAATAAGGACGTGGGAATCATTCTTTTAATCTTTTACTTTTAATCCAAACTGGATCTTTTACCTTAGGCATTCCTTTAAGTATTAAATTCGATTCAGGTCTTTTTGCACCTACTCCAATATCTTTGGTATTTTTTCATTTGGTATCTCGCAGCAATTCTGGATATTTATGGTAAAGAAAAATAGAATTTAGGTTAAAATACGGTTGGTGAATGCCCAGAACATCGTAACTACAGTTTATATAATTTCTAGTTTCAATGTTTTTATCATTGATCAACAATTAACATCAAAATGTTATTGTTAAGCTTACCCTCCTACAGCCAGAGGAAGTAGGTAGGCAGATGCAGTGATGGTTGTGGTCAGAATGGATGTATGAGGCATGACCCTTTTTTTGGCCCTTCTTTTGCCAAGTTAAGCCTCCTCCACATTTCAATCTTACTATACCAGATTACAGGTTTGACACTAATTACTTTTTACCACAAGCCCAAAGGATCTATAAGCCCGAAATCTTACACGTCCTTCCAGGACCCTGATAAGAAGAGCTCATCTGTGAAATTGATATTTCTTTTAGAGCAATTTGAGGAGAAGTTTGTAAGGAAAGCGGTGTGGAAAAAAAAAGAGGAAATAGCTTGAGACAAGCAATTTCTTCTTTTTCCGCAATGTTTTCAATAAGGTAAGACAAAATTCTGGTATTGGAAAGGCATTTTTTCAAACTGAACAGATTGGGAATAATATTGTCATTAACTACAGGCTTTAATGACCTGCAATAAGGTGGCTTCTACCAGTCCTTCCTTAAATACACAGGCTAAGGGACCGAAGACTGGTGTTAGTGTCGATCCCTGCATTTACATTCGAAAAAAGTGGACTCTTATTTGCAAATAATAACTCAAAACTATTCAGTTGATGTTCATGTTTAATGTTGTACAATAAAGTATTTTTTCCCAAATGCCTCAATCTATAAGTACAACAAAATCTGTAAATGAAACTAAAGCGTGTAATCTCTTGAAATCGACAAATGTACACAAAGTGTTTTAATTCTGTTATAGGTCTTCAAGCATTTACAGGAGTTAGTGCAAAATTATTGTAAGTGCCTATAAACAGATGGGTACTTACAATGATTTTGCACAATCCTTCAATATCCTTCAATATACATGTACCATACAATTTTCAATCAATGCATTGAAACTGTAATCTTGACCAGCTGTAGTTACAATGTATTGAAATTCCTTCACAGAATTTTTTATAGCTTAAGTAGTTTCAAAAACTTGGCATGAAAGTACAAAATTTCCAACATTATTTCAGACTTTACTAACTCTCCATATGCTTTGAATGTTAGAATTTGAATTGACAGCAAAGCAAAACCAACTTTCCTTAATAAATGCTAAAACTATTTTGAGCTTTAAGATACAAGGGGGAAATATTTCTATGACCCATGGATCATTGATAATGGCGATTATTCTCAAATGTAATTTTGTTATATAGATATTGACTATAAATTGATTTGAATTCGTATCAGCGAGTCATAAAAACCTTGTAAATTCAGCTTTGATTTAGCCGTATTTATAAGGGTTTGGTTGCCCAAAAATGATGTGGTAAGTCTGTGGTATGCCAGTTATCTTGAATTTCCTCCATAAGACGATACTTTTCAACACCATGATGAAAGGATTTGTTTGCTTGATTAAATGTGGTTTAATGCCACTTTCAAAAGTTTATTAGTCATATCCAGGTAGCTAGAGGACCTAACAATGGATTCCTCATATTTCTCTTACCAGTTATACAATTACGCACTATCTTAGCCTCCATCATAGGTGCATTTGTAAGAGAAAGATTCTTAAGCTTCTAATTAAGATTTTAAAGATAAAGCCTTTGGTAGAGCAAATTTTTAAGCCGCTAAATAAGAATCCTAATAGGTCTTAATGAAGAAACAAAAATGATTTTGCATTGGCTTAAAACAAGTAGTCATGACAACCTTGAATGTTTTCACTTAAATTATCGAAAATTGTTCATTATGATGTCTTAAAACTCTCTTTTGGCGGGATTTTTCATTTTGCTCCAACGAACGCACCTCTGCTATCCAACTTAGATTAACGATTATCCAGCCATTCATGGGAGACAAATCTAGGAAAGGAAATGTGCCGCTGCTGGGAAATAATTTTTTGAAGCTTTTAAGTTTTTTTTCCATAATGAAATCAGAATACCACCCCTATATCTGAAGTTCTTCTTTTTTGTAATAACAAATGAATCAAAACAAGATCCAACAAACAAATTGGACAGGGAATGTTAACATGAAAGATGCTCTAGTAAGAATCTCCATTAACCCTTTCCTGTTTGTTTAAAATTAAACTGACCCAAATGAGGAAAAATTGCTGACAATAATGAAAATTGGAAGAAAAAATGAAAAGAAACAATCCTGTATGTTAGAAAGTATTTTTGGAAAAGGAAAAATTGCTTCATAGAAGCAATTTCTCCATTACCAACAATCATTTCCTGAAGTATAAAAGCATAGGGACGAAAATCAAGGGACGGCACAGGAAAAGGTCAATATTAGATATATAAAATGAACAACAATGCATTTTACTCAGATGCATTTTCCTTAAACCAAAAAAACGTTCATGACAAAGGTTGAAATAACAATTTGTGAAGCTGAAAAATGCTACCTAAGCTAGCTTAAACAATTTGATTTCCAATTAAGCATGCTTATTTAAAATGTTTCAAGACATTTTCAGCTAACAAAACCACTTAACAAATATTACTTGGTCCCTGCTAATTTATGATATGACAAATGTAAATTTGAAACAATAATTTGATCACTTATAAATCTGTCACTTGAAATGTGGCCATCTTGGAAAATAAGAAACTTATCCCCATTTGCTTAACAGTGATCTTTGTGTTTGTTAGAGCTGATGAATAAGAAGTAAATGTAAAGGATTTGTCATATGATTTTCTTTGAGACATAATGTGATCTGAACCTAGTGTAGAATTGAAATGTTATTTAGCGAGCTTGATAACTTTTCTATTCTGGACAAGGTTAAGATCAGCTTGTCTCAAATAAAATCAAGTAACAGATTCTTGATCTCACGTTAACAATATTTTGTATGTTAAAAAAACAATTTTTGAAATGCTATGATGACTGAAACACCGCAAAAAACATGTATTAGGTGACGTCATAATGGTGCCATTTAGAAGGATATCTCTGAGGGCTAATCGTTTTAGAAGACAACATTGACTTTGTGAGAAAAGCAGTCTATACAGTGTATAGACACATACTCTGTTCATGCTCTAAGCCCTGGACATTAATTTGAACTCTTCATATTTCTTTCTTTTTTTTATCCAGGATTCTGTATTGGTCCCTTTACATGTGACAGAAATTACAAGTCAAAATTCATACAAAATCAAAAATTCAAATACTATAATGATCCTTAGCTTTCAAAAGATCATTTTATTTATTTTAACTGTTTCCAACAACACATCTATAGCTTGAATATGGTAACCTGTAGATATGGCAATCTGAGTACCTACAAATGATTCATATCTTTTTCTTATACAACCAATTTACAAAAAAGTTACAAAGTAATCTAAAAGTAGCACTGCAAAATAATTTGAAGCTTTAAGCTTTAATATACAATGATTTGTTCTATTATATACTTTACAAACTTTATCAGATCTATGCTTTGAGCTTGTATAAATGATAACTTGGATACATAAAGGTGGATATAAAGATTGATATTTAACTCTTATACAGAACTTTACTTGGCAAAGCAACTTTCATCTTTCATTTACAAGAAGTTGGCCATTTACGGAGGGATTGATAAAAGTTTTCAGTCCTAATTGATATTAAAGTAAACCATTTTCTTTACAATCTATCATTTTTCAAGTTATCAAGATTCTTTCCGACTATTTGTCTCTCACCAATGGATTGATAATCGTAGACCTAGCTGGAGGCTAGGGAAGGATGTGGTGGTTGTACTGGTGAGAGAAATACCAGGAAACCATTGTTAGGTGCCCCAGCCGCCGCGATATAACTGAAAAAATGTTGAAAGCGGCATAAAACTCCATTCAATCAATCAATCAATCAATTCAAATTATGAAGATAAAGAGATTAAGAATACTTTTGCACCAATATTTGAGCCTGTGCGTGAGATTTCCAACAATTACCAAATAGCACAAAAGCAAAGACTCTGACCAACCTGTGCATCAGCACAGTCTGGCCAGAGTCTTCACTATGCATTTTGTAGGTAGATAAGGTCTTAAAGTATCTGTAGACCATCAGGTTATTTTGTATTTACACTATGTTGCTGTCTATGCTGCTAAATTTTTGCACCTTACGCACATTTAAAATTGTTGGAAATGTCACCGACATGCTCATTCTGTTTTGAAGTTGTTTATGACCAGCTCCTTGGATAGTTCTATAGTTGCTCTGCTCAGTTACATTACTGTTAACATCAATACATAAAGTTTGACTAGAGTGAAAAATTATCAAGGCCCTATGTAATAATTTGATATAACCAATTATAAAGTTGTCCATCCAGGTTAATATGACAAATAAGTTTATTAATAATATACATTCTACCAAAATAAATATGGAACAAACTATTTTTCATTGGCTTTTCCTGATAGTTTAGCCGCTTATATAAGAAGAAATCCACAAATCGGCATAATTGCATATTCAGATTTCTTCGCTTATGTTTGTTAGACTTTACATAACAATGTTTAATTTTAATGTTTCCTGAAAATTTCATTTTCCTTAATTTTCATGATGCAATGTAGCTACATTTCTTAAATGAATCAATTAATGAATTGAGGTATGGGCTGAAAGAAGAACAAATACATTGAGTCAATTTTTTCTTAAAAAAAACTTACTGTGTTCATTTTGTGGTTTTGTAGGACATAACAAAAGCTGTCATTAGATGGACAAATAACTCTAAAGCCATTTACATTTAAAGGATGTCTTTACAAACAAGAAAGTTGTGACCCTGACCTTTGACATATGTGATTGCACATTCTTAGTTCATAGGCAATGTTTATGCAAAGCATCAATATTCTAAATCCAATGGCTTATGAGTTACAACATAAAAATTACTTTTCAAACAAAGTACACATTTGACCTTGTCTTTAAAATTTCTTCTTATTTTCCAATATCACCATACTTCCAATTACTACTAGTCAAAACTGTCAATAGCGGCCACCCATGGGACATGGCAAAATCGACCACATACGGGAGTTGGTCACTTAACGGAAAATATGCCCCCCCCCCCTCCCCCCGCCGAGACGAACAATAATTGATTAATATCATAACTCCATCGGATGGCAAACCGAAAATTTAGTTTTCGTATCAGAAAGATTCCATTCAAAATCGGCGACAGGAGACCAAAATAATTTAAATAATTCTTGAATGGCTGTATTTACAATGTTTTGGTCATTCACAATCAATATGTTTTCACCGGGGAATGTAAACAGCGTATGTATCAGAGTTGCATTTTGTCACAGGGACCAGAAAAGAATTAAATAAACTCCATGTGAGAAAGATGATGTTAAGATTTTGACACCAATAATATTCCTGATTACTTAAGATATATTATTATTCATTAGAAATTGTGACAATTTCGATTTCATTCCATGAAAGTATAAATGCGCTGGAATTTCATGGAAGCGAGAAGCGGCAATTCGTTTCCATGGAATCAAGCAATACTTAATAAAAATACAGCAATTATATTAATCTGTTATTTATTTTTTCATCCGTGTATCATTAAATGTTCCAAGAGGACGCAATTTTTGATGCAAAGAAGAGGAAAAACAAAACAGTTTTTCTGACAAAAAATATATACATCCGGAGCTGACGAAGGGAAATCCCCTCCGATATCAATCCGTCAAAAAAATCTTTCGTTAGTTCTGACGAACAGCAATGTTCAATAGGCTTACTAATCGGAATATTAATAATCTGCTACGTTTATCAGTCAACTAATATGTTCAGAAAACACAAATTAGTAGACATGTTGATTAGGTAAGCATCATGGTAAATGCATACCATAATCCAAATGCGTTATCGATTTTTCGTTAATCGGCGAGTCACCTGTCATAATTTGTTGACTTGCGTGACGGCTTAAGGGGATATACAATGAGTGCAATCCAGACAATTAAAGGTGACCACCGGCCGCATACAACAGATTGCCTCTATTCACAGTAACTTTAAAGAGTTAATTTGCGCAGGCAGACCTTTGCTGACCGCATACGGCAGTTATTCTCAGGTGACCGCTCGCACAGTTTTGACTGTATTTCAGAATTCAAATTAACAATATCATCAGTTTTTATTCCAATAAACAACAGTCAAAGCAACAACAACAATCATAATGGAATATTGATATGGTAATGTTTATGACAACAGGAATGTCTTGAAATATATACAAACAATGCAACATATCGCCATTGGGTAACTTAAGGTAGATGAACCGTAATAGATCTGCAACATTTGGGCACTCATGAACTTTCACAATGTTGACCAAGGTTTCCTAATGAAAATCATTAGGAAACCTCTGTTAACACTGTTAAAGTTTATTATTTCCAAAATGTTGCAGAACTATTAAGGGACCTCTTCCTTCAATGTTGTATCAACATCTTTAATACAACTTTAGCAATGACATTTTGGTTGTCCAATAACAATATTTGACAAAATGGAAGCTTCAAGGTTTTACAAAATGAGCAAAAATGATAACAAAACAGCTTTAATCAGGTTTTTACCTGCCCTTTGATCAGTATACAAAAACATTTGCAAATATTTAACAAGGTGGCAAATTGTCACAAAATACACCTGTTACAACAAAGGCAAATAACTCAGATACTAAGCTATGTAGAGTTATGGTTCATTTTTACTACACTTAGTCATCACAAGAGGAACATAACTGCCATGTTTCAAGTCAATCAGGCATAATCAGACATACGGTAACAGAATTGAACAAAGAAGTGGACGCCCAGGACACCAAGAGTGATCACATAAAACATCTGTCTTTTGACAGGAATATGAAAACTAGAAAGCCATGAATGGCTTGAGTCGCTCCACAGAATTGAAATTCTTGTAATAGCAAATCTAAGTTTTGACTAGATTTTTAGATATTTTGGGTACTACTGCTGCATGATAAAGGGTCACCCTAGGATCATACCAGTGAAATTTGGTTGATATCCATCTATTACATTCCGAGAAAAGGATTTTCAAAGTTTCCACTATATAACATATAGAGAAATGACCTTTGCCCATAAAGTACATATTTTTCATCCTATCACAATAATTTTTGGTAGACTGATAAAGGGTCACCCAAGGATCATTCATGTAAAATTTGTTTGATATCTATCAGTTAGATTCTGAGAAAATGGTTTTCAAAGTTTCCACTATATAACAAATAGAGAAATGACCTCTGCCCCTAAAATAAATATTTTTCATCCGATCACAATGATTTTTCGTAGACTGATAAAGGGTCATCCAAGGATTATTCACGTAAAATTTAATTGGTATCCATCAATTAGAACCTCAGAAATGTTACTTTTTACCATATTTGGAAATTAGCCACGTCCATTAAATCCATGTTTTTCATTGGATCAAAATTTATTGAACAACTTTGAAAGAGGGTCACCTAAGGATCATTCCTGTGAAGTTTGGTTGAAATTCAGCCAGCTGTTTCTGAGGAGAAGATTTTTAAAGAAAAGATTTATGACTGGACGCATGTACGGACGGATACACGATGGACACAAGGCCATGACAATAGCCCCAGTGGCTTTCAGCCAGTGAAGCTAATTATACTCCACTTTGCATGTAAAACATGCAAAATGAGGTGGGGTTTTTTTACATCAAATGTTCTTGAATTTAACTCTAGGCATCTCTACTCTATCAATATTAATTAATTAACTTTTTAGTTATTACCAGATTGGCTATATAAATGTTAATAAGCGCTTTCAGACCACTTCCTTATGTACTTAACTACCTGTTAGATGACCAGGTTATAATATACAGTAATTTTGTAATTCAATGTAAACTCCTGGGACAGGAGGGAAAGGGTGTAATGGTAGTACAGGTGAAGGAATGTCAGAATGAAGGAATTTCAGAATGTCATCCCTTGTTGTAAGGGATGACATTCTGAAATGTAAGGCAACATTTAAGAATGTCATCCCTGACACCAAATATAATAGTTATCTTGCAATCTAATCTTCCCAATACCCTTTAATACTTGGCACATTTTGAATATAAAAGCTCCGATATCATTCTAGCTAATACAATATAAAATCTGATTCTATGTACAAATACTCTTTTCACTACGCAATCTACATGCAGTTACATATGATAGTTAATTAAAACTGTCTGACTGATCTTTGAACAGATAGATTGAATCTCACAATTACAATAAGTGTAAAAGAAAAGTAAATGAGTGCATCAAGGGTAGGATTTATCACCAGAAAAGAATTAATTGTTACAAGCAATTATCTCTTTCTCATATTTTCTTTGATATCTTACCAATGTCAATAAATTCAAGAGTTAGTAAAAGGTTTATCAAACAATTTATACACAATGAGACAGTTGGGTTTTTTTTTCAGGATTTCAAGTCAAATCCCTATGATATAACAAATAACAGAATGGTTCAGTCATCTTTCTATTTTTCTAAAAGCCTTTCACCAGATATTTAAATTTTTATTCAAAGCAACAGATAGAGGGGGTATTAAGGATTTCAAATCAAAACATTTCACCAGTCATTGCTCAAACCCTATGTTGTGGGAACTCATATGGATTTTCTCAATGAGACAATTCAAATAAGAACCCACAATATTGAGTTTCAGTGAGAAATGAAATTTTAGACCGGTATTCCCCCCTCTTATCAGTACCTCTGATTTTACCAGCAATCCTTCCTACTGGTAGAGGTCTTTTTCAATATTTATTGCTTCAAGCAAAGAAAACAATGGTTATCCTGGAAAGGGTTATTGATGCTTTGTTTGAATGGGTTTTATGCCGCTTTTAACAATTTCGCAGTTATATCACGGAAGCCTGAGTACCTAACAATGGATTCCTGGTACTTCCTTCACCTGTACTACCATTACACCCTTTCCCAGCCTCCGACTGCTATCTCACATAGGTTTACGATTATTTACCTATTGGTGAGAGACAAACGTCGGAAAGGATATTTGCTGCAACTGGGGATCAAACCCATGACTTCCAGATTGGAAGTCTTATGCCTAACCAACTGTGCTATGGTGGCGACTGGGTTATTGATGCAAGGTGACCAATGAATGTCAAATATAGCCAATTTAAGCTGTTTTCAACTTGTTTAGATCACCCAGTTACAATTATATATGACATATACAGCGGTTCATTGTTTAAAAGTTGTTTTGTGACTTTTCATCAACAAACGGTTATGTAACTTTTAAAAATTTTGGGGAATTGGTGAAGTATGAGGATGGTTTTGGCTTGTGATCCATCAACCATGAGGCTAGTCAAGCTAGAATTAAGATAGTGTACCTTTAACAGTTCTGCAACATTTGGCACTAAAAGACTTTCACAATGTTAACCAAGGTTTCCTAATAATTCATTAGGAAACCTCGGATAAACATTGTGAAAGATCATGAGTTCTGAAAAATTGCGGATTAATTGGGTCAATTACCCCAAGATGACTGAAAACTGGAAAACAATTATTTTCCTTGTTTAAGGTAACAAGGGTCAAATTCATCTTTTAATCAAACGGCCAAGGCCCTGGTACTTACATGGCTACAAAAATTTTGTTTTTGTTGGATAATTATTCCAAGTACTCTGAGTTTATTCTTAATCACCCAGCAAGAACATATTACATGATTTTATGAATTTTGTATTTCCGATACCAATACTGTCCTATGTAATAGATAAATCCTAAATTCAAATAGAGTGGTCAGTGCAAAACTATTGTAAGTGCCTACAATTATATAGGCACTTACAATAGTGTTGCACTGACATATTAAAATGTGAATCATCAGGTAAAAAGGGACCATCTGCTTTATGTATAAAGTGTAGACCCTAGTCAGACTGAGTTGATTGCACAGGTTGACAAGAGTCAAAACTTTTTGAACTTAGCTGATGTTCTGAATGTAGAATCAATCAATCTTCCTGTGTAAGAATTTTTGACCTGCAACCCTTGTTAAGGTAGTGGACCCGTAATCGTTACCCAACATTTTGGACAACATGTTCTAACATTTATTTTACAGAGCTCCCAGATGGTCCTTTTTCCCATGACATGTCAACACTGGTTTAAGCTGTTTTATCTTGAATGCCACTATCAATACTGTCGTTGGTTTGTCTGTCTGCCTGTCTCTCTATCCCTAATGGCTGTCTCTCTAGATAGGCTAGGGCCATTTGATAACAGAACTGGTACTGCTCCTGTGAAATGTAATACACGAAACAGTTTATAACATTATACTGCTGAATATAAACAGCCTAAAAGCAAAGTGCTGAAAGAAATCGATATCCTTATTATTAATCGAGCCTTGCGTTGCTTTTCCCAACACTATCAAAGGTGCAAAAAAGCAAAGACTTTCTAGGGTCTTTACTGTACACATTGTACATAGCTAAGGTCTAAAAGTATCTGGAGGCAGTAAGGCATTGTTCTATTTGGTCTACTCAATTTTCTAGGTTGCTTAATGTTTGCCCCTTGCGCACATGTCAAATTGTTGGAAATGTCACACACAGGCTCAATTAGTATTTAATATAATTTTCTTTAACTTTTTTAGCATAAAAAGGAAAATTATTGGGACAGTCTCAGATCAGACTGCACATATATGCAGGCTGATCTTTGTCTCTTACTCCTGCCAAAGCAGGTATACTCTGGGTTCAGCATGTGTGCAAGCTCAACTTTGCCTATACATCTGTCAAACAGGACTACCATATTATGGGTTCAGCATTAAAAAGGATAACCTCTATCTTGCTGAATATGATTTTTGTTTCAAACAAAATGCCATTTTTTGGACATTTCAATGAACTGGTTCAAGCTCTTTCCACAATAAACAAGTGCATGTCGTATTGCGATGCAATACAGGAGTCCCCCACCGGATAACAAAAAATCCTTTCTTATAATATATCTCCTACTAACTAGATCTATAACTGTATACAAAATTTGAAGTTGCTAGCACATTAGGTTTTGAACAAAATGTCCAAACAAAAATATAAGAGTAAAAATAACCAATGGCAAAAACTCCAAAAGTGGGTGGAGAAGAATGATTCTTGTACATGCAACTTGTCCTCAATGAGATCTATAAGTGTACCAATTTTGAAGTTGCTAGCACTGATGGCTCAGGAGATATGGTCCGGACAAAAATGTCAGGATAAAAAACAACAACGGACAATAACTAAAAAAGTGGATGTGGCAGAGTAACAGTTCTTGTGCATTACACTTCTTCTCAATGGGATCTACCAGTGTACAAAGTTTGAAGTTGCTAGGGCTTATGGTTTAGGAGATAAGAAAGGGACAAAAATGTAAGGATAGAAACAACAAAGGGCAATAACTCAAAAAGTGGACATGGCAGAGTGACAGTTCTTGTACATGACACTTGTCCTCAATGATATCTATAAGTGTAGCAAGTTTGAAGTTTCTAGCACTTATAGTTTAGGAGATATGTTCCGGACGAAAATGTATAGGTAAAAACAAAGGGCAATAACTCAAAAAGTGGGTGTGGCAGAGTAACTGTTCTTGTACATGACAATTGTCCTCAATGAGATCTATACATGTGCAAAGTTTAAAGTTGCTAGCACTTATAGTTTAGGAGATATGATCTTGACAAGAATGTAAGACTAAAAACAACAAAGGGCAATAACTCAAAAAGTGGACATGGCAGAGTAACAGTTCTTGTACATGACACTTGTCCTCGATAAGATCTTTCAGTGTACAAAGTTTGAAGTTGCTAGCACTTATGGTTTAGGAGATATGATCTGGACAAAAATGTGAGGGTAAAAACAACAAAGGGCAATAACTCAAAAAGTGGGCGTGGCAGAGTTATGAATCTTGAACATGACACTTCTCCTCAATGAGATCTATAAGTGTACCAAGTTTAAGTTGCTAGTACACATAGTTTAGGAGATATGTTCCGGACAAG
This sequence comes from Fragum whitleyi, assembly GCA_948146395.1. Taxonomy (NCBI): domain Eukaryota; kingdom Metazoa; phylum Mollusca; class Bivalvia; order Cardiida; family Cardiidae; genus Fragum; species Fragum whitleyi. Next base: position 29,998,819 of record OX411548.1, on the reverse strand, counting down.
AATGTAAGGGTAAAAACAACAAAGGGCAATAACTCAAAAAGTGGGCATGGCAGAGTAATGGTTCTTGAACATGACACTTCTCCTCAATGAGATCTATAAGTGTACCAAGTTTGAAGTTGCTAGCACATATGGTTTAGAAGATATAGCCCGGACAAAAGCGTGACGGACAGACGGACGGACGGACGGACGGACAGACGGACAGACAGACGGACAGACGGAATCGAGCAAACCTATAGTCCCCCAACCGGTAACCGGTGGGGGACTAATAAGTAAAAAGGAGGAAGTGTAGCCATACATCAAAATGCAGATCAGTGCATGCTGATATTAGTCTACACAGTCTGCCAAAACTTTGTTAACAATAGGAATATGCCATGAACAGCAACAGTAGAGTTAAAACATTTATGAAGGAAAAAAGACATTTTTATTTATCAAAAATATTTCATTTTATAACCTTTCCCTTGCAGAGGGTCATTTCTTGTGAGAAAAAAATCCATTTCAAACACATTTATGTCCTACAGTATTAGTATAAAACAAAGAAGTTAAACCTCTAAAGCCACACCCACTTATCTTAAACTCAACGTCACAGATAAACCTTTAGAACAAAATTAACTAAATCCATCCCCAATCTGATCCATTCATCTACATTTAACCCTTTGCTGTTTAATCCCTGCTTTTTACGTGCCTGTGATTTTATGATTGAGAAAACAGTGTGAAAAAAGAAGAAATTGCTTCTGACAAGCAATTTCTTTTTTTTCCACACTATTTTCTACCCTACTGAATGGTTATTTTTCAAATTAAATCCACTTTAAATTTTCATCTGCAAAACTTTTGAATTTGGACAGGTCCAAAATTTTGTAAAACAGGAAAGTGTTAAGCACTCTGTCTATACTTACCATTTATAACTTTTAGGCAAATAAGTGCTCTGAAATCTTCACTTTGAATTTCACATTTTTATAGGAAACATTATTCAAGGAGTTTAGTGAAATAAAAAAAAATGAATATCTGATATTTCTTCAATGACTGCCAATGAAACATAGATTAACTTTTCTACAAACAATTAAACTGTTAGCAAAAAGGTTTCTAAAATGTACAAATTAATTCTATTCAACTTCGATGTAAAATGTTTGCAGTTCAAATTTGACAATTAGTCTCCCTTTTTGTGTATGTAAGTACTTAATGCAAAATAATGTGGTTGGTTAGTTATTTACTATCACAGTAATGTCAACCTTGATTTACTGTATTTGTGTCCTGTGTCATATCAATTGTACTGCAATCTTCCTTTTGAGGGAGTAAAAGGTGAATGAAATTCATAGCAATTATACAATCAAGATGTTTTTCAATCATTCAATAATGTTTGTTTGTGTGTGGTTTAATCTCATTTTCAATATTACTGTAGTTTATATCTCAGCGGGTGGATCACCTACCTGATACACCTTCACATAATTTTCATGTCATTTAGCACACCTTTACAGAAAGCACAATTCATACAAGTCACCAGATACTCTTTCACCTTATGTTTCCTACTTATCATACACCCATTCATGGGCGACAAATGACTTGCATCACAATGACTTTCCCAAAATGTTGATGATAGTCCGCTAAGCAAAGGGTCACACTAATGATCCAAGACTGACATCTAAATATGTTACAGACTTAGCTAACTGGGCTTGGCCATTCAAGAAAGTGAATGGAAATAAATTGCCAAAATAACTTTTTGCTGTTTGTAAGCTTTGTTCAATGCTACACCTACCACATTTTCTACAAACTGCGGTCTGTTGATGCGTATCTGTTTGACTGTTTGATATACATCAACCTCCATATCTACTCGCATTCTCTCAAATATGAGACTACAGGCACAATATAGGCCACTCTTACTAGCACCATTCCTGTAATAAGCAATATGTATAGGTAAACAACTAACATCATTGATATTTTCAAGATTGACCTTAATGGATTACATTCACCAAGACAGATGTGTCAATCACATTCTCTGATTTTATGGTCCACTACTTCTTAGACAACACAGTATTATAGGTTATAAGGCCACACCTGAAATTCTAAACAGTGTACAAAACCCAATACTTTCTATTTTTGTTGGTAGAAATAACCCAACATCATTTATTTTTGGGGATGGACAAAATCTCACACTTCATGTCATTGAAATAGACATAAAAAATGTCCTTTTATTTATATTCTACAAAATTCATTTTAGTAATCTTATAAATACAAGAAAATGTTAATTCTGCTTCAGCAAAATGATATCTAGATGAACTAAATATCCTTTATCCATAATTCTAGGTAAATTCATCTAAAATTCCAACAATTTAAAGCCTAGGGTGTCGCAAAGCAGACTAATACCCCCACGTCAATAATGAAATGCAATTTTACATCATTTTACCTTAAAATGCAATTTTTGCTTGTCAATAATGAAATGCAATTTTACATCAAAGGGTCATAACTCTATCAAAAGTCAATGGATCATGATAAAAATATCACACATCTCTGCTTGATACTGATGACATATATAAAATTTGAAAGAAATCCATTCATTAGATGCTGAGAAATTGAGTGGACACAAAAAAGCAACTGGTGCACTGACAACCTGACTCCTAAATACACCCAAAACATAGTTTTTGGGTGTACAAATTTAAAACACCATAAAATATTTCTTACATGCAGTGTACAGTTACAGGTCCTTTCCCATTTTGTCTTGTCCATTCCTGAACAGCGTCCGTGAGTCTAAGCAAGGCTGAATTTGTAGCTGGAACACTCTTGTAGTCTGGCCATGCATTAAACTGGAACTGCTTGACAGCACGATCTTCACCCTGGATGGAAGGAAATTGAGCCTGTGATTGACATTTCCAATAATTTGACATGAGGGCAAGCGGCAAACATTTAGCAATATAGAATGCCACTTGATCAAAACGGAAAATTGTCTAGCTATCTAAAGATACCTTGAGACCTTATCTATCTACAAAACGAATAGTAAACACTCTGGTCAGGCAGACCAGAGTCTTTACTCCGCACACATAAGCTAGAAAGCCATGAATGGCTTGAGTTGCTCCACAGGCTTCAAGTTCTTGTAATAGCAAATCAAAGTTTTGACTATATTTTAAGTTATTTGGGTTTTACTGATGTTGAAAATGATATTCAAAGTATCCACCATATAACAAATAGAGAAATGACCTCCGCGCATAAAATGCATATTTTTCATCTGATCACAATAATTTTTTATAGACTAATAAAGGGTCACTCAAGGATCGTACCAATGAAGTTTGATTGATATCCATCAATTACATTCTGTGAAAATGATTTTCAAAGTTTACACTATATAACACATAGAGAAATGATCTCCTTCAACAAAAGACATTTTTTTCATTGTATGACAATAAAATTTGGCTGCATGATAATGGGTCACCCAAGGATCATACCAATGAAGTTTGATTGATATCCATCAGTAACACTCTGAGAAAATGATTTTCAAAGTTTACACTATATAACATATAGAGAAATGACCTCCGCCCATAAAATACATATTTTTCATCCGATCACAATAATTTTTGGTACACTGATAAATGGTCACTCTACGATCATTCCAGTGAACTTTGGTCAATTACCATCCATTACATTCTGAGAATATGATTTTCAAAGTTTCCACTATATAACATATAGAGAAATGACCTCCCATAAAATACATATTTTTCATCCAACCACAATAATTTTTTGTAGACAGATAAAAGGTTACCCAAGGATTATTCATGTAAAATTTAATTGGTATCCATCAATTAGAACCTGAGAAAAATCACTTTTTACCATATTTGGAAATTAGCCACACCCATTAAATCCATTTTTTCATTGGATAAAAATTTCTTGAACAACTTTGGAAGGCTGTTAACATGTCATACTGTGATATGACAGCTACCTTTATTTATTTTTTACCTATTTGTAAAGCATTGTCATCCAACTTTCATCTTAATAAACTTCCACCTATCTATCTTTCAGACATCACCAGGACAAAGGTAAAACTTATGCTTTATTAACACCCTGTCAAGCTTAAGAGTGCTTTGTCAGTTATCACTAATTACCTTATTTCTGTTAGTGAGCTTGAATGTTCTCACAGTAATGTTAGAATCAGCCTCGGATGAAAAAAGTAGTTCTATACTCAGGGGTCCATATTCCACAGTGTATCCATACTCTTCAGGCCAGTACAGGGCACAAGACTGAAATACAGAACAAGTAATTTAACCCTCAACCTGCTGGATTTAAACCAAAATGCCAATTCTTTGGAGATTGCAACCACAGTGTTCATGTTCTCCTAACAACAATTATGGTATGGAGGAAGCAGGCAATGTAGGCTAAAATTAGACTGCATAATTGTGCAGGCTAATCTTAGTCTTAACTGTCTGCCAAAGCTTTGTGTGAAGCAAGAATTTGTCATGAATAGCATGAGAATATCAGATAAAGAAAATTCTGATACAAAAATTTTTCAACAAGTATAAAGCAATACTAATATCCCCAATATGCCAAACAATTAAGGACTATTCTGTTGGTACCAAAAGTAATAACAAGGAGAAACTTGAACATATTGTAGGTCTACAAACACAGAAATTATTTTGCATTTTACAATGATCGGAATTCTGAGTGGTATCTCTATCTTACCATTTCAATGGTTCAGTGCAAAACAGTTGAAACTGCCTATACGTTTATAGACAGTTACAACTGTTTCAAGCGGAGCCATCGATTCCATCATTTGGCTACCAAAACCTCTGTAGTTACATGGTTTTGGATGCCCACTGGTTATATGATTTCTCTGGTGGAATCAATTTCTTATTCTATATATGTTTTACAGAATCCCAAGATAATACCTTGTTACAATCATTTTTTTTCTTTTTGGGTGTCATTTTGTAGATACAATTATCATACCTTATCATTTCTATCAAATTCATTCAACATAACAACTGTGTCTGAGTGGTAGTCGTATAACAACCTCCAGAAATCAGCTACAGTAGAAGGGAGAGGCATCTGGGTTACAATATACGCATCTCTCTGGGTGTAGCTCTGTAAAATTTTCAGAAGGAAAAAAATATACATCATTAACAGATGAAACAATCTTGTAATGAGAAAAAGTGATAGCAGCTTCAAATGACAATTTGTAGTGCAACAGAAAAACAAGAGCCATGTCGGACATGGCAAAAGTCCCCTACCGGCTTTGTTTGTCTCAATGTTTTCCCAAGCCAATTCTATCAGGGACGTCAAAACCAGGTCTTGTTTTGGAAAGGGTTAAACAAGACATACATGAGTTGTTGTCTCTGCTGTGCCCACTATACAATTCATGCAAGCAATAGACAGATGCAAGAAATAGTATCAATAACAGTTACCTTGTCTGATCCAAGATGTTTTTCTTCAGTCTTGTTGGTAAGAAATGAGAACTTTCACTGGAAGTGATTAATACTGCTGCATCACCACCCTGACTAGCATGGCTTATAAATTTTTTTACATTTTAAAACAGGTTTCATCATGATAGCTTGCTTAGTTATTAAGTTATTGCAGGATCCATTTTTTGCCATATTTTCACTATTTCCGTTACCATAGCAACCGCACTTTTTGTCAAAGAACAAAGATAAAATGATGTGCATAATCTACACATTGCCATCTAGTCATATACCAAGTCTGATCAAATTAGCTTGCTTACTTATTAACTTATCGCAGGATCCAATATTTTTTGCCATATTTTCACTATTTCCGTAACCATAGCAACAACAATTTTAGTCTAAAAACAAAAATAAAATGATGTGCATAATCTACACATTGCCATATAGTCATATACCAAGTCTCATCAAACTAGCTTGCTTAGTTATTATCTTATCGCATTTTATCCCATTTTTGGCCATATTTTCACTATTTCTGTAACCATAGCAACCTCAATTTAAGTCGAAAAACAAAAGTAAAATGATGTGCATAATCTACACATTGCCATCTAGTCATATACCAACTTTCATCAAAAACGCTTGCTTAGTTATTAAGTTATCGCGGGATCCAGATTTGAGCGGACAGACGGACGGACAGACGGACGGACAGACGGACAGATGGACGGACAGACGGAGGGCAAACCTATAGTCCCCTCCGGTGTGAACACCGGTAGGAGACTAATAATATTCAGGTCATAAAACTCTGAAAAAACTGTCAAGAAGGAAAAGGCTGGTAATTCAAGGCAACCTTTTCTTTTCCAAATATTTTTATCTACTGGTTTATTGAATTGTAATCCAGTGCATTTAAATTTGAGAAATTTAAGTAACTTGTAGAAATTATTGTAACAGAACTGCAATAGAATTCAATAGAAATGGGGTTATCTCAATTTCATTGCTTTTTCTATCCATGATGTAAAAAAAATAATGCAAATTTTAATACAAGTTGAAGGAATCCTACAACAAGTTGGCAAATTGTCACAAGATACACCGTTATGCCACTATTAAGTATGAACAACAACAAAGGGAAATAACTTAAAATTAAGCTAAGTAGAGTTATGATTATTGTGCATTGCACCTTGTGATCATGAGAAACATAATTGCCAACTTTCAAGTCAATCAGACAAAAAAGGTGACAATATTATGCTCCGAAATCAGAAGTAGATGCTGCCCACCCACAGGACTCTCAGATACTACAGGTGATCACATAATACATCCCGTCTCTCGATGGGTGTATAAAACCTCTCATACTGAATATAAACTTTATACAAGAAGTTTAGCATATGCAAATATTCAGGTTCAGAATGATAAGGTTTAAACTTGTTACTTACATTTAAGAAAACAGCATTTATAAAATCGTTGCAGTCATCCACTGGGGTAAACAGGTGGGGTCGAAATCTGTTAGCTATCATTGGAAGAGAAAAAGAATTTTGTTTTATGTATAACAAAAGGCATACATTAATTGAGCAACCTGGACAGCCCACACAGTTCATTATTTGCTAGATATCAAAAAAGAAGATAGTGAAGAGTCTGACAAGACTGTGTGAATGCAGGCTAGTCCGAGCCTTTGCATGGTCCATACATGTATATGTGAAACTGTTGGAAAAATTTGGAACAAGCTTGTCCTTTCAGCAACTTTGTACTGCCTTTTATATGACATTATCTAATGAATAAACTGCACACAAATTCAGGGTATCACATGGGGTCGAAGGACTCAATAGTTGGGATCTTAGGGGTCCTCTTTTAAAGTTTGGGAGTCCCTGCTTAAAATATAGACTATTAATTTTAAGTTCTAAACTTGTTATTGTTTGAATCTTAAGCTATTCTCTGGTTAAGGGTACAGAATGAATTTGATATATATTGTCTTTTGGGGGCTCAACTTCAGGAAAGAATTGAAGACTGTTTTAAATAGTCTTCAATTCTTTTCTGAAGTTGATCCCACGAGGGTCTTTGGGACTCGCATCAGATTGTTTTAAGGGTCCTGGTTACTTATTTGAGAGAAAACTCAGAAAACCTGCGTCCCTTAAGACCCTAAAATTGTTAGATATATGCACCAAAATTTTCTAAATGCTACAGAATAAGATGCACCCCTCAGTTTGATCCTCCTGTAGTTTTGGGGGATTAATTTTGGCTTTCAATGGCATATTGACAATAAAGATGGATTTCTTGAAACATTATTTACATTTTTTACCTTGAAAGATTAACACATAACCATCAGAACAGGACCTCTAATTCTCTTCAAAGATTAACAAATTTATGACAGAATCATGGAATCTTGAGGGTCTGATAAAAAACATTAATGATTTTGACTCATAAAAAATATGTATATACCTGGTAGAATATTTTTAAATCTACTTTTGGCCATGTTGACTGACTCTAATGCTGCTTTAAACTCATCTCTATCTAATGTAGGAGATAACTTCCTTAAAATCTGAAATCAAAGGAAAGCAGAATGTCATCATCTTTTCAAGGTACCAGTATCAACAAAGAAATTCACATGCATCACTACTCACCATTCATTCTATCTGGGGACTAAAATGATATATCTACAGCTTGAATAAAGCAGTACATACAATACATGAGTCTCTCACCAATAATACATATTCTTTGTCAAAATTGATTGGTCTTTTCAGAATGTTTAACATTAAGTCAACTGTATTTTACGATGCAACATCCTCAAAAATTCAGTCTGTTTCTTAAATGAAGATCTTGTTTTTACTGGATTACATAAAGAAAATATACAATACATTTCAAAGTTTCAATCAATTTAAAGATGAAAATCACAGGATTCAGCTGAACCCTTCTTATGTGAATAATTAGTAAAGGATTGAATTCAATAAAATTTATGATGGAAATTGAACTCATCATCTAAATTCAGATAAAAACTTGGCAGAGCCTCATTTTAATCTGTTTATAGATGATTCCTTTAATAAATTCAATATTCAATGACCACTCATTCAATATCCTCTATATTAAGCATTGCCCTTGTCCGTTCCTAATATATTTTGATGATATGGCATACTGTTTAAGACTTACTTCAAACTGATTTTCCAGTGATGTTTCAGATTCATCAGGTTTTAAGAGACAGAGATCTTCATAAACTTCTGGGAATGATGAGTTTGGAATCGTTGTGTCACCTGACATCAGGGCTTCCAGTACAGCATCATAGATAAAACTGTACTGTTGCTGTACACAAAATTACAAAATTGATAGATTCAGAGAAAAATATGTCAGTGTCTTAAAATTTCAATGTTATCTGGTCGAGATTGGGAGAATTTAGCATAGAGAGGCTTTGTCGAGGCATGACAAGTTCTCCCAGCCAAGACCAGGGGCCCGTTTTTCTTTTTTACGAAAAAAATAATCGCAAGTCAAAATTCAAAATCGTACATGGTACTTCCTTCCATTGTTGGATTCTGCCTTACAATATCTCATTGGAATTGTCTTTGGAAGACAATTCCAATGAGATTGTGCAAGGCAGAATTCAATATTTAGTAAGTACTGTAGAAGCGACTTTAATTTTCAGCTTACGCAAGAAATGATCATAAGATGTTTAGTAAAACATGCCCCAGATAACATTGATATTTTAAGACACAAACATATTATTTTATTTATCATGCAATCATTTGTCACCTTTAAATTAAAAAAAACTATGGAAAAAGTGGCTTTGGTTAAAAGCATGGATATGCAAATTATTTCTATAAATTGACTGCCTGATATCATTTTATGTTATCAGGCAGGTGATATCTGGTCAATACATGATTCATTGTATGATAAAAATCATGCAATCTTCAGCTGTTATTTTCCAACTTTCCTTCTTGTAACTTATCAATCAAGATTTACTCTTTTTCAATCTATCATTAGATAAGATAATTCAATATTCATGATTGAATACAGATCATAATTTTGAAGGCATGATATCATATTCATGCTTGACTTGCTGAATAAAGAAAGGTATTTATCAACTTGTAATTCCTCTATTGAACTTGTTGCAGTTCCTTGTTAACAATTGGGTGATTACAACAAAGCTTCATAAATAAGACAAGTCTTAAATCTACTCACCCAAGTTTGTATCATATTAACTCTGTTATTTCTCATCAACTGAGCACACTGTAATAAATCCACAACCTCCTCTATTTTAGCTTGTTGTAGTAAATAATCTACGGCTATATATGTCCCAGATCTCCCTATACCAGCACTGAAAAGTAATACAGGATCTTTACAAGTAATCTTGGAAAATTTCTTTTATTCAAAATAAAGGAAACTTTATGAAATTATATACTTGGAAAAACAAGATGTTTTTGAAAAAAAACCATTTCGCCTACTAAACAGTATTTTTTTCGAAATTTGACAATGTTGTTTTACCTTGACCTTGTTAGGTGACCTTGACCTTCAAAGGGTGGTTTGATGAATGAAACTTGAAAATCATTGTAACTTGAATAGACTTGAATATGTGAAAATGTTTGCTTCAAAGGTTTCATAGACAAGCAGACAAATGGACATGGATAAATGACCCACTCTATCAATTGGGGGCATAATGAAATATGCCCGACAACATATTCATGTTCTATAATGTAGATTACAAGCAAAGAATAAATTTCATTTTCCTTTGTTGAAGTAAAATTTAATATTCACCAATGCTTACTTACCTACAATGTACAAGAATGGGTGCCTGACTATCAGGGCTATACTGCTGTACTTTACGCCTAAAATTTAACAATGATGTAGGGTGGGTTGGAGCACCATGGTCTGTCCATGACATAAAGTGAAACTGTTTGATTATACGACTTTTCTTGGCCTGAAATTCATAAACAAGATTCATTCGTAAAACACTTACATCCCCAACATGCATTTTTTTTTTTTACCTTACTAATGACCTTGACTGATTATCATGCTGTTAAATAATGGGCATCAGTAAGGTGTATTTTCATACCAAACAAGGTGCCAAATTGTCACAAGATACGCCCGTCACACTGCTTAGTATTAACTGGGGGTTTGAATAGAACTGAGGTTATTTTGAATGAATATTTTTCTGCACCCATGAAGTTTCATGATCCTAGCTATTATACTTTTACAGATATACTCCGGACAAGATTCAAGTCTGAAATCAAAGGCCTGAAAGGCCTGAATTGAAGACAGGACTGAATATTAACAATTGGAATATAAATTGTGGCGTTTTGAGAAGATCTCTTGAGTGGGAATCAAAAATTTAAAACAATCATTGATGGTTACATATATGGAAACTGCACCTTCCTAACAAATGAATATGCTTTACTTTGAAGACTCATCACTTCCAGATAAACCTATCCCTCTAGCCAATTCAAGCTTAACAAGAGGGTAACTGCCTTCATAATCGCTATTCATCCCCAAGTGAAGTTTTCAATATCCTAAATGAAAAATATTCATTTAACCAACAGAAATATGGTGGCAATTCCTGTATTCTAAAAACTCATATGAATTATTGCAACCCTGTTTTATAAAATTGTATAGATTATCCCCAGCAATCCAATATGATCCAAATCCGATTTTTTCTTCCAGTCAAACTTATAAAGTGGATGTGTGAAAATCTTAAATAAAATGTTAATCCACATGACACACATTGCTTACCCCTTGATGAAGAGCTGAACATTTCATCGCCATGGTGAATATTGCCCTGAATTGGAACATTGTTCAAATTTCTTTTACATTTATTATCTGATCCAGGATTTGACTCCACATAGAAGAAGCAATGAAAGTAATACCAATATTCTTATACTTTTACAAGTCAAAGTCAATACTAGGAAGAAGTATTTTCCCGTACAATAGCTGTAGCTTTTTTTATGAATACCGTCTAAGTTTCTTCCAGGAGTGAAACATTCTATTTCTATTTTTCCATTGAGATATTTCGATCTCCATTTCAGGTTATTCTCCTTGCATAATGGTCTTACTTAGTACTTACTACAAAATAATATATAAACCTGTTAAGACAACCAACCTTTCAGGCCTTTTCCACGGGACTGCTTTTCTAGATCAAGATTCGGATTGAACTATCCGGTGAACTATCAATTTTGACAAAACTGCCAAAATTTCAGATCGTTAAATGAAATCCCGAGCTACAGCATTTATCACCTTGAGCAGAATTCTTTCAAAGTCCACTCCAGAATGTTACAAATAAATCCATTCCAGTGTCCAAAGCAGTTTCTGTTATTGTCAGAAAATTGTCGAAAACAAAAGCGGAAACTCAAAACCGGGATCGCGCATACGTGGTACTACTGTATAGGCCATTCGGAACACCACTCGGCCAATCTAACGCATTCGTCACAACTCGGCCGATTCCGTAACCTACATTTATCATTGTACCAACTTATTTCTCACCCCAGGCGGGTACTGTTGCCCGCAATATCAGGGTATCTCTCAGAAAGCGAGCTACCAGCTCTAGACTGGTCCACACATTGACTATCAGAATAGCCTAGAACAGGCTATTCTGATATTCGACAGTAAGACCAGTCTACACCCGACCCGAAAGCGGGCGAGAAATAAGTTGGCCCTGAGACTTCGGAGATCGCCCGATGATTGCCGAGTGAATATCACGATCACGATCTGTTGCCGCTTACGGATATGACCGAGTGATGTTCCAAATGCTGTACAATATGGATAGACAAAACAAGCCCAAAAATAAAGTAATTTGATAAGCCATCGAAATTTCTCCGTAAATCCAAGTAAAAATTCAAACCTAGGAAATTCCAAGGGTTTATGAGTTTATTCAAATAGCCTTGTGCAATTTTAGTTGTTATCCATTTACACTACGACAGGCCCGGGAGACGGATAAATATAGCAACCTTATGGACACACAAACACACAATTTTACGAGAAATAGGGAGTCTAAAATGGGGAACTGAAAATAGCTTGCCAATGCTATGTATAAAAACAGTTGTAGGATGCAATTGAAAATTTGGAGCAAATGCAAAAGATTGCAGCCGAAAACGCCCTAAAACAGCACCATTTACAAATGTAAAACACGTTTCTGCAGGCAATTTCTGCATAGATCACGTGTTCACTCACCTGAGGTCCCGGCCAGAATTTAGGTCAGCTCCAAAATTTTACGTTATATTGCTACACTATTGATTATTTTTGCCGCGTTTATTTTTATGAATGGGTCTACTTTTTTGAGCGTAATGACACATGTAGGTTTGTTATCAGAATCCGATGGCGACGATCCCTATATTGAAAGACAGGTAAACCTGTCTTCAATAAAAAACAAAGGGCAATAACTCAAAAAATAGGTCAGGTAGAATTATGGTTATTGTACACTGCACTCCCCCTTGGTGAGATCTATACACCCATGAAGTTTTATGATCCTAGCTGTTATACATTTAGAGATATACTCCCGACAAGATTCAAGTCTGAAAAACAATAAAGGGCAATAACTCAAAAAATACGCCAGGTAGAGTTATGGTTCTTGTGCACTGCACTCCCCCTTGGTGAGATCTATACACCCATGAAGTTTCATGATCCTAGCTATTATACTTTAAGAGATATACTCCAGACAAGATTCTAGTATGAAAAACAACAAAGGGCAATAACTCAAAAAATAGGTCAGGTAGAGTTATGGATCTTGTGCACTGCACTCCCCCTTGATGACATCTATACACCCATGAAGTTTCATGATCCTAGCTATTATACTTTTGGAGATATACTCCCGACAAGATTCAAGTCTGAAAAACAACAAAGAGCTATAACTCAAAAAATAGGCCAGGTAGAGTTATGGTTCTTGTGCACTGCACTCCCCCTTGGTGAGATCTATACACCCATGAAGTTTCATGATCCTAGCTATTATACTCTAAGAGATATTCTCCGGACAAGATTCTAGTATGAAAAATAACAAAGGGCAATAACTCAAAAAATAGGTCAGGTAGAGTTATGGTTCTTGTGCACTGCACTCCCCCTTTGTGAGATCTATACACCCATGAAGTTTCATGATCCTAGCTATTATACTTTAAGAGATATACTCCGGACAAGATTCAAGTCTGAAAAACCACAAAGGGCAATAACTAAAAAAATAGGCCAGGTAGAGTTGTGGTTCTTGTGCACTGCACTCCCCCTTTGTGAGATCTATACACCCATGAAGTTTCATGATCCTAGCTATTATACTTTTAGAGATATAATCCGGACAAGATTCTAGTATGAAAAACAACAAAGGGCAATAACTCAAAAAATAGGCCAGGTAGAGTTATGGTTCTTGTGCACTGCACTCCGCAATGATGAGAAGAATACAATTGCCAAGTTTGAAGTCAATCGGACTTCAAGTGACAGAGTTATGCTCTGGACAAAGAAGTGGACGCCGCCGGACGCCCAGACACCCAGACGCCTGGACGCCACGGGTGATCCCATAATACGTCCCGTCTTATCTCACATACTTTTGAAGTTATTGGAAAATGTTGAGTTCACAGATCAAGTTTTCGGACAGACAGACACACAGACAGAGATCACACAGACAGAGAAATGCACATCAGTAAAACAATACTCCACGATCTATCGAGCTAGGGGGGGGGGGGGGGGGGGGCATTAAAATCAATTTATTACAAAGATTATTTCAGTTACTCACTTCATACACCTGCAATAGCAAAGTAATACTTATATCTCTAACACATCCAATAGAGGAATTGAAAGGCATCAACATTTGTCCACAGATTAACTAATTTATTCACAACAAAGTTAAAATGCCATAATGAATTGAATCTTGCAAAATATATTTGGAATTCCTGAAAGCAACATGAGTCATTTCCATTGTGTGTCAGTAATAAAATGCTAATGTTTTGATTTAACCCTCATCATGCTGAAGCCAGTATATTCCTGCTTTGGTAGGTTGAGACAAAGATCAGGCTTCACACATGGTCAGTCTGATCTTTGTCTTTACCACATGATCAGCATTTTTAAAGTAGAAAAAAATACAATTTTCATTTCAAAATAAATACTGACCAAGAATAAGTTCATTTGGTGCTTTCAGCACTGATTTTAATCCAATTTTTCCTAGATATTTAATCAGCATGACAAGGTTAAGTAACAATATAGGCACTTAAAACAAGCCAGTGCATGACATTACCAACAATTTCACATGTGCACATAGCAAAGCATCTGGCCAGCCTGTGTGACCTGTGCATCCACACAGGCTGACCAGAGTTTTTACTATGCATGTTGAGGATATGTTAGGTCATAACCCTTCTTCAGGTGGGAAGAGATTATTCTTATTGCATTTTTTGGTTGTCAAGGTTGCTTAATGCCTGTCTATTACACACAAGTAAAGTTATTGGAATTGTCACATACATGCTTGAATAATTTAATATAAGTGATTTCCATCAATTTTCGTGCACATTGGCTGGCTGAAAAATTAGTTTTGTTCCTCAATGAAAACAAATTTGGGTATGCAGCTTTCTTTTTTTTTTGGTTGTGCAAAAAGTAGTTCCTCAAAGATCTGTATTATTATGGGAAATACTTCTATTTTGGATTCATGATATTAAATCATTAGAGAGTATTTTTTAATTTCATTGATGTATGAAACTAAAAATCTTATCACACTCATGAATAAATCCGCCTTGTGTATTCATACAGTGTGATTAGGTTTTTGGCTTCAGACCTCAATGAAATTGAAATATACTCTCTTTACTTACCACAGATATAGTGAAAGTTCTGATAACATAGTCTGTGTATTCTGCCGTGTCAAGTATCTCAACTGTGACCTCTCCATATGTGTAACTACCTTCATTTGGCCAATACTGTTCACACTTTTTCTGTAAATGGAAGAAACGGTGTAAATGTAATTAAAAATGGTCATGTGTTTTAAATGAAATTTATATTTCAAGAAAGGGATTATTGACTATCACACTTTTTTTTTTTTTAACACAAGACAAAAAACTATGGAAAATACTGTTTGAAATGAAGAATGATGTTAAACATAGATTTGTGAAAAGGTCAGTCTGAATTTAATATAATCGTCTGAATCTTTTTTCAAGTTAGACCAGTCTTGTATTTTCTTATCTAGAAACTGTTTATTTAATGTCTTGAATGTATGTGTTGTAACTCAATGTTGAACAATTTCATTTGTTTGTTTCAATGGGGTTTAACACTACTTTAATATTTTTTCACTCATATTGTAATAATTGGAACACCTAACAATTTACAAAAAGGATTTGTCACAAGCAATGCACATGTGAATTATAAAGACTATATATCATACCAATGAAACGTTTTGGCCAATTTAAGTTTTTAGAGGACCAACAGAAAGCATATATAAAGCTTATACATTTAAGCCCCCTTTTTCCATGACAGGTTTTTCTATTTGCATATTTCAGCTAGTTCATTGTCAAAGGCATCTGATTGGAAGATAATTAACCTATCTTACACTGAAACATACAATCTGGGCTCATGTTTTACCCTTAAACCAGGATTTTGATTCCCCCAAAAATCTGAAAATATCTTCCTTTGACCCTTAGACATCTCTTCCAAAGGCATCATTGTGACCCCCTTGTGAGAAATTTCTAAGGGTAAAAACTTTTTAAGATGCATCTGATATACTATCTAATTGCTTACATCATATCTTTAAAAGAAAAGGTCAAAGGACCCTTGAAGGACTCTATAAAATTCTTACTCATGATTAGCACCTTCTTGTTGTTTGACCCCTTTAAATTCCATTTTGACCCTACAATGACTCGCTAATTACAACAAGAGGGCCAGAATGGCCCTAAACCGCTCACCTGAATTTTATTGGTCCAGTGGTACCCCATCCACGTAACTTTCTGACAAAGTTTCATTCACATTTGCTGATGAGGAGGTGTTATTCCAAGAATTTAAAGTGACCCTGTCCACCCATATTTTACTGAGGCCACTCAAAATAAGCCCCCCCTACCATGCCAATAGTTATGGGCCAATCAACATTTCACAAACAAGTTTTGATAAGAGTCTCCAAAAGAACATTCTGCTAAAGTTTCATTGATATTGGCCCAGTGGTTCAGGAGGAGATGTCGTTCAAAGATTGCAGGCTAAAATTAAGCCCTGCCCTGCCACGCCCATATCTATGGGTTAATCAAAATTTTGCGAACAATTTTAGGAAAGGGTCACCCAAGGAAGATTCTGGTAAAGTTTCATTGAAATCAGCCCAGTGGTTCAGGAGGAGATATCGTTCAAAGATTCGGGCTCAAAATAAGCCCCGCCCTGCCACACCCCTATTTATGGGCCAATCAAAATTTAAGAAACATTTTTTAAAAAGGGTCACCCAAGGCACATTCTGATAAAGTTTCATTGAAATTGGCCAAGTGGTTCAGGAGAAGAAGAAGTTTTTAAGATTGTTGACGATGGACAAAGCACGATGGACGACGCACGACAAACGACGGACTCAGCACCACCCTAAAAGCTCCCCTTGAGCATGTTGTGCTCAGGTGAGTTTAAAACACTAGCACAAGCCCTGACAATTATCATCTTTTTTACTCTCACCTTACAAGTTTCCACTAAGTTCGTTAACATAACAATTTTGGTGACTTTTTCTTGCCACACCATTCTCCAGAAATCACTCAACATGGCTTTATTAGGTCCTGAAATATAAATCACATACATATCTTAAAATTTTCACAAATAATAACATGATTATTGTCAATTCCATGAGATATATTTCAGGTATTTTTCTTGTGGAAAGGTTGTAGTGCAAAAGGAAATTATAAATACAGTAGAATCCCTTTATTAGCAACTTGGATAATAGGGATTTTCGCTTATGAGCAACTTTTCCTCGAGCACAAAACCATTTGTTCTTTAGCCTAAGTAAAATTCATCGGTTAATCGTAACTCTGATAATAGAAACTCCTTGATAATAGAAACAATTTTTTTGCACCGGGAAACAATTTTATCAGACAATAGGGAGGTTACATTGGGACAAAAAATAATTAAAATGCAAATTAACGAGTTTGACTTTCACTTTCTGACGGTGCCATGATTACGAAAGTACACATAGACGCGTCAACTTGTCAAGTTGTTGATTGCATCTTTACCTGATCGTAATTGTTATTTGATCGCGTTGATTAAATGATTGGACTTCTGCTCTGCTTTGCATTTTCTTTATTTTTTCGAGAGTTGCTGACAGTTATTCAGACGACAGATTTCATGGCGCCTGTCTTCTTTTTCCATTTTTCTTTCTTTTGGATAAAGAGAAATCTCGCTTCCAAGTATTGCGGCAGTTAGAAAAAATGTCATGAAGTCATTTAACAGCAAAAATTACTTACTTCAAATTTAAAATTATAATCCTAATAAAATTATCCAAGTGATAAAGACGTGAGAAAATCCTTAGCTTTCTTGTCAAATCCATTTTCAATATGACGTCAAGTAAATTTCTCTGGGAATGACCCGACTTCAAACGCGTCGCCAAACACCTAGCCTTGTCGAAGGTGACTGTGTTTTTAAAATGACACGCTTACTCTCATGTGTACTCAGCAGCCTTATTAAATCGCATAAAAAGTGGAATATCAAACATATAGATGGCCTTCTTTGGAAAAGGTATTTAACGTTTTCGCTTACCTAATTCATGTCGGAACTTTTAATTCGTTCCGATCGGCGACCTTTGGATTTGAAAGCCGTTTGTCCTCGGGATAATTGATTATAAAGACGTACATAAATTTCAAAACTACCTTGTTTCAGTTTCCATACAATTAAAAGGGGACACAAAAATATGCAATTGATCTGAACTGACCAAATGTACAAGTATTTACACATGTATGTGTTGATTCTAATGCTGACGATGTACTCATAAACTTCCAATATGGGATACTAATTGAACGGCAATTTCCGGATAATAGAAATCCTCCGCTTAATAGCAACTTTTCTTCTGACAAATAGGTGTTGCTAATAAGAGGATTCCTCTGTATTCACAATACAGTCTTAAGTCTTTTATTGACTTTGAAATTTATAATAGAAGCTTTAATTGGTGATGATATAATTATTTTATTCACTAGACACTAAAGAAGATATCTAAATCAGTGTTTTGGTTTGATCCAAAGAGTATTTTATTAAGTGAAAAAACTGACATGGATTTCCACAAATAAAAATAAGCAAAGATTACCTTGTGAGGCTATATAAGCATTCTTTTTATTGAATCCCTGAAAAGAGAGATAGGTAAGAGTTATGTCATCTATTCCTTCATAGGCAAAAAGAGTTGTGTTTATCAAATTTAATTCCAAACTGTTTCAGAAACAATTCCAATATAAAGAAATTGAGTGAGGCATCCATAGTTATGAGATAGAGAGTTGTCTCTTGATCAAGAGGTTTTTATTCCCAGAAGTGGCTTTTCTTTCATTTCCGTCACATTCTGTGAAAGTTCTGGTGAATATTACAGAAATCTAAGGGATTAATCTAAGTTATATAGAGTAGTTTTCCAATTGATGTGAATTAAACGTTTTGACCCTAAACCAAAAATAACTTCATTTTTTTCCATGTTATAATATACTTAATTTACAGTTTTTGAAAGTTGACTTTAACTGAAAAGTATGCTTGAATAGACAAATATATTTAAAAAACAGCTCATCTCACTTAAGTTTTTCCCTCAATAAGTTAGAAGAAGTTGACAGTGTAGGCTTGGATCAGAATGTACATCTGTGCAGTATAATCTTAGTCTATACTGTGAACATCAAGAATTAGTCTTAAACAGTAGGATAAGAGATTATTAAGTTTACATATGAATGACTCAGTGCAAAACAGTTGTAACTCCCTATATGTTTAAAGGGAGTTACAACTGTTTTGCACTGAGCCATTAATAAATGCTAAAACAAAGCATTAATCGTAAATAGGAACAATCAAGTACAACTTACATCAATGTAGCTTGCATTCACATAGTCAGAGTGAGGATCATGTGGAAGGGGAGACAAAACTACTCTAGAATGATCATCTGAAAATATAACATATAGTTTAAATTAACTAACAGTGTTGCAATAATTACTTCAGTATTTCTTTACGACATATAACATAGTGTTGTGTATAATCAAAAAATGCAAGGAAAATGTCAACAAGATATCATAAAAAATATCATGAAAAGAGAACTAATACTTTTTCCTCCTATTATCACAATGATTTTTTTACTAATATAACACTTGATTTCATTTTCTTTATTTTCAGCAGTTTTAGACTGTTTGGAATTCCTTCAAGTCTGAAATTATTTTGGCTGGTCAACATGCTAGGTTGAAAATTTCTATTCTTTATTCACTGTTTCTAGATTAAGGTAGTGGACCCATAATAGTTCTGCAATGTTTCGGAAGAAATGACCTTTAACAGTGTTAACCGAGGTTTCCTAAAGAAAATCATTAGGAAACATCGGTAAACAAAGTGAAAGTTCATGAGTGTCGAAATGTTGCAGAACTATTACGGTTCCACTACCTTAAAACACAGTCTTTTTCTTATTTTACTTGCTCAACTTAAACACACAAATCAGAAAATAGTCACATATTATTTTGCATGATATTAGAAAATTTCAATTAGCATTCACATATGCACAATTCTAAAATTTAAGAAAACTGATCGTGTAGAGATATTGTTTGACTGCAAACTAGGTCTTGCTCTCTAAATGTACTTACATGCAATAATATCAGCATATCTGTTTTTAGGTTTATTTTCTGGTTTTAGAGCACACTGACATAAGGCAAACATTCCCACTGGTAGTTCCTTCAGAAAAGAAAAGTTAAAACTTCAATATTGTCACAAACTTAAAAAATCTTATATGATTTAACACTTACAACAACAAAAGAAAGAGAAAACTTCTGAATAATTTAATTCTATTTTCAATTTGTGAAAAAGATTTCAGCTAGGCCCAGACACAAATTAATCTACCCTTCTTAAAACAGCTAAAAAAATCTTGAATATTAGTCATTAGTAAAATGCATGAACAATTTCTGTAATTTATAAATTTTTGATTTATTAGCAAAGTTTCAAACAAGATGTGTTTAAAAACCAATTTCTCCTTTTGTCACAGCATGTTCTACCCTGTTGTATACTTATTCTCAAATTTGAGAAGACTTTGAATCCGTATCTGGACCAAAGGTTATAAAAATTTTCTCAGGTTCAGGCTCAATTTTCACAAAATTTTAAATTAAAATAAAGGTATGAAAATAAAAGATAATATAAATAAGTTGTTATTTATAACAACTTATTAATATCATCTTTTATGTTAATACATTAAAATGAGAAATAAAAGATAATTACGACTTTAATCTCAAATTGAAATTTGAGAAAATTTTGAATTGAGCCTGAGAAAAGTCTTATATACTCGGGCCCTGACACTTTTTCATTCTGAGACAGTCCAAAAGTTTTTTATCGTGTAGAAAAGTTATCATTTACTCACTCTATGTTCTGCTTTCATCACTGCAAATTCGTTATCTTTTGCATTCTGTATAAATGCTGCCAAGTCCTCAGGTTTGATAGGGTTGGACAGGTTCTTCAGGCTCATGTTTACATATATTGGTTCTTTAGATGATTTATCTATATCTCCATTACCAACATCACCATCTCTCATATCAATAAGCTCTGAACCTTCTAGTTGTTGGAAAGAAATGTACAAATTTATTCAAGTCTTACATAAAGAACACTTTCTCAACAGGGAAATGCCATTGGAAAAGTAGCAATATGTGTTTGTGAACCACAAATGGCCCCAAAAAAGCATTTTTTTCAACTTGACTATCACAGATAGCCTTGACCCTAGTAATTGTGAATATGTAAGTTAACATTGAGATCTTTCAGCATGCCAAATATGATCATTGAAAAATCTTTAAGTAATTAGCAATGTTAGCTTCTTTTATTGGTAGATAGATGGATAGACAGTCAACAATAAAACAACATGCATTGATCTTATTTATGTGGGGGCATTACAACTTTTTAAAAAAAAATCATAATATTGCATATTGTGGGTTGCATATCTTATCTAAAACTTGTTAAAATCATTGCAGTAATACTTAGACTTCAACTGTTCTAGAAACAATGGTAAATAATGTAAAATTATTTTTAATCAGATCAACATTAAAACATGCTTATCCTGTACAAGGTCAAGATAACAGTGTCTTTTCTAGGTTTTGAAAAATAGGGGTGAATATCATTAAAAATGGAAAGGATGGAAACTTTTGCTATGTCTCTATGTAAAAATGTCCCCCATCAACTTCAAAATAGGGGTGATATTTCTTAAGTATGTGCTAATGTGTAAAGAATAGACAATGGATAACTTGACTAGCTAGCTAAAGAAAACATGTAAATAACTTTAAGAAAAGTAATTCAACAGAAAATTTCTATGCATCTACTTTTTTGAGCTATGAGCTCTTGTCTGCTTTGTTAAGAAAGTATAACCAACATCCCTTTCAAAAATCTTTGTTAGTTACACCCATATCTATTACCAAGCTACCCTTACAGTTAGTCCTTTTCTTTCACCCAAACATCTATCAAAAAACATCTTGAAATCAACAGTAAAACTCACAAAGTATTTGAAAAGATTTTAAAGTTCTTACAATTTGCAGTTTATTTCAAGAATACAATTCAATTTAAAAAAAATCCTTAAAGTGGTGTAGGTTTTTTTTTCAATTACTTTCATTTATTAGATAAAAGTTTGTCATTTTCATATGAGCCTGAGCATGACATTTCCAACAATTTCATTTGTGTGAGATGGACAAAAATTAGCTCCTTTGGATTGATATCCCCCCCCCCCCCCCCCCCCCGAACATATTTTCATTGTCAATGGAGTTAATATCGGAAACGAATATCACTCTGTATGTATATGGCTTAAACAGTCAGGGGCAGTAACTCTAAATTCGAAGGTCGAACCGGGTAACCCCGACGATATGCACATGTCCTCTTTGTAGTGAAGCTGTGTGCCAAGTTTCATTGAAATCCGGTTTATAGTTTTCAAGAAATAGCGCAAAAACGAATATCACTCTGTCTGTACATGGCTGAAACATTCAGGGGCATAAACTCTAAATTCGAAGGTCGAACCAGGAAACCCTGACAGTATGCGCATGACCTCTTTGTAGTGAAGCTACGTGCCAAGTTTCATTTAAATCTGGTCCATAGTTTTCAAGAAATAGCCCGCAAAACAAATATCAGTCTGTATGTATATGACTTAAACAGTCAGGGGCAGTAACTCTAAATTCGACGGTCGAACCGGGTAACCCCGAACATATGCGCATGTCCTCATTGTAGTGAAGCTGTGTGCCAAGTTTCATTGAAATCCGGTCTATAGTTTTCAAGAAATAGCGTGGAAACAAATATCACTCTGTATGTATATGGCTTAAAACAGTCAGGGGCAGTAACTCTAAATTCGAAGGTCTAACAGGGTAACCCGACGATATGCGCATG
Organism: Fragum whitleyi; assembly: GCA_948146395.1. Taxonomy (NCBI): domain Eukaryota; kingdom Metazoa; phylum Mollusca; class Bivalvia; order Cardiida; family Cardiidae; genus Fragum; species Fragum whitleyi. The sequence continues at coordinate 29,976,017 of OX411548.1, read as the reverse complement.
TCCTCATTGTAGTGAAGCTGTGTGCCAAGTTTCATTGAAATCCGGTCTATAGTTTTCAAGAAATAGCGAGGAAACGAATATCACTTTGCATGTATATGGCTGAAACAGTCAGGGGCAGTAACTCTAATTCGGTGGTCAAACCAGGTAACCCTGTTGATATGCGCATGTCCTCTTTGTAGTGAAGCCGTGTGCCAAGTTTCATTAATATCCGGTCCACAGTTTTCAAGAAATAGCGCAGAAACGAATATCACTATGTATGTATATGGCATAAACAGTCAAGGGCAGTTACTCTAAATTTGACGGTCGAACCGGGTAACCCCGACTATATGCGCATGTCCTCATTGTAGTGAAGCATTGTGCCAAGTTTCATTGAAATCCTGTCTAAAGTGTTCAAGAAATAGCGCGGAAACGAATATCACTCTGTATGTATATGGCTTAAAACAGTCAGGGGCAGTAACTCTAAAGGTCGAACCGGGTAACCCCGACTATATGGGCATGTCCTCATTGTCGTGAAGCTGTGTGCCAAGTTTCATTGAAATCCGGTCTATAGTTTTTAAGAAATAGCGAGGAAACGAATATCACTATGTATATATATGGCTTAAAGAATGGCTTAAAACAGTCAGGGGCAGTAACTCTAAATTCGAAGGTCGAACCGGGTAACCCCGACGACATGCTCATGTCCTCCTTGTAGTGAAGCTGTGTGCAAAGTTTCATTGAAATCCGGTCAATAGTTTTCAAGAGATAGCGCGGAAATGAATGTCGGACGGACGGATGGACGGACGGACAGACGGACGGACATGGCAAATCTCATATCAGACTGTTCGAATGCATAGGCTAATCCAAGTCTTACTGTTGCAAACATCAGGGCCCGAGGTTATAAAACTTTTCTCAAGCTCAATTCAAAATTTTCTCAATTTTTAATTTCAGATTAAAGCCGTAATTCTGTTTTATTACTCATTTAAATGTATTAACATAAAAGAGGATATTGTTAAGTTGTTAAAAATAACAACTTATTAATATTATCTTTTATTTTCATACATTTATTTTAATTTAAAATTTGAGAAAATTGAGCCTGAGCCTGAGAAAGGTTTTAAAACCTTGGGCCCTGAAATCGATAGAAAGGTTATGCCTAGGCTGGAATCAAATAGATATACTAGTAGCTACCATCTGCTGTGTTTTTCAACAGGAACGCTGTCTCGTTCAGATTATCCAGGGTCGTCTCCTTAGTGCCATTATTTCTATCTCTACTATCAGACACAATCATTTTAGAGTGAAATCTTCTTCTCCTGCAAAAATATTATATATAATGTATAGTTGTGTTTTACAGGGTTAGATTGACTTATCTTTCATTGTGTGGACAAATAAAACTAGTGGCAAAGCTACTTTTTTAATTTTAGAAATATATTAAAACTTGCATTAAGCAACCACTTAAGGGACCGACAAACAGCTGTCGTTAAAGAGAATGGTTGCTCATTAAACGGTATGTCTAATAATAACAACAATAATTTTGATTGACTATTTATGTAACTACGGATTTTTAAATAATCCTATATTGTTAAACCAAATAGTATTGTCTCATTGAGAAGATTCTAATGGGTTTTAACAACACAGGATTCACGTAACATTAATTTTTAGACCAATAATATCTACTTTTTGAAATATTGTGATTCAAAGAAGGGGATTTTATAAAAGGTTGCTTAATGAAAATGGTTGCTTAATATACGTGGTTGCTCGAGCAAGATTGACTGTATAATAGACATTTCATATAAAACACTAAGAAATTTGGACTTTTCCAAGTTGTCTGAAATGGATAAAAGGGGCCTAGTCAAGCAGACCTGTATAGACAACATTTTTTTCTCTTTTAATTTACAACCATAGGAAGCTAACTGAAGTACTTTTAGTACTTGAATGATTATTTAGTTTAAAATAAGTTGGTTTAACTCTATGAGTAATCAGGACTTTTTACAACCCACGGGTTCTGTGTTCAAGTTGTTTATCAAAAAATTATTTCTCCCCAACTTTATTTCAACCCTTGTCATTGTAAAAACCTTGGCAAAATTGCAATAAAATCAAAGTGCTGAGAGCATCAAATGCGCCAATTGTGAATCTTTATTTATTTGAAAATTTTATTTTTCTTAATTTTTTTTTTAATCTTTTTTGGCTTTAAAAGGATAAGGCTGTTATTTGTCTATACCTCCTGCCAAAAGTATGTATATTTCAGGTTCAGTATGACAAGGGTTAAGTTCTGGTTAGTTTAACTTCTACCACATGCACATACCTATATAAGAGTATCAGTAAGATGGCAACTGTTACAACAACTCCTATAAGCACCCCAGCTATGATTCCACCTGTATTACTTCCTGCTTTAGCACTGGTCATTGGAACTGAAAATAGACATAGCAGTAATAATGCATGATCTGAAAAAAATACACAAAACTTCACATCCTATTCAATTGATCATTTGGAGATGATTCTAATGAGTTTTATCATAATCAACATAGTATTGATTTAAAATATATTTTAGACCAATAATACCTACTTTTTAAGATATCTTAATTTAGCAAACTGAATTTTGAAAACGGTCACCAAATAAAAGTGTTCACTTAATAGGCGTGGTCCCTTAAGCAAGATTGACTGATAGTCAAAATCTTATTATATTCAATATCCACTGGATATTTTCCTAAATGACAGAATGAATAGATTTTTTGACAATTACAGACTAGTATAAATTCTGAAATCTAATGAGATTATTCAAATTATATTTATTATCAGAATGGACTTCTTTATAAAGCTACCAGTGAACATGTAATAACTGTATCTCTCTCAAATTTCTAATGGCTTTGATAGTTAATAAATTCAACTCAATGAGTCTATATCAATCATTCCAACTCTTGGGATGATTAGTTTCAAACTGACTACAAACCTTTACAAAGATGGCCTGTGAAGCCTGGAACACACCCTCCTACACAGTAACCTGTATATGTATCACATGGCAGTCCCTCATGACATAAACCACATTTCTCTGTACAGTTAGGGCCATAGAAACCTTCATTACAGGCTGAAAATAGACAAAACATAACATAAATGTCCTACAGTGACCTGTATATGTGTCACATGACAGTCCTTCATGACATGAACCACATTTCTCTGTACAGTTAGGGCCATAGAAACCTTCATTACAGGCTGCAAATAAACAAAACATAACATAAGTGTCCTATGGTAACCATTATATGTGTCACATGGCAGTCCCTCATGACATAAACCACATTTCTCTGTACAGTTAGGGCCATAGAAACCTTCATTACAGGCTAAAAATAGACAAAATAAAACATAATTGTCCTACTTTAACCTGTCATGTGTCACATGGTAGTCCCTTAGACATAAACCACATTCCTTCGTAGAGTAAGGGCCATTGAATCCCTCCATACAAATGGATAGATAAGAAAAATATCACATTACTCTCAATGAGAGGTCTTATTTACAATCAGAAAGTCTCCCAATGAAGCATGACTAAAATAACCCAATGATGTTGAACCACACATAGAACAGAAATATTTAAATAATTGAGTTTATAGACCAATGATGTAACCACTAAGCCAAAGAACATCTGCCTTGATGCAGGTGTTAAACCATATGCAGCTATGTAGAAGAGGTAATGGGGTATACTGTAATATCTATTCATGAGGCACATGAAAGACACATACTTTTATCTAATGCCCATTTAGCTCTGAGTACACTCAACTCATATTTTGTCTCTTTCAGGTTCACATGGTCTAAATTAGGTAATCAACACATAAGATCTTCTATAACAGATTCAAGTTTACAACAACTATGGCCCATAAAGCCTACAGCACATCTCAACCCATATGGTCTTAGACTCTTGTTGTATCAATATGTAACAATATAGACATCAATGTATAAAAACTCTCATTAATAATTAACCCTTGTCATGCTGAACCAATTTTGGCTTAGAATTTTCATCAAAATCAAAGGGCAAAAAGCACTGAAAGTTCCAACTGTAGGCCATTTTTTTTTTTGAAAATCTAAATCTATTGACAATTCTGGTTTGAAAGTGAGAAACAGGTGGTGTAGACTAACATCAGACTGCACAAATGTGCAGACTGATGTTGGTCTATAGCTCCTGCCAAAGCCTGAAAATTCAGGGTTCAGCATGACAAGGGTTAAGATAAAAGACTTACGTTTATCACAACTATTGCCCATATAGCCTGGTGCACATCCTGCATCACAGAGGCCTGTTTCTGGATCACATGGTCCCCTGTTGTAACAATATGGACATCGCTTCTCACATCTTTGACCATATGTACCAATACTGCATTCTGAAATTACAGAGTCCAAATATGGTAGTTACAAACTAGACAAATTGGTGTGTTATAAAGAATGTTATCCTGTTGAATATGATGTTTGTTACTTGTTGTGATGAAATATCTAATTTTAGCATTTCAAAGTCTGGTTTGTTTTTTCCTATAATAATTCATGTCTGTGCCGGCTGAACTTAGTCTTCACTGCAAAAGTTTTATGTTCAGTAGGAAAATGCCATGAGAAGCAGCAAAAAAGTAAGGTTTATACAGAGCATATCCTTGTACAAACCCATTTTAGAGCAACAAAATGTTGACAAATGTGTTGTGGTTGATAGCATTCAGCTATTACAATACAGTTGAATCTTCTTTATTATGACCCTGCAAATTGCAACTCACAGCTTAAATTCAACTGACACAAAAACATGGACAAAAAATTCAATTTCAGATGATTTTACCTAATTTCCTGCATTGTGATTGGCTGAAAAATTGTTTTTATTCCTCAATGAAAAAAATTTTGAGCAGGCAGCTATATTCAAGTAATTCTGCAAGAAATATGTCTTATTATAGAGAAATTCTTCCAGTTTTGCTTCATGATATTAAAATATAAGATATGAAGAGAGTATTTTTTAATTTCATGGAGATATGAAGCTATAAACCTAATCATACTTATGTATAAATCCTCTTGGCATATTCATATGGTGTAAAAAGTTTTTTAGTATTATAACTCAATGAGATCAACAACTAGAAAGCCATGAATGGCTTGAGCCGCTCCACAGGCTTGAAATTCTTGTAATCAAAGTTTTGACTAGATTTTTTAGATATTTTGGGTTCTATTTATGTTGAAATGATTTTCAAAGCTTCCACTTTTATAACATATAGAGAAATTACCTCCACCAATAGAAGACATAATTTTCATCCGATCACGATAATTTTTGGCTGCATGATAATGGATCACCCAAGGATCATACTAATGAAGTTTGATTGATATCCATTGATTACATTCTGAGAAAATGATTTTCAAAGTTTCCATTATATAACATAGAGAGAAATGACCTCCACCCATAAAATACATATTTTTCATTCGATCACAATAATGTTTGGTAGACTGATAAAGGGTCACCCAAGGATCATTCATGTAAAATTTGGTTGATATCTATCGGTTAGTTTTTGAGAAAATGATTTTCAAAGTTCCACTATATAACATATAGAGAAATGACCTCCGCCCATAAAATACATATTTTTCATTTGATCACAATAATTTTTGGTAGACTGATAAAGGGGCACCCAAGGATCAACCATGTAAAATTTGGTTGATATCTATCAATAAGTTTCTGAGAAAATGATTTTCAAAGTTTCCACTATATAACATATAGAGAAATGACCTCCGCCCATAAAATGCATATTTTTCATCTGATCAAAATAATTTTTAATAAACTGATAAAGGGTCACCCAAGGATCATTCATGTAAAATTTTATTGGTATCCATCAATTACAACCTGAGAAAAGTTACTTTTTACCATATTTGGAAATTAGCCACGCCCATTAAATCCATGTTTTTCATTGGATCAAAATTTCTTGAACAACTTTGAAAGAGGGTCACCCAAGGATCATTCCTGTGAAGTTTGGTTGAAATCCATCCAGTAGTTTCTGAGGAGAAGATTTTTAAAGAAAAAGTTTACGACCGCATGCATGGACGCACGGACGCACGCACGACGGACACAACGCCATGACAATAGCCCCAGTGGCTTTCAGCCAGTGGAGCTAAAAACTCTCTTCATATCTTAATTACAATTGATTGAAACCAAAGTTAACAGAAAGTATCAAACTGTAGGTACAACTTTCGAGATTCCCCTTATTACAACACCTAGTACTTACTTTGTTCACAAAATGTCCCTTTGTAGCCTGGCTTACATCTTTCTGCTGGACACAGTCCAGTTTTAGGATCACAATGGGCACCACTTTCACACTGACCACACCTCTGGACACAGTTTGGGCCAAAGTAACCCGGCTGGCATCCTGCAATTAAAGGGTATAATTACCATCACACACAGGTATAAATTAGGAAATATTCTCTGTAAAAGTGATTTTTTAACCCTTTGCTGTTTAATCCCTGCTTTTTAGGTGCCATCGATTTTATGATTGAGAAAACATTGTGAAAAAAAAGAAATTGCTTATTGCTTCTGACAAGCAATTTCTTCTTTTTCCACACTATTTTCTACCCTACTGAATGATTATTTTTCAAATTAAATCCACTTTAAATTATCGTCTGCAAAACCTTTGAATTTGGACAGGTCCAAAATTTTGTAAAACAGGAAAGGGTTAAGGATGATCATAACATCAAAACTGTACTCAAACTGTAGTTATAGTATGTTGATCATTCATCAACATTTTTACTCATTAAAATTGCCTTAGGAACTCCACATCCCACACGCCATGGTGCCAGGTAAGAGCTTTGATGGTATTTCCTTTCGGTACCCCTTCATTCATGTGTTAGTCAAAAACTGATGACACCAAGGCAATTTTTGTTGACCTTGATAATTGACCTTGACATTATCAGATAACCTTGACATTTAAAGATGTCAATTGATGAAAGGAATATGAATGAACAAAGAGCATTTTAACTTGAATGGTGTTGAAGGTGAGGGAAAATCTTAAGTTCGCAGGTTAAATTTTGCAGACAGAGAGACAGACATATAAATTTGATACAGGGAGGGACAATAGTAAAACAATATTCCCTAGATCTTTTGATGGGTGGATTAGAAAAAAAACTTGTTTCTTACAATTAATTTATTCTGTTCATCACATCAGAAGGTTCTTTCTCAAATTGAGCCTTCTTTTAACTCACTTTGCAACCTCCTTGAATTTGAGCTCATTAAATATTTTGAAAATTGTTCAAAAGACTAATGAGTTATTATTACTCATTACAGAAAAAAAAAGATGAACAAAATGCCTTACCTCTCCTACAGTGCGGCCCCTTATAACCTGGCTGACAACCATGACTACATTTGCCTGTTTCATGGTCACAAGAGTCGTACAAGCAGTTACCACAAGTCTGGAGACAGTCTTTACCAAATTTGTCAGATGGACAGGCTGAAATATAATATATGCCTGTGTGTGACATTTCCATCAATTTGAAATATTTCGTGAAGTGCCAAAAAATTGAGCAGCTTAGACAGCCATAACCCTAATGGTCTACAGATAATTTGAGACCTTATCTATCTATAAAATATAGTAAAGAGTCTGGTCAGACTGTTCAGTCGTACAAGCAGTTACCACAAGTCTGGAGACAGTCTTTACCAAATTTGTCAGATGGACAGGCTGAAATAATATATAAATTTTTATCTTATGACTATACAAATATATGTGTGATAACATTCCATATGATATTTTTTATGATATCCCATGGATATTTTAAAAACAATGGCATAATGCGGTAATTTTTAGAAACTTGCGTTATCAACGAAAACAAGGCAAACAGAGGTTATAAGATAAATATAATACATACTTAGTGTATTGTATGAAAAATATCTAACTCGGCTTTCGGGATTGATAATTGTCTTGGCAGAGCCTGGACAATTATCAATTCCCCAAACCTAGTTAGATATTTTTTTTCCTACCAAACACTTAGTATGTATCATAATTTTCTTAAGTAGCCCACATTGTCTTCTGTTACAATCAGCCCTCTTAGATGTCCTCGACTTACACACATGTAAGATCACATTTTAAATGACTTCATCTTGATGTCATGTAACGCAAGTTATCACATCATTTGATTCATTTCTGTCATTTGCGCATTCAAAAACTGGTTTAAACATACATGGATAGTGTAATTGTAAGAAAAAGAATTTGGTCCTCGACTTAATTTGAGACAAGCTGATCTTGACCTTATCTAGAATATTTTTATCATTTAGCCCATCAAGGCTATTTCAGACATTTTCCTTCCCCTAATAACAATAGTGCATAATTCTTCAGTCCTTAATTTATCGTTATAACTAGGATTTACTTAATGGTAATATAATTTAATTATTGTCCATCATTACTTGTGCATTTGTAATGGATGAAAAATAAGTTTTATTCCTAAATAGAATCAATTTGGAGTACACAGCTACTTTGTAAGCTTCTCCACAAAGTATTCCACAATATATGACATTCTGTGGCTTGCGTGACAAATGTTACATATTTACCTGTCTCACAGCTAAACCCTAGCCATCCAGCATAACAATCATTACTTTTGTTACAGCTACCAGTAACTTTGTTACAAACTTCAGTTGTAACAGCACAATGATATTCTAAAGTATGTCACACAAATGTTACATATTATGGGGATGAGTGTCTTTTTCACTGCGTTTATTGGGGTATAAAGTGCAATTGCCTTAGCACATGGCAAATAACGCCCGTAGGGCGTTATGATTAAGCCATGTGCTAAGGTAATTGCACTTTATACCCAAATAAACGCAATGAAAAAGACACTCGTCCCTTATAATTGCAATCATCTAGATCGAAGAAACTATTTTAAAAATACTCAGCCTAATATTAAGGCTTCAAGTCTACTTTCTGCGCGTATAAATTTCAAGGTCTATTTTTAGATCGTGTATTGTTTATCTCACTATCGAAGTGAAATGTCATAATAGTAAAACAAGAGGGCCATAGTGGCCCTAAATCGCTCACCTGAATGAAATGTCAAAAATTGTTTAAAGTAGGTTTAGACAGGATGAAGAATTCTGACCAAATTTCAGGTCGATTTGGCAAGAAATGATGACTCTACACTGCTTACAAGGTTTTTCTAAGATTTGATCTCATGACCTATTTTTTTACCGCAATTGACCCAATTTCAAACTTGTCCGAGATTTCATCAAGACAATCATTCTGACCAATTTTCAGGTTGATCATGCAAAAAATATGGCTTCTAGAGTGTCTACAAGTTTTTTTCTAATATTTGACCCCGTGACCTCATTTTTTACCACACTTGACCCTATTTCGAACTTGTCCAAGATTTCATCAAGATAATCACTCTGGCCAAATTTCAGGTTGATTGGACAAAAATTATGGCTTCTAGATTGTCTACAAGGTTTTTCTAAGATTTGACCCTGTGACCTCATTTTTGACCCCACTTGACCCAATTTCAAACTAGTCTGAGATTTCATAAAGACAATCATTCTGACCAAATTTCAGGTTGATTGGGCAATAAATAAGGCTTCTAGAGTGTCTACAAGGTTTTTCTAAGATTTGACCCTGTGACCTAATTTTTTACCCCAATTGACCCAATTCCAAACTTGTCTGAAATTTCATAAAGACAATCATTCTGACCGAATTCCAGGTTGATTAGTCAATAAATATGGCTTCCAGAGTGTCAACAAGTTTTTTCTAAAATTTGACCCTGTGACCCCATTTTTGACCCCACTTGACCCAATTTTGAACTTGTCCGAAATTTCATCAAGACAATCATTCTGACCAAAAACCAGGTTGATTGGGCAATAAATAAGGCTTCGTGATTGTCTACAAGTTTTTTCTAAGATTTGACCCCGTGACCTCATTTTTGACCCCATTTGACCCAATTCCAATCTTGCACAAGATTTCATCAAGACAATCATTCTGACCAAAAACCAGGTTGATTGGGCAATAAATGTGGCTTCTAGAGTGTCTACAAGGGTTTTCTAAGATTTGACCCCATGACCTCATTCTTGACCCCACTTGACCCAATTTCGATCTTGTTTGAGATTTTATCAAGATGATCATTCTGACTAAATTTTAGATTGATTAGGCCAAAAATATGGCTTCTAGAGTGTCAAAAATGTTTTTCTAAGATTTGACCCTGTGACCTGATTTTTGACCCCATTTGACCCAATTTAAACTTGTCCAAACTTTCATCAAGACAATCTTTTTGACCAAATTTCAGGTTGATTGGACGAAAAATATGGCTTCTAGAGTGTCTACAAGGTTTTTCTAAAATTTGACCCTGTGACCCCATTTTTGACCCCACTTGACCCAATTTCGAACTTGTCCGAAATTTCATCAAGACAATCATTCTGACCAAAAACCAGGTTGATTGGGTTATAAATTTGGCTTCTATAGTGTCTACATTGTTTTTTCTAAAATTTGACCTTGTGACCTCATTTTTGACCCCACTTGACCCAATTTCGATCTTGTCCGAGAATTTATCAAGATAAACATTCTGACCAAATTTCAGGTTGATCGGGCAAAAAATGTGGCTTCTAGAGTGTCTACAAGGTTATTCTAAAATTTGACCCTGTGACCCCATTTTTGACCCCACTTGACCCAATTTTGAACTTGTCCGAGATTTCATCAAGACAATCATTCTGACCTAATTTCAGGTTGATCAGGCAAAAAATGTAGCCTCAAGAGTGTCTACAAGGTTTTTCTAAAATTTGACCCAGTGACCCCATTTTCGACCCCACTTGACCCAATTTTGAACTTGTTCGAGATTTCATCAAGACAATCATTCTGACCAAATTTCAGGTTGATCGGGCAAAAAATGTAGCCTCTAGAGTGTCTACAAGGTTTTTCTAAAATTTGACCCCGTGACCCCATTTTTGACCCCACTTGACCCAATTTCGAACTTGTCCGAGATTTCATCAAGACAATCATTCTGACCAAATTTCAGGTTGAACGGGCAAAAAATGTGGCCTCTAGAGTGTCTACAAGGTAAATGTTGACGACACACGACGGACATCACTCGACCACAAAAGCTCACCTTGAGCACTTTGTGCTCAGGTGAGCTGACAAATGATACACAAATAAAAGACAACATTACAATTCGTAGAGGTACTTATGACAAATAAGCTTGTTTCTGCCAAGTTAGTCTGTATTTTTGAACGAAAACGGCGTGGTCGGTCTTTGTTGAGAGGGTTGCTTGAAGGTCTTCGTCGACTGGCTGTTTTCTAAGTTTAGGTCGGCTCAGAATCAGAACTGCATGCTTGTTATTGTAAATTATTTCGAAAATATATTAATTCATAATAGATTGAATAGCAATATTGCGTTGATGATCGGGAACTAGGTTAATTCGAGTTACTACAACACAGGACTTGCAGATCGAATTTCGGGGGTTTCCCGAAAGACCTATTGCATTTTATACAGAAATAAAGTGCAATGGATTTCCCCACGTGATGCGATTTAAACCAATCAGAGTTCTTTATTTTATTGGATTGCAATTATTTACCTGTATCACAGCTAAATCCAAGCCATCCAGCATAACAATCATTACTTTTGTTACATCTGCCAGTTACTTTGTTACAAACTTCAGTTGTATCAGCACAATGACATTCCGAAGCACATATCTCCCCATACAAGTAATCAGGGCACTCTGAAAAACAAATACAATTTATAATCTTAGAACATGTTTGTTTTCTTCTAAAACCTCGTAACTACAGCTTGTGTGAAGCTTGTATCAAGCTATGATTACCAGTATTTATAGCAAAAAGGGTGTGACTGAGGAAAAATAACGTCCCAAAAAGAGCAATTTAAATAGTATGTTCTTCTTATCTGGCCTTGACCTTGTCATATATATCCACCTTGTAACAAGCAGATATGTGTCCTTGACATTAAGTAACTTCATACCAAAATGAATCTTGTAACTAAAATGCTTTGTTAGTTTTACATGCAGAGAGTCTTTGCAAAATATTGAGTAGTAATATGACTTTCAACTAAGACATATGAAAGTTGCTGACTGAATATTATTGACAGTTATCTACTGATCTGGCGATCTGAAATAAGAAATGACATTAATTTCAAACAAAATCAATAGACATTCACATGAGAAATCTGGAAGCCATTTTTTTTATTTATCATTAATCTCAAACTGGTGGTAAAGTTCTTAAGCAATTAATTGAGCTCAGGATTGGCACCATTTTACTTCTAATGTTTTGCTAAACAAGACCATTGCTCAAGGGTGCCAACCCTTACAAAAATTTTTTCAGAGATATCCACCTCAAAAGTCTGGATAGCTCTCATGATGGTGAACACACATGCTATATTTTATGAAGTTAACTTTAATAACAACAGAGATATGACTAAGGTTAAAGTTTATCATGTCTATGCTAACGCCATCAACAACATGGCCAACACCAAGTTGATGACGATACCTCGGTTTTTATCCAAAAACAGCCGAGCCTAAAATTACTTTACTGTGTATGTTTGTAGGGGTCAGTTACAAACATACACTGGAAGTTTAGGTCTTATACAATTTGAGTTCTTGATTCAGGGACCTGAGGGTTTTCAAAGTGTTTGAAATTCTGTTTTTACACCTAGTTTACCACAATTATGCTGAAATATTCTTGCCAGGAGGTAAAGACAAAAATAGGCTTGGGTATCTGAAAAGAATTGATACATAAGTAAGCATAACTGGCATTGGATGGTCTTCATGGAGGTAAATTTTGCTTTTTACTGCAAACGCAAGTCATTTAATGCCTCAAAGAAGCAAAGTTGGTATAGGTCAAAGTCATCCACAAGACTGTGTGTATTGTGTGTCTGAGCATGGGACAGGTAGACAGTGAATACTGCTAACTTATGAAAGTTTCTTTTGGAAGTATCCTTTAGAGAATAGCAGAACTAAATTTGTTTTGTGTGAATTATCTATATTAATTAATTAATTAATAACTTTAAAAGCAGTAATCAAAGGTAGTTGCCCACAAACGATAGGTTACTTCCCTTCAGAAACATGTTTAATCTCCAAAGCTCTCAAAAAGGAAATAAGGTCCTCTTTTTTTTTTTTTTTTGTTTTTTCAAATTGTTTGTGTTTTTGCAGCTGAGCTTGTAAAAACACCAGAGTTTAATCATGAAATATTGTTCCTCTGAAATTTAATCGGGGCAAATTTCCATGCAATTTTGTAATTAGTTTAAGCACCCATCAACTCAAATAGCACAGAAAATCGTTTTTTGAAATTCACACCTTTTCCTTCTGAAAATAAATGCTTTCTTGAAAAATATTTTACACAGAAAAACTTAAATTAGATTCACTGAATTCAGATTAGTTGTTGAAATGAAAGAAATAGTAGGGCAAAGATACCCCTAGATAGCTCACCAAGGGTTTAAAATGATTCAGGTTTTGTGCATCTAAAATGTAGCCAGGACCCTCCAAAATATGTGATGTGCGTCCCATAGACTCTCTAGGGATCAACTTCAGAGAAGAATGGAAGTCAGTTTTAAAGAGTTTTCAATTATTCCTGACATTAAGCCCCAATTGTTAATATACTCCAATCTATTTCTTTACCTTTAACCAGGGAGAGCTCTAAGTTTATAAAACACAGATAATTTAGCCTAAAGAAAATAGACTACATCTAAAGCAGTTACTCCCAAATTTCAAGAAAGGACCCATAAGATCCCATAAGAAACACAGGTAAGAACATGAATTCAAAATTTAATTTTCCAACTAGCAGTATGGACAACAAATTTAACTTGTAATTAATCAAAACTTTCTACTTTAGTGCTTTCTTTAAGAAAGACTATCAAGTCCAATGTTTTTGAGCATGTAGTGTTTATAAAGAATTGATTTTCATTAGAACCTTCCCATTTTCAATAAGGACCATCCTTGTAGCCAGGCAAGAATTTTGATCCTGTTCCATAAAGATGATGTGCATGATGCGCTCAAAATGAGTTTAGAGTGTTTGAATAGTACTAATGCCTGCCTTAACATCGAAAGACCATTTTCAGTCAAAAACAAATGAACAGTTACCAAATTACACCTCTATTTGTGACTGAGCATATCATTTAATCTAAATCAAATCCATTTATTATTTGCCAAGAAACTGAGTGGACACAGATCAACAGACCAACAGACTGAACAATGGACCAAAGGACATCAAGATGTCCTCTATATATACAAAAACATTTGATGGTAGAATGAATCCACTGGGGGACAAACAGACACTGGTAGAACAATATGCCTTTCATATTATCAAACTGGGGATATAGAAAAATATTTCAGTTTTCTCTTACTTTCTAATATATTTTGAATTTGTGACTTTTCACCTCACAAAAGACATTTAGACAAATGCTTAACTCTTGAATTGAAAGGTAAAAGGTTAAAATAACAGGGCAGCGCAATGAATTCCTATTAACAATGCATGTCTCAGCTGTTGTGAAAAATCAATTGATTATTCAAGCCTGATTCATCCCTACAATTACGAGTCTTCCTTGATTCATTTTCTAAAGATTTTCATTTAGTTTAGTAATATTTTTCTACATTCTCATGAAACATTTAAAATCTTTAATCAATATGCCCTTTACCACAATAGGTTAACTTAAGACCCACGAGATATCTATTTCAGATTTCCCTAGATTTGTTTAATGTGGTTAAACTTTGCTTTTAATAATTTTCAGCCATATCACAGTAGCTAGAGTACCTAGCAGTGGATTCCTGGTATTTCTCACACTTTTCCTAGCCTCCAGTTACTATCCCACATTGATGGCTCATTGCGAAACATTTGTAACTGCCTATATGTTTATAGGCAGTTACAAATGTTTCACACTGAACCATGGACATAGGTTTACAAATGTCATGGAGGATAAGTACCACCGCCATGAATCAAAACAAGATTTCCCTTGAAAGAGCTAAGCTTAAAGTGTTATGGATGGACAAACAGACTACATTTGAAAAATGTTCAATAATTTCTTATCAATACCAATCCACACCTTAATTTTTGCAGAGAAATTGCAGTTTGCAAGGAAATTGAAGTTTAATCAAAGTCAATAGTAGTTTCAATTCAATTATTTACAAGGACAAGTAATTGGCATGAAATTACTATCTCCAAAATAATTGAATTTGACTAGCTTTACATTGGGAAGGGGGAGATTTGATTTTGTGAATTTCAGATTTTTTCAGAACACTATTGCAGATATAGAAGTTTTACTTTATATTAATTCTTCTCATGCTGGTCACAACATACACAAACCTTTGCTAGACAGATATAAAGTCTGATATTGGTCTACTCTTCAAAATTAGTTCTTGATTATTGTGGCAAAATCTTGAGCCAAACTGGCATAAATGTCAAAAAATTGGCAAAAAATTTGTTTTTGTTTAGATTTAGAAAAAATTGTTAGAACAAAATTTAATTTCAGCAGAATATTTTTAAGGGTTAAGTTGACAAGAGCACCTCCAATAAATGCCTATGTAACGGTGTTGGGTGTTGGATAGTGGATCAAAAATCTGAGTTGAAAATGGGGCATAATTTGAAAAAACAAGAGGACCATGATGGTCCTAGAGTCTCTTTGACCCCTGGGACATCACATTAATTAAACAGACAGACTGATGTCAACAAGGAGATAATTTCTTCATAAGATCAATACCCTAGAATGTTTTCAGCCAAGAGCAAGAAGGATATGCCATTTCACTCTTTGATTCTATGAAAAAAAGGATGCACTCAGGTGGAGCCCAAATGTGACCCAAGGGTCTTGATATGAACAAACTTGGTAAAGGTCTACTAGATGATGCTACATACTGAATATGAGAGCAGTCTGCCTTCTAGTTTCAGAGAAATTTTTGAAGATTTTCCTGTTTTCTCCCATCATGCTCAGATGAGCTAAGGGATGCGCCCAGGTGGAGCCCAAACATGTATCCTCGGGCTTGATATGAACAAACTTGGTAGAGGCCCACTAGATGATGCTACATACCAAAAATATAAGCTGTTTGCCCTCTGGTTTCAGATAAGAAGATTTTTGAAGATTTTTGTTTTTTACCCTTCGTGCTTAGAAGAGCTAAAAGGGATGTGCCCGAGTGGAGCCCAAATATGACCCCAGGGTCTTGATATGTACAAACTTGGTAGAGGCCAACTAGGTGATGCTACATACCAAATATGAAAGCTGTCTGCCATCTGATTTCAGAGAAGAAGATTTTTAAAGGTTTTCACTCTATGATTTTATGTAAAAAGGGTTGTGCACAAATATAACCCCAAGGTCTTGATTTGAATAAACTTGGTAGAGGTTCACTAAATGAGGCTACATACCAAATATGAAAGCTGTCTGTTTTCTGATTTCAGAGAAGAATTTTAAATATTTTCCTATTTTCACCCTTCATGTTAAGGATAAAGGGAATGTTAAGGGTGGATTTTATTCATTTGAACAACTTTGGTAGAGCTTGACCCAAGTAACATCCCTGCCAAGTTTCATAAAGATTTGCCCACTGGTTTAGGAGGAGAAGATGTTTTAAGAAATTGAGGACGATGCACGACTGACGACAGATTACGGACATTTTACGATCACAATAGCTCACCTTGAGCACTTCATGCTCAGGTGAGCTAAAACATCTAGAGTTTTTCTACTTGATAGTACAGGTTTCTCTTTTGTTAGATAGCATGTGAGCTAAGTCTCCAGTAAATGACTATAGTAATACCAGAAATATTGCAAATTGTCAGTTTTTGCCATATAAGATAAATGACCATGATAAAACCAAGACTGTAGTAATTCTTCGGGTTTTCTTCAAATATAGCCAAGCTCAAAATGTATATTTGTGGTAAGTTCCATCAACATAGGTTTCTACAGATATCCCAATAATAAAGGTCATAGTATTTCAAAAAGATCTGAACATATGTGCAGGCTGTAAATCTATTATACCTACCAGTCAACCTTGAGAGTCAAGTACAAAAATTTATTAATGATATTCAGGAAAATAGTTTAAAGGCTTGTTTACAACTTCACAATTTTAACCTACGGTGCCGCTACGATTTGCCACAATTTGTAAAGTTGTCTTGTACAGTAGAACCATGGTGAATCTTGGTGACTCTTGATGAATTGTGATGATTTGGGGAAACTCTACAGTAGCGCGACAGAAGTATTAAACTGTTTAAAACATTCGTGGCGAATCATTGTGGTTATTGGGCATGGCCTAATTCGTAGAGCAACCCTTATGGTCGTGCTTATACGTACTGAGAATGTAGCTATATTGGCAGCTATTCGTTACAGATCTTGACATTACCAATTCTCATGATTTACCACAAATTGTGTATGGATGTCCTATGAATCATCCACAGAACTCCACAAATGGCCACGACCAAGGCCGCCATGAGATTGAGTCATACTAGTACCGTATCAAACTGTACAAGCACCGTGAGCATTAATTGTGCCACCGTAGGCATTCCTCATTGACCGCAGTGTTGCTGTCATGAATTGTCATTGATTCGTAGAAATACCTTACAGACACCATACTAATATTTACATTCTTACTGGAAGCGTAGTGACACTGAATATTTCTACTTTTCAAAATGATTCATCCAAATCCATTCCATTTTTCTGACAATGATAAATCTAGGTGAATCGTAGAGAAAATTTGAATGTGTAAACGGGTCTTAACCAGTTATTACTTACCCTTCAGTGTCAGTTGATCACATCTCCTAAATGTTGATGATTTACCATCAGGTACATAGCAATATGGTGTACTAGCGTAGGCCCCAACTTTTGATTTAGGGTTTCTACAATAGGGGCCAGGGATGTCTTGATCATAGAACTGCTGTTTTTCAAATTTTGTCGGAACTAATGGATCATCCCACGCCAAACATGATGTATTGTCTGGGAATCTTCTGTATTTCCCAGTATAAGCTATTCCTCGAGGGTCAGAGCCATATAGGTATCTGTCATCTGAAAAAATATGATCAATCTTACAGATTTATACTTCATTAACCCTTGTCATGCTGAATAAATTATGGCTAAAAAGTTTCATCAAAATCAAAGGGCAAAAAGCACCGAAAGTTCTAACTGTATGTCAATTTTTATTTGAAAAACTAAATCTATTGACAATTCTGGTTTGAAAGTGAGAAACAGGTGGCGTAGACTAACATCAGACTGCACATATGTGCAGACTGATGTTTGTCTATAGCTTCTGCCAAAGCAGGAATATTCCGGGTTCAGCATGACAAGGGTTAATAGCTTTCATATTTGTTAACTAGTATAACAGGGCAGGTGCAGGTGAGATAGAAACTATTCCTCGAGGGTCAGAGCCATAAATGTATCCGTCATCTGGAAAAACATGATCAATCTCAGGGGTGTGGAAATCCCATGCCCGACTTGTCCGACTTGGGCTTTTTCTCTTGCGGGCAAGTACACATTTCTATGCCACTTGTCCGCGGACAAGTAAATACCAGGGCAACACTTGATACAGTACAACAAAGATTTTGGAGGACAGTCACCCTTTGTTTGTTTGAAAGGGGAGAAAACATTGTCTTTAATGGAGAAAATGCTGGGTAACAGCATTTTCTTCATTTAGAACAATGTTTTTCTCAATATTTATCAAATCATTTTTGTGTGGGCAAGTTCATTTTGATCCTGGACAAGTAGGAAATTGACTTTTACTTGTCCATGGACAAGTGGAGAAAAGACGTATGTCCACACTCCTGAATCTTACAGATTTATACTTCATTAATAGCTTTCATATTTCTTAACTATTATAACAGGGCAGGTGTTATGGAGATAGAAACTATCTGACTTGTCCTTGGACAAGTTGATTGTCATATTTCACTTGTCTTACTTGAAGATTTTAGTGTCTTATATTTCTGTTATTCTCCCTGTCAAGAAAAAGGCATTTTTTTTCAATTAGAAGATATTAAGTTAAATCATGTCTTTTCAAGCTGGAGACAAATAAGAATAAATAACATTGAGATGAAAGGAGAAAATGTTTTCTATTCCTAAGAAATACTTGAATACATTTAATTTTGATAAATATTTCAACAAGTGTCTTGAAATCTTTTTCACTAGGCATTAGCCTGTGATTTTGATCTTGTTTCTACTTGTCGTTGGACATTTAGTTTCCTGTGAAAATCTTCTTGTCTGCAGGCTGAAAAAACAAAGTCAGACCTGGGAATTCCACACCTTTGAACAAGATATCATTGTAGTTCATGTAAGAAAATACTAAATTATGTTATCATCCATCAAAATATAGTGGCCATGTATAACTTGTATCAAAATACACTGACTTCCACCGGTGTTATTGACAACAAACCTTAAATGTCAGTGTTTTAATATAGCAAATAATTTCTCTGTGAGTGACATCCGACAATACCACTTAGAGCAGACAATTGCAGAGTAAAGGGCATGGTTCACAGTAAACAATAGGAACCCTCAAACCTACTTGAAATTAGATTAGATTACCAAATGCCCATTTATAATCCAAATAATTTTATCCCTCTCATTTATCCCTCTCCCATATCAAGAAGTGTGTGCAATACTATTGTAAGTGTCAATAAATATTTTGGCACTTACAATAGTGTGGCACTGACCCCTTGGTATATGTACCTTATTCTTTTTTCACCCCTCCCCACTCCCTTCCCAAAAGTCTGTCTAAAATTTGCATCTCTCCATAATTCTACGAGCCCCTCTCCCATCCTCCATGTTTTTTGATTGATTGGGTTTGACACTGCTTTCAACAATAATTTTTAAGTCATATCACAGCCATTGGAGCTCCCTAACCACCGAGCAAGTACCATCTCAAAGTTCCAGTTGGAGTACAGCATCTTCTTTATATTAGCTCTCCCTAGGCTATTTCCTGAGGAAGCCTTGATTCAGTTTACCATACTTCTCCTACTTAATGATCCAGGGAGCTTGACATAACATGGTCAGGGAGCCTTTATTTAGTATGTATTTTCTGATTTTAAATTGATGTTTTTAGACCCTTTTCCCATCAATTTGAGGTGAATTTCCAATAAACAATCATATAAATGAGGAAATTCATCTTAAATTAGAGAAGAAGTCTCAAAAAGTTCCTAAAATTGAGGCATTTGAAGTGGGTTTTCTTAGTAAAAAAATGTAGGGGTGTTACTCTTAGGGAGGGCGCTTATATTAGGGGAAATTCTGTATTGAAAAATATCTACATTTAAGGACTTAGTGATTTTTTTTTCTCGTGTTTCAGATTTATTGCCTCTAAAACAATGATTTAGATTATTCATATTGTTTAGAGAAAAAATCAAACAACCCTTGTCATGTTGTTCATGGCATATTTGTGCTGTGCACAAAGCTTTGGCAGAGAGTGCTGACTAAGATCAGCCTGTAAAGACGTACAGTCTGATCTTAGCCTACACCACCTGCTATCTACTGAACTGTTGCAAAGAAACTAGAGGCAGAGTAGTGAAAAATTGCCAATCTATTTGACAAAAAATTTCAACTCTGCAGGATAAAAATTAAAGGGGAACCACCAAAGGCAAAAAAATACTATCATTTTGTTAGATATTTTGCTGCAGAAAATGGTTAAACAAATCATATAAGATCAAAATATTGATCCCTAGGACATTGTTTGTTTGGTGTTTATTGGGATAAATATGGTAATCTACCATAGTGCTACAGGCACAGAACAGGGGAACTAAACTTGATACAAACTTGATACATTAAACAATTTGTCATGTTGTGTAAACTGAACTGACAGCCACATCCAACCACAATGACAGGGTTGGGGAAAAAATTCCTATCATAGATATATTGTACAATGTAGACTTTTTGGGTTAACAATGTTTGCTTGGAGAAGTGTGACATTTCAAACAGTTTCACAAATCTTGGTGGTGCAAAGAGTACTGATCCTGGTCTGATCCAACAGTCTGTCAGGGCTAGTGTGTGACACTAAAACCCGAGTTTGGACCCTCAAAAACCTGTAAACGTCTTATTTTGACCCTCTGACCTTGTTCAAAACTTTTTCTCAATCTAAAATGCCTTTCCTGCATTCCCATATAATCAGTGGTAATGTGTCCTATTGTTGACCTCTACTAGAGCCAATCTTTTTGGTTTTTTAAGATGGTCTATTTTCGAGTGACAAGTCACATAATTTTGGTAAGTGGCAAGCACTGAGCAGTTGAGCATTGGACAGACAGACATACAGTGTATTTTTCTGATTACTAGACAACAAAATATTAGACTTTTCCAAATTCTAAGATATTGCAAAATTTCATTTAATGAAAATAAGGGAAATAAATTTTTGTCTACAGGCTGATATTATGGTCAAACTGTGACCTGGCGGAGCAGGTGCACAGTTTCAAAGCTATACATATAGTACAGATTTGACACTTTTTCTTGTAAACATCATGCCGACACTGACGCACCTATACCGGAATAGCCCAATTATTCTAGAAATACCGGTAGTCCAGCTAAAAACTTAGTGGGTAATTAAGAAATTGCTTGTCAATGTTTTCAATTTTTTATAATCATGGGTCTCAAAAGCTCAGTTGTGTGGGAATGGGCTCAGCAAATCCTTTACTTGCCTAAAAAAGTTTGGAGTAAGTATTCATCTCAAAAGTGCCAAGGGAAGATTCTGATACAACAATGCAAGCTAAACATAGTCTTTATTTAGCACACATTTGATATTGTTAGAGATTCAACTATTTGTAGGTCATTTTTATACTGATCCAATTCAAAGAAGTTGCAGATCTATGATAATGAAATTATGGGAAAAGAAGCAAATTGACGGCTCAGCTCAAAACAGCTGTAACTGCCAATATGTTCATAGGCAGTATCAACTGTTTTGCACTGAGCAAATAATTGTTCCTTACAGAATTTTTTTTTTCAAAAAATATATTTTCCTAGATAATCTAATAAGGATATAAAATTAATACTTATACAGGAAACGATTAATCAGGTTGAATTTCTGTGTCAAGTTTAATTTTTAAAACAAAGAAATAATTAACTTATTAATGTGGGTTTCTACAGTTTTTGGCCCTCTCTATTTTTTTCTTTTTACTATATCCCCTCCAAATTGGAAATTTATCCAATTAACACCATTATACAAACAGGTAAGAAGGGATTCATTTACATATGAAATCAATATGTACATTGTATAATAAATATCTAGAGGCAGTCAAAATTAAATTTATGACCAGAAAACTCATAAAGTATAGGACCTTGCTCTAGCTACCTTATTTATCCCTAAAGGCTTTTCTAACCAATAACCACATTCTTTCCAGCCTTTTTATGAACTCAAGAGGTACATCTATATAAATATTGAGGCAAAAAGACAATTTGCTTGTTGCATTTTTTTTTTATCCTTTTCCAATATTTAATAGCTTTTTTAGATTCAAATATGCTTGACCTGACATCCTTGAAATGAGTCAAGTCTACAATTTAGTCTTCTAATAATGGGTTGAACTAGGGGTTTAGTTCGACTTCAAAAAAATAGTGTCCAGAGGATGCAATATTTGGGTTTTTAAGGGTTCTTTTTTAAAGTTTGGGAGTCCATGCCTAAAACATAGACTATTTCTTTAAAGCATCTTTTTTATATGACATTGGAGCTATTTCGCAATAAAAGGTAAAGAAATTATTAAATATATATTACCTATTTGTCATTCAACTTCAGGAAAGAATTGAAGACTGTTTTATACAGTCTTCAAGCTTTTCTGAAGCTGATCCCCAGACGGTCTTTAGGACTGATATCAGATAATTTTGAGGGTCCTGGCTACTTATATGAGGGTCTCAGACTCGCAAAAGCTGCGTGCCTTAAAACCCTGATTAAACATTTTGGCATTTTAAGCCTGTTACTATAAACTCTTCTAAAGCTACTCACTACATAATTCTGCTTTACAAAAATCTTTAGTAGACAGTGTAAACTTAGGTCAGCCTACACTGAATATGCATTCTGACCATAGCCTCAACTAATTGCTTTCTACTAATTAATTATGAGATAAGCTTGAGCCAGTCTGACTCGTAAACTGAGTAGTTTTGCACGCTCCACTTGTAACATGGTGTTTGCGTGTTTGAGCCTCACCAAAGTCTGGTGGTGTATTTTGGTAGGACACTTTACAGACAGAGCCCCAGTCCACCCAGCTGTAAAAATTGGTAGCAGTGGTGAGAACCCACTACCTCTCAATGTGTAGGATAAGATGTGGACAGAGTTAAGACCACAATGGAGTCATTCGGCCCTTTATCGTGTTATCCTCGAGGAGAGAAAAGAATTTAAACAAAAAGAAAAGTTTGATGAAATATTCTAAAGGGGTCAGCAAAACACAATCGCAAGTGCCTATAAATATTTACAATATTGATGCACTAGTACTATCCCTTGATTTATGTTAAAAACAAAAATGTAAATTAGCATAATCGA
Source organism: Fragum whitleyi (assembly GCA_948146395.1). Lineage (NCBI taxonomy): Eukaryota > Metazoa > Mollusca > Bivalvia > Cardiida > Cardiidae > Fragum > Fragum whitleyi. Next base: position 29,952,686 of record OX411548.1, on the reverse strand, counting down.
GACCTAATCATTTCTAATTGAATTTGTACAAGTTTTTTTTATACATGTGCATTGCCAGGTGATCTGACATAGCAGACTGATCCAATTCTTAACTTTCAAACACGTCAAACTCTTGGAAATATCCGCCTCAATTTTCCAGTTGGACATATCCCAAAAATGGTGTAGAAATCCGGAGTGCCAGGTAATTCATCAGCCTAATAACATTACCAGTAATTTGTGACACATAATATACATTAAGTAAGATTATTTACCTTGTGTAATAGGAAAAGTACATCAGCTTTACTACAATCAACAGGTTATATAATAAGTCTTTGTCTACATTTATGTTTTATAGGAGCCTGCTATTTATTTCATTTCTCACTCAATACTTTGTTAGAGTATTATGGAAATATTCATTAACCTTATCAATTCATGAAAAATTCAAGTTTAAACATTTGCACCTTAATTCTCCTAATAAACACTCCTGGGAGCTATACATAACATGATCAGGGAGCGTTTATTTAATATGTTTTTTTAAAACTAGAAAGCCATGAATGGCTTGAGTCGCTCCACAGGCTTGAAATTCTTGTAAAAGCAAATAAATGTTTTGACTAGATTTTTAGATATTTGGGGTTCTACTGATGTTGAAAATGATTTTTAAAGTTTCAACTATATAATAGATAGAGAAATGACCTCTGCTCCTAAATACATATTTTTCATCAAATCAAAATAATTTATGTCTGCATGATAATGGGTCACCAAAGGATCATACCAAAAATGTTTGATTGATATCCATCAGTTACATTCTGAGAAAGTTATTTTCATAGTTTCCACTATTTAACATATTGAGAAATGACCTCCACCCATAAAAAGCATATTTTTCATCCAATCAAAATATTTTTAGTACACTGATAAAAGGTCACTCAGGGATCATTCCAGTGAAATTTAGTTGATATCCAAATATTAGATTCTGAGAAAATGATTTTCAAATTTTCCACTATATAAAATATAGAGAAATGACCTCTGCCCATAAAATGCATACTTTTCATCCGATCACTATAATTTTTGGTAGACTGATAGAGGGTCACTCAAGGATCATTCCAGTGAAATTTGATTGATATCCATCAGTTACATTCTGAGAAAATGATTTTCAAAGTTTCCACTATATAACATATAGAGAAATGACCTCCGCCCATAAAATGTATATTTTCCATCCGATCACAATGATTTTTTTGTAGAATGTTAAAGTGTCACTCAAGGATCATTCCAGTAAAATTTGGTTGATATCCATCGATAACATTCTGAGAAAATGATTTTCAAAATTTACACTATATAACATATAAAGAAATGACCTCCGCCCATAAAATGCATATTTTCCATCCGATCACAATGATTTTTTATAGACTGATAAAGGGTCACCCGAGGACCATTCATGTAAAATTTAATTGGTATCCATTGATTAGAATCTGAGAAAACTCACTTTTTACCATATTTGGAAATTAGCCACGCCCATTAAATCCATGTTTTTCATTGAATCAAAATTTCTTGAACAACTTTGAAAGAGGGTCACCCAAGGATCATTCCTGTGAAGTTTGGTTGAAATCCATCCAGTAGTTTCTGAGGAGAAGATTTTTAAGGAAAAGCTTACGACCGGACGCACGCACGGACGGACGGACGGACGCACGCACGACGGACACAACGCCATGACAATAGCCCCAGTGGCTTTCAGCCAGTGGAGCTAAAAATCATTAAAATTGATGTCTTTTAGGCCCTTAACTCTTTAATTTGAGGTGACTTTCCTCTAAACAGTCATATTGTGAGGTGAAACAAGAGCACCGCCTACGGGTGCCGGGGGCTGGATGGTGGGAAAAAATATAAGTTGAACAAGGTGCCAAATTGTCACAAGATACGCCCGTCACACTGCTTAGTATAAACTGGGGGTTTGAATAGAACTGAGGTTATTTTGAATGAATATTTTTTGCACCCATGTAGTTTCATTATCCTAGCTATTATACTTTTACAGATATACTCCGGACAAGATTCAAGTCTGAAAAACGACAAAGGGCAATAACTCAAAAAATAGGCCAGGTAGAGTTATGGTTCTTGTGCACTGCACTCCCCCTTGATGACATCTATACACCCATGAAGTTTCATGATCCTAGCTATTATACTTTTACAGATATACTCCGGACAAGATTCAAGTCTGAAAAAAACCAAAGTGCAATAACTCAAAAAATAGGCCTGGTAGACTTATGGTTATTGTACACTGCACTACCCCTTGGTTAGATCTATACACCCATGCAGTTTCATGATCCTAGCTATTATACTTGTAGAGATATACTCCGGACAAGATTCAAGTCTGAAAAACAACAAAGGGCAATAACTCAAAAAATAGGCCAGGTAGAGTTATGGTTCTTGTGCACTGCACCTCCCCTTGGTGAGATCTATACACCCATGAAGTTTCATGATTCTAGCTATAATACTTTTACAGATATACTCCGGACAAGATTCAATTCTGAAAAACAACAAAGGGCAATAACTCAAAAAATAGGCCAGGTAGAGTTATGGTTCTTGTGCACTGCACTCCCCCTTGGTGAGATCTATACACCCATGAAGTTTCATGATCCTAGCTTTTATACTTTAAGAGATAAACTCCGGACAATATTCTAGTATGAAAAACAACAAAGGGCAATAACTCAAAAAATAGGCCAGGTAGAGTTATGGTTCTTATGCACTGCACTCCCCCTTGGTGAGATCTATACACCCATGAAGTTTCATGATCCTAGCTATTATACTTTAAGAGATATACTCCGGACAAGATTCTAGTATGAAAAACAACAAAGGGCAATAACTCAAAAAATAGGCCATGTAGAGTTATGGTTCTTGTGCACTGCACTCCCCCTTGGTGAGGTCTATACACCCATGAAGTTTCATGATCCTAGCTATAATACTTTAAGAGATATACTCCGGACAAGATTCAAGTCTGAAAAACAACAAAGGGCAATAACTCAAAAAATAGGCCAGGTAGAGTTATGGTTCTTGTGCACTGCACTCCGCAATGATGAGAAGAATATAATTGCCAAGTTTGAAGTCAATCGGACTTCAAGTGACAGAGTTATGCTCCGGACAAAGAAGTGGACGCCGCCGGACGCCCGGACGCCCGGACGCCCGGACAACCGGACGCCGGACGCCACGGGTGATCCCATAATACGTCCCGTCTTCGACGGGCGTATAAAAAGGGGCATAATTTGCACAAAATGCATTTAGAGTTATCCCCCTTGATAGTATGGGTTGCTCTTTTGATGGTGAACATGTGTGCCAAGTTTCAAGTGAATGCCTTCAGGAGAACCAGAATTATAACAAAATGTCAAAGTTTTTACACAACGACGACGACATGGAGGCTATAGCAATACCTCGGGTTTTCTCCGAAAACAGCCGAGCTAAAAATCATTTATATGATTTTTTAGAGGAAATTCACCTCAAATTAAAGAAGAAGCAGTGTTCCCACTGCTTCTTCAAAATGCGGATAAAAATGGTTATTTTGCAGCATGCATGTACCCCCTCTATATTGTTTAAACCTATTTATTTTACATCTATTTGGAAACAAGTTCTTACAACTTAGATTAATCCCTCTCGATTCTGCTTCCTGGAAATTCACCAGTACTTGCGCTGATGATGTGGGCCAATGAAAGAACCAAGATCGATAGCCGCTCCCTGGAATCGAACTCAGGACCTTTGGATCAAGAGACCGACACTCTACCTCTAGACTACGGACAACCACTAACCACACACCCTCTATATGAGACAAAGAAGGCTGCTTGCAATATTAGGGGGTACAATATTCTACTCAGGGGTAAATCACCACCATATGGGGATTTTTGAAAACCATGAGAAGTATAAAAAAGTTCCTAAAATTTATGCACTTGAAGTGGGTTATCTTAGTAAAAAATGTAGGGGTGCTACCGTTAGGGAGGATGCTATTATTAGAGGAAAAACAGTACATAAATGTAACATATTACACTATTTATACTTTTTTAAAAATGCTCATCAAGAAAATCCACAAATTCTTAATTTCTTTCTAGATTTTACCTTTCTACTTTTGCAAAATAAAAGTTTTGTAGACAAAGATTAGATGGCAAGTGAGCAGGCTGATTTTAATTTGCACAGCATTTGAAAAATGGACAGTAGACAAGTACAGGGTTGAAGTTCTTTGTAAATAGAGGGGTCAGTGCAATACTTTTGTAACAGCCTATACATTATAGAAACTTACTTTGGTTTTGTGCTGACCCACTGAGTTACACTGCAATAAGACTGCACTATCAATACGAAACTTTGTATACCTCTGGGGGTAGTCTGGGCCATCAAGTGATGTTTGCTTTCTAATTGTAGTTCAAACAATGTGACAGCTAAGTCTGACTAACAACAATGATCATATTACCACCTTTCTAAATGTTTTCATTAAATATTTATGAACTACTACTAAACTGGGGCCATTACCTTCACCACTTTATTGGATAATATTGCACCATGCTCCCATAATGAGATTTTGGATTGTATACCCTTGTCAGGCTGAATGAAAACTTGGCAAAATTGCATTAAAATCAAAGTGCAAAAAGCTTCTTTTAAATTGTGGGCAGATTTTTTTTTTCTTTTTCAATTTAAAAGTAGGCTCAAAAATAAGAAAACATTTGCGTAGGCTGATCTATACCTATACCTGCCTATACCTCCTGCCAAAGCAAGAATATTCCAGGTTCGGCATGACAAGGGTTATAATCAAATTGCAGAAAACCACTGGATGCATTGATTATGAGCCAGCTTTAATGTTTAAAGTACAATATTCATACTTTTGTGGATAAAAGTAATAATGTGCAGGCTGATCTTTTGTCTGTATCTCCTGCCAAAGCAGGAATATTCCTGGTCCAGCATAAGTTTTTTAGAGAGAACTATTGCTCTTATAAGGAATTGTTCCAGAAGTAACTGTAATTAATAGTTTCAGTTTTGGTTAGTACATTAAATTTCGTTAATTTTTTAAGATAAGAAGGCCCATCAGCCCAATGATAGAGGATAAAATTCAGCCAAAAACCTATAATTCTATTTGAAACCCTATGTTGTGGGTACTCATTTAGACATGAGAATTCAAATGAGCACACCTGACTCATGAACAATGAAAGTATAACAGAAATACTAAAATGTTAAATCCTTACTAATCCCTCTATCAGAACAACAGGAAATATTTTATACTTCTTTAAGAAAATTTCCTTACCAAACAAACATCCCTTTCCGTAGAATCCGTCTGTACATCCATTTGGACAATCTCCTGTCTCCTTGTGACAATCTGACCCATCCTTACAGTTACATGTAAATCGGCACTTCCAGCCAAACTTTCCCGCCTCGTCACATACAGCCCCTTCTGTAATTTACAAATGAAGGGTTCAGTACAAGACTGTACTAAGTGTATTCATGTATACATTTTATATAGACTTAGTGCAGTCTTGCATTGAACCCTTGATGAATGCTTCAAAATCCATTTGAGTAACAACAAAAATTTTATATAAGAGGAAAAAGGGTTTCCCATGCCCCCTTGTTTCTTTGCATTTGGGCCAAAACTTTCGATAAATGACCACCACAGAATTCATCTTTTTTTTTACTAACATTCTTTAAATTAGTCAAAACAAAAATCTGATGTTGTCTGATCTTAGCCTTTACTGCCAGCTTGGTACTCAATTATTGTGAGAATAACCTGAATCAAAGTGATTAAAATTTACTTAAAATGTCCCCAAAATTAGTAAAAAGTTTGAAGCCAAATTCAAATTCAGAAGGATAATATTTGGTATGGTATGGTTAACATGTTTAATTCTGTACTGATCTGAGCCATACCCAGACAAGGTGCTCCACCCCTTGTGAACCAAAGTTTATGATTTCAGCGATCAAGCACTGCATGATGCTACATGCCAAATGTAAACATTTTTCACCCGGTTCAAGTAAAAAAGTCTTTAACCCTTTAGGTCTGATTGATGTAATAACCATAATTTTCCATCCATTTAATTGTTTTAGTCTTTTTTGAAAGAGGCCGAATAAAGAAAAACAGAACTGAACCAGGCAAGCCTTTTGGTAGAATTTTTTGTCAAACAATTACGACAGGCAGACTTAGTGCAATCAGTCAACACAAAAGCTGACTTGAAGACTCTGTGAAGAGTTATAATTTTTTTAATGGCTTCTCAACATGACTATTTTCTCCTTTACAATCCAAAGATAGGCCTCTTCTATTATCATTGAAATGACCCATATTTAAAGCAATTTAGCAGCCAATTATCATATCAAACATACTTTATCTTATATTTCTCCCCTACAGCAAAATAACAAAAGACAAGGTAATTTTATCAGGCAGACTATCCAACTATTTACAAAACATGTTCTACTGATCCAAACAACCCATTTATCCATGCAAAGTATTGGGAATTGGTTAAAAACCAGGCATATTGGAAACAAGAGGACCATGTCATGATGGTCCTTTATCGCTCACCCTCGTTTCTTTGTTATAATTGATAATGGTCAAATTTTCCAGCAAAAGTCATAATTGCAAATTTATGATTTGTAAAGAGTGTGAACAAGAAAATTGTCATTTAGGCCCCTTTTCCAATGATATGGCATGGAGCCTTCCCATTTTCAATAGTCATAATAGTACTTTTATGATTTGAGGCCTCTAAGACTATAAACAAGAAAATTTGTAAATAAGCCCCTTTTTCGTAATATGGCACAGATCCTTCCCATTTTCAATAGGATTCATCCTTTCGCACTGACAAACATTCTGACCAAGTTTCATGAAGATAAGAACATATTTGTGGCCCCTAGAGTGTAAATGAAAAAAATGTCATTAAGGCCCTTTCCCATGATATGGCACGCCTCCTTTCAATTTTCAATAGGATTCATCCTTGTGATCTGGCAAACATTATGACCAATTTTCCTGAAGATTGGGCCATATTTGTGGCCTCTAGAGCGTGAACAAGAAAATTTTCATTAAAGCCCCTTTTAACATGATATGGCATAAATTCATCCCATTTTCAAAAGGCTTCAACCTTGTGACCTGCCAATTATTATGACCAAGTCTCATGACGATTGGACAATATTTGTGGTCTCTAGAATATAAACAGGAACATTATCATTTAGGCCCCTTTTCCCGTGATATGGCACAGATTCTTCCAATTTTCAATAGGGCTCATCCTTATTACCTGACAAACATTCTGACCAAGTGACATGATAATTGGACCATATTTGTGGCCCCTAGAGAGTAAACAAGAAAATTTTAATTAAGGCCCCATTTCTATGATATGGCATGGATTGGTTGGATGCGTGTGATGTGTTGCTTTGCATATTATGTTCGACCTTTTCCTTTATGACGCTCCACGAAAAGTTGAAATTTTTTAGGGTCTTTCTGGAATTGGATATTGAAATACAGCGAAAATCTACTGTGTTTACAGCCATTGAAATTTTTCAAAATAGGAGATAAACATTTCCTAATCACAGCTAACCTTGTATCCACTACATTTTTATTTTTTAAGTAATATTGGGTTACAACGTTTCACCCTGTTTAGATCTTGTTTCTAAGAAAGGTCAATATTGCTGATCGTCATAATTAATTTTGTATACAGAACAGAGCTCTCAATAAGCGGACGTCGACATAATATACGTACAGAATTTCAGAAATTACGTCCGGAAAATCAAACCCGAACGTAAAAAATCGTCCGAGATTCGAGGAAAACGCCCTGTAATTTGACCCCGGACATTTTACTAATTTACCTAATAAGGGTTTTACATAAGTCTTCACGTGCAAAAAATTGATAATCAACGCGAGCATACACATAATAGCTGACCAAAACGAGCCATGTGTAACGCGCGGGGTATTAAACTGTCGCTATAACAACCAGTCTCTAATACGAAATCTTGTCGGGTTAGCGATGCGTCATTACCGCTTCTGTCATTATCTTTCTTGGTCGGATACAGATCGCGAGGGTCCTTTTATAGGATTATTGAAACAAACAAAATTCAAATCAGGGGAAAATTCGTTTTATCAACCGTAATTCATGCAGCTCAGACCGATAAAATTTCGAAATATCGCTTCCTAAAGCTCTTAGAACAGATCTACGGGTAATTCATCCGAAGTAAAAAAGACGCTAAACATTTACAAAAGGTCATTCGACTGTCCTCGTTTAAATACATGTAGAATCGGCTTCTTCGGAGAAAGTAGGGAAATCCCAATGACGTCATTTAAGTTGTCTGCAACATGTCTGACGAGAGATTTGAAATGACGAATTTTTCTTTACTTCTGCTATTTGGATAATTCTGCGTAAGTTTAAATAGGCTTAGAACTTTAAGTTTTATTGGCACACTACCTAGAACGTACGCCACATTTGGAACGACAGGCCGAGGAAAATTGAAGCTGCATTAATTTCTGTAATATCGCCGGATACCAAAACATCGTAACTAAAATTTGAGTGAGCCGCATTTCCTAGGCCCACCACGCAAGATACAGCTAAGGACCGATTCCAAATAGAAACTTCACATTTTCTCATATTAGTACCCATAATTCAATCAATGAAAGTAATTAAAGGGGATTGTGAAACCAAAGCTCGTCCCTACAGCTTAAATTCAAAGCTACAAGTTTTAAGGATTGGAAGTCGTTTATTCTTAGAGAACAAACCAGAATCATGGACTTTGGGAGCAAAAACTTAAATTACATTTAACAAGGAAACGAACATAGGGGGGAAGGGGGACGGCAGAAGGGGGAGGGGTTAAAAATTCCTTACTTCGTAAAAAAAATTCCTGAAATCCCAACATGGAATTACAAAAATTCCTGATTTTACCCCTTATTGAGAGCACTGACAGAGTGAAGGGTCATGGGTACAGTAGCACCCGTTTTTCGGCAGTTGTTGATCTACCAGACAACGATTAGCAATGACACTTCCCGACGGATAAACAACGCCATTTGCCCCTTTAGACCGGCGATTTTGCATTTTTGACTCCTGATTCTTTTTTCAGGCTGAAATTTTCTCAGGTTGGGAGAAATAGTCTCCCAATCAGGAGGGCGGGAGGAAGGGTAAAATATCGGGAGAATACGCAGAGATCAGGAGATATCACATGGTGTGCTCAGTTGAGCTAAAAAGCTGTATTAAAATTTGATTTGAGAAATCAATGCAAAAATAAAAACCCTATTTGGGAAGAATATCAGCAATAATGTAGCTTTCTTTCTTTTATTTTGATGATGAGGCCCATCCCACGTTACGCTATCAAAAGGGATTGGTGTAGTTATTGCACCTAGCCATTTGACCTGTGCTACCCCTCAAGAGTTAATAATAGCGCATACACAAGTCACGACATAATTTTAAACTTTTTTGCACTTAAGTTTCAAAATTTCATTTGATCAGTCAGTTAAAAAAAATTGTCGAAGACAAATGGAAAGTGTAGCTTTCCTCACTGGAATTACTTATGTAGCTGATCTATATCAATCAACCTACTGTCTTGTCAATTCGACCCTTCTGATTGGTCAGGACTGAGGTGAATTTAAGGGCCCAGAGTTGATTTCACAAAGCAGCTTAGGTAGAACAAAGGGGCGTGAATGTTCAAACCTGGAGCATGTGCACATGACATTTTCTGTTGCTTCCCGTCTAGATGGGGAGTCAAATCAAAAGTATGCAGCTGGTTTTGTCTTTTTAATACAGGGTCAAATTGACAAGAAACAGGCATAAGGATAAAAGAGCATAAAATTATGCTTTGTGTGTGAACTTATTTTCCGTCTTTGCCATAATTCATTCAAGATTTTCCAGAAAATACTGATAAATGGCCAATCCTCTCACTTTTATAACTATTCTTAAGGCAGATCTGCCATACAAATAAATTCTTGTAAATATCATACCCCACCCACTTTATTTCTATCCATATCTTACTTAAGTAAATCTAGACTTCAATTTAATCGAGACCAACACAGCTAATTAGTAATAAAAACCCTGGTTTCTCCACACAATTATTAAATACTAAAATAAGCTAAACAAACCTGATTTGTGTTGCACAATTATCCCGTTAAAAAAGAAAAACACAAAACAGATACATAACACTTTTCTCCCTGTCGCCATTTCCATTTTCCAATGTTTATTATACGGATACGTTGAGAACTTGATTCTGCGCTCCTCTTCAGCACGTCTATTGAAGTAAAACCACCCTTTGAATACGACATGCAATGAGATTTTTTTGTAAGGGGAGAGTCAATCCGAAAATGTTACTGTTTTACAATTTCCATAAGCGGGATCTTCTATCTTATGTACTTAAAAATATGTGTAGTTACGACGTTTCGTGTCGCAGCGTCTGCCCCATGACCATGACCAGCTTGGTCCGCGCCGATAGGGGAAGAGCTCCACAAATAACAAGGTCAAATATTTCTTTTAGAGATAAAAAGGCGAAGGTGAAACTGATATAGATCTAGAACCCTGGCGGATCCAAAGGAGGTTCAAACGAACACACTCAGTTTACGGGCGCAATCAGACTTTTTTGCCATACTCCATTTTACAGTGGCGCTTAATGATTGGACATGGTTTTTCGTCACATGTGGTCAAAAGTCTATCTAACACTGAGTCTTTTAAACTCGAAACCAATTTAGGCGATAAACGAAACTCTGTCTGGGCGGCCGGTAGCCTCAGTGGGACGGTCGCGGAAGGCTTCGGGGAAAAAAACGTTCGGTTTTAAAAAAGCCAGTCATCATGACTTCGGGTCGAGTTAAGGAAAGCCTGAAATTGAGAGATCCGGGCGAAAAGTCGGCACCAGAGAATTTGTGTTAGAGAGAGAGAAAGAAAATTTGACGGCGGTGGTGGAAACGTGACGGTAGGCCCCGAGCCTTGAAAAGCCTCACAGAGAGAGAGAGAAAGCTCTGAGAGAGAGAGAGAGAGAGAGAGAGAGAGAGAGAGAGAGAGAGAGAGAGAGAGAGAGAGAGAGAGAGAGAGAGAGAGAGAGAGAATGAGAGAGAGTCAGAGACAGAGAGTCAGAGAGTGAGAGAGGAGAGAGGGAGGGAGGGAGGGAGGGAGGGAGGGAGAGAGCCGGGGAGGGAGGGAGAGAGAGAAAGAAAGAGTCAGAGAGCGGAGAGAGACAGAAAGAAAGAGACGGAGTCAGCAGAGAGAGAAAGAGAGGGAGATAGTCAGAGAGTGAGAGAGAGAGTTAGAGAGACATACTCACAGAGAGACTGACAGAGTCAGAGGGGGCGGACAGAGAGTGAGTCAGAGAGATAGGGGGTGAGTCGGAGAGAGAGTGAACCAAAGTGAGAGAGAGAGTCGGAGAGGAGAGCTAGAGAGGCAGCCAGAGAGAGAGAGAGACACACACACAGACAGAAAGACAGAGTCAGAGAGACAGACAGAGTCAATGAGAGAATCGGAGAGAGCTAGAGGGAGCCTGAGAGAAAGGGAGACAGACAGACAGGGAGGGAGAGAGAGAGAGTCAGGGAGAGAGAGAGTCTGAGATAGAGCGAGACCAAGAGAGGGAAGAGTGGAGCGAGACTGAGAGAGAAACTGTAGAGAGATTGTGTGAGAAAGTGATAGAAAACCCGGAGGGAGACATGGGTGACCAGAGGGAGCATTATAGATATAGGATTTTCTCCAGTCAATGCATTCTTTTCAAAATATCATTTGTGGCGCATGAAAATTCAACTTACCAGTGTAGAGAAAATGATGTATAACCAAATTGACCAACGGACCAATTAGATCAGCCCTGCGCTCAGGATGAAAACGTTAGCGAAGCGCTTTCGAAATGATACCTCGCTTTGCACGTATGTGCACGTGCAAAGCGGGGTACCATCTCAAAGCGTTTGCGAAGAGCGTTTTTACATCCTGAACACAGATCCGGTCTCCCTCAAAGAAATCTATACTTATCCGAATTAAGGAAAGTTGGAAAAGGGTGAAGATAAAAAGAATTAGAGATGCGTAGGCGTCATTAGGATTTTGAAATTTATACGAACATAGAAGGCGACCAACATAGAATATATAGGATAAAGGCGCTATGTGGACTGTGACAAAATAAGAATGTCCTCCGTCCGCTCCTCTATTCTATGATGTATTGATTAATAATCAAAACATCGTTACTACAGCTTGAATAAGCTATACATTCGATGTTATGGTCATTAATCAACGACATATTTCGAAAGAGGATTTATTTCCATTACGCATTTGCGTAATATGCATAATGGTATTTACGCCCTTGAGATGCACGAGAGATAGACCGAAAACTCGGATGATAACTTTCAGTCACCGTTAGAAGGTAGAGAATCTATCATGTGTTAAGGATGACAAAACGGTACAAACTGTTTTCCAATTTTACCTTCTTTGCACGTGCACATGCGTGCAAAGCGGGGTTAAATTGGAAAACAGTTCGCATCGATTTGTCATCCTGAACGCAGGGCTGAAGAAAGTGAGGTGTCGATTGCGATAACGAGAGAATGATAGGCACGGGCCGATGTGAAAACATGCCGCGTTGATCTTATGACCGAAGGTCGGTCTAGCTAAAAATTCCTCAACAAATCGTAGGTCCGATGAATTACCAATTTTCGTGACGGTACACCTCTAAAATGGCAAGCAAATGATCAACCGACTTCAAATAAGTCACTGTATAGTTGTACAATTTATAGTGAGGCGTCAAAGATCAATTTTACATTGAAAATGATAGGCAATAACGGTTTCTCGATACTCACATAAACTTGCAGAACTATACTTTAACATCAATAGCCTTTATTGTTTTTATGACCACCAGTCAAACCCGCTGGTATTTTATTACGACTTTGATCAGAAAGGTAGACCGATGGTGTAAAAATTACACATTAATAAAGTTAATGTTACCTCTGACCAAACTTTTACAATAAATATATCATAACAGTAACACAACGACAAACAGGGACCAGGATTGCGAATGCTTTCGTTTTGTTTGTTTTGCACAATCTTTCAGCTTTTTACCAACAAATTTACCTACATATATTTATGATCCATCCCGCGAAAACGAACCATCTCTGAATTCCGGATTGTACACTGATTTGAAAAAGATCGGATCCAGCGGAGGTATTGATCTATTTTTGTTGCTGTTGTTCAGGACAACAAAACGGTGCAATGCGGTTGCGAATGATATCCCGTTTTGCACACGTGTGCAATTGTGTTCAAAACGGGGAATAATTCGCAAACCGTCAGTTTGCACCGACAGATTTCGATCATCAAACAGCCGTCCTGGCTTTGTATCGGGCCTGACCACGCGAACAAGTATGTGTTAAATCGTCACACAAAAAGATATCATTTAAGTATTTTTTTTTTTAAAAAAAAAAAAAACAATTTATACTGCGGATCGCTGTTGAAACTGTTCGCAATCGACTGTTATAATGTGTTTAGAGTGAGCATCTCATTTTATTAATAAATTGTTAAAGACGAGATATTGCTTCCGAAACTAGACAATATTGACCAAAAGAACGAAAGGCTTGATACAAGAGCGCGTTCAATTTTCAATATTATTATTTCTTAATAACTTTAATTGAGAATGGTTATTCTTGTCGCACTGTTTCTTTTAATTCTGTCAAATTATTCCAAGACAAAGTGAAGCGTTTTTGTAGGGTAGGACGCTTTGATAATGATTTACCCGTTTGGAGAGACGAATGCTTTACCCGTTTTTAAGTGACGAATGCGTCTAGAGAGAAGAATCTTTAACGAAAACGTGTCATAAATTTTACAACAATGACTTTCGATGGTTTAGAGCAAAATAGTGGTACAGATGCATAGGCAGCAAATAGGTCTACATCTGCTTCGCGCTACTCAATCGTTGAAGATTAAGATTAAGAGTCGCCCCCGTTTGAAAGTACCAATTCCGCCTTTAGAAAATAAACGCGAATTCCAAGTTTCAAAAGAATGTGTTTAGTAAAATTGAAGATAATGGGAAATGTTTACGTTTTCGCACAACGACGACGACAACGCCGGAGGAAACGAATTGCTCCGAAAACAGCCGAGTTAAAATAAACTATGTACACATGTATTCTTTCAAACCCTTCTGGAAGTAAGAAGTATTTTGGTTACAACTGTGGTAAATATATGTGGCGTCACTTTATACTCGTACTATTTTTTCACTGGTTGAAGCCGGGGGTTCTAAACAAGAGCTTCACAGAGCGGTGCATATACGCCCGATGGGGCTTGTCAGTAACCTTGGCTTGTCAGTAACATGAGCTTGAATGATAGCTAAACAAGGTGCCAAATTGTCACAAGATACGCCCGTCACACTGCTTAGTATTAACTGGGGGTTTGAATAGAACTGAGGTTATTTTGAATGAATATTTTTTGCACCCATGTAGTTTCATTATCCTAGCTATTATACTTTTACAGATATACTCCGGACAAGATTCAAGTCTGAAAAACGACAAAGGGCAATAACTCAAAAAATAGGCCAGGTACAATTATGGTTCTTGTGCCCCTTGGTTAGATCTATACACCCATGCAGTTTCATGATCCTAGCTATTATACTTGTAGAGATATACTCCGGACAAGATTCAAGTCTGAAAAACAACAAAGGGCAATAACTCAAAAAATAGGCCAGGTAGAGTTATGGTTCTTGTGCACTGCACCTCCCCTTGGTGAGATCTATACACCCATGAAGTTTCATGATTCTAGCTATAATACTTTTACAGATATACTCCGGACAAGATTCAATTCTGAAAAACAACAAAGGGCAATAACTCAAAAAATAGGCCAGGTAGAGTTATGGTTCTTGTGCACTGCACTCCCCCTTGGTGAGATCTATACACCCATGAAGTTTCATGATCCTAGCTATTATACTTTAAGAGATATACTCCGGACAATATTCTAGTATGAAAAACAACAAAGGGCAATAACTCAAAAAATAGGCCAGGTAGAGTTATGGTTCTTGTGCACTGCACTCCCCCTTGGTGAGATCTATACACCCATGAAGTTTCATGATCCTAGCTATTATACTTTTACAGATATACTCCGGACAAGATTCTAGTATGAAAAACAACAAAGGGCAATAACTCAAAAAATAGGCCAGGTAGAGTTATGGTTCTTGTGCACTGCACTCCCCCTTGGTGAGGTCTATACACCCATGAAGTTTCATGATCCTAGCTATAATACTTTAAGAGATATACTCCGGACAAGATTCAAGTCTGAAAAACAACAAAGGGCAATAACTCAAAAAATAGGCCAGGTAGAGTTATGGTTCTTGTGCACTGCACTCCGCAATGATGAGAAGAATATAATTGCCAAGTTTGAAGTCAATCGGACTTCAAGTGACAGAGTTATGCTCCGGACAAAGAAGTGGACGCCGCCGGACGCCCGGACGCCCGGACACCCGGACGCCCGGACGCCGGACGCCCGGACAACCGGACGCCGGACGCCACGGGTGATCCCATAATACGTCCCGTCTTCGACGGGCGTATAAAAAATGCAAATAGACAGACAGACGACTGGGGTCATAACATAGTATGACCATTTGAGGGTAAATTGAAAATGGTTTTATGCACAACTATACGCCAAACAGTCATTTTGCAAGTTTCAGTTCATTTCAAGAAAGACCCAAGCTTTTTGAATTTCTGAAGTCTTATGCTCAACCAATTATCAGGGTTACATTGTGGCAAGATTCATTTCAATCCAATTCAATTTGTAGGAGTTGTGCACACACACACAAACAAAATCTGTAAATTTGAACTACTTTGTGAAGTAAATGGCAAATAAATCAGGAACTACTGTACACATGAACAAGAGGGCCGTTGGCCCTGGGTCGCTCACCTGAGAAAAAAGCTTCATTACCTAGGTATGTCCATGCAACCACAGAAAAAGAGATTTTCACTTATTCAATCAGATAACATTTGAAATAATCCTTCCCCCCCTCTGCTCCTCCCCTGGTCATTATTCATTTTAAGCTTTATTCATAAAAGGTCTGTGATCAGCTAATCTATGCCAGATATACAGATATAAGTTGATCAATCCATGTCAAATATAAAGGCTGTAGGGATTCAAAATTCTCAACAAAGCACTCCCCCAAGATGCTCTGCACCTGGTGAATCTACAGTCATGATTTTAGCTATAATTCAATTAATGTCCATATGCTGATCATTCATACCAATTTTCAAGTCTGTAGGACTCCTGGTTCATCAGAAGAAATTTAAAGATTTCAAAAATGATCCAAAGTACTACCCCCTCCCAAAGAAACTCAGCACCTGGTGACCCTACAGTCATGATTTAAGCTACTTATATTAATGTCAATATATTGATCACCCATTACAATTTTCAAGTCTTCAGGGTTCCTGATACAGGAGAAGAATAAGGTTAAAGATTTCAAAATTGATCCAAAGTACTACCCCCTCCCCCCTAATGCTCCGCATCTGGTCGCCCTACATTCATGCTTTTAGCTATTTTATTTAAGATCCATATGCTTATCATCCATGCCAATATTGAAGTCTGTAGGGCTCCTGGTTCATTAGAAGATGAAGGTTAAAGTTACAAAATTTTCACAAAAGTACTACCCTCTCCCCCCTTGTGCTCTGCACCTGGTGGCATTACAGTCATGATTTTAGCTATTTTTATTAAGGTCTATGAGCTGATCCTCCATGCCAATTTTCAAGTCTGTAGGGCTTGTGGTTCAGAAGAAGAAGACGGTTAAAGATTACAAAATTTTCACAAAAGTACTACCCTTTCCCCCCTGGTGCTCCGCACCTGGTGAATCTACAGTCATGGTTCTAGCTATTTTTATAAAGGTCCATATGCTGATCATCCATGCCAATATTCAAATCTGTCAGGCTCCTGGTTCATCATAAGAAGAAGGTTAAAGATTGCAAAATTTTTACAAAAGTACTACCCCCTCCCCCCTGGTGCTCCGCACCTGGCAGCCCAACAGATATGGTTTTAGCTATTTTTATTCAGGTCTATGAGCTGATCATCCATGCCAATTTTCAAGTCTGTAGGGCTCCTGGTTCCGAAGAAGAAGAGGCTTAAAGATTACAAAATTTACCCAAAGTACTACCCCCTCCCCCCTGGTGCTCCGCACCTGGTGGCCCAAAAGATATGATTTTAGCTATTTTAATTCAGGTCTATGAACTGATCATCCATGCCAAGTTTTAAGTCTGTAGGACTACTGGTTGAGAAGAAGAAGAATTTTAAAGATCTTCTTAAAATTTCACTGTTTGTTGCCATAGCAACCAGAGTTTTTCATGGCTTTCAATTCTTTTAGCTATTTTTGAAGGGGACCACCTAAGCAACATTTCTGTAAAATTTGGTGTTAATTGGCCAAGTAGTTTAGGAGATGTTGTTAAAGAAATTGTTGACAGACGCCGGACGCCGGACGACGGACGACGACCGACGGACGGACGCCGGAGGAAAGGTGATCACAATAGCTCACATGAGCACTTCGTGCTCAGGTGAGCTAAAAAATAAGCCAGGTAGAGTAAGGGTTCTTGTGCACTGCACTCCGTTATCATGAGAGGAACATAGCTGCCGGGTTTCCAGTCAAATCAGGCTTAAGGTACAGAACAAGAGGGCCGTTGGCCCTGGGTCGCTCACCTGAGAAAAAAGCTTCATTACCTAGGTATGTCCATGCAACCACAGAAAAAGAGATTTTCACTTATTCAATCAGATAACATTTGAAATAATCCTTCCCCCCTCTGCTCCTCCCCTGGTCATTATTTATTTCAGCTTTTTTCATAAAAGGTCTGTGATCAGCTAATCTATGCCAGATATACAGGCTGAGTCTGAGACTTTTAAAGTTTTCTTTAATGAGTTGATCAATCCATGTCAAATATAAAGGCTGTAGGGACTCAAAATTCTCAACAAAGCACCCCCTCCCCTAAGATGCTCTACACCTGGTGAATCTACAGTCATGATTTTAGCTAATTCAATTAATGTCCATAATTATGCTGATCATCCATACAAATTTTCAAGTCTGTAGGACTCCTGGTTCATCAGAAGAAATTTAAAGATTTCAAAAATGATCCAAAGTACTAACCCCTCCCCAAGACACTCAGCACCTGGTGACCCTACAGTCATGATTTTAGCTATTTTAATTAATGTCAATATATTGATCACCCATGACAATTTTCAAGTCTGTATGGTTCCTGATCCAGGAGAAGAATAAGGTTAAAGATTTCAAATTTGATCCAAAATACTATCCCCTCCCCCCTAATGCTCCGCATCTGGTCGCCCTACATTCATGATTTTAGCTATTTTATTTTAGATCCATATGCTTATCATCCATGCCAATATTGAAGTCTGTAGGGCTCCTGGTTCATTAGAAGATGAAGGTTAAAGTTACAAAGTTTTCACAAAAGTACTACCCCCTCCCCCCTGGTCCTCTGCACCTGGTGGCATTACAGTCATGATTTTAGCTATTTTTATTAAGGTCTATGAGCTGATCATCCATGCCAATTTTTAAGTCTGTAGGGCTTGTGGTTCAGAAGAAGAAGGTCAAAGATTACAAAATTTTCACAAAAGTACCACCCTCTCCCCCTGGTACTCCGCACCTGGTGAATCTACAGTCATGATTTAAGCTATTTATATAAAGGTCCATATGCTGATCATCCATGCCAATATTCAAATCTGTCAGGCTCCTGGTTCAAAAGAAGAAGAAGGTTAAAGATTACAAAATTTTCACAAAAGTACTACCCCCTCCCCCCTGGTGCTCCGCACCTGGCAGCCCAAAAGATATGATTTTAGCTATTTTTATTCAGGTCTATGAGCTGATCATCCATGCCAATTTTCAAGTCTGTAGGGCTCCTGGTTCCAAAGAAGAAGAGGCTTAAAGATTACAAAATTTACCCAGAGTACTACCCCCTCCCCCCTGGTGCTCCGCACCTGGTGGCCCGAAAGATATGATTTTAGCTATTTTTATTCAGGTCTATGAACTGATCATCCATACCAAGTTTTAAGTCTGTAGGACTACTGGTTGAGAAGAAGAAGAATTTTAAAGATTTTCTTAAAATTTCACCTTTTGTTGCCATAGCAACCAGAGTTTTTCATGGATTTCAATTCTTTTAGCTATTTTTGAAGGGGACCACCTAAGCAACATTTCTGTAAAATTTGGTGTTAATTGGCCTAGTAGTTTAGGAGGAGATGTCGTTTAAAGAAATTGTTGACGGACGCCGGACGACGGACGACGACCGACGCCGGAGGAAAGGTGATCACAATAGCTCACATGAGCACTTCGTGCTCAGGTGAGCTAAAAATATTAAATCCTAAGCACAAATAGATAGCCAACAGAGTCATTGTGGCAAGTTTCTTTTCATTCCCATCTAAATGAAGGGGAAAATGAGCTGACAAGAAACTTTGTTTTGCATTCAACTCAAGGGCAGATAATTCAAGATAACCCAAGATTGACTGGAGCATTTTGAATTGAAAAGTCTTATGCACATCTAGACATCAAAGAGAGTAATTGTGTCTAGTTTCAGCTCATATCCATTGAAAGTTAAGGAGGAGTTGCACACAAAAAACGGTGATTTTCGTTCAATTCAAGGGCAGATAATTCTAGATTTCTAAGGAATGACTACAACGAGTTCAATTTCAAAGGTCTTATGCACAACTAGACATCGAAGAGAGTAATTGTATCTAGTTCAAGCTCATATCCATTGATAGTTTAGGAGGAGTTGTGCACACAAAAATAGTGATTTTCGTTAAATTCAAGGGCAGATAATTCAAGATTGCTTGGGAATGACAAAAACGATTTCAATTTCAAAGGTCTTATGTACAACTAGACATCAGAGAGTAATTTTGCCAAGTTTCAGCTCATTCCCATTGATAGTTTAGGATGAGTTGCGCACACAAAAAATTGCTTACAGATGGACAGACAGACAGCCGGCCGGCCGAAGCCATAACATAAAACGACCCTTTGGGCGTATAATAAACGTAAATTTAGGGTACTTGTTGAAGCACAGGGACATGTCTCGCTGATTTTTTGTTATATATAATAAGAATATCAGCGGGGCATGTCCATATAGGTTGAAGAGGCGATCTTTTTGTGAACACTGTGTCTCTTTTGGCTTTTACACCAAAGATGCATTCTTGAGATTACCCATTTACTGTTTTACTATCTATGATTTTAAGAATGATTTCATCATACGTAATACGCATCTTTTAACACCGCCAAATCGATTTAAAGCGAGGAGTGGAATGTTGTATGATGGTATCTATGGATCTATTTATGTATCCATTCATCCATCTGTCCATCCATACATACTGCCTAACTTCCCTTTCGGGTATTACTGGCAGGTGGCTCATTCTAGATATTATCAATTTTGAGTGAGAAATTCCACAGGCAGTGCAATCTCTTATTGAAGGGGATTCATCAACTGCTTTCCATTTACAGCTGTGTGGCCCGAGGCGGTGACTACTTATTAGCAGGTCGAAGTACATACGAGTATGTCCTTTCTTTCAATAAGTTGTCATTTCCCTCGATTTCGACGAATTGGCAGCTATGAAACGCCTGCGTGACAAATAATCATTTTCAGCGTCGATGTATTATCTTTTCTCGGTGACTTTTCTTTTGAGAAATGTCATATCTCAGAATTTGATAAATGCGCTATTTCATATAAGACTGGTAAAGCTGCCCTGCGTTTAGGATGACGACACAGTGCAGACTGTTAGCAAATTATACCCTGCTTTGCACGAAAGAGGGTCATAGTGGCCCTAAATCGTTCACATGGGTTAACTAGCTTTAGATCTGACCACTTAAACTAGTTTTTAACCACACTTAAACCAAATTCAAAATTGACCTAGATTCCACGAAAATGATCATTCTGACCAATTCTGGGGTTGATTGAGGAAAAATTTAAAGCCTCTGGTTTGTCTACAAGGTTTTTCTAAGATTTTACCTTGTGACCTTTCTTTTAATCTGAGTTGACCCAATCTTGAACCTGACTAAGATTTCATCAAGGCAATCATTTTGACCAATTTTAAGTTGATTGGGCAATAAATATGACCTCTAGAGGGTCTATAAGGTTTTTCTAAGATTTGACACCTTGACCTCTTTTTTGATCCAGTTGACCTCATTCAGAACTTGACCAAAGTTTTATTTAGATAATCATTCTGACCAATTTTAAGGTTGATTGAGCAAAATATGTGGCTTCTAGAGCGTCCACAAGGTATTTCTAAAATTTGACCCCTTGACCTCATTTTTGACCCCACTTGACCCAATAACGAACTTGACAGAGATTTTATCAGGATTATCATTCTGAACAATTTTCAGGTTGATTGAGCCAAATATATGGCTTCTAGGGTGTCTACAAGGTTTTTCTTAGATTTTAACCCTTAGCCTCATTTTTTGACCCCAATTGACCCAATTTCAAACTTGACCCAGATTTCATTAAGCTAATCATTCTGAACAATTTTCAGGTTGATTGAGCAAAAACATGGTCTCTAGAGTGTCTACTTGGGAAATGTTGACAATGGACGACACACATCTCATGACAAGACATCATGCGACAACAAAAGCTCACCTTGAGCACTTCCTGCTCAGGTGAGCAAAAAAGGGGGTTTGTTTTACAAGTTTTATCATTGGATAATAATGCACTTCACACAACCACAAAAGCTTGCCTTGAGCACTTCGAGTTCAGGTGAGCTTAAAAGGCAAGTGGCTGCTTAGGAGTTTTGAGGACTGTTTCAAACTGATCCATCAAAATAGTAAATGATATGAGCGAACATCAAATACATACATTCAAAAATCATTATTCAGGGAATAGCGCTTTTCCTGTTTTCAAGATTTTCCGCTAGTCTAAATGAAAAGGGATATGGACAGCAGTGAAAAGAGGGAATAATTTGGAATAAAACCATGCCATGTTGTAGAATATCTTAACCCTTTCCTGTTTTACAAAATTTTAGACCTGTCCAAATTAAAAGGTTTTGCAAACGAAAATTTAAAGTGGATTTAATTTGAAAAATAACCATTTAGTAGGGTAGAAAATAGTGTGGAAAAAGAAGAAATTGCTTGTCAGAAGCAATTTCTTCTTTTTTCACAATGTTTTCTCAATCATAAAATCACAGGCACGTAAAAAGCTGGTGTTAAGCAGCAAAGGGTTAAGGGAAAAGGAGAAGTTGCTTCTTACAATTAATTTCATCTTTAACTGCTAGAATTTTCAAATTATTCGAACACCGGACAAACAATTCTAGGACTGTACAGAAACAGGTTAAGGGTGCATTGTTCTATGTGCTCTCCTGACAGTTGTTACAAAATAAGTAGATCCCTTATCCTGTCACTTAATTTCAGACATGGCTGACAAATTCCTATTTCTAAATATCATTTGCCTTGAATATATACTATTGTGGACATAAACATAACGTTAGTTGTTAGTGGTCGACCTGAATGTCAAAAATACAGCCTATTCAAGCTGTAACTACAACAATTAAGGTACACATTCACAAAAAAAAGGCTTGAAACAAAATGGCAAAAAGTGAGGTAGGTCAACTGATTAATCCAGTTTGCATCGTTAGATTTGTCTAATCCATTCAGTTTGCATGGTTAGATTTGTCAAATCCATTAAGATTGCATGGCTAGATTTGTCAAATCCATTCAGATTGCATTGTTAGATTTGTAAAATCCATTCAGTTTGCATGGTTAGATTTGTCAAATCCATTCAGATTGCATGGTTAGATTTGTCTAATCCATTCAGTTTGCATGGTTAGATTTGTCAAATCCATTCAGATTGCATGGTTAGATTTGTCAAATCCATCCAGTTTGCATTGTTAGATTTGTCAAATCCATTTAGATTGCATGGTTAGATTTGTCTAATCCATTCAGTTTGCATGGTTAGATTTGTCAAATCCATTCAGTTTGCATGGTTAGTTTTGTCAAACCTGTTCAGTTTGCATGGTTTGATTTTTCTAATCCATTCTATAAATAAAAGCAGTGATCTAAGAATTTATGGCCAAGTTTCGTGTATCATCAAGTCTTCTCCAACATCAAGCAAATTCAAGATAAGTCATATCATTTCAGTATTTTATTCATTATCAAATCTAAAGAAATAAGGAAAAGTTTTTATTGCAAATCTTCCTTAAAATTAGTATTATTTGTTCTTTCATTCATGGGAATGGTAATCATCTGAGAAAGGCAAAATGTCTTGATTCAGGTCAGTCTGCTTAGTGTACACAGGCTAATCAGGGTAAAAACATTTCATGTTTTCCTCTCAGGTTTTTCATTTGTAGAAAGATAATTTTACCTAACTAGATATATTTGTAGTCATGTTTTTGAAATACACTCTCTGCAATGCTTTTATGGTGCTTTACACAGTATGAAATTGGTAAGACAGAAATTCAAAATTTTGCAACATGAATTATAACAGATGCCAACACTTAAGGTACAAATACCTCAACTTGAATGCTTAGTCAATCAAATTGCAAACTATAATCAACATTCTGTTATTTTGTCATTTTTCATTTAAGTTATCTTTTTATATAATTTAGTAGCTTTTTCTATGATAGAACTTCAAGAATTTCATGGTATTTATTTCTCAAATCCAAAGCCTTGGAGGAAAGCAATACATTTCAACTAAAGCATTATTTACATACTGTAAGTTACAGATAATTTCACTGTCTATTGATCTTTTGATTGACAATCTGTTAAATTCTTTTGACGATTAATCTGAAAATAATGCAGTGCTGCTTTCAAAACAGGCATTTTTGTAATTATTATTCGGAGGAAACATGTCTTGTTTACTATTTTATATAGTACACTACGTTTTTCACTCTTCAGGTAACTCTTTTGTTCGAATTAACATCTGTAGGATAGTTCAAACTGTAGGCTTGTCATCGGTTTTGGCAGGTTCTTTTGTGTCATCCTTGAGTTCGGGTTTTGTGGGTTCTGGAAATAGATAAAATCAAGGAGTCAGTGAAAAGCTGTTGTAAGTGCATATATCCATATTTGCACTTACAGTAGTTTTGCACTAACTTCTCAAAATGAAGAGTTGTAGAAATAATACCTTTTTTTTCAGATTTAGTGCATTAGAAATAGTAATTCTATCTTACAATGCATTTATATTTGGAATAATCTTATTAAGCTAAGCTGTATCATTTCCTTATTTGAGGGGAAAAGCTGAATAATTGCAAGTGCTAATATGATCCATGAAAACTGGCACTTACAATTTAGTTGATTAGCTATTAATTTACAAATTGTTAGATTAGATTTACATTAGTAGATTGGTATGTAACTAGAAAGCCATGAATGGCTTGTGTCGCTCCACAGGCTTGAAATTCTTGTAAAAACAAATAAATGTTTTGACTAGATTTTTAGACATTTGGGGTTCTACTGATGTTGAAAATGATTTTCAAAGTTTCAACTATATAACAAATGGAGAATTTGTTTGTTTGAATGGGTTTCACGCAGCTTTCAACAATTTCGCAGTTATATCGTGGCGGTCGGAGCACCTACCAATGGATTCCTGGTATTTCTTTCACCTGTACTACCATTTCACCCAGCCTCCGACTGCTATCTCACATATGTTTACGATTATCTACCCATTGGTGAGAGACTAACGTCGGAAAGAATATTTGCCGCCAATAGAGAAATGACCTCCACTCTTAAAAGACATATTTTCATCAAATCAAAATAATTTTGGCTGCATGATAATGGGTCACCCAAAGATCATACTAAAAATGTTTGATTGATATCCATCAGTTACATTCTGAGAAAATGATTTTCTTAGTTTCCACTATTTAACATATTGAGAAATGACCTCCGCCCATAAAATACATATTTTTCATCCAATCAAAATAATTTTTGACACTGACAAAGGGTCACTCAAGGATCATTCCAGTGAAATTTGGTTGATATCAAAAAATCAGATTCTGAGAAAATGATTTTCAAACTTTCCACTATATAACATATAGAGAATTGACCTCCATCCAATCACAATGATTTTTTGTAGACTGATAAAGGGTCATCCAAGGATCTTTCATGTAAAATCTAATTGGTATCCATTGATTAGAATCTGAGAAATCTTACTTTTTACCATATTTGGAAATTAGCCATGCCCATTAAATCCATGTTTTTCATTAGATCAAAATTTCTTGAACAACTTTGGAAAAGAGTCATCCAAGGATCATTCCTGTGAAGTTTGGTTGAAATTCATCCAGTAGTTTCTAAGGAGAAGATTTTTAAAGAAAAGTTTACGACCGTACGCACAGACGGACGCACGACGGACACAACACTATGACAATAGCCCCAGTGGCTTTCAGCCAGTGGAGCTAAAAATCATAATGAGCAGAAACACTGAAATAAGGTCAACCCTGTATAAAACAGAAATCCCGCATATGTAGCATACACCTTATTTTTGTCCTAATCAATCCATACATTTTTATGAAACCTACAAGTAGCTATTACAGAGCTTCAGTCCTTTGAATTCAAATTAATACTGCAAAGGTTTTTATTCAGCACAATAAAGTCTGGTTGTCCATACAGACAGCTTAAAGAACTCACACTGATAAAAACTCCAAATTGTCACAAAATCAAAGAAATATGATCATGTTGGAATTGATATAATAATTTCCTTCTGTTTCAAACAAAAGCACCTCATACAGATGCCTTTGGTTGGCTATTTAGTGCTGGACAGAGCTACAGCAATAGCTCTGTTTTTTGAAAAACACTTCATTGGGACTCTGTGTTGTTGTTTAATCAAGAAAGTGCACCAAAGGTTTATTAGTCATTGCAAATATAAACATACCTTTCTTTTCTGTTTGATCAGAGGCTGGTTTATCTTCACTGAAAAGAAATGTAGTATGGTATATCATACTTGTGAATCAACAAAAAGATGCATTGGATCTCTCAATATCATAATCTACAAGGGTTCAAAACAGTTAAAACATTTACTTCTTTTACAAATGTCCTTGTATGGCATTAGTACATAAACTAAGTATATCCTGTGTATGAACTTAAAAGGTGATAGCCAAAATTGTAATAATATTTTTGTATTTCAACAATTATTCTGTTGAACTTTATTTCATTTCTACCTAATTCAAAGCATTTTAACCAGATCATTTCAAGTTTTGTTTTCCATTTTAAGTAGAAAATTAAGTAGAAGGAAGGCAGTGTAGGCTGGGGTCAGACTGCACATTTGTGCAGGCTGATCTTAGTCTATATAGTCTGCCAAAGCTTTGTGTACAACAGGAATATTTTGTAAACAGCATGCAAAGGGTAAAGATTAGAAGAGGAAAATCTTCAATATCAGATTAAGACTTAAGCTACAAATTGTTTTTGAGAGCTATGGTGGACAGTTGATACATCAAATACCATGATAACAAGAAATGTCTGTAAAACATTTATTAAAACCCATTTTGCTTTTGGGGTCTCATACCATTATATAATGACTCTCTCCTTCATAAATTGAATTATAAAACATTAATGTCTCAGCATAAACAGTTGTAACTGCCTATATGCATATAGGCAGTTACAACTGTTTCCTGCTGAGCATTTGATATTCAAATTTTCCTTAAATTATTACTTATTATCATGACAATATATTTCAGTATTGTTGATTCCACCACCATGATATATCTGGTTTGTGTGTGAAATTATAGCCGGACAATCCATCATGAAATCTTGATTGTCTACAGAAATAGCTAGATCTGTTGCATAGTAGACTAATACTGCCAACTGGCCCTTTGTCCAGTTCTTTTAACCATTTCCGTAAAAAGTTCAACTGTGACCTAAACCTTTGAACATCATGACCCATAGATAAAAGGGCAACTCTTTGGGTCATGAGCAACAGTTGTTTCATGATTTTAGTAATAATCAGATATTCACCTCTGTTCCTTATCTTTCGCGTTGTCATTCGTATCTCCGCCTTCCTTTTTAGCATCCTTTTTGTCACCTTCTTTTGATTCTGTTGAGAGAAAATAGTGCAAACTTAAATTGTTTTGATAACCATTTACAATATGACAAAATTTTAAAATGCTCCCCTGCTCATCTATATATGTTGCTTTGTCTGTAGACACAAATTCCTAATTAGGATTTTCAGCTATCATGTGTGTGTGTCACTATATGGTACTGTATGGAAGGTATGTAATCTATAAACCTTATGGCTCATCAAAAAAAAATCTTGGGAATTATTTCTTTTGATTTGGTATAAAATGAGCCAGTGCAATTTTACATGTGCGCAAAGCAAGACCTTTGACAAAACTGTGTAACCACATAGTCTGACCAAGACCATATCTATGCCCTTTGTAGATAGATTGGGTCTTCACCTCTCAACAGACAGTAAATATGTTGTGTGGTTATTTAAGCTACTTAATTTTTGTGCCTCACACTCATCAGGGAAGTTGTTGTAAATGTCACACACAGGATATAAATAGTGCAAACAGACAGGCCCAAATGTAGGCAAAGAAACATTTGAAAATCTTTAAAGAGGGTTATAAGGTACATAATAATACTATGATATTACTGCAGTATTAAACTAATCAACAATAAATGTACACCCTTTTATCCATCAACCACATCGTTTTCTGTCCTGGTAATTGTCGGAAATAACACAAACAGGCTCAATTGCCTTCCTATTTAATTACTGATTTTTTTTATTGCTTTTTGGTTAAATATTCACAGAGTTTATATGTTATAATAGGTCATGAAATACAAACAAAATGTCTGGGTTTCCCCGATGATAATAATATGTCACCTTGTGTATTTTGTGCCTTATTTTTTCCACCAGAAATGTGACCTAGGAAGATTTAAAAATTGTTGATAATATGAAAGAATTACAAGAAGCAAATTTCTGTTTTTCATTTGAAGGTTTGGGAAAATAGGTCAATCTTATGAGCTTATAAGAATTATCAAAATATATATAAATATTAATGATTATTAATGTGTAAATATGTTATTTTCTATTATTTTCTATATTTATTTATACTTTTGTTATATATATGCCCTCCCATTTATTAGTCATTAACTTTACTTCTCAACACTTGTCACACTGAACAGTGAGTTTTTGAAGGAAATGTAGACAAACATAAGCCTGCACACATGTGCAATTTGATTCATATCTACATCAAGGTCACCTGTTTGGTCCTCTTAAACCAAATACTGTAAACGGGGTAATTTTGGCGGTGGTTTTATTTTGGCTATATTGGCGGTCGAGCTAAGATGTGCCAAAATTAATCCACCACCAATATTTGCCATTGTGAAATGAAAAATTCCTTTACTGGAAGGAAAAATTATCTTGTGTGATGTCCTTTTAAGGTTATATTGATTAACTTTATTTCAAAGATATTCAGACCATTCTTATTCGAATTGGAATAAGAAAATCGGCTGCCAACGTTCGTAAAATCTAATAAAATTAATTCCAAAATTGCAGATTCAAGTTGGTTTAAGTATTGTAACGAAAATCAAGGAGAAAATGTGTGAAAAACTGGCACACAAATTATTACTCTAATGAGAGGTTTGCAAACAAACTATTGTTTAGTTTGTAAAAAAAATAGACACTACTCTAGAAAATTGGCTTTCTTATACTTTCAAGATTTTAAACCACGAGAAATGAAAAATAGATAAGACGTTTTATTTTGGCGGTGCATGTAAGATGCGCCAAATTTAATCACCGCCAATAAATCGAAACTGAAAAACCGCCAAATGTGGACACCGCCAATATAAAGCCGTTTACAGTATCTTTTTTATTCTGCATGACAAGGGTTAATATGTTTATATGTTAAACTCTTGTCATACTGAAAAAAGAAATACATGTATGGCAAAATTGCATTAATATCAAAGCATTGATACACTAATTGTGAGTCAGTATTTATTTCAAAACAGATGGATTTAAACTTTTCTTGTTTTAGAAAGGATAAACAGGTGGTAGAGACTAAGAACAGTCTACACACATGTACATCAGGCTTATTTTGTCTATACCTCCAACCAAAGCACAAATATTCCAGTTTTAGCATGAGGGTTATCAGACAAACCTTTTGCACTATCTGATGATTTTTTATCCTCCTCTGTTTTTGGTCGTTTTGCTTTAGGTTTATTTGATCTATCTCTGCGTGCCCCACCTTCATTAGGACCCATTTCATCTTCTGAGTCAGAGTATTCTTCATCACAATGGATTCTTTTGTCACTAGCACGGACTGTAATGTATGCCAACATAACTTATTAATATGCATTATACTGTTATCTTAACCAGTGTTGAATTTTTCCTTAGGACACTTAAAATTTCTTTCTTGTGCATGGCAACAACAAGCCCTAAGCTTATTTGTACTTAATTGTGTATTTGATTAAAAAATTCAATATCATAGTATGTCCATTCATTTGGTGGTCAGCATTACAATTAATAAAAGAAAGATTTAGCATGGTGATTTCAAAAGACACAGAAGCAGTTCACTCTTTGGTTGTGTACATTTAGAAAAATATTAATAAACTTACTAGATATTCTGCTATCTGGATTCTCCTTGTCTTCATTCTCACTCTCATCATTTAAAGCATCTTCTGGAATGGCTGGAATGTCAAACAGAACATTAGTATAATAATTGCAGACAGACAAAAGGTCAACATTCTATAATGATAAACTGGAGAATTACAGTAAAGCAGTTATAAAACATCAAGATATTTATTCTAAAATTTCATAAGACATCGGGTCAAGTATGTCTGTTTATAACGGACGAATTTGTGTTTAAAATGGACAAATATACTTCAATGTAAATTGGTAGCTTTTATTAAGACTGAATAAATTAGGTACAAAGCCAATCTCTTACCTTGCATTTGAACACCTGGCGCATGTGGCAGCATTCTTAAGTTCTCAAACAATCGGGTTCTGTTGAGTAAAATAATGAGTTTCAATAGCAAGTATATATGAATATCAAAGAGTGACATAAGAATGATATTTCATCATTTTTAACTCATTATATTAATGGGCCAATAATTATTTTGCTAACAACTTTTGAAAGGATCACCCAAGGATCATTCTGGTAAAGCTTCATTGAAAGAGGCCCAGTGGTTCAGGAGGATTTGTTGTTCAAAAAATTTTGGGCTCAAAATAATACCCGCACTGCAACGCCCATAATCATGGGCAAATCAAAATTCCGCAAACAATTAGTGAAAAGGGTCACCCAAGGAACATTCTGGTAAAGTTAAAAGATTTCAGGCTCAAAATAAGCCCCACCTGCCAAGCCCATATTTATGGGCCAATCATAATTTCGCAAATAATTTTTGAAAGGATTACCCAAGGATAATTCTGCTTAAGTTTCATTGAAATTGACCCAGCAGTTAGGAAGAGATGTTGTTCAAAGATTTCAGGCTAAAAATAATTGAAATAGACCCAGCAGTTTAGGAGATGTTGTTCAAAGATTTCAGGCTAAAAATAAACCCCACTCTGCCACACCCATATTTATGGGCCAATCAAAATTTAGCAAACAATTATCGAAAAGGGTCACTGAAGGAACATCCTGGTAAAGTTTCATAGTAATCGGCCCAGTGTTTTTTGGAGAAGAGGATGTTTAAAGAAAAGTTAAAACTTACTTGATTTTTTCCATGTATTCATTTGTATTCTGGTTTGCCATATTTGAGGGACTGATATGTAGTTTGAAGTCTGGTCCATAATACTCAAAATAGTCATTGTAGGGCAGTTCTGAAATATGTATCAAGCTAGGATTGAAAAAGGGAACAAATTGTAATTGTAACATATAAAACCAAAAAGGTGACAAGGAACAAAAGATGTGTTTATGAAACACCTATGCCCCCAGAACCAACATTATCAGAACTTTTACCTTGACAGATGACCTTGTCCTTGTCTCATGGCCTAAACATTATTATCTGTGGATGTGTATCATAGAGATCTATCATCATGCATAATATGATCATTGTATCTTGAATAGCCTTACAGTAAATGGCAATGTTTTCTCATTAGGTATGCAGATAGACAAACAGACAGTGATAAAAAATATGCCTGTACAGTGGCATAATTTTTTATAGAACTTAATATTATGATAGGGCTTACTGGTAATTCTTTAATGCTTTTCGGTGGTTTATCGAGAAATAACTGTAGATTTTCACTTGATAATCTCACCACAAAAGCAGTGAAATTATCAAAAACTTATACCCTGTTTATGAGCATTTCATCCTATCTGACGTCATCTATGCGGGGCGAAATAAGTAACATCACAATGAACGTTGCATAGCAATCACGTGCAAAATGACCCGCTTTACGAAAATATGTCATAGAAATTTCACATTTTGTCTCATTTTTGCATTAAAGAAATAGAATAATCTTTTGTTTTTCGAGTAAGATCGATTAATATTTCATTTCATGAAAAACAAAAGCTGTATTTTCACTCGTGGCTCTGCCACTCGTAAAAATATAGCTTTTGTTGTTCACTCAATGAAATATAAATCGATCTTACACTGAAACAAACGATTATCCTCTATATATACGATTTTTAAAATAACAATACTCGTTTATCTTTCTCAAAATTCAAGCAGGTAAAATAATAATAAATATAGAATGATCAAAAGGGAAAAAGTCCTACTGGTATTATATAAATCAAGGAGATAAGACTATCCAAATTGTGGGGTCAGCGCAACACTATTGTAAGTGCCTACCATTATATAGGCACTTTCAATTGTCATGTGCTAGACCCTCGAAATGTTCATATCCACAGGTAAAGATTTTTTAATAAAAAAACATTGTTTTTTCAATATTCATCTATTCACATTTTTTTTCCCTGACAGTTCAAGGGACAATCATCTTTTACTCATCAAGAGACAAGTGGAGAAAATCCTTATTTCCTACACCCCAGATTTGAGTGGCTTACCATTAGCTACTTCAACACCTAAAGCTATGGAGGTTTCGTAAGTCCAACACCTGGCTACATTTCTAATGGTATAACCTCCCCCACCCAGTAACATCAATGGAAGATTCCACTTCTTCATAAACTCTACAGCTTTTCCATGACCTGAAAAAAAATACAATGAAGGAACTTGATTTCCTGACTCTATCAAAATTTTATACTTAAACATATTTTTATATCTACATTGAGATCACAGATTGTAATCGCTTCTTCTAATACAAGAGTTCATTTTTACCCATTTGGTAAAAAAGCATCAATAAATTTTTAGCAATATTTAAAGAAGCATAACTAAAATGTTAATCTACATTAAATTTGTCTATTGATTTCAGGACCCATTATGCCATGAATGGCTGGGCAATACACATTATTTTTTATGAACAAATAGAGGATATTGAATGAGTGGTCATGGAATACTGAATTTATTAAACGAGT
This sequence comes from Fragum whitleyi, assembly GCA_948146395.1. Taxonomy (NCBI): domain Eukaryota; kingdom Metazoa; phylum Mollusca; class Bivalvia; order Cardiida; family Cardiidae; genus Fragum; species Fragum whitleyi. Next base: position 29,920,470 of record OX411548.1, on the reverse strand, counting down.
CATCTATAAACAGATAACAAGAGCTGTCGGAGGACAGCGAAGCTCGACTATTCCTAGTGCTGGATAGTAACAGCAAATCAATATCAACATTGGAAATTCAATAAAATGAAAGTCAAGAGAATAGAATCTTTGTCTAGAGGCTGATATTATGGTCACAGAAGCATGTGCAGAGTTTCAAAGCAATAGCTTGAGTAGGAACAGAGATACAACTAACATAAAACAGTTGCACATTAAAACAAAACCAACATTTTTAAGGCCCAAAAGGGTTAAAATTCCACTAAATTAAATATCAGAGTAATGAATCTTTTTCTGTGGGCTAATATTATGGTCAAAGAAGCATGTGTTAAGTTTCCAAGCAACAGCTATAGTAGAAATAGAGATATTACAGAAATACAACATTTGCATGTAAAAACTTAACCAAGAATTTCTAAGTCCAAAAAGGGTTAAAAATCCACTAAATTCTTTACCAGGGAATTGAAACTTTGTCAAGAGGCTGTTATTATGATCACAGAAGCGTTTGCAAAGTTTCCAAGCAATAGCTTTACTAGAATTAGAGATATGACTGATGTACAACATTTGCATGTAAAAACTTAACCAAGAATTTCTGAGTCTGAAAAAGGTTTAAATTCCACTAAATTCAATATCAGAGTAATAAATCTTTGTCAATAGGCTAATATCATGGTAACAGAAGCATGTGTAGAGTTTCCAAGCAAAAAGCCTAGGTTGAAATAGAGCTATAACTGATATGCCACATTTGTACGTAAAAGCTTAACCAAGATTTCTAAGTCCGAAAAGGGTTAAAATTTCACTAAATTCAATATCAGAGTATTAAATCTTTGTCCAGAGGCTGTTATTACGGTCACAGAAGCATGTACAAAGTTTCAAAGCAATAGCTTTATTACAAATAGAGATATTACAGAAATACAACATTTGCACGTAAAAACTTAACCAAGAATTACTAAGTCCAAAAAAACGTTTAAATTTCACTAAATTCAATATCAGAGTAATGAATCTTTGTCTAGAGGCTGATATTATGGCCACAGAAGCATGTGTAAAGTTTCAAAGCAATTGTTTTTATAGAAACAGAAATATTACAGATAAACAACATTTGCACGTAAAAACTTAACCAAGATTTCTAAGTCCGAAAAGGGTTAAAATTCCACTAAATTCAATATCAGAGTAATGAATCTCTGACAAGATGCTGATATTATGGTCACAGAAGCATGTGCAAAGTTTCAAAGCAATAGCTTTAATGGAAACAGAGATTTGAAACACTTGCACGTAAAAACTTAACCAAAGCATTACGCCGCCGCCAACGCTGACGCCCGGGTGACTGGAATAGCCCCCCAATTCTTTGAATAGTCGAGCTAAAAACGAGGCTGAGCCGAGTTTTTATCTGTTTTAGATGACGAGTTTAATAAATTCTGTATTTTATGAGCACAAATTTTATATTCTATTTATAATATGACCCGAATTTTTGTGAATAGTCAAAAATTCTTGAAATTCAACATTTCAAATTTCTGCGAAACTTATAACGCCGCTTGAAACTGACGTCACAATTTATACATTATGACGTCATTTTCACGGTAACAAAATAACGTTGCTATTCTCTCTGAGCTCATTTGCATAGTTAGTCCACTAGTGTTAATAGGGGTTATTTCACTCCCACGACGTAGGTCATATTATAAACACATTTACAACGCATACATAGAATCTAAAACAATGAATTCATTCAAGAATTTTTCAGTTCCAAGATAATAAAACCTTTCTCCATCTCAAATCAGAATTTACTCAAATTTCAACCTGAAATATTCTGTAATATTCCAGAATTGTATGAATATAAAAGATATCAATCACATGTAATAAGTTGCTATAAGTAACAACTTATTAATATTTTTTTCTGATAAGAGTTATTTTAATTCTAAGTTTGAGAAAATTCTCAGTTGAGAGTGAGAAAAGTTTTATAATCTCAAGCCCTGAAGTATTTACATGTTTCTTACACTGATTTTTTCAGTCACAATTATTACTTATTTTGAGTTGTACAACATTTTGTTTATATAACTTACCTTTTAGCGTGAGATTAAAACAGCCTAATCTATCCCCTGACAAGGAATCTGCTCCACACTGTAGAACTATTGCACTGGGTTGATACATTTCCATTACTTTTGTCATGACCTGTAGTGGTTCAGGTTATACAATGTACAAAGCAGTTAATCAATAGATCTTGTGCAATCTTTTAACCCATAATCAGAAAACAAAATTTTAAATAGACCCCAATTCAAGGAAGATGCCAATACAATTTAAAGCTGGTGATATTTTACAGCATATTTCCTTCTTTTTGTCTGTTGGTACAAATACTTTATTGAAATATGTTGTGGGAAATGAAGAAAGTATTTGTTTCAATGAATTACAGCTTTTCACATTTTTTTTCTCTCATATCGTCTTGAAATTTGTTCCACTTCGAAATGTTGTCTGCAAAGTCCTATTTTTTTACATAGACAAAACTTTAATACTTGGAAATGGACTAAAGGAACACTTATTTGAAACAATTTTTCAGTCAAGAAAAAGGTAACTACCCTACGGTAACCCCATATTGTGATAGATATTCTAAAACCTTGTAACTACAGCTTTGATCAAAGTTACAAGGTTAAAAAATTACTTTGATGATATAATGCTCTCTTCCTCACATTATATTCTAAATTCTTATTATGTTTTCTTTTATTTCAGATGAGCCTCTAATCTTTTTATCAGGAAAGTAGATTTGATTTGAATTGGGGTTTTACGTCGCTTTCAACAATCTCTCAGTTATATCGCTACAACTGGAGCACCTAACGATGGATTCCTGGTATTTCTCACACCAGTACTACCACCACATCCCTTTCCTAGCCTCCAGTTGCTATTCCACATAGGTTTACGATTATCTACCCATTGGTGGAAGACAAATGTCGGAAAGGATAAGTGCCGCGGCCAGGGATCGAAGCCGTGCGAATATAGACCCCTGGATTAGAAGTCCAGCGTGCTACCAACTGCGCTATTGCCGCGGCACATCAGGAAAGTAGAACATGAAATTCTGTTAATCAAATTTTTGTGAATTCAACGACCTTGAAAGTAACTAATATTATCACACAGAGTGTTTAACCTTCCAATTTGACATACAATGATCACATACAGAAAAAATTGTATAACCTGTATTAAGGGATCATTACAGAACTGCATTAAAGCGATGTTAAACAGAATGGTTGCATAGTACACATTTTGTTTATAAATCAGAAACATAATTTTATTCAAATGTGTTTGTTATTGTGAATTTCTAAATAATCCTATATTGTTAAAAAGTGAAAGAATTGTCTCAATGAGACAATTCTAATTAGTATAAACAACATATGATTCATTTACAATAAACTTTATAGTAATAATACTACAACTTTTTAAGATATTTTGATTTAAAGAAAAGGAATTTGAAAATGGTCTCTTAACAAAACTGGTCTCTTTATAGACATGGTCCCTCTAGCAAGATGGACTATACTTACAGGCTTAAAGATGATTTCATATGAGTCATCATCTATACCATCTCGAAGTGGAAAGTTTACAGCATAATATTTACCCTTTCCTGCACCTATATCCTGGGAAAGATATGAATTGGGTTATATAACTAAAAAGTCATATTTTTTGATACATTAAGGAACATCATGAAATTGACAAATTGAGCGATTTTGGAATGCAATTGAATACATTAGATGAGCGAGTTTTGGAGGAAATTCAAGGGAAGGAATACAATATTGCTAATTTTCATCCAATTTGGACAAAATTAGCGATATCTATTACCTCCCTTTGATAAGATATACGATGATTCTTTTAGTGTGTCTTCATGGACCAATCACACTTTAAAATCCACATAACATCATAAAACAGCAAAATACTTAATCAACGTGAATGAAATATTGTTCATTTTTAACTATTTCAAAGTGCTTTTGAATAATTTTGGAGCATTTTTGAGAGATTGGAATGAGTGGTTTGGATGCAAATCTTGATGCTTGTACTGATTAATTAACTAATTACTAAATCTGTACCTTTTTCAACTCAAACTGGTAAAAAAAAATTGCAATATGGTGATTAGTTATTCATCTTTATGTACCTAGAGAACACATGTTCCTAGGAAATACTTTCCTTGTTTGATTTATTATTTGAATTTGAACCACTCCCCATATCTATGAACTCTATTGATGGTATAAAATGCCTCCTCTACTCCATCACCATGATTATTGTCAATAAAATTTCACTGAGAATTTATTTACTCACCCTGAGATCACCAGTTCCTGGGAAATATTCCCCATATTTATGAAATGAGACAGTCATAACTCTATCGGTGGTATAAAACGCCTCCTCTACCCCATCTCCATGATGTATATCAATATCTATATACAACACTCTCTGGTGGTATCTGTTCAAATATACAGAACATTTGCATGATTCCTAGCAAGGTTTAAGGTATCAGACCTGTAATAGTTTGCAATTTTTCGGAACTCACGATCTTTCACAATGTTGACTGAGGTTTCGTAATAAAATCATTATGAAACCTCCGTTAACACTGTTTAAAATCATTACTTCCGAAACGTTGCAGACCTATTACAGGTCCACTAATAACTGACTGAAATTCAAACTCAAAATATAATAATACTGTATTACCGATCGCCCTAATTTTTCAGCCAATGATCGACCGCTATTTCATTTGAAATTCAAAAAATATATCGCATAACCTGACAATCTGTTCGAATAAGTGTGCTACGTGACTTTATGTCAATATGGGCGGAGACTGTAGAACAAACCTGACAGTGACGTCATATCTTGTCTGGTGAACGGTCTCGAAGGACCCTTTACTTGTAATCGAGCATTCGAAAAACGCTTATTGCAAAAACTATTTCTATGGATTTTCAACAACTCTCACATTCAAATGATAAACAAATCGGAGTGTTCTAATTGGACATACATGTACAAGTCAAGGGAGGAATTAACTGATTTCGATTTTCAAATTTACTCAAATCTAGAATCTAACTTCTTGTTTAAATATGAATCCTTTTAATTTATCTATTCTTCAGTGCCCCCTACCCCTCTCTATACTTTTTTAAATATGTTCATTCATGACGGGTTACACGAAAATTGCCATACATTCGTAACATGGATAATCCCTGTGGGTAAAAAACTCAACATATGCTATGTATTTAGGTTTGGTGATATAAGAGGGTACATACAAGCTAAAACATTGGGCAGAACGATAAACTTGGATATTCGTTTTATTCTAAGAATTCAAAAATCGCTTAAATTACTTTGAAGCCTATTAGACCCGGGAAAGCCGTCTCGAGAATAGACCCATTTAAAGGCAACGTTCATTTGGGTATCAAAACTTACCCGGCGTTCAAAACGAAAACCTTAGCGAAAAGTTGCTCCGCTTTAAACGTGTACTTATTAGCAAAGCAGGGTTTAAATCATCATCGCTCGCAAACGTTTTTGCAACCTGAAAAAGGGGCTAACAACAACGGCTTCCGATGCATTTAAATTGCCGAGAAGCTGCTTGCTGCAAGCTTTATTGGAAATGAATGTCACGCAGTACGTAACTCGTTTTTTCTCACAAATAAAATCCTCATAGATGGGCATATCGTCCGCGAATAGCTTGCCAAATAGAATATAAAATACACCACAAGGTATTCATCGCCAATTACGACTAAAGGGTATTATTAATCCATTGAAGCCGTCTCGCCAAATGACGAAATATAAATGAAAGCTAGAAAATTATTAAATTCGCCACTCTCCTTTTTGTTTGCGGCGATTTGATTGAATATTGTATGACGCAACAAAATTGACTGACATTATTGATTGACGTAAAACTCACTGGACAGAGCTACAGATAATTTTTTGTCTTAAAGGGTTTTTACCCCCTAAATTTTTCTGTAATGCTGATTTATAATGCAGCAATGCTGAAATATATTTTAGGGTTAATATGAATGGTTATCATCTTAAATTGTTAAAAAAAAAGCTATTAACATCCTGAATAATGTCTTTGAGGAAAATTTTACAACTGCCCTATTGAATATCTGTGATGGTGTCATAACACAAATTCTTATATTTAATGGATGTCCTGTTTAAGCTGCTGCCAGTCTCGAGTTGCCTCCACAGAAAGAGCATCCATGTTTCCTTGCAAATAATTCGCTGGAGGGAAGGGGTGAATTTATTATTTTGACCAACATACAATGAACAATAGCATAAGGCCCATTACCCTTTGATATTAAAGAAAAAAATCAGAGAGGCATATGATGACGAAGGACCCAGTTTATTGTACTTTGTGGACAATAAACTGTCAGACCAAAGCCAAACCTGTCAAACTGAATATTTCATTGGGTAAATAGTATCACCCTTGTTTTCTTACCTCTATAAGAGAGAAAACTTTTGAAATTAATATAAATAACATTATTACAAGGTTGTCAAAATCCTTCCAATCTGTCAGTGCTTTCAGTGCTTTGATTCAAGACTGATGAATGCAAGATTAACAGGGTTAGAAAATAGAAACTGTCTTTGTAAGTCACAATGTTACAAATCACTTGTTTTCATTTAGACTAAAAACGGAAATAATTTGGTGGGTCGAACATTCTTGGGTACGAATAAGCAGAAATCAATTTAGTCTTTGTGCTTTTCAAACTGGAAAAATACGAAAATTTCAGGTAGAATAAGATTAGCTATCAAGAATTCTATCTAAAATTGATCCCAAAATCATCTGTTCTTCCTCTTTATGGATATGATTTGTGAAGAGAATTTGCGCTCTGGTGGTTCCGAAAGTCGTAAAGAAACTGTTAATAGATGAAATCTAGACCCATGTAAAATTGAAGATTAATGTTTGTTTACTTGAGAAAGTTATTCAGAATACTATTTTTAAAGGAAAGAGAAATTCTTTAACTGTAAAAACGGATTTTTTGCTAAGAAAATAGTGTCGGTCATTCGGAACGGAATGGTACAATTTAACTGGTCCGTTTTTTCGCAAAGACTGGAATGGTTGTGTACTTCTGTGTCAACTTTTCGCTTTGAAGTCGCCTATGTTTGGATGTCATGTTCCATAATTTATTTGGGAATATTAGGTCCAGCTTTTCATATTTTATTCGAATATCAAAATTATAGAAGACGGAAACCAGCGCTGGACACGCTCGATAAGTGTCATCTGTAGGCAATTTGAATTATGTTCCGGCGTCATATGTAAGAAAACACGCATTGAGAACCATCGGTAATGCTGATCGGCGATTTGAAATGCGTTTTTGTACCCCCTTAAAAATCTTAAAATGCGTTTTTGTTGATTTTAAATGCGTTTTCACGCAAAAACGCATCTTATCTGTAGCTCTGACTGGAGCTAGAGTTATTGGGTGAAAAATTAAGCCGATCGGTAAAACAGTTATAGTTCATATTCTGACAATATACGCGTATAACCTTGCGCTCCGCTAACGCTCCGCTTAGGTTATATCGCGTAAATTGTCAGAAATGAACTATAACTATTACTTATTACTATTTCAAAATAAAATATTGTAATAATCAAATAACATTGACTTTTACAAAGCGCCTTGGAACAATAGAGCTGACCTTGTTATAAAGACATATATTTTTGTAAATTGTTATCTTTAACCCTTTCCTGTTTAATCCCTGCTTTTTATGTGTCTATGATTTTATGATTGAGAAAACATTGTGAAAAAAGAAGGAATTGCTTCTGACAAGCAATTTCTTCTTTTTCCACACTATTTTCTACCCTACTGAATGGTTATTTTTCAAGTTAAATCCACTTTAAATTTTCGTCTGCAAAACCTTTGAATTTGGACAGGTCCAAAATTTTGTAAAACAGGAAAGGGTTAAATGCTGGCAGTATATCTTTTATTCAAAATATGTCTTATCTTTAAATACTGTATAAAACTCAATCAACTCATCTTGACAAAAAAAATGTTTCAAGTTGAAGTAAGACTTACTTGAGTAATTCTAAAATGGCAAGTACAATATCATTGACATAACAGAATCCTGAGGCTTCTGACTTTTTCGCGTGATGAAGACCTCCAGCCCAATTAACAGCAATATCTGCAGCCTGTTTGTTCAGTTTTACTGCTCCAGCTAAAAGAAGTAAATGTACAATTAGCTTTTCGTCTATGAAATACCTGAGTTGTACTTACAGTGATTAAAATAATAATTCTGAATAGATTCTTCTACTTTTCTCCTTCTTTTCTTTCTGCCTATGTAATTCATTTCTTCATTTTTTTCTACTTGCTAACTGAGAAATGACAAAAAACTAAACTATATGAAGTAGTTAGCCTTATAATCAGCATGCATTTGTCTTCAGTATGGTTCATACTAAAACAGAGGAAAAAGGATTCAATTGCTTTATAACTGTGCTTCGCAAAACTTTTAATTCAAAGGCCAACAAAACTAACCATTATTTTTTCATAAGGATATTTAAAATCAATATTTCATACTTTATATACTGAACCACAAAAGAAATATCACGCTATAACAATTTGATCTATAAAGAAATCTTATGTTGAAAAGGCTTGTTTTTTAAACTTTTCATGACCAGTCATTTACCAAGTTGATACAAAACACCAATGATAGTAATAGTAGAGATAACTGATACATTTGGCTATGTCAAACTCATAACATAGGACCCTATAGATATGGGGAGACCAGACTTACTCAAATCTAATCAGTGGTTGGCAATGGTAACCGGACAAAATCCCCTCCGGACAAAATCCCCTCAACGGTTTTTTGACATGGCGGACAGAATCCCCTCGGTCATTTTAACAACGCAGACATAATCCCCTCAATCCGATTTTTGTGGCGGACAGAATCCCCTTCATTAATTTGCTAGGGCGGACATAAGCCCCTCGTTCGGAATTACAAGGCGGACATTTTCCCCTAAATCAAAACTACAGGGCGGACAGAATCCCCTTCGTAGTTCGAGTAGAGGGATCTATGTTTATTGTTAAAGTTTAGAAATAAATTATTTGAATCAAGTCAATTATTCAATATTCTTTAAACGACTATATTTCCTGAACGAATAATGTTGCCCACTAAATAACGTGATACCAGTTAAGAAAATCCAAACTGTAAATCGGCATTTTCTATTCTCGTATACGGTCTACATTTCCACAAAGAAAAGTGTTACCTGACAATTAACGTACAAGACTTAGTATATGACGTACTAAAGTATGCTTGGTCGCGTCCTTCTTATGGATAATTTTTAAGCCTATACACATAAGAACGTAAGAGTGTTTTTGCGATGATTTAATTCATAACGAAAATTTGCTGTTTTTTCTTGTATTTGAAGGGGATTGTGTCCGCCTTGTAGATTTGATTAAGGGGATATTGTTCGCCTCGGTAATCAGACCAAGGGGCTTATGTCCGCCCAAACAAATTAATGGAAGGCAATATGGTCTCTGAATGGATATGTGTGTGTAAAGAAAGGATTTTGAGTAGATTTTTTGGACTTTGGTGGAAACTAATTTTTTATATGTTCTAAGGCTTAAAGTAAACTGATAACCATAAAAAAGCATTGTTTATTCCAGTTCAATAAATCTTTAAATTCATTTCTTTTCAAAGTTGAAAAGGAATCTCAAAGGATTTCTTATGAAAAATTACACTAATAATCAATACTTTTTTTGGCTGTTATAACTTTTACATATTTTAGTTTTGAAAAATTCCACTGACAAATTCCTCCCATCTAATAAAGAGAGTGCCAACCCATTTGAACAGCCAAGCAAATCTTATCAAAAAGGCATTTTTTTATGAACTTGGAATTTGTTTGAAAATATTGTCACCAAAGAACATCAACCGTCTCTTTATTTTCACTATTTTCTACAAGGCTCCATAATGTGATGTTTCTTTAGTGGTTCAGTATTTTACAAGGATTTTTCAGGGAGATTCAGCATTTTTCAAGGCCATCATCATTTATTCTTTGGAACAAAATATCAAACAGAACAACAAAAACACTTACCAACAGACCCGCCTGTAGACAGCTGACAGAATTCATACATCCCATCAAATACTGGGCAATCTTCACCAACATTAACTGAAATGAAACATTCTAATCTAAATATCTAACTTTTCAAATTTTCATTCATTCATAAGTGAGATATAAAACCTTATTTTCTTTTTGTTTCTTAATGTGTGAGACTATAAGTGGTTCAGTTAAATCATTAAATCAGGAGGTCAGTGCTAAACTATTGTAATTGCCTATAAACATGTATCTATAGGCAATAACAATAAATTCAACCCATTTAGAATAACAAATTAATCCTTTAACAGGTTGAAGGGTTGCATCCTAGGGTAAATACCATATTATATGCTTCGAGCACAGAGGGACCTTATAAAACTCAAAACACCCACACACTACCAACTGCACTATGACAGCAGCAAGATGATCACAATACTTCAAGTTTTCTTCAGACACAGCCAAGCTAAAAATTTGTAGGCATTAACAATAATTTTGCATTGAACCCTCAAAATGTTTTTTCTCTATTTTATCAAATGACCATGAAAATTATGTAAAAGGTTCAACTTACACCTCTGCATCTGTTTGTTATATTCTGACATATTATCTGGCCGAATACTTCGTAAGAACTTTATGTAATCATCACTGTGAAATTTGGTCATCTCTTCTTGGGTAGCTTTATGCGGTCTCTGGAAAAATATTCCGAAATACATTTTTGCTTTATTTGCCTATTGTCATGGGTGTTTCTAATAACAGCTATAAACAGCTGTGATGACGTAATCTAAACAAAGATCTTTTGAGCGATAAATAAATTACCCACTTTTTGTGTGTGTTGACACAGTCTTATTACGTGTGTAATCCTTGCTTTAGGAAGGATTGAATATTTCCATAAGGAGCTATACATAAAATATGAAAAACTATGTTTTTCTTTATTCGTGGCCTATCAAAAAGAAGGCTTAATAAATATCAATACTGGGTTGACACCTATAGAAATTGGATGCTGCACATGCCTAGTAAATCTAAAGCCTCGCCCTTGTCCCATTCAAATTTTGTTTTTAACAAAAGTACGAAAAGTCTTTGGACAAATCTATTTTAATCTCAAAATGATTAGCCATTTATTATAGTTGTCAAATAAAAATTCTAAATAATCTTGAATCACACTAAATATTCAATCATGTTAAGGTTCAAAATTTTGCAACCCCTAATTGGCAATTAGCTCATTCCAAATGAATGCAAGTCTGGCGTCGGCGATCGTAAATTGACAGGTGGTAATTGCTTGTTTAATAAAAGTAATTTGACAATGAAAAGAAAATATTTCCATAGAAATTGGACTTCTACTTGTATATTATGTGGGCAGGAAATACATAGACAATTTGTGTGAAGTAAAGAAAGTGCAAGAGGAGAATATCTTGTTGAAATGTCATGGGTTTTCTCGTCCAAAGTATTCTAATTTTGGGAATGGATGTATGCTTAATGTAGGTTGCAAAATTAAATCATGAAATAGAAAGTTTCAATTATTTCATCTGCATTTTCAGAAAAAAAGTATTGACAAATTTTGAAACAGCTGAAAAGATAATGAATGCTGCCAGTTAGAAGTTTGAAATTTCATTTCAGCAAACTTTTAAATGCCTTATTTCATCTAAGAAATGTGTGTTGAATAAAAATTTTAATGATATCAATTATAATTAGTGTCTCGTGGAATAGAGTGGATATTTATTGGTTCATACCATCATGAAAGAAGCAAAATGTCTATCATTAAATTGGCTTTGAGTTTAGCAAAGAAAAGAAAGTCTGAAGCCTGTATATGTTAAAGCGTATTGTTTTAAACAGATAAGTCTAAATAAAACCACAATGCGTTTCAAAAATTGAAATTGCCACATTGATTTTCAAATTGTAACATTGAATTTGCAAACTGAAGGGACATTGTCCCATCATAAATAATTCTTTCCCGATCACTGTCTGTAGCTCTGGTTTCTCATTCTAAACTACACTGCAACTCCATTAAAACGCTGTGGTCGGGGTCCAAGAAATGAAACAGCGGAAGAAGTGGATGTATCTGCTATAACGCTGTACCCCCCCTGCCGCCGCCGATTCCCCCCCCCCCCCCCCCCCCCGCGGTGAACAATAACGTACCGCAGAAATGTAACAGACACAGGGTCAATATTGATAACGATATCGGATATCTAAATAGGCCTATACATGTACATATTTAGGCCATGGCATTATATATTTTTAAAACACGGCAATGAATTGAAGAACAAGCGCAGTTTATTACTTTGATATTTTTTATTTTAAGATCGTTTTGTTGTCCCCAAGCTATACAAAACTATCTTTGATAAAGTAGAATCTAATCTAGTTTGTAGGGTTAAACGATCGCAGACTCATCTTAGATCTCTGAATCCCGATTTCTCGGGCCTACCCGCCCGACAGCTGAGAAACACCGATAACGACGATCTCAAAAGGGTAAAGTTAGTAAAATCCATAAAGTTTCATAAGATCAACGAATTCCATATTTTAAATGTTTTCTTCTCTAACCTGAATAATTATCTACGCAATCAAAATAAACAGTCAAATCGAAACTCTATCAAAGTTATCGAATCTCTCGGAGTGCAGGACCTCATTCTTCGACGAGCGAGAAAAAATGCCGTAAAAACAATTAAATGAATCTGTAGCTGCGACATTTGGATCGCCGATTTGCAAAGATCATATTCACGAGTCAAGGGGTTACGAAAGCTTCTCGAAAACCGTATTAGTAAAACGTTCGTAACCCTGGGTTTGACAAGATATTATTTCACGGCTTTGATTATTAAACAGTAGATCGTCAGGAAAGAAGTACAGACAATTGTGAAGCGACGCGGTCACCATCAGTTTCGCGCCATTTTCAGATTCTTTGTTCGACACATCTAAGCGGGAAATGTAGGTTTATATATAGCTTCCTGTTTAAATTTCAAATAAGTTGTCTATTTAGTGAGAGATAAGAATCAACGATAATAATTCAATCGGACTTTAAAACCTTACTATAATATGAAAAAGTTTAATGAAAAAGAAACAAAATTTTATCATATATTTACAAAAAACATAATATTTATAAAAAAATTCAACGGGATTGGCAAAGGGAGGTAATAAACCAAAAAAAAGTGGGTAAGGGGCGAGTCGCTTTTTGAATCGTTTGTCAACAGCGGTAAATGTTCAAGATTTGAGAATAAAAAACGAGATGAGCTCATTTTGCGAAAACACGGCTTCTTCTGAAGTTATTAACTTGGATTTAATCGCATCCGAGCTAGACTTTCTTTGTGTTCAATTGCGTCCCTGCCGTCGACACAGAGAAGTTGGTAGCACGCCGGACTGTCAATATTGGGATTCTGTGTATCTCCGACGGCGGCACTCATTCTTTCTGACTATAAGTCACTCACCCATGGGTTAATAATCGTAGACCTAAGTGAGATAGCAGTTTGGAGTTAGGGAAAGATTGTTGTACTCGTGAGTTTGGTACTCCAGCGATAGTGATGTAACTAAACGTCTGTCAGCCATCAAACTAGCCATTTCTCTCTGACCAGAGGCATTTATCGCCACCACTGCCCCGCGGGAGGTGTGAAAAACAATTGTATTGATTTACCTGGCTTCGCTCAGTATCGATTTTTATCTCAGTGGGTTCACCCTTCGATCTAAAATCGCGATCAAAACAGCGTTAAGTGCGGATCGGGTAACATCGCCGCAGCATCCCAAAAAGGTCAACCCCCCAAATTTCGGGAGCCAAGCGGACCCCGCGTTATATTGGATTTAGCGCTCTAACAGATTTCGTTATAATGGAGTTGCAGTGTACTTCCAAATACAGGGTTTTATTCCAGCATCTACAAAATGGGGTCCAAGGGACTCAAACATTGGTATCATAGGGATCCTTACTTAAGACTATATTTCTTTTTGGATATCAGCTAGTTTTTATTTGAATATTGAGCTATTTCTTGGATGAAGGTGAACAAAGAAGTGTAGACAGTTAATGAATCTTTTGAGCTCAACACCAGGAAAGTATTGAAGACTGTTGAAAACAGTCTTCAATACTTTCTGAAGTTGAGCCCAAGAGGATCCATGGGACTCACATCAGATAGTTTTGGGAGTCCTGGCTACTTATATGTGAGGCTCATTTAGACTCGCAAAATCTGCGTTCTTTAAAACCCTATAAATATAAAATGCAATACATTGTAGCTGTAAAAGTTTCATGACTTGACTCCTGAAAAAGTATATATTTCGAACGGAAATTAAATCACTTACATATATCTCCATTTTTCTGTACAATCCATAGTTGAGAATCAGATTGTGAGTCATCCTGATTCTATGAGGCTTCATTGGATGACCTTGTCCATAGTAATAGTTGCCAATATCACCTAGAAATCAAAATTCAGTAAAATTTGTATGTAGCAATCATTCAAGGGCCCATTATCTAGAGTTGCTTGAGTGCCGGATTCATTTTACAGACCTCAATACTCTGATAAAGTATGTTTATCAGAGAATGATACGCTGTTTTTATAAAACTAGAGGCACTTAAGTGCCTATTCCCTCTGCAGGCATGAATCTTGCGATAATGATTATTAGCAGGGAATAATGATTCTTATAAAACAAAAGATGAAACTCACACACACAATTATACTTTTCAGCATTATTGGAACTTCAGAACTTTCATGAAAAATGAGTTGAAGTCAAACAACTATTAACCCTCTGGACCAAGATATATTCTTAAAGTTTTCCATATTTTTACCATATATGGAAATCATTAAAAGGTATGTTATCCATCTCATTTAAAATACTTTTTTACAATATGATAAAAGACACAAAATAATCATTCTTGTACAAACCTGTTGAAATCCACCTTTACTTTAAAAGAAAATGATTTACCAAGTTTTTGATATATATCATGTATGAATGTGACCTCCACCCATGAAAGTCATGTTTTCAATCTGATCATCATAATTCTTTGCAGGTTGATAAAAGGTCGCACTAGGACCATTCAATTGAAATTGGGTTGATATCCAACATTTGCTGGTAGTTACTGAGAAAATGGTTATCAATGTTTCGTCTCTAGATAGATATTACATTAAATAGAAAAGACCTCTGCCTATAATTTATTCATCAAATCACAATACTTTTTGGAGTTGGATACAGGATCACCAAAGGATCACTCAAGTGAAGTTTGGTTATAACATCAATAGGTAAGGGGCTTAGAAATGATTTACAAAGTTTCTACTATTTAAATATAGAAAATTGACCTATGCCCATTAAAGACATATTTCCCTCTGATCACAATATATTTTTTTTGTAGTCTGATAAAGGCTCACCTAAGGAACATCCCAGTGAAATTTAGTTTATACCCATAATTTGGGCTTTGAGAAAATAATATTCAAAGTTTTCCCTTCACAACTTAAAGAGAAATGAACTCCACCCATATAAGACAAGTTTTTTCTCAACACAATGAAATTTTGTACTCTGATAAAGGATCACCCAAGGATCGTTCCAGTGAAATTTTGTTGATATCCAGGTAAAAGTTTGTCATGCTAATGCAAACAACTACTTCTATGCCAACTACAATGCAAATGATGCCTAAGCGAGCACAATACCTCAGGTGTACTTCCAAAACAATCAATACCTAACATTTTGGTTCCACTGGACCTCCATAGATTAAGAATGTGTAATAATGCCAAATCAACAAATTTCAAAATTAGTTTCAATCAATTTGGAGAATATTTAACGAAAATGAAAACTGTTTAGCATTTTCAACAAATATCATGCCCTTAACTGTGTTTATCCTAAAATTCATTTTCGATACATAGAATTCGGGATTCTAGGCTTCCATAGTTTACATTAACCCTTTGTTCCCGATATTGGTTACGCTACAAATGGCGACTTGGGGCCAAACAAACAAAATCAATGAAATGAAATTAATCACTGACTCTTCTTTGGACGAGCTTAAATCAGATTTTGCCATATTTTACATTAAAAACAATAATATCCTCAAATTGATTTCCTTCAGAGCGCGGAACCAAACAGGGAATCCTCCGATTGACCCTACACACGAGTCGATAACAATTTATGAAATTACGCGATTGCGACTATTTTTGGACCCTTTTTGGGGTGTAAGCCTATCATATAGATTCCGTATGTAAATGATGAAGATATACTTACCGTCGTAATAATAACAAATTCTTTTTTTGCTATGGGGTTGCGATGCCATTTTGTTAATGTTGAATTTACCACTGCCTCTGACGTCACTAATTGTCCTGCGCCACCTGTAGGGAAAACACCCTTATGGGGAAGATAGACAACTGTCTGACTCGCAGTTTACGGAAAAGGCCGAGTGATGTTCGGAATGCTCACGGTCTGACTGTTGGCACGCCATTCAGCCTTGACTCGGTTCAGGATGAGAAAACGGTGCAAACTGTTTGCAAATCATAACATAGAGAGCCAGGAACTATTCATCGCTTCAAAAAAGAACTAGAACTTGAGCCCCTAGAAGAAAGAAGGAAAAATCTGCAACTTGTCCTAATGTACAAGGTGGTTGAGGGGTTAGTACCGTCCCTGCCTGCATCAAAATTCCTCACATTCCAAAAGCCAAAAAGGTCAATTAGAACAAAGAAATACACTGATCACATCAGCACAAACATAGTAGAAAAACATGTTTGCAACAACACAAAAAGTCTAGTCATACCCACAGCAAAAACAACACAATACAAGCACTCATTCTTTGTAAACACCACTATCCAGTGGAATCACCTGCTAAATGCAACAGTGCATGCAGGCTCATTAGCGGCCTTTAAGACGGCCCTCAAAAACGAGAGCCAGTAATATGGCAACACACACTTCCGTTGTATAAAAGCCTTTTAAGGATTCTACAACGTACACATACAGATACCGCGGCCTCGGACTACAAATCTCTAACGATCTAAAATGGAACAAGCATATCAAATCATATCTTGAATGGGGAATGCCTTTGCGTTTCTCTCTCTCTTTCCCTCTCTCTTTTTGCAACGCAATAAATTATGAAGGAACTGAAATTTAGATAAAGAAACGATTTACCTTATAAATTGTACGAGGGCCGGGCTATGATCAAAAGGTTTTTAGACTTTAAGCATATTTTCTATCGAAGACTGATGCCCGACGACCTAGAACTTTGCATGAGTTGAACTGTATACGTTTTGACTACGAATTTACAAAGTTTAAGTAGAATAGCATTAATTCACTCAATCCGAGTCAAATTGAGTTGAGATCATTTTCCCCAAAGAGTAATCCAGAACTAAATTGGGAGTATGCAGAGGCGCTGTCAGACTGTTTTTTACAGTGCCGTCTCTCATACTCGTAATTGAACGAAATGCAATTGAAATACCACCTTTTTTGGTCAAATTCGATTTTTTTCAGTTTTCAAGAAAACAGACCTTAAAATTTGATAAACTGATAACAATCGACCATTTTCCAACATTCTTAAAATCAAATATCATTTTTTCTGAAATTATACTATCAAAAAAGTTTTGGTGCTTAGCAAAGTTTGAGTTGTATATTTTACAATGACCATGACCCGACGAAACAAAACCTCAGGATTCACGTGCTTCGTGTGTAGTGGCCAAGTTATTTCTGGCCCGAGCGGGTATTCTTGCCCGGTTAAACAGAGTACCTCTCAGCTAGCAGGCTACCAGCTCTAGACTGATCCTATTTCAGACTATCAAAATAAGCCTAGATATGCTATTCTGATATTTGACAGTGAGACCAGTCTAAGCCTCGACCCGAAAGCGGGCAAGAAATAAGTTGGCCCGTTAGATCTTCCTTTAGTCGTTTCGCTTCGGACTTTTCCCGTGAAACACAGCTTCTAACAACATTGAATGACTTTCTAATCCAATATGATAACTACAAACAGGTAGATAGAGCAATTCTAGACTTTTCAAATGCATTTGATACTGTCCCATGAAAAACTCCCTCACTAACTGAATCACCATGGAAGTAAAATGGCAATGGGTTACATCAATTTTAAAAAGAACTATGCGAACTGTTGTATAAGGAGACTACTCTGAATCTGTCCCAGTAGACTCTGACGTCACCCCAAGGTGATGTACTTGGTCCTCTGGCATCTATTTATGCCACATTATTGACATCCTAGATCAATGTCGATTCTAGGATTCAGGAAGTGGGTGAAAATCGGCAAAATTGCCAAAAAGATGGGAAGTTTTGCTCTTTCTCTACGTAAAATAATCCCCCATCATCCCCAGAAATAGGGGGGAATTTTCAAAAGTATGTGCTAAAATGTGCAATTCCCCCTCCTAGAATAGACACTGCCCAGATACAGTTTTATCAAAAGTCCGACTCTTCGCAGAGGACTGCCTACACAGGCACTTGGATTCAGGTTTTGACAAAAACCTTATTTCACTATAATAAATAATAGACAAGGTAGTGCAGTCGCCATTTTCTAAGGGAACGGATGTTTTTACAAGCATTTTGGTTCTCGATTCTCACGAGTAAACACGTCCTGTGACGGAAGCCAACGATGCTTGTAAAAAACATCCATTCTCTTAAACATGGCGGCTGCACTACCTTGTCTATTATTTATTATAGAGAGATATGAAAGTAGTGAAATCCTGAATGAAAGTGCCTGTGGACTGCCTACTGTACAGAACAATTAACAACTTCAACGATAATTCGGAATTACAAAATGATGATCTCAAAACCCTTGAAATATTGGCAATATAGGTAATGAGATTTAATGCAAAAAATGCTACATAATGAGTATTCAGAAATAAAACATCAGAATTCTACACTTTGGATAATCACATCAGGGCTCGTGTTTGACCCTTAAACCAGGGTTTTGACCCTCAAAAATATGAAAATAGCTTAATTTGACCCATAGAAATTTCTCCCAAGGGGGTCATTTTGACCCCCTTGAGAGGAATTACCGAGGGTCAAAACATGGTTTTACACCCAAGATTTTTACAAATCACTTTCTAAAGTTTTACAAATCAATTACTCGTTTTATATCATTATAAGAACCAGTTTAAGTGACACTTAAATTTGCAAAATTCAACTTAGGATTTGCCTTTTCTGTTGTTTTGACCCCTTTAAATTCAGATTTGACCCCCAGAATTTTTTAGGTGAGGGGTCAATGACTCGTAAATATCAAACACTAACACGAGCCCTGCACATCCTTGAAGAAGTCCAAGACAACCCTTACCTGGCTCACAAATCTCTTCCAACTTGAACTGGAAAACCAAGGGCGCAGCTCCCATTGCGCATACTATGCAAGTGCGTATATAAAGAAATCCTCTTTCCAGAAATATTGTTGATAAATGATCATAACATGGAAACTACAGCTTATTTAAGCTGTAGTTTCGATGAATTGAAAATTCACCAACACCAAATTCTTGAGAAAAAGGGAGCGGATGGAGGGCATTCATCTTTTGTCACAGTCCAAATATCGCCTTTATCCTATATATTCCTTAGTGGTGGCCTACTGAGTGTTTGGGAGGAGAAGATTTTCAAAGATTTCAAAGTGAAAAAATGCCACGCCCTGCCACGCCCATAGTTGGGGGCCAATCAAAATTCTTTGAACGATTTAAAAAGAGGGCCACCCAAGGATCATTTCTACAAAGTTTCGTTAAAATCCGTCCATTGGTTTGGGAGGAGAAGATGTTTATGGAAAAAGTTTACGCACGGACGGACGGATGCACGCACACATGCACGGAAGACAGACACTCTGCCATGACAATAGCTCGCTGGCCTTCGGCCAGTGGAGCTAAAAACTGTGAAGCAATATCTTGAAAAATCAAGTAAAAACAACTTCAAAAGCTTTGAAGTCCCCCCGCCAAATCTAAACAATATTTGAACTCCTTCTTTGTCCACACTGTGATTCACTGGAGCCAGCTGAGTGAAGACAAACATCTGCACAAAGACTAGGATTTTGAAATCACACTCAGAAGGCGAATATCATAGAATAAATAAGAAAGAAGATGATATTTGGACTATAACAAAAGATGGATGTCCTCAGTCCACTCCCCTTTTCTTTGATTTGAGTGTGGTGAATAATCAAAACATCGTTACAACAGCTGGAATAAGCTGTAGTTTAGATGATATGATCATTCATCAACAACCTTTTCTGAGAGAGGATTTATTTCTATTACACACTTGGTAATGTGTGTAATGGTAGCTACGCCCTTGATCCTGTCATCTTCCATGACAAGTTCTTTTTGGTTCTCGACTAATAGAAAATGATCTTTTACTTGTCAAGGGAGGAGTGGAGAAAACCAGTTAGTCCACATTCCTGTGCTATGTGTAGTTTGCAGCTTTTCAATAATATACTGATGTCATAAAAAACGCCTCAGTCATAAAGAAAGGGAAGTAATTTACAAACGACACATTTCAGTTTAAAAATCTTTCATCGTATTGAAGATGAACCCAGTCAAGTAGAGTAGTTATCCATCTTCAAATGTGTGTGTTCTCATTCAGAGGCGATAACATTGCTGACCATATGGAATGATAACCAAAGCATCCGGCATCTTGTCTATATTACTCATTGAACAGTGATTGAGTATTTACCGAGTGTTTTAACTGCTTTATTGCTTCTATACTGGGGTAGGACGATACTCTCCTGTCCTTCACAAGGCTGTTCTTCCTAGTTGTAGTTTGGAGTGACTCTGGTTTCTTTGGCATGTCATGTTGCCAGTTGGCCAGCTTCCACTTGACTCCCCAGTATCTGGATAGACTGGTGCCCCTAATCAACTTTTCCTGCCATACTTCAGGGTCATGACCTCATCGTTTACTAACCTTTGACTTTGCGTAAACCACTCTTCACAGTATATAGTTATAAGGCCAAAAAAGATGATTAAGAACATGTTATAAAAAAGAAACAATGCATGGTTTCTCTTTGTCTATAAACCGGAATAGAAGCCAAGGGTGTTGGTTCAAGATATTGTGAAAAACTTTCCAGTAACAAATGACATGAACAAATGAGATTTATTCTCAAGAAGGATGAGGCAATGGCATGGACTTAAATTATCCCTTATATAGACAACGAGGCTTAAGTGATCTTGAGAATCTAAGATCTTTGGTGTGATTTCCTTAGATATTTCGACTCACTGATTGTCCATAAGTCACAATAAAGAATTTTACCAAAGATTTTGTAATTACATATCGATAATGTACTGCCCCCCGCAGTATTTTCATGATTGATAGTGTTTTTTACCATTCCGATCCTTTTAATCTTTCATATGGTGAACAAACAAAAGCCCACTACCAAAATTTTAGAGGTGAAACCCCATATTATCTATACTATGTTGAGACACTATTCTAAATGAAGTTAAATGATTGATAAATTGGAAGATCGAAAAAAAAATGAATCAATAAATTATTACTTTTTTTTTTTACAATTATTCAATTTAATTATACTTTGATGGGCTTTTTGTTCATGTTCGTTTTGGAATTTGCTAAATAAAAGTGATTAAGGAAGAAAACAATAGACAAAGTATACATAAAATTCTGTTAAATACAACATATATAAATTAGAAACAATAGAAAATGTATTTTCAAAATTATTAAGATAAGAGTTATTCATATGAATAATTTTTATATTGAGTGGGCTTTTGTCCTATGTTGGGTGGGCTTTTGTCCAGTGGGCTTTTGTCCGCTGGGGTTTTGTCCCAGTGGGCTTTTGACCTAGTGGGCTTTTGTCCGTACCCCGGAATTTCCAGTCTATTTTTAGATTGATTGTTTTGAAGCGGAAGTTGGTAAAAAAGCGTGCAGAAATTGAGCACATGCCTTCAGTGTGCGGGCTTTCTCCGAAGTATAAGCATCATTTATTATGGTTTGGGCACATAGGCGTAAGTAAAGAATATTGTTGCTATAATTCCATCTTTATTTAAGCTTAGAATGCATCTATTTGGTACGGACATCCAGTTTAAGGTCTTATTTTACTGCGTAAAGTTTGGAAGTTCTGTGTGTGCAGATTCAACTTGTTTTCTATCGACATTATATTATAAATTCATGAAGAATTAGTCATGTCAACCTTATTAATTGGGGGAAAATGGTTTATTAATACATGTAACTTGTTATAATTGGTTGCTTTTAAAAGTGCAGATAGTGTTGACTTAGATGAGCTTGCTAGGCGATGCATTCTCATTTGGGTCTACACTGTCTGTTAGTTGAAGCATTAGGGCTAACACAGAGCCACGATATACAGCATTAGTCAGTCTGACCGCCTGTCTGTCGTAATGTCTGTTTACATGTAATGTATTGTTTGTATTTGTTTTAGAATGCAAGAATGTTTGTTAGGGGCCCTTCTGAATGGTGTTGTTTGTTTGTTTTCAGGAATTACAGTATGTGTATTTGTATACAGCTGTTGTCTTTCTGTCTGCGTTCCATCCATAAGCATGTGGCAGAAAAGTAATTTGCCTATAATATCTGTGGAAGATCCTGTGACACAAGTCTGGATGGCAGAAACAAGGACCATGGAGACATCAAGTCAAGGTGGATCTTGGACAGGAAGGAATTATACAGTAAAAGGTATGGAATACCTAACGAGCAAAATAAACAAGTACCAATCAAGACTTACACATTCTGTACATTTGATCAATGAAGAGGTACACAAGTTTTATAATCTGACACCTAGAAACGTTGACCATTTAAATACTCTAAAGCAAAAATTAATTACCATGAATGAAGACTTCCAACAAAATACAAAAGAGTATATTGACATGTTGAATAGGAATCCGTGTGATTTAACTATGAGAAAGAGAAGTGAAATATTTTCCTGTGAGGTTGAAATAAACGAGAATGTACATGAAACTGTACAAAGAATTGACCATGAAATAGCTTCAATCAAGCTTAAATCATCAAGAACCGAAAAACATTCAACTATAACAAAATCACAAATATCAGGATCTTCAGAACTAATAAAACAAAGGGCCGAACTTGAAGCAGCAAGAGTAAAATTCGAGTTTGCCAAACAAGAAAATGTAATGAAAGAGAGGCAGGCCGAGATAGAACGAACTTACGAGTTACTAAAACATGAACGTGAATTAAAGGTAGCAGAGGCTAAGTACCAGGCATATTTAGAAACAGATGATTTGGAGTTGGAAACTCGTTCAAAGTGTTCGGACACATCAGCTTTTCGTCTTGATAGAACACATGCCTATGTTGAATCTCTTTCAAAGACTAAACAACCAGAAATGAAACCTCATGAAATGGCTGCTACACCACAATTACCTCAAGAAGTTGTAACTACACCACACAGGCCTTCAGGAAATGAACCTCTTTTACAAAGATCTACTGAATTGCGATTTGCCGATGAATTTTCTAAATATCTCTTACGAAAAGAGCTGGTAATGAATAGATTTAGTACTTTCAATGATCAACCAGAGAATTTTCCCTTCTGGAAAGATGGCTTTATTACCTTGGTCAATGAACTTGGAGTTGGACCTAGAGAGGAGTTAGACTTGCTAGTGAAATATCTTGGTCCAAAATCGTCTGAACAGGCAAGAAGTTTGCGAAACGCGTCCATTTACGATCCTACACTAGCTGTTTCTACAATTTGGCAACGTTTGGAGGAAAGATATGGAAGACCAGAGTTAATTGATAGTTCCATGTCCAATTGTATCAAAAACTTTCCAGTGATTACCAATCACAAAGAGTATCACCGCTTCTATGAATTGTTAGACCTAGTGAATGAATTGAACTCATTAAAGAGATCAAGTGATAAATATGGTTTACTATTTGCAAAATATGATACATCTACTGGAGTCAACCAGATACTGCAGAAAATCCCTTATGGTCTGCAACAGAAATGGTTTGATAGAGCCTCCAAATATAAACTAGCCACTTTCGAGCCATACCCCCCTTTCACAGAATTTGTCAGTTTCTTGAAGGATGTCAGCATTCGATACAACAGTCCTGGGCTGTTTATTCCTCAAGATAATGCAAATAAAAAACAGACTTTGAAACAACCAAAACCCGTTGCAGTCTTCAAAACTGATGTCGAACAAAAAACACAGATCTCGTGTCCTATTCATAAAACATGTCATTCTTTGAATAATTGTAGGGCTTTCAGTAAAAAGTCATTGGAAGAGCGTAAAAAGATTCTAAAAGACAACAAGATATGTTACAAGTGTTGTGAGTCTGATACTCACATTTTTCGCGGTTGTAAGGCTGACGTCAAATGTAAAGAGTGTGACAGTAAGAAACATTCTACCGCCATGCACCTGTATCCCTCTTCAAACCAAGGCGGGGAGAAATCCAACCAAAGCCTGAATGAAGCCAATAGCAGCAGCTCATCGAGCGAAAAAACACAGAACACTTTGTCACCAAAATGTACTCAAATTTGTGGCAATAAATTTTCAGGTCAATCATGTGCCAAGATAGTTTTAGTTAAGATATTCCCCAAAGGGAATCCTTTGAATTGTGTAACTACATATGCAATTTTAGATGATCAAAGTAATTGTTCTTTAGCTAGTAAAGATTTATTGAATAAACTTAATGTAGAAGGCCAAACAGTAAGCTATCAAATGGCATCATGTTCTGGTTTGCAAAGTCTTCAAGGTCGAAAAGTTTCCTCATTAGTAATCAGTTCTTTTGATGATTCTAAAGAACTAGATTTACCAGTTGTGTATGAGTGTGAGAACATTCCTCAGAATCTGGAAGAGATACCTACTCCGCAGATTGCTGAGCGATTTTCTCACTTGAAAAAGATATCTAGGCATATACCAGAATTCATTAATTGCGGTATTTCACTGCTAATAGGTCGAGATGTTGTTGAAGCTCATCAGGTACATGAACAGATAATTGGTATGAAAGGTCAACCATTTGCTCAAAAGTTACTATTTGGCTGGGTTATAATTGGTGAGGTCTGTCTAGGCAAGGTGCATGTTCCGAGAGCCCATGATACTAAGATTACTTCTTTCAAAACCCACTTGAGAGATAATGATAGGGTTTCAATTTTTGAACCATGCCCTGGTAATATCAAAGTAAAGGAACTTATGTCAAATGATCCAAATGATTTTCCTTTTACTAAGACCAAATTTGATGAGAAAATAGGTCCTTCAGTTGAGGATAGAGAGTTCTTAGAGATAATGAACCAAAAAATGATTAAGAATGATGAAGGTAAGTGGGTTGCCCCTTTGCCTTTTAGGGAACCTAGGAATAGAATGCCAAATAACAGAGCCCAAGCATATTACAGGGCATTGAATTTGCACAAAAGTTTGTTGAGAAATCCTGAAAAAATGCAACATTTTGTAACTTTCATGGACAAGGTATTAAGTCATGGCCATGCTGAAAAGGCCCCTGATTTGTCTAAAGATGAAGAATGTTGGTATCTTCCCATCTTTGGGGTTTATCACCCTAAAAAACCGGGACAAATAAGGGTTGTATTTGACTCATCAGCTGTTTTTAATGGGGTGTCCCTCAATTCAGTCTTAATGCAAGGTCCCGATTTAACCAATAACCTTGTCAGTATTTTACTAAGATTTAGGCAAGATGCAGTGGCAGTTACTGCAGATATAGAACAGATGTTTTACTGTTTCAGTGTTGATGAACAGCATAGAAATTTATTAAGATTTTTCTGGCACAATAATAATGATCCTTCCCAACCTCTCATAGAATATAGAATGTGTAAGCATGTTTTTGGGAACAGTCCGTCGCCTGCTATTGCAGCCTTTGGTTTACGTAGTTCAGTGGAAGATTCTGAACAAGATGTTAAAAATTTTGTCTATCAAAATTTTTATATTGATGATGGGTTAACCTCCCAACCTACTGTCTCTGAGACTGTCAGCCTGTTAAAAAGAACCCAAAGTGACCTGAGTCAAAGTGGTTTACGTTTGCACAAAATTGCCTCAAATAACTTAGAGGTAATGAAATGTTTTAAGTCGGAAGATTTGTCCAAAGACTTAAAATCTGTGGATTTTGATAACTCAGTTTTGCCCGCTCAGCGTAGCTTGGGTCTTGAATGGGATCTTAGTAAGGACTGTTTTACTTTCAGTTCTAGAATTGCTGAAAGACCTCTCACTAAAAGGGGAATCCTTTCTACCATAAATAGCATATTTGATCCATTAGGGTTTCTATCCCCAGTTATTTTGGGTGGGAGGCTTATTTTAAGAGACTTAATGTCATTAAGAGGAGACTGGGATGACACCATACCTCAGGATATTGTATCTAAATGGGTGCATTGGAGAAATAGTCTAAATGACTTGGATATGGTTTCTGTCCCTAGAACATATGTTAGAGGGTCAATTAGTCAAATGTCCGATATAGAACTTCATATTTTTTCAGATGCCTCTGAGAGGGCTATTGCTAGTGTCGCTTACATTTTGGGTAGGGATCAGAGTGGGAATTTGTATATAGGTTTTGCAATGGGCAAATCAAAACTTGCACCTTCCCATGGACATACCATACCTCGTCTTGAGTTATGCGCAGCTTTGCTTGCTTCTCAAATCGGTGAAATTCTAAAAGAAAGCTTGAGTGTAGAACCCAAGGTTGTGAGGTACTACTCAGACAGTAGAGTAGTTTTGGGTTATTTGTATAATAGAACAAGACGTTTTCACCAATATGTTTGTAACCGCGTTCATAGAATCTTGAATGTTTCAAAGCCAGAACAGTGGGACTATATTTCGTCTGAAAATAATCCGGCTGATCTGGGTACAAGAGGTTTAAATTCGTGCGCCGGAATATGTGATCGATGGATTTTGCCACCTAAGCAGTTATACTCAAAGACTTGTCAGAACTCAAATCAGAGTTTTCAGTTAGTTAACCCAGAGGGTGACAAAGAAATAAGAATCAAGGTCACGAAGACTGTCGTGTGTGAAACCTTTGTAAAACGCTTTGAGAAGTTTTCTTCGTGGAGAAGATTATTGAAAGCATTTCAGCTTTTAATCCATTTCGCCAAAAAATTCAGAAAATCTAACGTGTCAGATAAGCAATCGGACAGTAACATGAGCCAATCTGTATCTGAAATTGTCACAGCCGAGATATTTGTTATTCAGCAAGTGCAACAGTGTGCATTTGCTGAGGAGTTGAAATCTCTCAGCCAGAATGACACAATACCAAGGAAATGTCCATTAATCACTTTAAATCCTTATATTGATGACAATGGGATTCTCAGGGTAAAAGGTCGTCTTAATCAGAGTCTGTTACCCAAAGCAGAGGTCAATCCTATTATCTTGCCTAGACAGAGCCATGTTTCTAGACTAATTGCTTATTATTTCCATGAAAAGGTTAAGCATCAAGGACGGCTTTTGACTGAAGGTGCCATCAGAAGTAATGGCTTTTGGATCATAGGATCTAAGAGGCTAGTGTCGTCTATTATACATCACTGTGTTAAGTGTAGAAAGCTAAGAGGTAAATTTTCATCTCAGCTTATGGCTAATTTACCAATTGATAGACTCACACCTGGACCAGTTTTTACATATGTTGGTGTGGATGCATTTGGTCCCTGGTCTATAGTAACACGTAAAACTCGTGGTGGATCCATTAATTCTAAACGATGGGCTATTCTTTTTTCTTGTCTTACTTCTCGTGCGGTGCATGTTGAGGTAGTGGAAGAGATGAGTAGCTCTTCGTTTATCAATGCTCTCAGACGTTTTGTGGCTTTGCGAGGAAATGTGAAACAATTTAGGTCAGACAGAGGCACAAATTTTGTTGGAGCAGTAAATGAGTTGCAAATGCAATCTGTCAATGTGGAAAGTGGTCCAGTAAAAGATTATTTAGATTCGTCTCATATTCAGTGGTTGTTTAATCCGCCCCATTCTTCCCACATGGGAGGAGTGTGGGAGAGGATGACTGGTATGGTTCGGAAAGTACTTGAATCCATGTTTCTAGAGAGCTACAATAAGTGTTTGACACACGAGGTTCTTGTTACCTTTATGGCCGAGGTGTGTGCCATTTTGAACTCGAGACCTTTGGTACCTATATCTACAGATCCAGATGATCCTTTGGTTCTTAGTCCTTCAATTTTGCTGCATCAGAAATCTACTGGTGAATCTGTTGAATGTCCAAATTTCAGTTTAAAAGAAATGTATCACGCTCAATGGAAGCATGTTCAAGTTCTTTCCGACATGTTTTGGAAACGCTGGCGACAGCATTACATTCAGGGTTTACAAAAGAGGCGTAAATGGACCTCTAAAGAACAAAATTTGAAAAATGGTGATATTGTTCTATTAAAAGATAAAGATCTTCCTAGGTGTCAATGGGGTTTAGGCATAGTTGTGAATGCTATTTCAAGTAAACAAGATCAACTTGTGCGTAAAGTTGAGGTCAGAGTATCGAAGGGAGGAAAATGTACAACATACACTAGACCAGTTACTGATTTGGTTTTGTTAGTAAGTGAATAATGCAATTCCTTATCAGTTTTCAGAAGAAGATTATTAGATTTCTAGGACAGTTTGTGGTTCAAATCAAACAGACAGAAGATACTGTCTTTTGATCTGTAGCTAAACTTTCTTAGTTATTAGTTGAAAATAGTTAACTTTGTTTTAGGTTGTTTATGGTATAACAAAAGATGAGATGATCTTAGTATGATGGTAATCCCTCTTAGGTGCAAAACCAGGAAAGAAGTCTATTTTTGCAAGTAACAGGATTTTACCATTATCAAAACTTTGCATTGCATTTTGCAATAATTGTGCAGATTTTGAAGATGTATAAAATTTCAATTAGTTGATTGATAAAGCAAGTTGGTATGAAGAGTATTAAATGTAATAGTTTCTCAAGGTTAATAGACCTAAGACTGGATTCCTGTCATTATTTCTTTAATTACTAGTGATATTAGGTCAATATCAGACGGGGAGTGTACTGCCCCCCGCAGTATTTTCATGTTTGATAGTGTTTTTTACCATTCCGATCCGGAATTTCCAGTCTATTTTTAGATTGATTGTTTTGAAGCGGAAGTTGGTAAAAAAGCGTGCAGAAATTGAGCACATGCCTTCAGTGTGCGGGCTTTCTCCGAAGTATAAGCATCATTTATTATGGTTTGGGCACATAGGCGTAAGTAAAGAATATTGTTGCTATAATTCCATCTTTATTTAAGCTTAGAATGCATCTATTTGGTACGGACATCCAGTTTAAGGTCTTATTTTACTGCGTAAAGTTTGGAAGTTCTGTGTGTGCAGATTCAACTTGTTTTATATCGACATTATATTATAAATTCATGAAGAATTAGTCATGTCAACCTTATTAATTGGGGGAAAATGGTTTATTAATACATGTAACTTGTTATAATTGGTTGCTTTTAAAAGTGCAGATAGTGTTGACTTAGATGAGCTTGCTAGGCGGTGCATTCTCATTTGGGTCTACACTGTCTGTTAGTTGAAGCATTAGGGCTAACACAGAGCCACGATATACAGCATTAGTCAGTCTGACCGCCTGTCTGTCGTAATGTCTGTTTACATGTAATGTATTGTTTGTATTTGTTTTAGAATGCAAGAATGTTTGTTAGGGGCCCTTCTGAATGGTGTTGTTTGTTTGTTTTCAGGAATTACAGTATGTGTATTTGTATACAGCTGTTGTCTTTCTGTCTGCGTTCCATCCATAAGCGTGTGGCAGAAAAGATAACGTTCAATTGACATTTTCCGATGTCTTGCTGTACAGGTGTCATAATCGACATAAGCTACCGGATAATACCTTGCTAGTGTTTCCAATACACTATAATTTTAGAAGTTTCTGGTACTACTCATTCTAAGGTTTAACCCTTTCCTGTTTTACAAAATTTTGGACCTGTCCAAAATCAAAGGTTTTGCAGACGATAATTAAAGTGGGTTAAATTTGAAAAATAATCATTCAGTAGGGTAGAAAATAGAGTGGAAAAAGAAGAAATTGCTTGACAGAAGCAATTTCTTCTTTTTTCACAATTTTTTCTCAATCATAAAATCACAGACACGTAAAAAGCAGGGATTAAACAGCAAAGGATTAAAAAAAAATTCTGGGATCGACCATATTTTCAGAGCCCAAAGACACAGAGACAAGAATCATTATATTAAATTGACTTTGTAAAAAAGAAACTGTAATATTTTAAAACACCTTGTGCGAATCACTTTCATATTAAATGTTCAAGATACATGTGTAATTTTGTTTTGAAAAAAACATTGCACGGAAGGTGCATGAGCAGTTCTGAAACTTCAAGCATGATATGGAATTGAAATTCACTTAAACAAAATGTTTTCATTTCAGCACATGTAAATAGTGTTATTTAAGCTAGCCTACATATGTATTTTGACAGTGTAAAATGCCTACTACAAGAGAAATGTCAATTCTTCACTGAGGCATTTTTCTTGCATCAGCACAAAAATTTACATTCTATAGACAAAGATCAGCCAGCACAGACTTGCAGTCTGATCTTAGCCTAACTACCTGCTAATTATTGTATAAAATAAGCCAAACTGGTTAGATGTCAAGTTGACAGGTTGTGTTTGAAGTATAATTCATTTTTAATGGCCTGGCAGGGCGGAGCCTAAATAACGGGTCGTTGCACTTAAGGTTAAGGTAAATCAGCTTATATTTAAAATAACTTACTTCTAAAGAGGGTCGACATAAATAACAAGAGACCTTTAATCGTAGATTGGTAGCCAAATCCTCGTTACTTCAGCTTGATCAAGCTGAAGTTACGAGGCTTTGGTAACCAAACGATGAAATGTGTTCACTCTCTCTAAGCACGTGAATCCTCTGGGTTTTAGGATACAGTTATTTGCATGCGTTCACGATTATTGCCGACTTACTTTTCAATGAACCCAAAATATTTAAAAGTTAACTTGCCAATTTACGTCACGGCTAAGCCCCGCCCTGCCAGTTCATTTATAACGCAGAATAAAATTCAAATAAAACAGGATAAGGGTTAACTGACCAGTAATATTATTATTATGATTAATTATAGATTTATGAATTTTTCTCTCATGTCACAAATTTTGAATTTCCTGATCTAAATCACTGTAGGTGTTGTCAATTAACCCTTGTCATGCTGAATAAATTTTGGCTAAAAATTTCATCAATATCAAAGGGCAAAAAGCACTGAAAGTATCAACTGTAGGTCAATTTTTATTTGAAAAACTAAATCTATTGACAATTCTGGTTTGAAAGTGAGAAACAGGCTGGTGTTTGTCTATAGCTCCTGCCAAGGTAGGAATATTCCGGGTTCAGCATGACAAGGGTTAATTTTATAGATTAGTTTATTGAGGTTTGACATGGGTTTTGCTGGATAGGGCTTACAGGGTCATTTTACTGTTAATTTGTTCAATTGACTTGTAGGTGACAATAGCTCACCTTAAGTTACTCTTTAGTTCTGATTAAGCGATTTAAATATCTCGTCACAGCAAATGATTTTGGATGGGGTAAGAAAAGAAGATAAAAAATTGTATATTTAACCCTTGTCTTGCTGAATAAAATCCTTGCGAAATAAAGGTAAAATCAAAGTGCTAAAATCACTGGAAGTTACCAAATGTGAGTGAGTATTTATTTAGCCTTAAAAAAAATAATAGGAAATGCATTGTTTTACACCTTTCTGGTTTAAAATTGAAATTCAGGTGGTATGAACTGTGATAAAACTGCATATATGTACAGACTGATCTTTGTCTATACCTCCTGTCAAAGCAGAAATATTCCGGGTTCAGCATGGCAAGGGTTAACATTTTGTGAGATTATATAGAGGTATATGGCTAAACAACCTAACGGGTATATTATAATGTCCATTTATGTTTTGATAACACCATACTTTAAATATCTCTACATGTTTACCAAATTAGAATAACATATATGACATATGTGCTTTTAAAATAAGTCAAAGCTTGCATTAACTCAAATGATGCAATGACTGACAAGCAATTTGGTAGGTCCTGTGTGTGTTTTAGCTATTGTGAGATCACCTTAGAATATAAAAAGTAACTGAATAGAAAAATAAAAATATATGTTTTGAAAAATTGATTTAATTATTGTCATTTTTAAAACAATCAAGTGTCATGAAAATTATCGTTCAACGATGTATGAATCTTTTCAGGTAAACACACCAGAAGATGTTTTAAAGACAGATGATGAAAACTTAAGGCCAACAAGGGGACCATGGAGGTGTGAAGAATTTCTGATATGTAACGAGGGTGACAAAAATTCATGTGAGGCCTGCCACAGTCATATACCCTCGAAGGCTTTAAAACCCCGGACATAATAAGACACAGATTCCAAATGTGTGGCCTGTAAATCTTCTACACATTGACCATCCCAAACACAGACAGGTTGGGTAAATAATCGAGAAATGAAAAGAGAATCAGTTGATTTCATAGAGGTATGACATTTAAAAGTTTAAAAGTTTAGCACATTGAATACAATACGGATTCATACATGAGTGTGATTTATGGCTTTTAGCTTCATATTTGTATGAAACCAAAAAAATGCTCTATTCATATCTTATTGAATATTATGAAGCAAAACTCTCAAATTCTTTTTTGCTTTTCATAATAGGCATTCAGCCTTGCAAAGCGTGTAGCATCTGACAATTTGCCATCTTGTGCTTAATGTTTCAGGTTTCTTCAATATTTTGCAGACTTTGTTAGATTTGAACACATGTTGATTGCCTGCAAATTGTTTGAAATTGAAATAGTCTAAAATCATTTGTTTTGTATCTAAACTGAATATACAAAGTATCATCATTTAGGCAGTTGTTCCTGGATAACAGTGCATAAAAGAATATATGTGACCATCACACGAAAAGGGACCATCTGGAAAGTTTGTAAATAAATATTTGAAAAAGAGATTAGTTCTAGAACAGGCCAACCAGAGGTCGCATTTCAAAAATTATTTCACTGGAAGGTAGATTGATCATTCTAGATTCATATAATAAGCAAAGTGGGGAAAGTTTCGACCCTGGTCAGTCTGTGCAATCTGCGCAGTCTGACAAGGGTAAACACTTTACGCGCTATCCAGGTGGTCCCTTTTCGTGTGGTGGGTCACATTTATATATATATATTTTCAGACATATGAAATCAAAAGAAGGCAAAGAAAAAAAGAAAACGTCAACAGCCAGTTCAAGAGAGAGGTGTGTTGTGTGCAGATGGAGTTTGACATGAATTGTGAAACAGTTATCGTCTATCAGCTGCAATATAAAATTGATGTTTGACGCCTCGCTGAAAATTGTACATCTATAGTTAGTAGTTACAGCCAAGGTAATGATAAGATTATTATGCCCTGTGTCGAGAAACAGTTATACCTATAAGCTTTAACCCTTTGCTGTTTAATCCCTGCTTTTTACGTGCCTGTGATTTTATGATTGAGAAAACATTGTGAAAAAAGAAGAAATTGCTTCTGACAAGCAATTTCTTCTTTTTCCACACTATTTTCTACCCTACAGAATGGTTATTTTTCAAATTAAATCCACTTTAAATTTTCGTCTGCAAAACCTTTGAATTTGGACAGGTCCAAAATTTTGTAAAACAGGAAAGGGTTAATATAAAATTGATGTTTGACGCCTTACTGAAAATTGTACATCTTTAGTTAGTAGTTACAGCCAAGGTAATGATTAGATTATTACGTCCCCCTTCAGAGTAGAAGGCTTATATTGCGTTGTACTTGTTGGTTGGTCAGTCCGTACGTAGATTTTTTTTTTGTCCGGAGCATAACTCAAAACAGTTATTCCATTGGATACTTTACGTTTTTCAGAGAGTACATTTAGAGAAATTGACAAGGAGTATGCAAGTGATCTGCTCTTGGGGGAGGGGGAGACGGAGGCAATATGTTTTACTTACATCTCTTGTTATCATAATTTTACAAATAGGCAATATTGACACTTGAAACCGACTACAAGATAAAAAAGATTTATGCCATTGCGAGTATTGGAAAATGCATTTTAATGCATGGCAGTGATAACTGCCTTCATTAAATGCCAAGTAATTTATTTTTTTGTAGAAAGCATTGCTCTTTTTTTCAAAACCCCAAAAAGTTTTGTTTGTAAAACAAATATTTCATTCAACACCATATAATTCTTCTCTGAAAAATGACATTAAATTTGTCTTTTCATTAATAAACACTACCTGATTACTTTATAAAAAGGTTTAATTACACACAAAACTTGAAACATTTACAGGGTGATTTTACAAACATTTTAATATCAATATTTAGATATTATATGTTATATGATTTTACATGCATAAAATATGGCTGATCTTTAAGAATAAATGAAGTATAATTTCAATGCAAAAGTGGCCAATGATTTTAAAGCCAATTTCCTTTCATTAAATATTTTTTATACTATACTGAAGGTGGATGCAGAAATTGAGTTGAAAATCTATGCTCTTGATAACCTGGGCAGGTTCTATCAAAAAGTTTAATGACATATTGCTACATTATAAATTCCCATCCAAATTAATCTAACATTACTGACCTGACCTTCCACAAATTGTCAAGGTAAAGGGGTATATCAATTACTTTACAGAATACCTTTTAAGGCAAAACCTTCATTTGTCCATGAAGTGGCCATCATAGCACAGTTGGTAACACATTGGACTATCATTTAAAAGGTCCCTGGTTTAAGTCCCAACAGCAGCAGCAGCACTCATCCTTTATGACTATTTGTCTTCAATTTGTGTGGGTTAATAATCGTAGACCTATTTGGGATAGCAGCTGGAGTTTTGGAGAGTGTATGGTAGTACTGGTGTGAGGATTACCAGAAATGCATAGTAAGTGCTTCAGCTGTTGCGATATGGCTGAAAGTATCAGTGGCAGATCCAGAGGGGGTTCCGACTAACACCCTCTGTATCCAATTTACTTCATTGTAGTGGACAAATTCAACCATGATTTTACAACATGTGAAAAATGATCCACTTTTGTTGTGTTTGAATCATAGGAACTTGAAAATCTACAAATAGGAGTAGCTGACAGTGTCTGATCTAGGACGCGCGATTGCAGGAATCCCCGGCATTTCTTAAAGATCACGCATGTTTTTTCAGCAAGCGCGGGATGGTCGCACAAAAAAATAAAAAAGGAATTATCAATAAATCTAGCCTTTGACAGCAAGTCGCGACGAACTGTTTACCATTTTCTTCGAGTGGTATCATAAGAGTGACTTCCCTTTTTATTTACTATGGTTGACTTCGATTGCAACCAAGATCGTGCGTTTGTAGTTATAGTTATACCTACTATTGTATTCCTATTAGTATCAGTGGAAGTCGACCAATGATTTTACGAAATCTTTTTAAACGAACATATAAATACATTTGAATACATTAATTTATATTTTCATTATGCAAGAAAAACATTGTCAATAAAAAACATTTACTTTTGAAAAATAATATTTTTTTTCGAAGTGAATTACTTATAAAAAGAAATCGTTTTCGTCAACAGTAAAATTTGAATTTTACGTTTGTTGTCATTGCAATGATCGAATCGTCTGCATTCGACAAACAATGGATCAGACAGGAAAAATACGGCGTATTACCGATTTCTTTCGCCGTGAAACTCAAACAAATGTGGATGACGAAAATACATCGACCAATGTGACTGAAATGGCGATAGAATATGAGTCACAAATTGATGTCGCCATTACAGATTCAGACTCGGTGTCACAAAAAAAAAAAGTCAAAGCCCTGTAAATTATTTTTGTTTGGTTAAGTTAACTTGAAGTCCCCCATAGTAATTACAGATCCCCCATGTTTTCAAAACTAATGGGGGAATTTCCCCCATGTTTTTCAAATCCTGGATCAGACACTGAGCTGATATACATAATTTGAGAAATTATATAGGTGGGGATACTATAGGATTAATTGCTCAAATTCTAGGCAGACATAGAACCTTCTGTAAAGAAACCCTGGATCTGCCGCTGAAGAATGTTGAAAGAAGTAAAAAACACATTCAAGGAAACAAATCATTTGTGCATACATTTGCATGAAACTAAAGAAAGTTTCTTAAACATCTGATTTTACCAATTCAAGGATGCTATATATTGCACAAATGTTAAAATAAGAAACTAGAAATACTGTAATTTTTCAGTATATTTTAGTGCAACTGTTCGCAGGTCAAAGAAGAGTTAAAGCCATGGTGAGTTTCATGTCAAGTTCATTTTTATCCAGAACAAGTAGAAAATTATCACTTACTTCAGTATATATAAAAGTTCAGTGACAAGTAGAGGAAATTGTGAGGAGAAATAAGCCTAATGCCTATAAATATATAAAGGCACTTCCAATAGTATTATGCTAACCCCTTGAATTCTGTATTTCAACATTCCTGTTTACGAAAAGGGTCAGTTCCTTCAAGTATCATGGCCTTATAACAAATATTAGATAAAAATATTTGTGTTATTGCAAACAGTTATTTTCATTTATTCTCCCTGAATTTGTACAGAAGGATTGTATCATAATAAGATTTTTATCATTCAAGAATGGGTTAGGTCCCTCTACCTTGAAGGATAAAGGGGACATACATACAGTCAAATATCTATATGTCAAACTTCGGGGGACTTAAAAGAAAATTTCGAGGTATAGAAAGTTTGACAAAGCAGGGGTTGAAAAATCTTAAAAACCCAACTAGTCCTGTAGGACTAGTAACCATTAAATTCAACTCGCCCTTAAACCAAATGAGCTCGCCCTTCAAAATTAATAAAATGTAGGTTAGTCTTACAACAAGAACACAAGTCATTTGAATTGGTTGAAATTTTCATGCCGGTATAAATTTAACTCATTATGTCAGTACTTTAATGAAATCAGAACTTTCCACCCAGTGTGCGTGGAAAGGTTTGTTCATATGACATGTGTGGAAAGGTATGTTCATATGACATGGTTTGCTATTTTGTATTCAATATCAAAGAGATGGGTAATCTATGTGGTCTCAACATGTACAGAAGAATATCTTAATGAGCAACACAGATAATAAGGAATTTGGGATATTAGCAACCTGGACCACAAAACCATTTCTTCTTTAGCCTATAGATGAAAAATCCGATGGATAATCAGCACTCTTATCATTGAATCTCACGAATAATAGAAACACATTTTTTGAACCAGTACCATATTTTATTGAATATTAGAAACAATCGGGAGATTAAATGCGGACAAACAAATTATTAAAAAACAAATAAACAAGTTTTGACCTGGAATAACTTCTTTGCAATAGTATAGATATATTTTTCTTTCGTTGTCCGAGTGTTAGCTGCGCTTTTAATCAACCAATGTCAACCCGCTCGGCTTTTTGAAATTATAATTGGTGATCGTTGAAATGCGACCCGCTCCCCTTTTTGTGTGTGTGTGTGTTTTTATTTTGTTTTTTGTTGTTTTATAATTTTTTACGAAAAGAAAATCTCTAAAACCATCCCTAACATCTTTCTCAAAGAATTTGAAGGCTTTTGAAAGGGTGCAGATATGATTGAAGCAGCAAGTGTACATTACCTAAATTAGATTAATTATGCGTGCATAGAAATCGCTGTTTCGAAACAATTTACTAACGAAAATTACTTACTTCAAATAAAAAATATAATCCTTATCAAAATATCCGAGTGGTAAAGATGCGAGAATATCATAAGATTTTTTTTGAAACCAATCTTTAATATGACGTCACTGCTTAAATTTCTCGAAGAATGGCCTGACTTCAAAAGGACCGCCGAACACCTGTACTGGGCGAGGTCATCTGTGTTTTCACAGCAACACAATTTTCTCTCGTGTTTACACGATAGTCTCATTAAATAGTCGCATAAATGGTGGATATAAAAATATAACGGATAGTCTTTAGAAGGGTAACTGAATTTATTTCGGCTCATCCAGTTTACGACTCTCATCATCGGAACATTTATCTTTTTTAAAGACAATCTGCAATTTAGAAGTCGTTGGAAATTGGGAAATATTAACTGCGACTACGATGCTACATTGCAATGGTCATTTGTTTAAAGATCAGCTTTTCCTTGCATGATTGAAAGCCTAGATTTGCACTCGCCCCGTCGGACTAGCTCACCCAAAATTCTACTCGCCCTCCGGCAATTTCTACTCGCAAATGCGAGCGGGCGAGTG
Organism: Fragum whitleyi; assembly: GCA_948146395.1. Classification (NCBI taxonomy): domain Eukaryota; kingdom Metazoa; phylum Mollusca; class Bivalvia; order Cardiida; family Cardiidae; genus Fragum; species Fragum whitleyi. The sequence goes on along the minus strand of OX411548.1, from coordinate 29,882,496 downwards.
GAATTTTCAACCTCTGCAAAGAGATAAACAGCGATCTTCGGGACGAATATATATACATATATATTGTTATGTATAAGCTATAAATAAACCTAATGGTATTTACCGTGTCTATTTTTAGACTGGGAATTTTCTTATCTCTTGATTCTGTTAGGTAAATGTATGTAGAATATTGTAGATCTTTCTAGAAAGGCCTTTTGGAAGGTGATTCAGACTCTAGAGTATTCTTATGTTCTATACTATTCCAGATTGTTCTAAAGTATTATATAAAGGGGTTCCTACAGCATTCTTGGTTCACTTGATTTAGACTTATGGTTTCATTTAGTAGTACTGTGTTAAACTAAAAGGGGATTTCTTGTTATCTTAAAAATGTGTTTGAAAGCGTGTTTAATTTTAAATTCAGATGTTATTGGACTTATTATTTGTGGATCAGGGACTTAATTAAATTGGATCTAAAATTAAAACTTTAGGATTAAACATTCAAGGTATTGTAAATTGTTTTTGTATTAATTTCATATTGTCAATAATTCTGGTATTATTGTCAATAAATATTGTTAATTGTAAAGTTTGTTACTGGCTTCTTTGTTCGTGTTACATTGGCACGTAACATATTGGGGGCTCGTCTCGAGATACGAATATCAGACAAACAAACAAAACAAAACAAATCAAACAAATTCTTTATTTAAATCTGCTGTTCAAAATTATTTAAGAAATTAATTTCATATTTCAATTTTGATAAATCTAGAGTGCACTTTCACTATTATTTATCATAATCTTACATTCTTATTTGAATACAGCAACAAGCTACCATGTCTTTTGACTTAGAATTTACGCACAAACCTTCCGTGGAGCTATTGAATTTGGGTAAAAAGTCTGATTTGCTCAATCTTGCCAAGCATTATGAATTAAAAGAAGTCAAGTCCTCATTGCGAAAGCATGAAATTAAGAATATTTTGATTTAATGTTTTGTTGATGAGGACATTTTTGATGAAAAGGCTCTATCTCTCATTGTTGATGTTCCATCAGTTGCAAGCTCAAGAGAGCTTGAACTGTTAAAACTTCAACAAAGGGAGAAGGAATTGGAAATTGAAAGAGAAAGAGCACAAAATTAGAAATTGAAGAAAAAGAAAGAGAAAGGCAATTTCAAAGGGAAAAGGAAGAAAGGGAAAGAGAAAGAGAAAGAGAAAGGGAAGAGAGAGAAAGAGAAAAGGAAGAGCGAGAAAGAGAAGAGAGAGAAATAGAAAGAGAGAGGGAAAGAGAAGAAAGAGCATTTCAATTACGATTAAAAGAATTAGAAATTCAAGATAGAGCAAATCAGCCTAGATATATGTATAATGACCATTTTGATGTAACAAAACATTTTAGGCTTGTTCCTCAATTTCAAGTAAATGAAGTTGATACATATTTCGAACATTTTGAAAAAGTTGCAAATAACTTGAAATGGCCAAAGGAGCAATGGACCTTACTTCTCCAAAGTGTCTTAGTAGGAAAAGCTCGCAATATTTATTCGCAACTTAAAACAGAACAAAGCAATGATTATGATACTGTAAAAGAACTCATTCTCAAAGGTTATGAGCTGGTACCAGAAGCATACAGACAACAATTTAGAAGTTGTAGAAAAGAATCTGGCCAGACTCACGTTGAATTTGCAAGAATCGAAGAAAAATTATTTGACAGGTGGTGCTATTCTAAGAAAATAGACCAAAATTATGATAATCTTAGACAACTTATATTAATTGAACAATTCAAAAATTGCATTCAATCTGACATTAAGTCACATTTAGATGAAAAAAATGTTGAAACTATACATGAAGCAGCTCGTTTAGCTGATGATTACTACCTTACACACAAAAATTCTTTCTTTAATAAAGCAAAACCTGCTTCCTCACATCCCCAAAATAAATCTATGTCTGGTGATTCATCTAGCATGTCTAGTCAATCGAATTCACCTAAACCAAAGTCTACTGGTGAAACCAATGTTCAAAATCCCTTATCTCGAGTACATTGTACTTTTTGTAAAAAACCAGGTCACCTTATTTCAGAATGTTTTAGATTAAAAAGGAAGAAGGAACTGAGTGCAGCCAAACCTACAGGGCTCAATAGCCTTCAGCCTAAATCACAGCCTTCTTTTGAGTTAAATTCAATTGTTAAGGCAGAACCAAATTCTGATTCCTGTATGGAGATTTTTGAACCGTTCATGTTGGATGGTTTTGTATCACTTTCAGGTGATATGTGCCCACCTACCCCTATTAAAATTTTAAGAGACACAGGAGCTTCTCAATCTCTTATTTTAGCAGATGTTCTGCCTTTTTCTGAGAAGACTTCGTCTGGTACTAGTGTCCTTATTCAGGGTGTAGAGTGTGGTATTATTAATGTTCCTCTTCATAAGGTTAATTTGTCCTCAGATTTGGTTACTGGTTCTGTGGTTGTTGGTGTTAAACATTCTTTACCATTTAAAGGTGTACATTTATTGCTAGGCAATGACTTAGCTGGAGATAAGGTTGTTGTTAATCCTCTTGTAACTGACACACCTAATGTAGGTCAAACAGATGATCCTATTTTGCAGGAAATACCTGATTTGTACCCGTCATGTGCAGTAACTCGGGGTATGGCTAAAAAAGCTTCCTTGAAAAAATCAAATGATATTGACTTAACTGATACTTTTGTTGGTCAATATTTCAATGACGAGATTAAAAAGTCTTTTAATCTTAGTCTGCCTGATACTCAGACAGACTCGTCAAAACTTTGTCAGTCATCTCCAAGGTCAAATGACCAAGGTCATGAAATGCATTCAAAGTCAAAGTTAATCCAGGAACAGCAAAATGATCCTGAGATTTTAAAGTTAATTGATAGGGCATTACCCGAAAAAGAAATGTCTCAGAATCCTGTTTGTTACTATAAAAAGAATGGTATTCTGATGAGAAAATGGCGACCATTTGATGTCTCAGCGGATGATGATTGGGCTGTTCATCACCAAATTGTTGTTCCAAAGTCATATCGCCATGAAATACTTAGTATAGCACATGAAAGTCCAATGTCTGGTCATTTAGGTGTAAACAAGACTTATCACAAGATTATGACTCATTTCTTTTGGCCTGGACTTAAATCGGACGTTTCCAAATATTGTAAAAGTTGCCACACTTTTCAAATTGTAGGGAAACCTAACCAAGTTATTCCAAAAGCAAGGTTACAACCCATTCCAGCTTTTGATGAACCTTTCAGTCGAATAATAATAGACTGCGTTGGTCCTTTACCAAAAACCAAGTCAGGTTCTGAATATTTGTTGACAATTATGTGTGCTTCTACTCGCTTCCCAGAAGCAATTCCTTTAAGAAACATTAAGGCAAAGTCAATCGTTAAGGCTCTTGTCAAGTTCTTTACTTTTGTTGGCCTTCCAAAATCAGTTCAGTCTGATCAAGGATCAAACTTCATGTCAGGCATATTCCAACAGGTTATGCATGAATTAGGTATCAAGCAATATCGGTCATCTGCTTATCATCCTGAAAGTCAAGGTGCTTTAGAAAGATTTCATCAGACCCTAAAGAATATGATAAGGTCATATTGTTTCGATACTGAGAAAAATTGGGATGAAGGTATTCATTTGCTATTATTTGCAGTCAGAGAATCTGTTCAAGAATCTCTTGGCTTTAGCCCCTTTGAGTTAGTTTTTGGTCATTCTGTTCGTGGGCCATTAACAGTCTTAAAAGAGAAATTTCTTGCTGATGATGAAACACCCTTGAACTTGTTACAGTATGTTTCTGACTTCAGAAATAAACTGTCTAGGGCATGTGAGGTTGCTAGGTCAAATCTTAAATCATCTCAGAGCAAAATGAAGGCAAGATATGACAAGCATAGTGTTGATAGGAAATTTGAACCAGGTGATAAAGTCCTTGCTCTTTTGCCAATACCTGGCCGACCCTTACAGGCAAGATATTATGGCCCGTATACTATTGATAAGAAAACAAGTGATTTGAATTATATTATCAAAACTCCTGGAAGGCGTAAAAATAAACAAATGTGTCATGTGAACATGTTAAAAAAGTATTTTGATAGAGATAGCTCTATTTCAAAACCAGTTACAGTTGTAAACACTGTCCCACAAGAATCAAATGTGATTGAATCAGAAGTTAGTTCAGACTTTAGTGAAAAATCTGTTCCTGGTCCACCTAAACTTGAGAACTCTGAAATACTTAAGAATCTTGACGACAAACTTTCACATTTGGAGCCATCTCAACGAGAAGAACTGAAACAGTTGATTAATGAATATAAACACTTATTTCCTGACATCCCAACAAGAACTGATAAAATATATCATGATGTCATTGTGGAAGATTCTCAACCAATAAAACAACATCCTTATAGAATGAATCCAGTGAAACAAAAAGCCCTTCAAGATGAAGTGAATTACTTATTGGAGAATGACTTTATTGAACCCAGCCAAAGTAATTACAGTTCACCATGTATATTAGTTCCAAAGCCAAATGGAACATACAGAATGTGTACTGACTATCGAAAAGTGAACTCTGTGACAAAAACTGACTCTTTTCCAATTCCAAGAATTGATGACTGTATTGATAAAGTCGGTAATTCTAAATATGTCACCAAATTTGACCTTCTCAAAGGATTCTGGCAAGTTCCGCTCACTGATAGGGCTAAAGAAGTATCAGCATTTGCTACTCCAACTGGTCTGTACCAGTACAAAGTTATGCCGTTTGGGATGAAAAATTCTCCTGCGACGTTTCAGCGGCTTGTAAATATGGTTATAGCTGGCTTAGATGGCTGTGACGCATACATTGATGATGTCATCATCTATACAGATACATGGAGTGACCACCTTCAAAGAATCAAACAATTCTTCAACCGTCTCAGTGATGCAAAATTGACTGTTAATCTGGGAAAAACAGAATTTTGTCATGCTACTGTTACTTTTTTAGGACATCTTGTGGGACAGGGTCAAGTTAAACCTTTAGAATCTAAGGTCAATGCTATCTCTGAGTTTCCAGTGCCTGCTACTAAAAAGCAACTGATGCGATTTCTTGGTATGGCTGGCTACTATAGAAAGTTTTGTAAGAATTTTTCTATAATAGCTGAACCTTTAACAAATTTATTAAAGAAAAATGTTAAGTTCAAATGGAATGATAACTGTCAAGTTGCCTTCGATCGCTTGAAAGCCATACTAAAGAGCACACCAGTTCTTTTAGCACCTGATTTTGACAAATGTTTCAAATTAGCTGTTGATGCAAGTGATGTGGGTATTGGTGCTGTTCTCTTGCAAGAAGACGATGATGGTATTGATCATCCTGTTTGTTATTTTTCTAAAAAATTAAACAAACATCAGAAAAACTACTCCACCATTGAAAAAGAATGTCTTGCTCTGATTTTGGCAATCCAACATTTTGAAGTTTATTTAACATCTGCCACTTCTCCTATAGTTGTTTTCAGTGACCACGATCCCTTAAGTTTTCTTCACAAACTTAAGAGTAAGAACCAAAGATTATTGAGGTGGAGTTTGTCACTTCAAGAATTTGATCTTGATGTAAGACACATTAAAGGAAAAGACAATATTATACCAGATGCTCTGTCAAGAGTCTAAAATTTTGAATTGTCTTATCTTTAATATAAAATTGAATTTAACAGTACCATTTCACTATATTTTTTGTTTATATGTATGTATATATGTTTGTATATATATATCTCTTTTTCAATTCTTTTGATGAAAATTGTTTGTATTTTCATGCTAGATGTGCTGAAATGTTTCAACAAATCATGATATTATCAATTATGTAAAGTATATTATCATTGTATATGCTAAAGATAATACAAAAAGAAAGATTTATTTCATAAACCTTTCTTTTTTCTTTCAAGGGGGAAAGTGTTATGTATAAGCTATAAATAAACCTAATGGTATTTACCGTGTCTATTTTTAGACTGGGAATTTTCTTATCTCTTGATTCTGTTAGGTAAATGTATGTAGAATATTGTAGATCTTTCTAGAAAGGCCTTTTGGAAGGTGATTCAGACTCTAGAGTATTCTTATGTTCTATACTATTCCAGATTGTTCTATAGTATTATATAAAGGGGTTCCTACAGCATTCTTGGTTCACTTGATTTAGACTTATGGTTTCATTTAGTAGTACTGTGTTAAACTAAAAGGGGATTTCTTGTTATCTTAAAAGTGTGTTTGGAAGCGTGTTTAATTTTAAATTCAGATGTTATTGGACTTATTATTTGTGGACCAGGGACTTAATTAAATTGGATCTAAAATTAAAACTTTAGGATTAAACATTCAAGGTATTGTAAATTGTTTTTGTATTAATTTCATATTGTCAATAATTCTGGTATTATTGTCAATAAATATTGTTAATTGTAAAGTTTGTTACTGGCTTCTTTGTTCGTGTTACATTGGCACGTAACAATATATATATATATATATATATGCGGTCACTATTAAACTTAGGTACAACCTTTTGTGATGGCGAAATCACAGACTCATTTGATTTGCATTAAGAATTAATCGAATAAAATTTTTATTTACATTTTTTTTTCTAAACATTATATTAAAACATATATTTAACTCACTTTCCACAGGGTTGACCAGAGTTGCGTTCTTTACAGAGAGATGAAAAACCCACTTTATAAGATTATATAGACGTCCTAATGAATGATTTTCGACACATTGAGTGAAAACATTCGACATTGTTAAGACTACTTGTCAATGCCAATCAAGCTTCGTTTCCACATTCAAATTCCTTAAGATTCCTAAGTAGGATATCAAAAATCTTGCTCTACCGAAGACTTTATTTTAAAAATCTTTATTTAAAATCTAGTCCAATGATGGCACCTCACGTCCTTCACCAAAAAAGTTCTGCATTGGATTGGCATACAATAACTCTGTTGTCTTTGTAAATATGCATTTTCCCGACTCTTTATAATCTAAAACTTAATAAACTCTATAATTTTCTCAGAACCTAATTGATGGATATCAAATTTGACCTAAACAAAATACCAAGCAAGAGATGGAGAGAGGAGAGGCACAGGGTGGTGTGTTTGTGTGTGTGTGTGTGGGGGGGGGGGGGGTGGGGGTGGGTGGGCGTGGATTTTAGGTTGGGAGGGTAGAATTTACGAGTGATTGAGAGTCAGTGAGTGGAGAGGATGAATGACACAGTTGAATGAAAGAAGAGAGAGTTACATAGGCACATGGATTCTGAATTTATAATAACTTTTATAAAATATGAGACAAATCACGACATTTTCACCAGTTTCATGTGAGGGTAAAAAAGATTCAGATCAGCCTGTGGATCTGTAAAGTCTGATCAGAGTCTTCACTATGCACTTTATGATTAGCAATTAGGTTGTTGGGCGAAGAGATAATAGAAGATGTTTATGAAAATGTTCATATGCTAAATGTTAGCAGAAAACGAAGTACTCCAGCTTCTACATTCTAAGTGATACTTCCAAGTGATTCAGTCAAATCCCATTAAATGTAATTATCTCATTACAGGGAAACATATGCTTTGATTCATAGATTTGATAAGCCTATTTAAGCCAAGATAATAGGGAAATTCAATATTTAACCCTTGTCATGCTGAATTAAAATCCTCTTTCAGAATTGCTCTCAAATCAATGTACTGAAAGCCCTAGAATCCAAGGGTGTAGATAGTCTTTGTTTTTTTGAAGATTAAATTCATTAACAACTCTGCCTTGAAAGGAGACAGACAGGTGGTGTTGACTAGGATCAGACTGCACATAGGTGCAGGCTGATCTTTGTCTATACCTCCTGTAAAAACAGGAACATTCCGGGTTCAGCATGATATAGGTTAAGTATCATACCCATTGATTTAAAAGACGCAGTATGTCAATCAATTAGCTACATTGAAATACTTTCTTTGTTGGTCAACTAAACTTAAACTTCAAAACTGCAGTTTGAATAATCTGAAGTAAGATCTGGTCTGATCTGGTCACCATAAGCTGAATCTAAATAGCCTTAAATAACCTACACATAACTACCTATACTATCATATGGAAATTTAAAAGCCCAATTGGATTAAATTTCTGTCTTTAAATTTTGCAGTGTCTATATTGACTGCACAAAAAGTTCTGTTCATACTCACAAATGACGTAATTGTCACATTCAAGTTTCACTCAAAAAGTACACAAATTTAAAAAATCATTCATATTCAATGTTATCATGCATGTAAAACCTTGTTGGAACAGATCACATTGATTTTAATAACATCACATAAAGACAATGCAAGTGTATAAAGACAATATCAGAAACAACACCAGCACTTAATGACAATGACAACACATTAAGACATTATATATAATTATAAAGAAAATAGCAGTATATAAAGGTGAAAGCAGCAACAACACCAGCACTTAATGACAATGACAACACATGAAGACAATGAAAGCGAATAAAACAAGGACCTTACATAATGATAGTGAAACAAAAATAAAGACAATGACACTACATACAGACAATAAAAGAACATAGAGACCACTTAGGCACACAAAAACTTTACATGGAAATTTTTAAAGCTCATAATTAAAAATGATTAAATCTGTGATGAATTGGGCAAGTACATTTCATTGACATTCTGGAGCATGTATCACAGAGATATTTTGGGAAGCTTCCTTTATTACTAGGTTGTTAACTAGCTTCACTGGCCTAAGGCCAGCGAGCTATTGTCATGGTGGTGTGTCTGTCATGGGTGCATCTGTGCATAAACTTTTTCTTTAAACATCTTCTCCTCCCAAACCAATGGGCAGAATATTGAGAGAAATATCCTCCTGAACCACTGGGCCAATTTCAACCAAACTTTACCAGAATGTTCCTTGGTTGACCCTTTTCAAAAATTGTTCCTAAAATTTTGATTAGCCCCCAAATATAGGCTTGGCAGGGCGGGGCTCATTTTGAGCCCGAAATCTTTGAACAACATCTCCTCCTGAACCATTAGGCCGATTTCAATGAAACTTTACCAGAATGTTCCTTGGGTGGCCCTCTTCTTAAGTTGTTCAAGAAATTTTGATTGACCCCCAAATATGGGCGTGGCAGGGTGGGACTTTTTTTGAGCCCGAAATCTTTGAGAGAAATTTCTTCCTGAACCTTTAGGCTGATTTCAATGAAATTTTACTAGAAAGTTTTGTGTGTGACCCTTTTCTAAAATTGTTCAAGACATTTTGTTTGACCCCAAATATTGGTGTGTTGGGGGGGGGGGGGGTGTTCGAGCCCGAAATCTTTGAACAACTCCTCCTCATGAACCACTGGGCCGATTTCAATGAAACTTTACCAGAATGTTCCCTTTGATCCTTTTCAAAATTTTTTTCCAAAAATTTGATTAGCCCATAAATATTGGCATGGCAGGTTGTGGCTTATTTAGAGCCCGAAATCTTTGAACTACATCTCCTGATGAACTGCTGGGCTGATTTCAATGAAACTTGAGAATTTTGGTGCAATGTGGGCCATACCCGGTTAATTATTATAAAATAGGTCTTAAGGGATTTCAAAGTGTTGTTTTCATTCAAAGAAAGTTTGAGTTAATGAAAGTCAAAAGATGATAAAGCCAGTGGAGCGATACAGGCCCTCTTGGGCCTCTTGTTTCCATCCCCATGTTATGGTATATTTTTTATTGAAGACAGGTTTACCTGTCTTTCAATATAGGGATCGTCGCCATCGGATTTTGATAACAAACCTACATGTGTCATTACGCTCAAAAAAGTAGACCCATTCATAAAAATAAACGCGGCAAAAATAATCAATAGTGTAGCAATATACCGTAAAATTTTGGTGCTGACCTAAATTCTGGCCGGGACCTCCGGGGGGTGAACATGTGATCTATGCAGAAGTTGCCTGCAGAAACGTGTTTTACATTCGTAAGTGGTGCTTTTTTAGGGCGTTTATAATGAGTTTTCGGCTGCAATCTTTTGCATTTGCTCCGAATTTTCAATTGCATCCTACAACTGTTTTTATGCATAGCATTGGCAAGCTATTTTCAGTTTCCCATTTTAGACTCCCTATTTCTCGTAAAATTGTGTGTTTGTGTGTCCTTAAGGTTGCTTTATTTATCCGTCTCCCGGGCCTGTCGTAGTGTAAATGGATAAAAACTAAAATAGCACAAGGCTATTTGAATAAACTCGTAACCCTTGGAATTTCCTAGGTTTGAATTTTTACTTGGATTTACGGAGAAATTTCGATGGCTTATCAAATTACTTTATTATTAGGTTTGTTTTGTCTATCCATATTGTACAGCATTCGGAACATCACTCGGTCATTTCCGTAAAAGGCAACAGATCGTGATCGTGATATTCACTCGGCAATTATCGGGCGATCTCCAAAGTCTCAGATCTATCTAAATGTAGGTTAAGGATTCGGCCGAGTTGTGACGAATGCGTTAGATTGGTCGAGTAGTGTTCCGAATGGCCTATACAGTAGTACCACGCATGCCCGACCCCGGTTTTGAGTTTCCGCTTTTGTTTTAGACAATTTTTGACAATAACAAAAACTGTTTTGGAAACTGGAATGGATTTATTTGTAACATTCTGAAGTGGACTTTCAAAGAATTCTACTCAAGGTGATAAATGCTGTAGCTTGGGATTTCATTTAACGATCTGTCATTTTGGCAGTTTTGTCAAAATTGATAGTTCACCTGATAGTTCAATCCGAATCTTGATCTAGAAAAGCAGTCCCGTGGAAAAGGCCTGAAAGGTTGGTTGTCTTAACAGGTTTATATATTATTTTGTAGTAAAATTATTTTCTACTAAGTAAGACCATATGCAAGGAGAATAACCTGAAATTGAGATCGAAATATCTCAATGGAAAATTAGAAATAGAATGTTTCACTCCAGGAAGAAACTTAAACGGTATTCATAAAAAAAGCTACAGCTATTGTACGGGAAAATACTTCTTCTTGGTATTGACTTTGCCTAGTAAAAGTATAAGAATATTGGTATTACTTTCATTGCTTCTTTTATGTGGAGATAATTAGTTAAATCCTGGAACAGATAATAAATGTAAAAGAAATTTGAACAAATTTCCAATTCAAGGCAATATTTACCATGGCAATGAAATGTTCAGCTCTTCATCAAGGGGTAAGCAATGTGTGTCATGTGGATTAACATTTTATTTAAGGTTTTTACACATCCACTTAATAAGTTTGACTGGAAAAAAAAAATCGGATTTGGATCATATTGGATTGCTGGGGATAATCTATACAATTTTATAAAACAGGGTTGCAATAATTCATATGAGTTTTTAGAATTCAGGAATTGCCACCATATTTCTGTTGGTTAAATGAATATTTTTCATTTAGGATATTGAAAACTTACACTTGGGGATGAGTAGCGATTATGGAGGCAGTTACCCTCTTGTTAAGCTTGAATTGGCTAGAGGGATAGGTTTATCTGGAAGTGATGAGTCTTCAAAGTAAAGCATATTCATTTGTTAGGAAGGTGCAGTTTCCATATGTAACCATCAATGATTGTTTTAAATTTTTGATTTCCACTCAAGAGATCTTCTCAAAACGCCACTATTTTCATTCCAATTGTTAATATTCAGTCCTGTCTTCAATTCAGGCCTTTGATTAAGCTCCACTGGCCAAAGGCAAGCAAGCTATTGTCATGGCGAGGTGTCCGTCGTGCGTCCATGTGTGCGTAAACTTTTCTTTAAACATCTTCTCCTCCTAAACCAATGGGTGGATTTTGACAAAACTATGCCAGAATGTTCCTTGGGTGACCCTCTTTTAAAGTTGTTCAAAAAATTTGGATTGACCCTAAAATATGGGCGTGGCAGGGCGGGGCTTATTTTTACCCCGATATCTTTGAACGACATCTCCTCCTGAACCATTGGGCCAATTTCAATGAAGCTTTACCAGATTGTTCCTTGGGTGACCCACTTCAAAAGTTGTTCAATAAATTTGGATTGACCCCCAAATATGGGCGTGGCAGGGCGGGGGTTATTTTGACCTGGAAATCTTCGAACAACATCTCCTCCTGAACCATGGGGCTGATTTCAATGAAACTTTACCAGAATGTTCCTTGGGTGACACTCTTCTAAAGTTGTTCAAGAAATTTGGATTGACCCCCAAATATGGGCCTTGCAGGGTGGGGCCTTTTTGACCCTGAAATTTTTTAATGACATCTCCTCCTGAACAATTAGGCCAATTTTAATGAAACTTTACCAGAATGTTCCTTAGGTGACCCTCTTCTAAAATTGTTAAAAAAATTTGGATTGACCCCAAAATATGGGTGTGGCAGGGCGGGGCTTTTTTTGACCCCAAAATCTTTGAACCTCATCTCCTCCTGAACCATTGGGCCGATTTCAATGAAACTTTACCAGGATGTTCCTTGGGTGACCCTCATCTAAAGTCATCAAGAAATTTGGATTGACCCCCAAATTTGGGCTTTGCAGGGCGAGGCTGATTTTGACCCTGAAATCTCTGAACCACATCTCCTGAACCATTGGGCCAATTTTATTGAAACTTAACCAGACTGTTCCTTGGGTGACCCTATTCTAAAGTTGTTCAAGAAATTTGGATTGACCCCCAAATATGGGGGTGGCAGGGCAGGGCTTATTTTGACCCCAAAATCTTTGAACAACATCCTCTCCTGAACCATGGGGTTGATTTCAATGAAACTTTACCAGAATGTTCCTTGGGTAACCCTCATCTAAAGTTGTTCAAGAAATTTGGATTGACCCCCAAATATAGGCGTGGCATCTCCTCCTGAACCATTAGGCCAATTTTAATGAAACTTTACCAGAATGTTCCTTCGGTGACCCTCATCTAAAGTTGTTAAAGAAATTTGGATTGGATGAGATCCACTGGATCAATAAAATTCAGGTGAGCAGTTTAGGGCCATTATGGTCCTCTTGTTTCAATCTATATCTAAATAGTTTTCTTTCTTGTAATTTTACATATAAGTTGATTAAGTTCATTCCTTCATAAGTCAGTTTCAACCTAGAAAAAGTCTGAATTCCTTCTGAATGCTGTTCACTTTCCCATTTTCAATAGGGTTCATCCTTGTGACCTGGCCAACATTCTGACCAAGTTTCATGAAGATTGGGCAATATTTGTTGCCTCTAGAGTGTAAACACTAAGATTGTTGAAGACGCACGACGCACGACGCATGACGGACATTCAATGATCACAAAAGCTCACCTTGAGCATGATGTGCTTAGGTGAGCTAAAATGACTTAGAGCAAATCATTAGTTGAAGCTTAACATTTACTCTCCTTTGAAATCATAGTAGCATCATTTTAATGGAAGTGGGGTTTATTAGAGGCTATAAGTTTTCAGAAAAACAATCAGGAAAAAGTGGTCAATCTTGATGTGTGTGGGGGGGTTATATTAGAGCATCAGGTGCTTTATTAGAACTTTTTACGGTATATTCTGAGACAGAACACCTTAAGCATCTGTCTGCCCTTTTTTCAATATTTTGTAACATACTTAATTTTTACTTATCTTTATCCTGAAACTAAACTTAACCCTTAAATCTACTAACTATTAAAATCTAATTTCTTTTTGTTTCAAAAAGGGCAGACAGATGCTTATACCTAGCTCTGTTTATATGACCAAAAAAAGTTTTTAGACAATCACAAGTAACCCAGGACTCTGCATATGCAATGACCTGCTTCATTTATATACCTGGCCAAAAAAAGATGTTTGGTGCACTTTACAGGAGTCAGCTTGTAAGTCTTGTTACCAGTTGGTATGTAGCTGTTTCATGCATATATTCTCAAGTTCTCAGCAACCTTTAACCCTTTCCTGTTTTACAAAATTTTGGACCTGTCCAAATTCAAAGGTTTTGCAGACGAAAATTTAAAGTGGATTTAATTTGAAAAATAACCATTCAGAAGGGTAGAAAATAGTGTGGAAAAAGAAGAAATTGCTTGTCAGAAGCAATTTCTTCTTTTTTCACAATGTTTTCTCAACCATAAAATCACAGGCACGTAAAAAGCAGGGATTAAACAGCAAAGGGTTAAATGGATTTGATTCAAACTTTAGAGTCCAAGGAGTGCTTACAGTTTTGTTTAGTGTTCATATATTCAACAGAGTTGTGGCCTTCAAATGATGAAAAGTCTTGTCCTTAATTTCCAAGCAAATTATGCTTTGACTTTATTTATGAATTTGTATCAATCAAAAGTGTTCATATATTTTTTAATTGCTGGAAGTCCATTTGTCAAGGACATTTGGAGGGTTTTAATTGGTCAAGTGTGACGAGAAATCTTGCCTGCCAATTCATTGACAACTTTTGCTGGGATTTTACTCACACTTGGCAGAAAATCTTTGTATAATCAGAGTTGTGAATATTTTAGCTAATATCAAATTGTCAAATATACCATTGAAAATACCAACAGGTCATTTTGAATTTTTATACCCCCCACAACGAAGTTATGGGGGGTATACTGGAATCAGGTTGTCCGTCTTTCCGTCCGTCCATCCGTCTGTCCGTCCGTCTGTCCGTCCGTCTGACATAATTTTGTGTCCTCTTCTCCTCCCACAGTTTTGGACCAATTTTGCTGAAATTTTATCAGGTTGTTTCCTATCATATGAAGTTGTGCACCTGCAATTTTCATCCAGATCGGGTCATTAGTTTCAGAGTTATGCCACTTTGAACTTTCTAAGGAGGGGGTACATTTTTCTTATTTTGTGTCCTCTTCTCCTCCCACAGTTTTGAACCAATTTTGCTGAAATTTTATCAGGTTGTTTCCCATCATATGAAGTTGTGCACCTGCAATTTTCATCCTGATCCAGTCATTAGTTTCAGAGTAATGCCACTTTGAACTTTTTATGGAAAGGGGGGGGGGGGAGTAGTCAAAATTTAAAATTGCAAAACTCAGTATCCATAAGGGGAGTTACCAAATTGGGTAATTAATCCTATCATATGAAGTTGTGAACCTGCAATTTTCATTGTTTTGGGGTGACATAGGTCAAAGGTCAAGGTCACAGTAAATTTTTGTTCAATTTTCGTTTCCGGACTCTTAATCAAGAACCAAGCGAATCATGAAACTCTATGCAAATGTTACTTATGACTCAAGGAAGTGCCCTATTGTTTTTTAGGTCACATAAGTCAAAGGTCAAGGTCACATTATATTTTTGTTCAGTTTTCGTTTCCAGACTCTAATTCAAGAACTAAGGGATATAGAATCATGAAACTTCATGCAATTGCTGTATATGACCTCAATATTTGTTACAAACACATCTTGCACTTAAAGCACTTACATTTTGACAAAGTGCTGGTGGGGGGTATTTCAAATATTTGACCCTTTACCCTATTTTGACCTCACTTGACCCTTTACCCTATTTTTGACCTCACTTGACCCAATTTCCTAATTGACTGAGATTAGAAAGGGACAAACCTTTTAGCTCGAGTTCAAAAATTTTGGACCAAAAATGTTGCCTCTAGAATGCTAAGAAGGTTTTTCTAAAATTTGACCCCTTGACAGCATATTTGAATCCACTTGACCCAATTTCAAATTTGACTGAGATTAGAAAGAGACAAACATTCAAACAAAGTATCAAGTAATTTGGACCAAAAATGTGGCTGCTAGGGTGCCCATAAGTTTTTTTCTAAGTTTTGACCCCTTGACCCCATTTTAGAGCCAACTTGATCCAGTTTCAAACTTGACCAATGTTTGTTGAAGACAAACATTCTGACCAAGTCTCAAGATATTTGGGCCAAAAATATGGCCTTTAGAGTGCATACAAGGTTTTCCTATGATTGAACACCTTCACCCCATTTTTGACCCCCACTTGACCGAGTTTCAAACTTTACCAAGATTTGTTTAAGACCAAGACCATTTTGACCAAGTCTCTAGTTATTTAGGCCAAAAATGTGGTCTCTAGAGTGGAGATTTGAGATTTGACCCTTGACCCCCTTTTTGACCATCACTTGACCGAGTTTCAAACTTGACCAAATTTGTTAAAGACAAACATTCTGACCAAATCTCAAGATATTTAGTCGTAGACCTATGTGAGATAGCAGCTGGAGGCTAGGAAAGAATGTGATGGCTGTACTGGCGAGAGAAATACCAGGAAACCATTATTAGGTGCTCCAGCCGCCACGATATAACTGAAATAATGTTGAAAGCGGCGTTAAACTCCATTCAATCATTCAATCAAGATATTTAGGCCAAAAATGTTGCCACTGTAGTCCAACTGCGGTATTCGAAGACGCGGGAAAATGTGGTAAAGCCAGTAGTAGGGGTTGACTGAACTGAAATTTAACAAGCGTGAGATACTTAGTTACAAATCGTCGGCTCTGTTCTATAAGGACGTATATGGAAAATTCCATTTTTTCTTTTATTGCGTTTTCGCACACAACTGATATTCCCGCGTCTTTTGCGAAGATGCTGGACCTGATAGCTAATCGTATCCCCCCAAAAAAAGCTTCTTGAACTTGTAAGATACGTCATTTTCGCACTGGAAGTGGTCGAAAAGCGAAGTTCGAAAATGACGTATTGACAAATTTGATAATTGTTCATGTTTCCTTATGATAAAAGTTTATTTTTAAAGATCAGTTTGAAAAAGAAGACAACCTTTACCCAGGCCATATAATTTGTGTGTCTCAGTTACATACATAAAAATTGTTATATGCGTTTTTCACTTTTTTTGAGAAACGTCTCACTCAACGGATTTCGGGGTCTCGTATGCACCCGAAAAAATTTATTTTACAAGCGATTTGTCCTATATCTTATATAACATCCAATTTAATTAGTTTTTTTCATGCATTTATCTTTTATGCCTTTTTTTGTCTATACGGCATTTTGTTCCGTAAAAATTAAGTGAAAAAATGACATACTTGATGATTTTTTTGTTGTTTTTCTTAAATAACTCATTATTGAGACAAAATTTAATATTTATGACGGCAGATAATATATATAGTGATTCTATTTAAAATGTTTTCGACCAAAATGGTTATAATAGTGTTTAAAGGTAAAAAGTTATTAAGTTTTTTCCTTCTCCTGAAAAGTAGGCTTTTCCCGGGTTCGTCCTTATAGAACGTAGCCGACGAAATGTAATCACTTATATACTGATAGAGTTAAGAAACTCATCAAGAAAAATACTCTTTTCTCCCAAACGATATTCAATGCTATTTGTTGTTTCAATTTTAGTTTCTTCATGATGAATTCGGTTTTCTAAACATGCTACTTTTATGTTGTGACACTTGGCGTGTACAGATGTAATTCCAAGGATTGTTAAAATGCTTGTAGTTTTGTGTTTATGTGACCCTTCAGTATAGTTTAAATACCCCGACAGCAAAAAAATCAATGGTCCCAATTTCTTTTCGTTAAACTCGTCAAAAGTCTGTAAACATTCAGATAGCATGGTTTACCTATAATATGCACACAGGGCTTTTCAAATATTTGACCACTTGACCCCATTTTTGACCTCACTTAACCCAATGTCCAAATTGACTGAGATTAGACGGAGACAAACATTTTTGAATCCACTTGACCCAATTTCAAATTTGACTGAGATTAGACAGAGACAAACATTCTAAAAAAGTATCAAGAAATTTGGGCCAAAAATGTGGCCTCCTGGGTGCACACAAGGTTTTTTCTAAGAATTGACCCCTTAACCCCATTTTTTAGCCCACTTGACCCAGTTTCAAACTTGACCAATATTTGTTGAAGACAAACATTCTGACCAAGTCTCAAGATATTTGGGACAAAAAGGTGGCCCTAGAGTGCACACATAGATTTCTAATATTTGACCACTTGACCGCTTTTTTGACCCCACTTTGATTTAATTTTCAACTTGATTGAGATTAGACGGAGACAAACATTTTGACCAATTTTCAAGACATTTGGGCCAAAATGTGGCCTCTAGAGTGCACACAAGGTTTTCCTATGATTTTACGCCTTCACCCAATTTTTGACCCCGTTATACCCAATTAGAACTTGACCAGATTTGAAGCACATTCATTTTCGTGAACTCTCAAAAAATTCGGCCAAAATAGAGGCCTCTAGAAAGCACACATGGTTTTCCTTTGATTTGACCCTTGACCCCACTTTTGACCCCTACTTGATTGAGTTTCTCACTTGACCAAGTTCTCACTTGACCAAGATTTGTTAAAGACAAACATTCTGACCAAGTCTCAAAATATTTAGGCCAAAAATGTTGCACACAATTTGCCCCCTTTACCCAATTTTGACCCCACTTGACCGAATTTTCAAATTGACTGGGATTAGACTGAGACAAACATTTTGCCCAAGTTCAAAAATTTGGGCCAAAAATGTGGTTTCTAGAATGCTAACAATGTTTTCCTAAGATTTGACCCCTTGATCACATTTTTGAATCCACTTTACCAAATTTCAAATTTGACTATGATTAGAAAGTGACAAACATTTTAACAAAAATCTCAAGAAATTTGGGCTAAAAATGTGGCCTCTAGAATGCACACAAGGTTTTTCTCATATTTGACCACTTGACCCCATTTTTGACCCAACTTTGATCTAATTTCCAACTTGATTGAGATAAGACGGAGACAAACATTCTGCCAAAGTTTAAAGACCTTTGGGTCAAAAATGCCGCCTCTAGAGTGTGCAAAAGGTTTGACCCCTTTAATCCCTTTTTAGAACTCCCTTGACCCAATTTCAAAATTGAATGAGATTTGATGAAGACAAACATTCTGACCAAGTTTCAATCAAGGTTTCTCTGAGATTTGACCCCATTTTAACCCCCACTTGACCCAATTTCAAACTTGACCCTGATCTGATGGAGACTAACATTCTAAGTTTCAAGACATTTGGGCCAAAAATGAGGCTTTTCTTAGATTTAACCCCTTGATCCCAAAAACTTAATTTTGAATTTTACTGAGTATCTACACTAAAACTGACCTGAAATAATTCAAAAATATTTTACTACAAATAATTTCTATGTCTTTTCAATTCTAGTATAATCAAGTCAAGTCAGGGCAAGTGCTAGCTTTTTAAATTCAGGAGTAATTAACCCCTTGGCTGGATGTTTAGGGCGGTCAGAACTGCTGTTGAAAGGGTAATAAAAATAAAATGAGAAACAAGAGCTTTCTGAGGACAGCAAAGCTATTCCTAGTTCTACACAGTAAGAGCAAATCAATGTCAATATTGGAAAATTCCATTAAATTCAATATCAGAGAATAGAGTTTTTGTCTAGAGAATGATGATTATAGTCAAGGCAGCATGTGCAAAGTTTCTAAGCAGTAGATTTAGTAGAAACAGAGATATTAAGAATATCAATCAGTGGCACATAAAAACTTAACCAACATTTCTTAGTCAGAACAGGGATAAAATTCCACTTTAACCCTTTCCCAAACGGCAAAACTTTAGAGTAGTCCAATTTGAAAAGAGTTGCAGACGACAAAATATGTTATATCAAAAGTAAAAAATATCTATGTTATAGCCAAGAAAATATTGAGGCAAAAGGAGAAAGTGCTGATTATCAGCATTTTCTTCTTTTGCCTCAATGTTTTCCCAAGTCTTTTACATTGGGGACGTCAAAACCCGGTCTTGTTTGGGAAGGGCCCCGTACGAAAAATTGTAGCGGATTCCGCTTGGAAAATAGGCGTAAATGAGACGGAAATGAAGCGGAAATGGTCATTTACGCTTGTAACTCAGGCGTAAGTTTAATTTACGTCTCTGCTACATCATAAAGTACTGGCGGAATACATCAGAAATTACGGGCGTAAAATGAATTCAAAGCGGAATTTCATTTCTATTCAGTTTTACAGGCGTACTTCAACACTTTAACTTTTTCTAGAGACGGATTTTACAGACTTAGCAATTTTATGGAAGCGGAAAGACACTTTCAGCAAGCGTAAAATAACTTAAACTTTTGTTAGAGGCGTATTTTTCTAACTTTAACATTTCACGTGAAGAAATCATTACTGTGAGGAAAATTCATGCCTTGATATAACTGAAAAAATGTTGAAAGAGGCGTAAAACTCCTTTCAATCAATCTTTCCCTTATCCTCCAAATCTTATATCCAATGTTCAAGTTTTTATGCTGAAAATCAGTGAACTCCAAAAAATGATATTGACTTTGGCAAATTACCTTGACTTTACTATCCACAAAAAGGCTTTGTCACAAGCAATTCATATTTAAAATACCCATGCCATATCACTCACCATTACAAAGTTAAGGCAAATGTAAAAGTTTTAATCTTTAACAAATTTGACCTTGAAAAATGACCTTGACCTTGACTGATGACCAAGAACTCGATGAGAAAGCTCTTGTCCCAAGCAATCATCATACATGTGAAATATGAAGGCTCCCCCCCCCCCCTTCCCCCCCCCCCCCCCCAAAAAAAAAAAAAATCTGAATATACTTACAAAAATTCTTATTATTCTCAAAAATATCTTTAAGTACAACTATAGTTTCTGAAAATGTTTTTGAAAAAATATCTACAAGCTTATTTACTTTACCCAAACGAATGCAGTTGATAATGTCCAAGTCTAAAAATGACTAGGACTCCAGTCTATAGAAATCAAAAATGGCTGCCGATTTTCAAAGAAGTTTCCGTTGACATGTTATTTTGCCTTATTTCCTTTCACATTGGGAAGAATAGCACAAAAAAGGTATGTAAAAAGCAGTAATTTGATGATTTTTAAAAGAATCTTGTCCTGTAGGGCTCAAAACAAGTTATTTAGAAATATAAGACAACTTACAAAAATAGCGAGTCCTTCGGAATGCAAAAATTGAAAAATGATTCCATGGTTTTAATGAATTAAGCCAAAATTCATAATTCCAAATACTATTTAACCCAGATTAAACCTTGTTACTCCAAAGGTATAGACTTTAGAATTATATGAAATGGATATATATCAAATTGTTTTAATTTTTGTAGATTCGTACCAATAAATTTTCGACCCTATGTCAAATTTCAGCAACTATTTTTAAGAGTATATTGTACAGTGCTCTCAATAAGGGCCAAAATCAGGAATTTTTGTAATTTTATGTTGGATTTTCAGGATTTTTTTTTACACAACATAAGGAATTCCAATCCCTCTCCAAACACCTCCCTTTCCTACACTTTGTAAATGCGCCTTTCCTTGTTAGAATAAGTTTAATTGTTCCCAAAGTCCATTATTCTTGGTTGGTCTTTATATATAAAATTCCAAGGGTTAAAACTTATAGCTTTAACTTTTGGCTGTAGGTAAAAACTTTGGTTGCTCAATCACCCTTTATATAAATTTTGGAAACTAATATGAGGAACTGAAGTTTCTATTTGGAATTGCTCTGTAGATGTTTCTTGTGTAAAGGACCTAGGAAATGCTGCTAACCCAAATTTTAGTTACAATGTTTTGATATCCTTCAATATAAAACAGCTTTATCCCCCGTCATTCCAAGGGTGATGAACATTCTACGGGTAGTGTGCAAAAAATTGTTCTGGCAGTTTAACCTTATAAAACTTATTAATATATTTAAACTTATGCTGAATTATCTGAATAACTAAGACAAAAAATGACTCTGTCCTTTTCAAATCTCTCGTCAGACATTTTGATGGATTTAAATGACGTAATTGGGATTTTTTGTATTCTTCGAGGATGCCGTTTTTAGACGAGGGTAGTCAATTGACCTTTCGGTATTGTTTTCCAGTAGTGCCTTTTTTCACTTCGAATAGATTACCCGTAGATCTATTCTAGACACTTACAAAGCAATATTTCGAAATTTTATCAGTCAGATCTGTATGAATTCCGTTTGATCTTAGGAATATTCCCCTGCTTTGAATTTCATTTGTTTCAAAAGGCCTAGGTCAAATAACAGGGCTTTTTTCTTGAATCTTAGACATTTTTTTACGTAAAAGAGTCTGATTTTCTTGTTGTAATTTCTGAAATTTTGGACGTACATTACGTCGATGTCCGCTTATTGAGAGCACTGCGCATTCTATTCACAATATAAGTTAAAATGATTTTTCAAGCAATCACATTAATATATGAATGAATTTTCGAAGTGTGTATTTACTGTATTGACCACTTACAAGCATTATTTCTAATTTCCAGACAAAGTTTGTCCTCCTGAACCTATTAGAATTATGCTGGACTGATTTACTGTTAAAAGAGGCCTTGAGAAGGCAGCCTATCATCTAACCAAACAGTTTGGGGCAGAAGACCTGATTTAAGGACTTTCAGGGATCAAAAGATCAACAAAATAAGCTACTTATCATCAGTACTGAGAGGAGATGGGTTATGAAAACTAACAAGATTGCATCAAGTATGTATGAAAGGTATTTACAAATCCATTTCACTTAAAATCATTGGGTGCATTTTTTTTTTTTTTTTCAAATTACCATATCATTGATTTTTTCCCTGTATTGTAACAACCAATTTGCTGAGGCTTGAGTTTGCCCCATAGAATATTTCAGGTAGGACACATAGATGAAACTGTGTGCAACACACCCAATATTTTCAACACAAAAAATTTGCTCAACATCCTCAATACATTGTTTTGATACTTTTTGCCTTATACAAATCATACAGTGAATTTGGTTAAAGTTTTTTCATGCTTTAAGTATTTGGAATTAGGTTTAGTAAATATTTGAGACGAAAGTGTGTAGAAATCATATGGTTACTCAATTCGGGATTGTCAAAGATCACAGATTTACAAATAGATAAACTGCTAAATAACCCTTGCAGCGATAATTCTGGTTCAGAATGTCATGTGCAAAGATATCTCATTTAGCCAAATGAAATGAGAAATTAAAATTTCTGGCAAGAAATTTTACCAAGAACTTAAACTTTTCTGGTTTTCAAAAGAAAATCAGTTGTGGACTAAATCTAGAATATAAATAGATGTGGAACATAAAAAATGAAATTAATTAGTTGTTATTTACAACTTATTATTATTATCTTTTATGAACATACAAAATAAAAGCTTTAATGTCAAGCTATAGTTTAAAAGAATTCTCATTAGAGAATGCAAAAAAGTTGTATAGTTTTTGGCCAAGTAATGTGATGATTATTTGTTTTATTTTTCAGAATATGTCAATTCTAGTCTGGCTTGATGGTCATTTTACATTCTGGACAAAAATGGTTGAAATAGATGAGGAATTTACAGAGAGGATTCACTGAACAGAAATGGATGAATATCACGAATAATTTGTTGACTGAAAATTTGAATTTGAAATTTTTTTGAAGTACTATTACATAATGTATAAATTTATCCTTCTTCTTATGTGAAAGTTGTCATTTCTTTTTGCTTGGCTGTTCTAGAATATAAAAATTGAAGTTTTTCATCATGCTGTCGTTGTATCTCTGTCATTATTTAAAATACAATTGTATAGAGATCTGCTTGAAATTTTCCATATGTGTTCACTATATCTACTGTGGAAAAAATGTGTGATTTGCCCCTTTTTACTGAGTTTTTATGCACCCGCATCGAGAGACCAGGGGCATATTGTTTTACTCATGTCTGTCTGTCCACCTGTCTGTCTGTCCGTCCGAAAACTTAACCTTGCC
Source organism: Fragum whitleyi (assembly GCA_948146395.1). Classification (NCBI taxonomy): domain Eukaryota; kingdom Metazoa; phylum Mollusca; class Bivalvia; order Cardiida; family Cardiidae; genus Fragum; species Fragum whitleyi. The sequence continues at coordinate 29,859,062 of OX411548.1, read as the reverse complement.
AATATCTTCAAGCCTATTCAAGATACAAAGCTAATATTTGGCATGATGATAGATCTCAATGATCTCATCCGCTGGTACCAAAGTCAAGGTCATGTGACAAGGTCAAGGTCATCTGTCAAGGTCAAACTTTGAAAAAAATGCCATTACGGGGTCATTCGTGTTTCACAAACACATCTTTTTTTTTTATCTGGATCGTCTAGCCAAGCATTGACGCAAACAGAGCTAGTGATTTCCCTTTCAAAATGAAAATTTATATTATTCATCAAATACTGTCTTGTGGGTACTCATTCGAAATGTTTCATCAATTCATTCCCTTTGAGCACACACAAAATAGGGTAAAGATTTAAAAAAATGCAGATCTAAAGTCTGAGTAATTGTGCCATTCAAATAAAATTTTGATCTATAGCTCTAAGGTCAAAGTAAAAATTGGGCTTGTGTATAGCAGAGCTCCTGGCACGTAACTATGGATTTTCAGTGATCAATACTTAAAACTTGTCCTAGGACCTGTAGATCTTTTGGAGGATTGATAGTAACCACCATGTCAAAGGCTCTTCAGGCCTTTAGTACTTGTCCAAGATTTTCAGCTCGGCTGTTTAACAACAAAACATCAAGGTATTATCATCACATTGGTGTTGTTTGCATTTCTATTGGCGTATGTGTTGGCAACAAGCAAACTTAAACCTTGGTTGTCTTTTGTTAATGAAGATATGAACTTGAAATTTGGCATGTGTTCACTATCACAATAGCTACCAAGACTATCAAGTGGTATAACTACAACATCTTTTTTGTAAGAGTTATGCCCCTTTTTTCTTAGATGTTTTCATTATCTAGCATTTGCAGCTGATTGCAGGTACTGGCATGCTGTGCTCTTGTTTACCAAATCATGTAATTTTAGTTGTATCTTTTCAACTCATAGAGTTTCATTCCACTGAGGAAAACATTGTGAGAAAATAAGTTATTGCTTGTTATATGCATTTTCTTCTATTCACTCACTATTTTCCTTATACTAGAATAATTATTCAAGTGTTCATGAATGAATATAGTCTCCATCAAGGACTTGTTATTATCAGGGAGATACTGTAAGATTTAGGACATAAAGGTCCAGCATGCCGAAGGCAAAAAAGTGTTGAACCCTGATTTTGGAATGAATGGAGTAATTGTTCATTTAGGTAAATTCCAAAGAAGCTAGAATTCAAAGCGATTGTACTCTGAAATATTATCACATGTACCTAGTATGTAGGTAAAAGGAGAAATTGCTATGTTCACACAATGTTTTCATTACTCAGGGGCTTGAAAACAAGAGACTTGAGTTCAAAGACATTTTTGTGCTCCCACATCAATAAGATAGGGGGCATATTGTTTTACCAAGTCTGTCTGTCTGCCATTTTATTTCTTTATTATTGCCCCAACCTACAAAGTAGAGAGGGGAATATTGGTTTCACCCTGTTTGTCTGACATACCCTCTTAGACCATTTTTGTCACCGTGCTCTAACATAGGAACAAAGTGTCCTAGAATAATGGACTTTGTACTATTGTTGCCCATGACCCAGGGCAGTGCCATATTGGTCAAGGTCACAATTGAACCTTGTCAAGGAACCTTCTGCAGAAATTGAACAAAGCGCTGGTGGGGAATCTTTGTTTGTGAGGGATCTATTGTTAAGAATTGAGATATTATTGTAGAATCCAACCAATTATACATTCACTTTTAACTAAAATTCTGTCTCATGTATGTATGGTTTCCGCCTGGTTCCTTACCAGCTCACTAGCGGAAAATGAGACGTAATCCGCTAGTCAATTCCGCCAGGTTTTTCAACTACAAGCATTTACGCCTGTAGAAATATTCCGCTTAATTAACATAATTCGCCTCAAATTACGTCTATTTTACGCTTGGTTTCCGCCTCATTGCTATTACAAGCGGAAAGCTAGACGGAGTCCGCTTAATAATTCCGCCTGGTTTTTCCGCTAGCAAGTGATTACGCCTGTAAAAAGATTACGCTTAATTAACATAATTCGCCTAAAATTCCGTCTATTTTACGCTTGGTTTCCGCCTCATTGCTATAATAAGTTTCAACCAGCTTCCTAGCGTAAAATGAGAAGGAATCCGCTTGATAATTACGTCTATTTTACGCCTCTTTTACGGGTGGAATTTTTCATACACGGTTAAGATATCAGAGTAACTAATCTTTATCATATGACAGATAAACAACAATTACACATAAAAACTTAACCAAGAATTTCTGAGTCTGAAAATGGTTAAAATTCCATTAAATTGAATATCAGACTATTGAATCTTTGTTAAGAGGCTGATAGTATGGTCACAGAAGCATGTGCAAAGTTTCAAAACATTAGCTGTAGTAGATATAAAACAGTTGCACATAAGAACTTAACCAAGTAATTTTTAAGTCCGAAAAGGGTTAAAATTCCATTTAATAAATATCAGACTAATGAATCTTTGTCTAGATGCTAATCACAGAAGCATGTGCAAAGTTTCCAAGCAATAGCTTTAGTACAAACAAAGATATAACAGATATACATCAGTTTCAAGTAACTTAACTTTAGCTTTGATAGAAACAGATTTGACACAATTGCACATAAAACATAAAACCAAAGTAACACACTGAGGGCAACACCGATGCCAGGGTGACTGGAATAGCCCCCTTTTCTACAAATAGTCAAGTTAAAGAGTAAACATTCTTTGTTTTGCTGGTTCATATCTGTAATATTCCTCTTCATATCTTTTTAAGAGATTCATATGATGTATGCATCTCTAAAAAAGGAAACAAAGGAAACAATTGGTGCTACTTCAATAAATATTAACTGCATCTTTAAAAAGTTTTACTGAAAATTCAAATAGTCAAAATGACTCTGACAGAAAAAATCTCAAAGAGTCAAATATTTTCATATGCTTAAGGGTCAAAACCCTGTTTAAAGGGTCAAACACTGGCCCTGGTTAAGCTTTTAAAAGATCAGTGTTACAACAGTTCATTAGAACTATATCACACATTAACCCTTGTCATGCTGAATAAATTTTGGCTTCAAGTTTTCATCAAAATCAAAGGGAAAAAAGCACTGAAAGTCCAAACTGTAGGTCAATTTTTATTTGAAAAACTAAATCTATTGACAATGCTGGTTTGAAAGTGAGAAACAGGTGGTGTATACTAACATCAGACTGCACATATGTACAGGCTGATGTTGGACTATAGCTCCTGCCAAAGCAGCAATATTCCGGGTTCAGCATGACAAGGGTTAACCCCTGATTTTGAGGATAACATGATAAGGGGTTGAAAAAGACTCTTATTTCCATCATGGTCCTAACTCATTCTAGATCTTATCATGTACATAGAAAAGCAAATGATTCCTGCCACATAGTGCAGTCATTGCGCGTCAGAATGTCAATCTAGAGGTCACGGGTTCAATCCCCGATGGCAGCACTCATTCTTTCCGACTATTTGTCTCTTACCAATGGGTTGAAAATCGTAGACCTATGTGAGATAGCAGCTAGAGGCTAGGTAAGGATGTGATGGTTGTACTGGTGAGAGATATACCAGGAATCTATAGTTAGGTGCTCCAGTCGCTGTGATATAACTGAAAAAAAATGTTGAAAGCAGTGTAAAACTCCAATCAATCAATTAAACCCACACCATAAGGTTACAAGTCTACAAAAAGCCTGACCCCAACAAAGCTTCTCAATATCCAAGCCACATTGTCTAAAAATCACTTTTTAGCTCACCCATGACGAAAGTCTCGGAAGAGCTATTGCCATATCCTCGGATGTCCGCATCAGCGTCGGTGTAGGCATCCCCATTAGGTTATAGTTTTTATTGAAGACAGGTTTACCTGTCTTTCAATATAGGGATCGTCGCCATCGGATTCTGATAACAAACCTACATGTGTCATTACGCTCAAAAAAGTAGACCCATTCTTAAAAATAAACACGGCAAAAATAATCAATAGTGTAGCAATATACCGTAAAATTTTGGTGCTGACCTAAATTGTGGCCGGGACCTCAGGGGAGTGAACACGTGATCTATGCAGAAGTTGCCTGCAGAAACGTGTTTTACATTATTCGTAAATGGTGCTGTTTTAGGGCGTTTTCGGCTGCAATCTTTTGCATTTGCTCCAAATTTTCAATTGCATCCTACAACTGTTTTTATACATAGCATTGGCAAGCTATTTTCAGTTCCCCATTTTAGACTCCCTATTTCTCGTTAAAATTGTGTGTTTGTGTGTCCTTAAGGTTGCTTTATTTATCCGTCTCCCGGGCCTGTCGTAAGGTAAATGGATAAAAACTAAAATAGCACAAGGCTATTTGAATAAACTCGTAAACCCTTGGAATTTCCTAGGTTTGAATTTTTACTTGGATTTACGGAGAAATTTCGATGGCTTATCAAATTACTTTATTATAAGGCTTGTTTTGTCTATCCATATTGTACAGCATTTGGAACATCACTCGGTCATTTCCGTAAACGGCAACAGATCGTGATCGGGCTCTCGGAAACGACAGTAGTGTCGTCTGAGACGACAACTTTTCTCAGCGGACGACAAAAAATCCTATCAAAGGATTACACCGGACGACAAGTTTTTCTAAGGCACGCGACCTCTCGGTTGTGTTTGATTGTTTGCGTAAGTTAACTGTCGCGTGAAAAAATCGATAATAGCCATATCTGAAGTCCTATAGACGTGTGCGGTAGGCGTGGCGTTAATTGATGCAAACAGCCAATCGTAATCGGTTATTCGTATACCTTGTAGGCGGAGCTTGACTATCAATGAATGGAATCTAGACTCTGCCCGGCGATGTGTTTTGGCGATTATGCATAAACGAAACATGTGAACCATTTACATATTGACTGAAGCAGTTGATTCACTACTTATATAACGGTAATTGAATTCGAGCAGAGCCCCAATGCGACGAAGGTTATAGTAAGACAACATAATCGACCCGATTTATTCGTAACAAGTAAATGATTAGCCCGTGTCCTTCGAACTGTCCCGAACCTTTTTTACCTTTTGTAAAATCGGTAATTCGAGTAAAAACAATTATTAAATTAAAGAAATGTTCCGGAAATTTACGAAATAAATTATCACTAGCGGAGAATCTCTGGAACGCCGTGCATGTGCGTAATTCCGTCGGATAACGAAAATGGAAAGCTCCGGATCAGCCTACTGATCAGACATGTGTTGAAGTAAAAAAAAAAAAAAAAAAAATGAACACAAATCAAAAGATAGGTGGTTCGGAAAGTTTAATAATTTCAATCTTAAAAAAAAAAAAAAAAAAAGAGATAACCAATGCAATTCAAACATACAATCTTTTTTTAATGAATATCAATTCTGAACCTTTTCCTCTCAATTGACAACATCTGCAAAGAGAATCATGGCATAGACTTACCGGTATATGTTGAGATTTTTTAAAGTCCAAATAAATATAATAACATTTTTTTTTTACTTCTTTTTAACTTCTGGCTTAAAGAAGATATAACTGTTTCAAAGACTTGCTTCTGTACAAGTCAATGAACGAGGAAAAGTTTTGTCATCTACTGAGCCCATCTCCAAAAATGAATAAAAAAAATGTAAAAAGCATTGGTGTAAAAGAAGAAATTTTTTTTTACAAGCAATTCCTTCTTTTCAACCAATGTTTTCCTTTAGATAACCATCCTGGTGAATAAAACATTGGAATGTGTAGTAAAGGGTTAATAAATTGTAGTTTCAATATCATAGTTTTGCACGGTACAAAATCCATCCTCATAATGATGGAATCCAACTTTTTTGTGTGGAATCCAACTTTTTCTGAAGTTGGATTCCTGGAATACTACTTTCAAAACCCTAGTGAGAGCCCTGGACAGATATTCACTCGGCAATCATCGGGCGATCTCCGAAGTCTCAGATAAATGTAGGTTACATCGGCCGAGTTTTGACGAATGCGTTAGATTGGCCGAGTGGTGTTCCGAATGGCCTATACGGTAGTACCATGCATGCGCGACCCCGGTTTTGAGTTTTCGACAATTTTCTGACAAAATTAAGGAAACTGATTTGGAAACTGGAATGGATTTATTTGTAACATTCTGGAGTGGACTTTGAAAGAATTCTACTCAAGGTGATAAATGCTGTAGCTCGGGATTTCATTTAACGATCTGCCATTTTGGCAGTTTTGTCAAAATTGATAGTTCACCGGATAGTTCAATCCGAATCTTGATCTAGAAAAGCAGTCCCATGGAAAAGGCCTGAAAGGTTGGTTGTCTTAACAGGTTTATATATTATTTTGTAGTAAAATAATTTTCTACTAAGTAAGACCATATGCAAGGAGAATAACCTGAAATGGAGATCGAAATATCTCAATGGAAAAATAGAAATAGAATGTTTCACTCCTGGAAGAAACTTAAACGGTATTCATAAAAAAATTAAGCTACAGCTATTGTACGGGAAAATACTTCTTCTTAGTATTGACTTTGACTAGTAAAAGTATAAGAATATTGGTATTACTTTCATTGCTTCTTCTATGTGGAGATAATTAGTCAAATCCTGGATCAGATAATAAATGTAAAAGAAATTTGAACAAATTTCCAATTCAGGGCAATATTCACCATGGCAATGAAATATTCAGCTCTTCATCAAGGGGTGTGTCATGTGGATTAACATTTTATTTAAGATTTTTACAAATCCGCTTAATAAGTTTGACTGGAAAAAAATCGGATTTGGATCATATTGGATTGCTGGGGATAATCTATACAATTTCATAAAACAGGGTTGCAATAATTCATATGAGTTTTTAGAATACAGGAATTGCCACCATATTTCTGTTGGTTAAATGAATATTTTTCATTTAGGATATTGAAAACTTACACTTGGGGATGAATAGCGATTATGAAGGCAGTTACCCTCTTGTTAAGCTTGAATTGGCTAGAGGGATAGGTTTATCTGGAAGTGATGAGTCTTCAAAGTAAAGCATATTCATTTGTTAGGAAGGTGCAGTTTCCATATGTAACCATCAATGATTGTTTTAAATTTTTGATTCCCACTCAAGAGATCTTCTCAAAACGCCACAATTTTCATTCCAATTGTTAATATTCAGTCCTGTCTTCAATTCAGGCCTTTCAGGCCTTTGATTTATTTCTATCAATATTAATCCTAGAGGCTTTATATTTTACATAAACACTCATTAGGGTATAGGCTTTCATTTAAGACAAGCACCCATGTCAAAATGACCTCGAGCCAGTGACCTTGACCCTTTTAAAAAAAAACTTTAACCAAAAAATTAACTTTGCTTATATTTTCTGATTGCTTTACCTAGGGACATCATTAGTTAAAAATACATACTCACCAGATGAAAGGCTTTTATCAGAGACCAAGTCAGGGCTTGAAAATTCTACTCGTCCGCTCGTCCTGCATGGTTTTTTCCTTCTTTGTCTCTATAAGCAGGACGAGTGGATTTTGCAGTATTTCACTTATGAAATGAATGTATAACTACATTTTCTTGTATAGCAAGACGAGTAGAAATTTCAAGAATTTTCAAGCCCTGCAAGTGCCTTGACGTTTTGACCTTGACATTGACCATTTATGGACTTTTCTTACTTCTAAATCAGGCTGATATATATTGGATCATGGACCTTAACAAAAAAAATTTACCTTGAGTTTAGATCATAGGTTAAGTGCTGTTTGTTACAAGCAGCAGTTTGGGCGAGCTACATTGTTCGCTGACAACTCTTGTTCTAGGACATTCTTGTCAATACATCCAGTAAAACTATTTGAGAATAATCAAGTGCTTACCTGTTTTGAATTTTCTGCTAAATTAAGAGCTGGTTATCAAAAAAGTTGATTTACGACCAAAATTCCAAATGCCACATTTTTACATGTCCGCAATCAGCATTAAATCACATTAAACGTTGATGTTAATGCAATCCTTCTTCAGTTACACAGTGTCACTATCAGAGTAAATGAGTATAGGCACAATTCTACACCTCAAACTGAATGTAAATGTGAGCATGTGTAAGTCTGTCTAAGAACACATGATATTTGACTTCAGCACTCGTTTTTCCCACTTTCATTTGTACATATTACACTTTAGATAATGTTTTAAAAAACTACAACATGTTAACAATCTCGATTATGCTGCATATGCTTGCCCTCATTACGATCGGCAATATTTGATGACAGAATATGCTTTTAGCCTTCATTATTGCGAATCTGATTTTAGATCTGATCAAGTGATAATTTCTATGGTCACATTGTGGGTGATATGACCTTCTGAAGATACCCCAGATAACACGAATGAAAATGAGTTTAGTTTGGCCGAGTTGCCGAAGGGTCGATGAAAATGGGTGGAGTCGACCAGTCAACAAATAATTTATCGGTTTAATCAGTTAGGTTTTAGACATACGTTTTATGGGCAAATCGTAAGTAGGGACTTTCAAGTACGTGAACTATAAAAAATCAATCATTTAATACTTTTGTATCCATGAAATATCATTGTGTTGCAAGATGAGATGACATTTATTGTAGGTTTTATAGGACTCATTTGAAATTTTATGTTGTAAACAATTGTTTGTAGAATTCAGTTGCGATTCTCAGGTCAAATTAATTGTCCCTCATGACGTAATATCTAAATTGAGTATACTACAATGAGAGTCGCCTTTGAGGTGACATAATAAGCAAGTGCCAGTATTAGTTTTTGGCGGACTTACAGACAGGTCTAAAGCAATTTATCTTATAACTATACAAATATCTGTGATAACACACCGTATGACATTTTTTATAATATCACATAGTTATTTTTAGAACAACGATACAATGTGGTTATTTTTAGAAACTTGCATTTCAGTTAGAAACACCGACGAAAACAAGACAAATATAGGTTATAAGATAAATATAATACGTACTTAGTGTATTGAATGAAAAAATATCAAACTATGTTGTGAGAATTGATAATTGTATTTTCAATTCTCCCAACCTCATTAGACATTTTTTTTTCATACAATACACTAAGTACGTATGATATATATCCCTATTGTATAAATGCAGGGACATGATTCAACCCTGAAAATGCAGACCAAAAAAAGCTCCCTGACAATGTTATGTATAGCTCCAGGGAGTGTTTATTAGGAGAAATACAGTAGATGTTTTAAATGTTGATGCACCGTTTGAAGACAATTGGTAAGCATATCTAGCATTTGGTTATCAGTCCTGGGGTAAATAGTTCAAACTTTGGCTTGTACTGGTGTGGGAATTTAACAACAGAAAACCAAAGGCAGGTGCACCAGTCTCTTTGATATAACTGGAGTAATGTTGAAAGTTGTGTTATACCCCATACAAATTGAAGATAATTTCTATCTGACCAACTAGAGGTCCCGGGTTCAATCCCCGACGGCGGCACTCATTCTTTCCGACTATTTGTCTCTCACCAATGGGTTGATAATCGTAGACCTTTGTGAGATAGCAGCTGGAGGCTGGGAAAGGATTTGGTGTTTGTACAGGTGAGAGAAATACCAGGAAACCATTGTTAGGTTCTCCAGCTGCCGTGATATAACTGAAAAAATGTTGAAAGGGGCATTAAACTCCATTCAATCAATCAATGAAACAATCAATCAATCTACCCCACTTACATAGAAATAACTAATGTTGATTGACATTTAAGATCTGCATGAAAATAAAGTTTTGAATGAAAATATATTGGAAGGTGTAATCAAACTCTACATGGCATCTAGCTCTTAGCAGAGAAGAAATTATAAGGACGACAAACCAAACAAAGCATGATCTGACTTCATTTATACTTTAACCCTTTACCACACAATCACTCCTTTTTACGCCTCTCAAGTAAATACCTTTGGAGAACATTGTGAAAAATGAAGAAATTGCTTTTATCAAGCAATTTCTTCATTATCTACAATGTTTTCTGGCATCAAAGACAAGACAAATCAAAATTCAATCAACTTGAATTTGTCGTCTGCAAATTCTTTCAATTTGGACTAGTCTAAAATAGTGCTGTGTGGGAATGGGTTAATGGAATCTAATTGCATTATATCTGATTTTATTTTAGTTCTATTTTAAATTATATCAATTTGACCTCCTAGAGTCCTGTGAAAATGTAGATTTAAGTGGAATACAAACAATGTGAAAGTGCACTCTTTAATTTCAAACTCGATATATTTTTTAAGGAAACTTGGTAATTATTTGACTTAATGTAAGTCATGACAATGAAAATAGATAGCAGAATGTGCGAGATTTTATACATGAAAGTATATGGCTATAAAATTTAGTAACGATTTTTTTTTTGATATTGCATACCAAGATTATTTTTACGTGCACAAAATTAATACACTTAACCCTTTGCAGTTTAATCCCTGCTTTTTACACGCCTGTGATTTTATGATTTAGAATTATTGTGAAAAAAGAAGAAATTGACAAGCAATTTCTTCTTTTTCCACACTATTTTCTACCCCACTGAATGGTTATTTTTCAAATTAAATCCACTTTAAATTTTTGTCTTTGAATTTAAGCAGGTCCAAAATTTTGTAAAACAGGAAAGGGTTAACTTCTTTAAGGTTGCTACCTCGCTAAAAGTCAACATATATTCACCTTATCATCCCAGTCTATCCGGTTCACTTTTTGGAAAAATTAACCCTTGTCATGCTGAATAAATTTTGGCTAAAAATTTGCATCAAAATCAAAGGGCAAAAAGCACTGTAAGTACCAACTGTAGGTCAATTTTTATTTTAAAAAATAAATCTTTTGACAATTCTGGTTTGAAAGTGAGAAACAGGTGGTGTAGAGTAACATAAGACTGCACATATGTGCAGGCTGATGTTTGTCTATAGCTCCTGCCAAAGGAGGAATATTCCGGGTTCAGCATGACAAGGGTTAAACTAGCAGACTAAAGAAATAAGTGTAAAGTTTCTTGAATGCTTAGAAGGCAAAGTGCTCAAGATGAGAATTTGTGATCGTCTAATGTCCATCTTGAGTTGTCAGTCGTCCACAATTTCTTTAAACATCTTCTCCTCCTTAACCGGTGGGCCAATCTTGATGAAACTTGGCAGGGATGCTCCTTGGGTCTAGCTCTACCAAAGTTGTTCAAATAAATGAAATCCACCCTTATCTTTCCCTTTACCCTTAACAAAAAGGGTGAAAATAGAAAAATCTTCAAAAATCTTCTTCTCTGAAACCAGAAGGCAGTCATATTTGGTACGTAGCATCAACTAGTGAACCTTAGGATACCCCGTTTGTTCATATCAAGACCCGCTAGCCATATTTGGGCTTTGCCCGGGTGTAACCTTTGTTTCATAGAATCAAAGAGCAAAAATCTTTAAAAATCTTCTCTGAAACCAGATGGCAGCCAGCTTTCATATTTGGTATGTAGCATCATCTAGTGGTGGGTCTCTACCAAGTTTGTTCATATCAAGACCCTGGGATCATATTTTGGCTTTGCTCGGGTGCAACCCTTTTTACATAGAATCAAAGAGTGAAAATCTCTAAAAATCTTTTTTTCTTAAACCAGAGTTCACACAGCTTTCATATTTGGTATGTAGCATCATCAAGTGGCCCCTACCAAGTTTGTTCATATCAAGACACTCAGGGCTCATATTTGGCTCCACCCTGGCATTTCCCTTTTAGTTCATCTGAGCAGGATGGGTGAAAATAGGAAAATCTTCAAAAATCTTCTCTGAAACCAGAATGCAAACAGCTTTCATATATAGTGTGTAGCATTATCTAGTGGACCTCTGCCAAGTTTGTTCATATCAAGACCCTTGGGTCACATTTGGGCTCCAACCGGGTGCATCCCTTTTTACATAGAATCAAAGAATTGAAAAGGCATATTTTTCTTGCTCTTGGCTGAAAACATTCCATGGTATTGATCTTATGTAGAAATTATCTCCTTGTTGACATCCGCCTTTTCAATTTGTGTGATGTCCAAGGGGTCAAAGAGACTCAGGTGAGTGATCTAGGGCCATCATGATCCTCTCGTTTTATTACCTGGAGCTTTTCTCCTGAACTTGTATATTTACTGAAGTGAATTTTAAACATGATACAGCTTGTAATGTAAGCTTGTGCTTTCTAAAGTTTTAGGACCCTACAAAAATTACTTGCTGTATTATCTCCCCTTGAACTTGTTAATTTTGATATTACCCGGAGCATTTTCAAACATTATTGCTGCTGCTATTTTGATATTTATAGACGATTTTCAGTTTAAAAGAGTGTATGTAAATTTTTTATGACCCTACTTATATTAGCCGCTTAATCATATCCCCTTGAACATGTCAATTTGTATGGTCCGTTTGACTTCTAAATGGACCGACCGGTTTATCAATTGCATAAAATGGAGTTTGAATGAACAAGTCAATTTTTCTCAAATTTTGTTATCATGTTGCAAATAAATCATGTACTGAAAGCACTGGGAAATAGCCATGGTAGGACAATGTGCTGATGGGGGTAATGACTTCGTTTAGGACAGTTCAAGTTTGCTTTCTGAGTGCTTATACCTATGGCTATTATACTTAATGTCCTTACTCAACAGGTGAGATAGGCTTTCTGCTGTGATTAAGTCCTATGACTTTGTTAACTTGATCTTTACTTTTGAAACTTTTAACATATTGGTTTAAACTTGCATATTTTCTAAATGCTTACAGCTTAGGCTTTCACTTTATCTAACCCTTTTCATGTATTTAAAAAAGAAAAGTTTTTTATCTTTCTTTTTTAGCTCACCTGAGCACGAAGTGCTCATGTGAGCTATTGTGATCACCTTTCGTCCGGCGTCCGTCCGTCGGTCGTCGGTCGTCGGTCGTCGTCCGTCGTCCGGCGTCCGTCAACAATTTCTTTAAACGACATCTCCTCCTAAACTACTGGGCCAATTAACTCCAAATTTTACAGAAATGTTGCTTGGGTGGTCCCCTTCAAAAATAGCTAAAAGAATTGAAATCCATGAAAAACTCTGGTTGCTATGGCAACAAAAGGTGAAATTTTAAGAAAATCTTAAAAATTCTTCTCCTTCTCAACCAGTAGTCCTACAGACTTAAAACTTGGCATGGATGATCAGTTCATAGACCTGAATAAAAATAGCTAAAATTATAACTTTTGGGCCACCAGGTGCGGAGCACCAGGGGGGAGGGGGTAGTACTTTGGGTAAATTTTGTAATCTTTAAGTTTCTTCTTCTTCGGAACCAGGAGCCCTACAGACTTGAAAATTGGCATGGATGATCAGCATATGGACCTTAATATAAATAGCTAAAATCATGACTGTAGGTTCACCAGGTGCGGAGCATCAGGGGGGAGAGGGTAGTACTTTTGTGAAAATCTTGTAATCTTTAACCTTCTTCTTCTTCTGAACCACAAGCCCAACAGACTTGAAACTTGGCATGGAGGATCAGCTCATAGACCTTAATAAAAATAGCTAAAATAATATCTGTTGGGCTGCCAGGTGCGGAGCAACAGGGGGGGAGGGGGTAGTACTTTGGGTAAATTTTGTAATCTTTAAGTTTCTTCTTCTTCGGAACCAGGAGCCCTACAGACTTGAAAATTGGCATGGATGATCAGCATATGGACCTTTATATAAATAGCTAAAATCATGTCTGTAGATTCACCAGGTGCGGAGCATCAGGGGGGAGAGGGTAGTACTTTTGTGAAAATTTTGTAATCTTTAACCTTCTTCTTCTTCTGAACCACAAGCCCTACAGACTTGAAACTTGGCATGGAGGATCAGCTTATAGATCTTAATAAAAATAGCTAAAATAATATCTGTTGGGCTGCCAGGTGCGGAGCACCAGGGGGGAGGGGGGAGTACTTTTGTTAAAATTTTGTTATCTTTTACCTTCATCTTCTTCTGAACCAGAAGCCTGACAGATTTGAATATTGGCATGGATGATCAGCATATGAACGTTTACATAAATAGCTTAAATCATGTCTGTAGATTCACCAGGTGCGGAGCATTAGGGGGGAGAGGGTAGTACTTTTGTGAAAATTTTGCAATCTTTAACCTTCTTCTTCTTCTGAACCACAAGCCCTACAGACTTGAAACTTGGCATGGAGGATCAGCTCATAGACCTTAATGAAAATAACTAAAATAATATCTGTTGGGCTGCCAGGTGCGGAGCAACAGGGGAGAGGGGGTAGTACTTTGGGTAAATTTTGTAATGTTTAAGTTTCTTCTTCTTCGGAACCAGGAGCCCTACAGACTTGAAAATTGGCATGGATGATCAGCATATGGACCTTTATATAAATAGCTAAAATCATGTCTGTAGATTCACCAGGTGCGGAGCATCAGGGGGGGAGAGGGTAGTACTTTTGTGAAAATTTTGTAATCTTTAACCTTCTTCTTCTTCTGAACCACAAGCCCTACAGACTTGAAACTTGGCATGGAGGATCAGCTCATAGACCTTAATAAAAATAGCTAAAATAATATCTGTTGGGCTGTCAGGTGCGGAGCACCAGGGGGGAGGGGGGAGTACTTTTGTTAAAATTTTGTTATCTTTTACCTTCATCTTCTTCTGAACCAGGAGCCTGACAGATTTGAATATTGGCATGGATGATCAGCATATGAACCTTTATATAAATAGCTAAAATCATGTCTGTAGATTCACCAGGTGCGGAGCATCAGGGGGGAGAGGGTAGTACTTTTGTGAAAATTTTGTAATCTTTAACCTTCTTCTTCTTCTGAACCACAAGCCCTACAGACTTGAAAATTGGCATGGAGGATAAGCTCATAGACCTTGATAAAAATAGCTAAAATCATGACTGTAATGCCACCAGGTGCGGAGCACCAGGGGGGGGGTAGTACTTTTGTGAAAATTTTGTAACTTTAACCTTCATCTTCTAATGAACCAGGAGCCCTATAGACTTCAATATTGGCATTGATGATCAGCATATGGACCTTTATATAAATTGCTTAAATCATGACTGTAGATTCACCAGGTGCGGAGCATTAGGGGGGAGGGGGTAGTACTTTGGATCAATTTTGAAATCTTTAACCTTATTCTTCTTCTGGATCAGGAACCCTACAGACTTGAAAATTGTTATGGGTGATCAATATATGGACATTAATAAAAATAGCTAAAATCAGAACTGTTGGGTCACCAGGTGCTGAGTGTCTTGGGGAGGGGGTAGTACTTTGGATCATTTTTGAAATCTTTAAACTTCTTCTAATTCTGATTGAATAAGTGAAAATCTCTTTTTTCTGTGGTTGCATGGACATACCTAGGTAATGAAGCTTTTTTCTCAGGTGAGCGACCCAGGGCCAACGGCCCTCTTGTTTAAAATTTCTAAAACAGATTGATATAATTTGGATAATGAAATTTAACGGCAGAAATGAAATTGATGTTTGATTTTTGGTCAATTACTCTTTTTGGCAAGACTAGCAGTTTTGGGGACCTACATTGTTTAATAAGGCAGGAGTCAGGGAGACAAGATGAGCCGTATAGGACCATCATGGTCCTCTTGAAGTTCAAATACGACTTCCGTGACAATCTCTTAGCATTTTAACCTAGTTTAAAAAAAAATAATATGTGACCCAGCCCAACACTATTGAATCGTTGTCTTATTATTGGAAATTATAAATATGTCCGGTATCATTCTGTGCTTACATGTTTTTTAACAATTTGTCAAACTAAAAGGTGTCCCAAGACTATTTTTGACTTTTTATCTGGTTTTTGGTCAAAAGAGTGAAAGTTGGTGACAAGGTAGATTCTCCTGAGCCTAGACTTAGTGCTCATGGCCAGCACGCGAGGGCCTGGGGCCCGTTTTACTAAACAACTTACGATCTTTTTTTGCGTAAGTCAAAAATTAAAAATGCTTGTACATAAGTAACTAAATATAGATTTCTGCCATGCATTATATCATTGGAATCGTCTTAAGAAGACGATTCTAATGAGATATTGCAAGGCAGAATCTAACAATGAATGAAAACACAAGGTACAACTTGTGATTTTGTCTTACGATCTTTTTTTTCGTAAGATGTTTAGTAAAACGGGCCCCTGGTTAGGCTTTATCATCTTCTTATGTTGATGATTCTTATGAAATCTGTCCTGTTAAAATTTCACCAGGCTATCACCCTGAAATAAATAATGCAGCTGATGCAGCAAAATCAAGTTTACATTAAAACCTGCATGGCTTTGATGCTTGTTTGAATGCAACTCATTCAATAATGAAGATAAATGAAACATGATGGCATGATCCATGAAAATTAGCACTACTTTAGTGTCAGGTGCTTGTATGAACTTTAAGACCAGTAATATAAAATTATGTCAATGTTCCATGCTGCAATTATGAGGTTAAAAGATAAAAGAGCCTAGCAGTCCAAAAGGCTAAATATACTTGTATTATGGCTGCTTTAGTACTGGCTGGAAACTCTTTCATTCTTGAAACTATTAGTAGATAGTTAACTTTTTTTTTCAGACTTGTGGGCCATTTTGCCCCATGAATTTTATTCCCTGCAATATAAAGCAGAATATTTTAGAATAGGCACATCCTATGGTTGACTAATTTAAGCTTGAATTGAAAAGGCAAAAGTATTGTATCCAGTTTACACTTGAGAGTTTGAGTTGTCTGATAGTAAGCTTTACCTCATATTAAGTTTGTTTTGTTTGTTTGCCTCAAGTATCATACATATATATATAGAAGTCATAACAGCTCTGTTGTATCACCAAAGACGGGCCAAGGCGTGCCAGAAAGGGCGTCGGTTCATTCAGGGATGACATCTGTATGACTTAAAGAGAAGTTGTTTAGTATGATGTATATCAGAGGCTTAGAATAAACAAACTTACATTACATAAGTAAATGAAAACTGAAAAATTGCCACAATAATTTTGTCTTTTCAATCTCTCGATATACTTGGTCCAGGGATCTGCCTAAGAATAAAATTAATGGTGCCGAACATTCCCATTAGGTATGAAAAAAAGGTACTGGCCATATCTACTGGTATTTTCAATGATGAAAAAGTTGCTGACAAGTACTGCAATCATTCTAGGACTTAGTAAGCCTTTTGGACTACTAAGCTCTTTAATCTTTTACCATATATTTCTCTTTTGCTTTAAATTTATTAATCATACCATCATGTTTCATTTCTCTTCATTGATCAAGTTGACCACTTACATAACCCAGAGGTAGCTCATAACACTATCATCTAAAATGTCCCGGGTTTAAATTCCTGATGACACGCTCACTCATCTTTTCCGACTATTTGTCCCCCTTCAATGGTTTGATCATTGTAGATCTATGTGGGGTAGCAGCAAGAGGCTAGGAAAGGATGTGATGGTTGTACTAGTGTGAGAAATACCAAGAATTGACTGTTAGGTGCTTCAGTTGTCGCGATGTGACTCGGGGATTATTAAAACAAACAAATCAGTAATCAAGTTGCATTATTCAAACACCAAAGCCACAGGGAAATGAAAACCTAATTTTTCTCTATATTTATGATTGGTTGGGTTATTTATTTCAAGGTGTTATCTCAGTGAAATTTTAATAGAACATATTTCTAAAGAATCAACAACATAAGACGATAATGAAGCCTTGCCAGGTCATGGTGTGCTCCCAATGAGCACTTGGTCTTGGCTCAGGACAATCTACTTTGTTTCTTACTTTGGCTATTTTGTCCAAAAACCTGATAAGTCAAAAATAGTCTTTAAGGACACACCTTTTAGTTTGATGTATTAGTCAAAATATGTAATCACAAAATGTTATCCAACTGATTCTAATTTCTGATAACAAGTCACCACCTTAATAGTGTGATGCTAGGTACTATGTTGATTGAATTTTAGCTCCACTGGACTAATTCCAGCAGAGCTTGTGTCTTGGCTTGGTGTCCATGCGTCTCTCCATGTGTTTGTTCGTAAACATTTTTCTTTAAACATCTTCTTCTCTGAAACTATTGTTTAGAATTGAACCAAACTTCACAGCAATGATGCTTAGAACATGGTCTTTCAGATTTGTTGGTGAAATTCTGATTGGGCTAATGACTTGGGCTCTATGGGCTGCTGTGTCACTGAAAAATGGTCCCATATGATGAAATATTGAAATATCTTCTTCTCTGAGCCCACTGTTCAGATTTCAACAAACTTTACAGGAATGATGCTTAGAACATGCTTTTTCAGATTTTTTTGTGAAATTCTGATGAGCTAAAAACATCTTCTTCTAAGAACTCCTTGTCAGATTCAACCAAATTTCACAGGAATGATTCTTAGCACATGCTCTTTCAGATCCCTTCTTTTAATTCTGATCAGGCTGTTAATTTGGGTGCCACAGGCTTTTATGTCATCCATAAAGGGCCCTGTATGGTGAAATATGATAAAATCTTCTTCTCTAGAACTACAGGTCAGATTTCAACCAAAATGAAGAGGAATGATTCTTAGGACATAACTTTATCAGATTCCAGAAGTTCTTTATATCCTGATTAGATGAATACGCTGGCGCTATGGGCTGTTGAGTCACTAATGAAGGGCCCCTTATGATGAAATATTTAAAATCTTCTTCTCTGAAACTACCAATCAGAATTCAAACACACTTGACAGTAATGATGCTTGTCACTTGCTTGTTCAGATTCCTCCTTTTAATCATGATTGGGCTGATAACTTGGGTTCTACAAAAGGTACCATATGACAAAATATAAAACAAATGTCTTCTCTGAAATGAATAATTGGATGCAAATGGTTGATGTTAGGATTGTTCTTTGGATAGACCTCTCTCTGATTTCTTGGCGATTATTTTTCTGCGTCACTTGAAAAGGGGCTGATGTGATACAACATTTCTTGTAACCACGACTTGTACAATTATTGGCAGTTTCATAATCTTTCATAAAATGTTACCTTTCATGTGACAATGCACAAAATAAACCCCCTTTGAAATGATATTCTGTGTCATGGATTAAAGAAAGTTTGGTGTAAGATTGTTTTTAGCTCACCTGAGCACAAAGTGCTCAAGGTGAGCTATTGTGATCACTCACTGTCCGTCGTCCGTCCGTTGTCCGTCCGTCTGTCCGTCCGTCCGTCAACAATTTCTTTAAACATCTTCTCCTCCTAAACCACTGGACCAATCAAGCTGAAACTTGGCAGGGATGTTCGTTGGGTGAAGCTCTTTAAAAGTTGTTAAAAGAATTTAATTTCAACAAAAACTCTGGTTGCCATGGTTACATAATAGCCCAAAATGGCCGAAAATCTTAGAAAAAATTCTTCTCCTCCTAAACCACTGGGCCAATCAAGCTGAAACTTGGCAGGGATGTTCCTTGGGTGAAGCTCTTTAAAAGTTGTTAAAAGAATTGAATTTCATCAAAAACTCTAGTTTCCATGGTAACGGAAAGTCTGAAAAATGGCCGAAAATGGCTGAAAATCTTAGATAAAATTCTTCTCCTCCTAAACCACTGGGCAAATCAAGCTGAAACTTGGCAGGGATGTTCCTTGGGTGAAGGTCTTTAAAAGTTGTAAAAGGAATTGAATTTCATCAAAAACTCTAGTTTCCATGGTAACGGAAAATCTGAAAAATGGCCGAAAATTGCTGAAAATATTAGAAAAAAATCTTCTCCTCCTAAGCCACTGGGCCAATCAAGCTGAAACTTGGCAGGGATGTTCCTTGGGTGAAGGTCTTCAAAAGTTGTTAAAAGAATTTAATTTCATCAACAACTCTAGTTTCCGTGGTAACAGAAAATCTGAAAAATGGCCGAAAATGGCTGAAAATATTAGAAAAAAAATCTTCTCCTCCTAAACAACTGGGCTTATCAAGCTGAAACTTGGCAGGGATGTTCCTTGGGTGAAGGTCTTCAAAAGTTGTTAGAAGAATTTAATTTCATCAAAAGCTATAGTTTTACATGGTAACGGAAAATCTGAAAAATGGCTGAAAATCTTAGAAAAAATTCTTCTCCTTCTAAACCATTGGACCAATCAAGCTGAAACTTGGCAGGGATGTTCCTTGGGTGAAGGTCTTCAAAAGTTGTTAAAAGAATACACCATGATAAGAGAAAAGTTGCAAATATACGAAACTTAAAAAAAATGAAGTTGCAATAGGACGTATTTTAACCTACCTTAATTTACATCAAACAAATTGTCGTTTTCATAACATGGTTGACAAGTTATGAGTGACACACTCAGGTGAGCGATATAGGACCATCATGGTCCTCTTGTTTGACGTAAGATTTTTCATTTCAAGTGTTAACAAACCTTTGTCATAGATGATAATCTTCTTACAAATAGATTATGGCTTAGCTTATTACTTTTTTATGCAATTTATTAATGAATTTTCATAAATTTGTTAGGCATTAAGTGTCAGTGGAGCAATACTGGACCTCTTGATTCTTTTGGAGCAGGCTAAAACACTAAGAGATAGTCGCAGAAGTCAAACTTTGAACTCTTTATGCAGATGCTGATCTAAAATTTAGGCAGCCTTAAGCATTCCATTTCCATTATTATCCCCCGCCGTTTTCGGCGAAGGGGATATAGTAATGCTCTCCGTCCGTCATTCCGGTTCCATCATTCCGTCATTTTGTCCTTCCGTCACTAAACTTGTCCGGGGCATATCTCCTAAAGTAAAATAGCTATCAACTTGATACTTTATGGGTGGATAGATCTCATGGAGGAGAAGTGCAGTGCACACGAACTACCACTCTTGCTTGCATAATTTTGGAGTTATTGCCCTTTGTTATTTTTAAGACTTAGATTTTATCCAGAGCATATCTCCTAAAGTATAATAGCTATCAACTTGAAACTTTATTTGTGGATAGATCTCATAGAGGAGAATTGCAGTGCACAAGAACTACAACTCTTGCTTGCATAATTTTGGAGTTATTGCCCTTTGTTATTTTTAAGACTTAGATTTTGTCCGGAGCATATCTCCTAAAGTATTATAGCTATCAACTTGAAACTTTATAGGTGGATAGATCTCATAGAGGAGAAGTGCTGTGCACAAGAACTACAACTCTTGCTTGCATAATTTAAGAGTTATTGCCCTTTGTTATTTTTAAGACTTAGATTTTGTCCGGAGCATATCTCCTAAAGTATAATAGCTATCAACTTGAAACTTTATGGGTGGATAAATCTTATGGAGGAGAAGTGTAGTGCACAAGAACTACCACTCTTGCTTGCATAATTTTGGAGTTATTGCCCTTTGTTATTTTTAAGACAGATTTTGTCTGGAGCATATCTCCTAAAGTATAATAGCTATCAGCTTGAAACTTTATTTGTGGATAGATCTCATAGAGGAGAAGTGCAGTGCACAAGAACTGCAACTCTTGCTTGCATCATTTTGGAGTTATTGCCCTTTGTTATTTTTAAGACTTAGATTTTGTCCGGAGCATATCCCCTATAGTATTAAAGCTATCAACTTGAAACTTTATGGGAGGATAGATCTCATGGAAGAGAAGTGCAGTGCACAAGAACTATAACTCTGGCTTGCATAATTTTGGAGTTATTGCCCTTTGTTATCTTAAAGACTTAGATTTTGTAGGGGCTTAATTTCTTAAAGTAGAACCCTTAATCTATTAGGCTTCAGTTTACTATCAAGCTTTCTCGGCGGGGGATGGCCATGTCCGACATGGCTCATGTTTTTCTTTGCCATTTGCTTTTAATTTTTTGCATTGTTGTGCATTGGGCAGCCTGAGCAGTACCCTGTTCTATGCTGATTTTTCCCTCTAAACATGCAAATTTTAGAAAATGTAACCCTGATGTTTGACCTTGACTGATGGCATTGGAGATAATCATTTAATCTTATTTGAATTAACCCTTTCCTAGTGTGAAAAAAAAAAAGAAATTGCTTGTCAAAAGCAATTTCTTCTTTTTATCCCCCGCCGATGAAATCATCGGTGGCATATTGTTTTTGCATCTGTCCTTCCGTCCGTCTGTCCGTCAGACATTTGTTTCCGCGCTATTTCTTGAAAACTATAGACCGGATTTCAATGAAACTTGGCACACAGCTTCACTACAAAGAGGACATGCGCACAACGTGGGGGTAACCCAGTTCAACCGTCGGATTTAGAGTTACTACCCCTGACTGTGTAAGCCATTTACATACATAGTGACATTTGTTTCTGCGCTATTTCTTGAAAACTATAGACCGGATTTCAATGAAACTTGGCACACAGCTTCACTACAAAGAGGACATGCGCAGGGCTTGAAAATTCTTAAAATTTCTACTCGTCCTGCTATAAAAAAAAATATAGTGATACATTGATTTCATAAGTGAAATTTTTCAAAATCCACTCGTCCTGCTTATATAGACAAAGAAGGAAAAAATCAAGCAGGACGAGCGGACAAGTAAAATTTTCAAGCCCTGCATGCGCATATCGTCGGGGTTACCCGGTTCGACCGTAAAATTTAGAGTTACTGACCCTGACTGTTTTAGCCATATACATAAAGAGTGATATTCGTTTCTGTGCTATTTCTTGAAAACTATAGGTTGATGTAGATAAAAGATAACCTGTACCTAAGTTTGATATTAACTCCATTGACAATGAAAATATGTTTGGTGGGGGATATCAATTCAACTAATTTGCTTGTTTCACAATGTTTTCTCAATCATAAAATCACAGGCAGGTTAAAAGCAGGGATTAAACACCAAAGGGTTAACAGAAAACAGAGGACATACAAGCCTGGTATCTTTCTTTCACAAGTCAGAACTTGTATATCTGTAATACAATTTTGAGGACAAATTAAATTAACAAATAGACATACTTGTAAACAAACAAGCTGGACAGATTTAACTGCACCCATGGCTCAATTCTACATAAGGTTATTGGGTTAATAGATATAATGCACTTCAACCCCTATTTCGACATCCTGACCCTTGGCAGATATTTGACTAAGAAGTCTTCATAGTTGGAAAGCTAATAGCTAATCATTGCCTATAATATTTTGATAATAATATTACACTTTCAATTGAAATGAGCTGAAATGGGACACAATTCAAAATGCACCAGTCATTCTTGAGTAATCTTGAATTATCTGCCCTTGAGTTGAATGAAAAACAATTTCTTGTGAGCTCACTTTCTCGTACATTTTGGATGGGAATGAAAGGAAACCTGCCATAATCACTCTGTAGGTTGTCTTTTTGTGCTTAGGACTAAATATTTTTTGATATGTTAAGTATTTCCAGATTTATCTGCCCTTTACTTTGCAAAATAGTTTGAAAATACATTTTCGTGTTTGTGTGCACAACTCCTACAAATTTAATTGGATTGAAATGAATCTTGCCACAATATAACCCTGATATTTGGTTGAGCATAAAACTTCAGAAATTCAAAAAGCTTGTGTTTTTAGCTCCACTGGCTGAAAGCCACTGGGGCTATTGTCATGGCGTTGTGTCCGTCGTGCGTCCGTCCGTCCGTGCGTGCGTGCGTGCGTCCGTCCGGTCGTAAACTTTTCTTTAAAAATCTTCTCCTCAGAAACTACTGGATGGATTTCAACCAAACTTCACAGGAATAATCCTTAGGTGACCCTCTTTCAAAGTTGTTCAAGAAATTTTGATCCAATGAAAAACATGGATTTTATGGGCGTGGCTAATTTCCAAATATGGTAAAAAGTGAGTTTTCTCAGATTCTAATCAATGGATACCAATTAAATTTTACATGAATGATCCTTGGGTGACCCTTTATCATTCTACAAAAAATCATTGTGATCAGATGGAAAGTATGCATTTTATGTGCAGAGGTCAATTCTCTATATGTTATATAGTGGAAACTTTGAAAATCATTTTCTCAGAATGTTACAGATGGATATCAACCAAATTTCACTGGAATGATCCTTTAGTGGTCCTTTATCAGTCTACAAAAAATATTTGTGATCAGTTGGAAAATATGCATTTTATGGGCGGAAGTCATTTCTCTATATGTTATATACTGGAAACTTTGAAAATCATTTTCTCAGAATGTAACTGATGGATATCAACCAAATTTCACTGGAATGATCCTTGAGTGACCCTTAATCAGTCTACAAAAAATCATTGTGATCTGATGAAAAATATGCATTTTATGGGCGGAGGTCATTTCTCTATTTATTATATAGTGGAAAATTTGCAAATCATTTTCTCAGAATCTAATCATTGAATATCAACCAAATTTCACTGGTATGATCCTTGAGTGGCCCTTTATCAGTGTACCAAAAATTATTTTGATTGGATGAAAAATATGCTTTTTATGGGCAGAGGTCATTCCTCAATGTGTTATATAGTGGAAACTATGAAAATCATTTTCTCAGAATGTAACTGATGGAATCATTTTCAACATCAGTTATTTAGAACCCCAAATATCTAAAAATCTAGTCAAAATATTTATTTGCTTTTACAAGAATTTCAAGCCTGTGGAGCGACTCAAGCCATTCATGGCTTTCTAGTTCTTGTATTATCTGCCCTTGAATTGATTGAAATTCACTTTATTTCTTTTGTGAGCAACTCGTCACACTTTGAATTGGAATGACCTGAAACTTGCAAAATCACTGTTTGTTGTATAGTTGTACATAAAACCATTTTCAATTTACACTCAAAGGGTCATGCATACTTTGTTATGGCCCCAGATGTCTGTCTGTCTTTTTGCAATAATTTTAGCTATCATTCAAGCTCATGTTACGGACAAGCCAAGGTTACTGACAAGTCCCATCGGGCATATATGTGCCGCTCTCCGAAGCTCTTGTTCGTAATTCAAACCCGAAGGAACAGGTTTGCTTTGGCAACACAGCTATGTTCTGACCTTCAAAACACCTCAGGAGTGTGAGTTTTGACTCAACCATATGAACACAGCTGCATGAGCAAAATGTGAGGTCAAGAAGACCATGTATTCATATTCCACTGTCCCGAGTTCATTGTCGGCGTTGGTTTACATGGGTATTGGACCAGCCAAGGACACTCCAGGAGCCTGGCCAGATCCTTTAAGAAGAATGCTCTGTTTTTCCCCAAAGAGTAATCCAGAACTTAATCAGGAGTATGTAGAGCCGCTGGGAGGCTGTTATTGACAGTGCCAGCTCTCATACTCGTTATTGAAGGAAATGCAATTGAAAGAACACCTTTTTTGGACAAATTCATTTTTTCAATTTTCAAGAAAACAGACCAATTTCTAGAGTTTCCTTGTTTGGTCTGCATTTAAAGTCTTTTTACCATTATAATGCTTCATTTTCTTCTTGAAATATGATAAACTGATATTAATGGTCCATTTACCAACATCCTTATAATCAAATTTCATTTTTTCCTGAAATTATAGTATAAAAAATTTTGGTGCAGAGCAAACTTTGAGTAGTATATATTAAATTGGGGCTGGGCCCATTTGCAACTTTAACAAGTGTTTGTTAAAAGCCTTTAGACATTTTAGATGCCATCTTTTTTGTGCTATTAAAATGAAAATTGGTCAGATTGATTGTCTTCATGAAATTGGTCAAGTTTGAAATTCGGTCAAGTGGGGTCAATGTTTAGATCATTTGGTCAAATCGGTCAAGTGGGCTCAATGTTTAGATCATTTGGTCAAATACCATATTTATTCTAATAATTGCCCGGGCATTTATTAGAATAGTCATGTTCTATCAGTTGGGGGTGGGCGATTATCGGAGTTATTCTGTTGGGCAATAACTCAAACTTCCTATGAGCGGTCCTACAATGTCCCTAAAAGTGACAATGTGATATGTATGTGTTAAATTTCCAAAATGAGGAACAAAGACGCATAATAACAACACTAATCAGAACTCGCAGTTTGTTCATTGTTTTACGCTGCTTTACATAACATCGCTTTGAAAGCAAGGGATTCTCACGAATGTATTTATTAAAATTCTACTATATAACAATGGAATAAATTGAAAATTATTTGGTCATTAAACAGCAAAAGAATTCCCTTTCTGATACGGTGCCTGAAAAAACTGTCAACTTCGGCAAGTAATAAAGCCAATGACCTTACTGTTCTGTATAAATTTTGAATTCTATTCAACTGAGCAAGAAACTTATGCCAGACAATTGTATTTAAATATCAATTATTTTACTCATCTTCATCCTTTTTTTCTGACTCACTAACCAGGGGTGTGGAATTCCCATGCCCGACTTGTCCGACTCGAGCTTTTGTACTTGAGGACAAGTAAATTTTTCTTAGCCACTTGTCCAAGGACAAGTAAATACCAGGAATGTTACGTAAGGAATTAAGAGAGAAATCATACTAATGTTCATATCATAGGGTAGAAAACATTGTTTTTAATGAAGAAAATGCTGCATACCAGCATTTTCTTCATCAAAAGGCAATGTTTTTTTTTTCAAATTTTTCTATTTACTCTTTAGTGGACAAGTTCATTTTGATTCTGGACGAGTAGAAAATCCGCTTTTACTTGTCCATGGACAAGTGGAGAAAACTCGTATTTCCACACCCCTGGACTAACACAGATTTCGAGCAAAGAAGACAGATTTTGGGTGAAGAAGACTGAAATTACTTGATAATGCTTGTTTTTAGTGTTCAATAAGTTTTTCTCTAGTTTCAGAGAATTGTATTATTCTTCTTTTTCGTAGATTAGAAAATACTGCATATCCTGTCATAATTCCAAAGGATCATAACTACATCCGATCATGGTTGTTGCACTTATTTTAATATTGACTTCGCATTTCAATGGTTACCCTTTTGTTTGCTTCTCATATATTTTTCGCAAAATTTCTAGAAATAAATTAAAAAGTTGTAAAAAAGGAAATTGTCGTATTGCCTACCTGTTGTGAAAATAGAATTAAGTATCCCCTTTTCCTCAATTTTAAAATCCGCCACAAAGTCACAAAGAGACGGCTAAATAATAAGTTTAAAAGGGTTAGGCATCTACTGAGACAAGCTTTGGGCGCACGCAAGCAATGGCAAATAGCCGTCGGCGTCTTTGATATTCTGTTCACCCTCTGTGTGAAATAAACTGTTCCGTGTCCATTACCTTGTTGCGAGACAAAAATATTTATTTTATTTGTCTTTATTGGCCGGCTTGCTTCTCGGATTTAATTTTGGTTAATCGAAACAAAAATCATTGAATTACGGTAAATACTGTTTATTCATTTGTTTCATAAGAATATTGTTTTTTTTGATAAAGATATAGTTACCATGTTTCAGACAAAAAAAAATTCATTTTTCCGTCAGTTGGAGCTGAAAATGTGGTAGCTACGTCTGACATGCACATGTTCTTTCTTTGACATCTGATTTAGAAAATATTTGTGATAATCAGTGTTTAAGATAAAACATAGAACCAAAAGAAGTTATTCAAATCTGAGTAAATTATGCAGTCACAACCATCGCAAACATTAAGATGACAAGCATTTCCCGATCTTCTGTAAATCTCGTAAACAAATGCCAGTTCATCTAAATAAACAAATCACAAATCATCAGATTTTTTTGTCTGTGACGAAGGTGTTGCATGAATTTTATGGTATTTGTTGGAATAATTGGGAAGTTTATATTCGAGCAATTTTTCTCAAATTTGGGGATAGGTAATTATAAGAGTCGTCAACTCCGAAAATCGGTCTCAAATTGGCCGATTTTTAGTCGTGTTTGGGGTGATGGGCGGTTATTAGAATATGGGCAATTATTAGAATAAATACAGTATATATTTTATAAATCATGAAGATACTCAGAATCTCAAAATGAGCTGGCAACCAGCCATATTGTCTACTTTTTCATGAGTTTGTTTTTGTGATGAATATGAAAATAATGATTAATTTCAAGAAAAATGGTATCAAGATATATTGAAAAGGTTGAATAAATATGTAGTTAAATGATTCAATATTTTCATTGAATTTCAAGAAAATCACTTTTCTGACTACATCACTCTGCAAAGGAAAACATCAGAGAAACAAGCTGCAGCACCAACAACAATAGGCATCTGATGAATACTTTGCTAGAGTTGCCAAGCAGAGTGAAGTCAAAATTATCAGACACATGTAATTATGCTCCTCAAAAATTTTCGTGGGAGCATAAAGTTGTTGGCTTGTGCGCGTGTCTGTCCGTCCTTCCGTCATTCTGTCCATCTGACATATCTTTGAAACCCCAGGAATTGATTGGTTAAATGTTATTAGCTTTATGTAAACTCTCCATGCAAAAATTTAAAAGGCCATAACTTTTGATTGGTTACAGATATATATAGTCTTCATTTTTCACATGCGCATTGCTTGTGACAAACCCTTTTTGTTGCTACTAAGTTCAAAGTCATCAGTCAAGGTCATGTGTCAAGGTCAGAATTTAGAAAAATTATAACTTTAAATATGGCCATAATTTGGCAATGGTAGGTGATATAGCCTTCATATTTCAAACGTTTATTACTTGTGACAAGACCTTTAATAAGGAAACTAAGGCAAGGATCTCGCCTAAAGTCAATGTCAAATTGTCAAGGTCAATAATTTCCATCATAAAAACTCAAAAGTTGGCCATAACTTTCAATAGGAATGAGATTGGATCTTCATATTTCACATGTGCTCTGCTTGTAATAAGACCTTTCTGTTGGTACCAACTTCAAGGTCATTGTATTTGAATTTTGCATCATGGTGGACACTTGACCTGAAATTTGACCTATTTTCTTAAATATTGAATTTTAAGGTCTAGGACTGCACTAAGTCAATAATAATTGTTGGTAGATGATTGTCTTTGATCCTGGCATCATGAATGAAACCTTTACCCAGACAATGACCTATGACCTTCTTTTCTTTAAGGTCTAGGACTGTATCAAGTCGATAGGAAAGGTTGGTAGTTGATTGTCTTTGATTCTGGCATCATGATGGACCATTGACCCTGACCATGACCTTTGACATACTTGGTAGATGATTTTTCTTTGATTGTGTTGCATTCTATTGAACCTTTGATTCCCAACCTTGATCTTTGACATACTTTCTAAAATATTGAATTATCAGGTCAAGAACTATATTATGGTACCAATAAGTGTTTGGAGATGATTGTCTTTTATTCTGGCATCCTGTAAAACCCTTAACCCTATGACCTGACCTACTTTCATAAATTTATGATAATAGGGTTGAGATCAGTATTAAATCAAAAGTAATATTTACGTTAACACACCTTAACATTAACAATAACAAGTAAAAAATTGCTGTAATGTACAGAAAAGTGAATGTGTCACCTTTGAAAATATGTTAGCAAAGTCATGGAAAAATGGGTGGACTTATTTTGAGTTCACAAAATGATTTTTCTTTTCATATAAAAAGCAAAGCTAATATGAATGCTTTTTATTCTCATATTCACAAAATAGAACAGCTATAAAGCAAATCTTTTGGGGGTAAAACTTTTAAAAAACAAAATATGAAATTACCAATAATTTTTTGTCAAAATGAAAGCCGCAATTTGTTTGACAATCCAAAGAATGCTTTTTGCAAGTAACAGGTAAAAAAATAAAAACAGTTATGCCTTTCTTAGGAACCGAACTGTACACTCAAGAAATTGTACACTAAACAAGCAGAAATTGTACACTAAACAAGCAAGAAATGCAAAAGTTATAGACACATTGTATGTATTTATAGATCATGCCTCCTATATTTGTTTAAATAGAGTTTAACACCACTTTTAACAGTATTTCAGTCATATTGAGCCTACACGTGCCAAGTTTCAAGCGAATGCCTTTCAATTATAGTCAATATATGGCCAAAGATAAATTTGACATGTTGTCTGCGCCTACACCGACAGGGTGACAAAAGTAATTCACCATTTTGTTTCAATATAGCACAGCTATCAAGATGTGTCAAAAAACACTAATGTCCCCAAAATAGCAATTCTTTGGAAGATTGACCTTGATAATTATCATTGACCTTGTCAGATGACCTTGACCTTTACAGATGCAGATTGATAAGAGGAACCCTCTTGCTAAATTAGAGCATTTTAACTTGAATAGTGTTGAAGTTAAGAAGAATGTTAAGTTTGCAGGTTATGTTTTCACAGACAGATGGACATATCTATACAGCTGTTATTTAGTGCTCTAAATAAACAGGATATCTGAATCCGTTTGACTGTCTCCAAACATTAATCATTATTTGTTTTTATTACAAAACCATGAGGAAGTAAATATATTTACGGACTATATACTATCAAGATTCAGATAATTATTGAACTCCGGATATAATGATACTCCAGGGACCAAAGAAAATGCACTTTTAGCTCCACTGGCTGAAAGCCACTGGGGCTATTGTCATGACCTTGTGCCCGTTGTGCGTCCGTCTGTCCGTCAGTCTGTGTGTGCATCCGGTCGTAAACTTTTTCTTTAAAAATCTTCTCAACAGAAACTACTGAATGAATTTCAACCAAACTTCACAGGAATGATACTTGGGTGACACTCTTTCAAAGTTGTTCAAGAAATTTTGATCCAATGAAAAACATGGATTAAATGGGCGTGGCTAATTTCCAAATATGGTAAAAAGTGTCTTTTCTTAGGTTCTAATTGATGGATACCAATTAAATTTTACATGAATGATCTTTGAGTGACCCTTTATCAGTCTACCAAAAATTATTGTGATCGGATGAAAAATATGTATTTTATGGGCGGAGGTCATTTCTCAATATGTTATATAGTGGAAAATTTGAAAATCATTTTATCAGAATCTAACCGATAGATATCAACCAAATTTTACATAAATGATCCTAGGGTGACCCTTTATCAGTCTACCAAAAATTAGTGTGATTAGATGAAAAATATGGTTTTTATGGGAGGAGATATTTTCTCAATATGTTATATAGTAGAAACTTTGAAAATCATTTTCTCAGAAACTTACTGATAGATATCAACCAAATTTTACATGAATGGTCATTTGGTGACCCTTTATCAGTCTACAAAAATTATTGTGATCAAATGAAAAATATGAATTTTATGGGCAGAGGTCATTTCTCTATATGTTATATATAGTGGAATTTTTGAAAATCATTTTCTCAGAATGTAACTGATGGATGTCAATCAAATTTCACTGGAATGATTTTTGAGTAACCCTTTATCAGTCTAATAAAATTATTGTGATCGGATGAAAAAATTGTATTTTTTTGGCGGAGGTCATTTCTCTATATGTTATATAGTGCAAACTTTGAAAATCATTTTCTCAGAATGTAACTGATGGATATCAATCAAACTTCATTGATATGATCCCTTGGCTGACCCATTATCATGCAGCCAAAAATGATGTCATTGGATGAAAAATATGTCTTTAATTGGTGGAGGTCATTTCTCTATACGTTTTATATAGGAAAATTTTGAAAATCATTTTCAACATCAGTAGAACCCAAAATATGTAAAAAGCAAGTCAAAACTTAGATTTGCTATTACAAGAATTTCAAGCCTGTGGAGCGACTCAAGCCATTCATTGCTTTCTAGTTGTATCTTAAAGTCATTTATTTATAACCCAATACTTTTCCAAGAGAAGGAGTACATTGGCACCATAAAAATCAACTTCTTTGTAATGGGATATATTGAAATAACCAAAATCATTAGAAGCAGACTTGAATGCTTATCTACATAACAAAGCACAAAATTGTTGATATGACTACAAGTGCCTGAATGTTTGATTTTGCAAGTTAAACAGCCAATGAATCTACACATTTTCACTGAATTGGTTTCACCACAGATGACTTGAAGTTTCCTGGGCTACACAGATTAATCCTTGCTTTATTGAGACCAGTTCAAATTTCTTTCCTTGAAGATGCAGACTTCCAATTTCTTAACTTGGTTTTATGACTGGTCTGATGTAATGTAGAACTGAAAATACAGACAAATCAAAAGTAGATTTAAAAGACGCAATTGATTATTATAGGGATGAGTGTCTTTTTCACTGCGTTTATTGGGGTGTAAAGTGCAATTGCCTTAGCACATGGCAAATAACGCCAGTAGGGCGTTATGTTTAAGCCATGTGCTAAGGCAATTGCACTTTATACCCCAATAAACGCTGTGAAAAAGACACTCGGCCCTTATAATTGCAATCCTCTTGGTCTAAGAAACTGTTAAATACTTGGCTAAACATTAAAGTTTCGAGTCTACTTTCTGCGCGTATTACACAATCTATTTTTAGATCGTGTATTTCTTTTCTCGCTAACGAAGTTAAACGGCATAAAGTTAATCAAATGGTACACAAATAAACAACAATTTGACATTCGTAGAGGTACTTATGATCAAAACATAATTTTGACAAGTTATTCTGCATTTGGAACCGAAACTATCGTGATCAGGCTTAGCTGAGAGGGTTGCTTGGTGGTCTTCGTCGACTCACTGTAAACATCGACT
Organism: Fragum whitleyi; assembly: GCA_948146395.1. NCBI lineage: Eukaryota > Metazoa > Mollusca > Bivalvia > Cardiida > Cardiidae > Fragum > Fragum whitleyi. The sequence continues at coordinate 29,826,927 of OX411548.1, read as the reverse complement.
CAGAATCCGAGCTGCATACTTTTAATCATTAATTCTTGTGAAAATATCTTAATTTCTAATATATTACATAGCAATATTACGATATGGAAGGGAAACGAGGGGTTTTCGAGTTCCTACAACACAGGAAATGCAGATCGAAGATCGGGGGTTTCCCAAAAGACCTATTGCATTTTATACAGAAATAAAGTGCAATGGATTTCCCCACGTGATGCGATTTAAACCAATCAAAATTCTTTATTTTATTAGATTGCAATTATGAAATACTGAAGAAGCTGCAAGTTTTAAAGATATTCATCTTTGTGAAATGACCTTGACTTTATTTAGAACAATTGGCTTCCACAATTGATAATAATTATACATCTGATCAAATACTACCATTTTAACTCGGGCAGTTTTGAAGAAAATGATTTGCTTCAAAGTGAAAATTTGAACAGATAGATAATTATTGCCCACTTTAATTGGCAGCATAAAAATCATTTATCAAGAAAATTATCATAATCTTTGCTATTGATTGTAATTGTCTCTAAAAGAGTTTAAAAACACCAAAAAGAAATATGTATTTGCAAAATTATAAGTGTTTAGATTCATATAGATATGTATCGCAAAAGGAGCACTCTGACATTATTGTTAACAAAGACCAAAACCAGAATCATTCAAAGTGGAGATTTTTTACATGGGTGTATGAAAACTGAAGCATTTTTACTTTGAATGAGATGGCATCATAATCATAAGTACTTACATATAAAAAGTACATAAAGGTTTTGTTAGCTCCACTGGCTGAAAGCCACTGGGGCTATTGTCATGGTGTTGTGTCCGTCGTGCGCCCATCCCTCTGTCACCTCTGTGAAATAATCCAGAACAGTTCTTGAAAAGTTCTGTCATTGTTCTGGAGCAGGTATTCCAGAACAGCACTAGATTAAACCTAGAACTGTACTAGAGCATTTCAAGAACTGTTCTGCAACGTTAAATGAGACAAAAACCAGAACAATAGTTCTAGAACAGTTCTATTAAAAACTCCAAAATAAGGTTCAGAACAGTTCAAGAAATTGATACAACAAGTTCTAGAATAGTTCTATTACAAAATTTCCAAGTTTATGTTCAGAGCATTTCCAGAAATTTCTACTAAATGTAGTGGAACTGTTCTTGCATTGTTCTTAACATTATCCATGTAATAGAATGGTTCTAAAACTTATGTTGTTTAAAATACTTTGATAATTGTTTTTGAACAGTTTTACTGCATTTTTAAAAATGGTCTAAAAATACTTAAGACTGTTCAGAATAGTTCATATAGATCTATGCACGTCATTACAAATGGAATGAACCAAGCAAATTTGTTGAATTGATAACCCCTGCCGAAAAACAATGTATATCTACTCGTTGAGATATAGCATCAAGAAGTTCAATGTGACGGACAAACAGCAACCAAATCTTAATCTATTTCCCTCGGAGGGGCTAACAAGGAGATTGTTTGTTTTTGTTATACCCCCACCTACGAAGTAGAGGGGGGTATATTGGTTTCACCATGTCTGTCTGTCTGTCCATCCATCCAGTCATCTGTCCGTACATCTGTCTGTCCGTCCGTAGACCTCTTCGTTTCCGGACTCTAACTCAATAACGAAGTGACCTACAATCATGAAACTTTATACAAATGTTGCTTATGACCCAAGGAAGTGCCCTATTGTTTTGGGGTCACATAGGTCAAGGGTCAAGGTCACAGTGAGCCTTTGTTCAATTTTCGTTTCTGGACTCTAATTCGAGAACTAAGAGACCTACAATCATGAAACTTAATACAAATGTTGCTTATAACCCAAGGAAGTGCCCTATTGTTTTTGGGTCATATAGGTCAAAGGTCAAGGTCACAATCAGCCTTTGTTCAAATTACGTTTCTGGACTCTTAACTCAAGAACTAAGCGACCTACAATCAGACTTGTACATCTGTTACAAACACATCCTGCACTTGCATTCTGACAAAGTGCTTGTGGGGGGTATAAGTCCGCTCTGCGACAGTTCTAGTTTGAATAGGGTTTACGCTGCTTTCAACAATATTGCAGTTATATCACAACGGTTGGAGCACCTAACAATGGAGTCCTGGTATTTCTTGCACCCATACTATCATTACATCCTTTCCTAGCCCCGGGCTGCTATTACACATAGGTCTACGATTATCCACCCATTGCTGGAAAACAAGTAGTTGGAAAGAATGAGTGCTGCTGTCCAGGAATGAACCCTGTACCTCTTGATTGACAGTCTGACTTGATACCAGCTGCGCTATGCTAATAAGAAGAACAATCAAGTTAAAACTCTATTTCAATGTCATTTTTTCCCTCTGCATGTCTTTCCATTTTCAAGATATTTTCATTTTTTTTTTTAAGATTTCAGTTGTTACTGAAGGACACTTGGTGAGAACAACCCTCTCATGAGTTTGTATTTTTCCATCATCTAGTGGAGGTTTAGGAGCCTCTCCTGTTTTGGAGGTTTTCTTTCCGGTGCGTAAGCGTGATGTGAGTCATGTGTGAATATCTTCAAAGCTAAACGCTTTAATATATTGTTAATGTCCTTCTCATTTGTCCCACTGAGATGAGAAACTACTGCCAAAAAGGCATCATCAGACTCTGATACGGATGGACCAGACACAGAGGGTGAACCAGGCGTATCTTGGTTTTTCTTTTCTAATGTTTTGATTCTTTTCTTCAGTTCCTTCAAACTGCTTCTTAAATCTTTTACCTCCCTTTCAAGGTATTCCAATTTCCTTTTACTGTAAAAAGGAAGAAAGAAAGCACACACATTTCTTTTTAAATCAAAACACACACATTTTTTTAAATCAAAACAAGCAAATTTGTTCAATTAAGGACAATTGCTAGAATTCATTTTCTAAGATAGATTTTTTTTATTTTTTCATATTTTGTAGATTAAAGTATGCCGATTGCAAAAATGAAAAGAAAAAAAGGGGGTCACCGAATCAGATTTTTCGTAAAACGTCATAGAATGTCATAGGTATCGAGTAAATTTTTGTCCGATTTTTCGCCGATTTTCATTTCTTGGTAATTACATAAAACCGTAACACAATCAAATCTAATCAAACAACTAATATCAATTTTATTTTAATTTCATAGATAGGAAGTTATTTGCACTGAATCTAATACACAATAATCGATTGAAAGGGATAATAATGATTTTTTACGTATTTTTTCCAAATGCGTAAAAACTGGTTTATCGAAAATGAACGAGAATATTTTCAAAATTTATAACTTTTGATCAAATTTCTCAAAAACTCTGGGATAGAAAATTTTATCTTTTCTATATTTTGTAGATAATTATATGTTTGTGTGATATTGATATAAAAAAGGTTTGGTCACTGTGCTAATTTTTGAGAAAAAATGCAAAATTCTAGGTCACCCAGTTTTGACGTAAAGGAAAAAAATCACTCAAGATTCTTTTTCTCGCAATAATTTAATGTACAAAATCAATGATATTCAAGCCTTCTTAAATTAATCGATTATGGAGTTGAATTCCTCAAAAATTAGGGTATCACTTTATTTTGCGTCAACGAATCCCAAGGTTGAATCATATGAAAAGGCCAAGGTCATATGTCAAGGTCAACGTTACATAAATCATGCAAAAATCTAGTGTTTACAAAAATCATCAAGCCTGATGAAAATAGAATACTCACATACGGAATAATAATTGATCTTGTCAATAAGCATCATCAAATTCCCTGATCGAAGTCATATGATGAGATCAAGGTCATCTATCTCACTCACACCCCCATCCCCATAAAATTTCAAATACATCCAGGTCCGTTAAAAAATGATTCAAACATTGAAAATTAAAAATCTGTCAGGATCATTTGACAACGACAGGATCGTTTATCAAGGTCAACCATTCAAAGATTAACCCCGTCAAAATGAAATGTGACAGTTCCATGCAGCTATCGGATATACAACTGATAACGTTGTTTGATGTCTGATTATGCGCGGGAATGTTAACGTCACAAATACCTACAAAAACGACGCTGACGTCATATCCTTTATTTCTATAAAATAAAATGGCTGTGATAATTAATATAATCATGTTTTAGTGATAGGATTAATTAATCGTCTTCATGAAAGTAATTTCCGCGAAATATAGAAATTTAGATAGGTTTTGTAGTGTTTTTGTTACGTCCGAGATAAGAGCAAATTTGGAGCGCATACTCTTTTTTGAAGAGCTTGATGCGCAAAGACGTTGCGCAAGAACGAACTCCCGAAATCGTCCTTAAACTTGGCAGAAATGTACCTTGGCTGACCCCATTCAAAAGGTGTTCATGAAATTTTGATTGGCCCCCAAATATTGGCGTGGCAGGGTGGGGCAGTTTTTGACATGGAAATCTTTAAACATCTTCTTCTCAGTAACCATTAGTCTGATTTCAACCAAACTTGGCAGAAATATTCCTTGGGTGGCAAATTTTGTTCCTGAAATTTTGATTGACCCCCAAATATGGGTGTGGCAGGGCGGAACAGTTTTTGACCCTGAAATCTTGAAACATCTTCTCCTCAGTAACCATTGGGCAGACTTCAACCAAACTTGGCAGAAATGTTTCTTGGGTGACCCTTTCCGAAATTTGTTGGTGAAAATTTAATTGACCGCAAAAAGTGGGCATGGCAGTTTTTTACCCTTAAATCTTTAAACACCTGCTCAAAACTTGTTTGTGGATTTTTGATTGATCCCCAAATATGGGTGTGGCAGGGCGGGACAGTTTTAGACCCCAAAATCTTTGACTGACATCTCCTGAACTACTTGGCTGATTTCAATGAAACTTTACCAAAGTGTTCCTTGGGTAACTGATAATAATACCTTTATTCATAGAAAGTTAATCATGAAGACATCAAATTCAACCATCAATGAGATAGAAAAGTGTCTTTTTAGCTCACCTGAGCACAACATGCTCAAGGGGAGCTTTTAGGCACACCCTGAGTCCATTGTGCATTGTCCGTCGTCTGTCATCAACAATCTTAAAAACTTCTTTTTCTCTTGAACCACTGGGCAGATTTCAATGAAACTTTGCAAGAATGCTCCTTGGGTGACCCTCTTTAAAAATTGTTGGCTAAATTCTGATTGGCCAATATATATGGGCGTGGCTGGGCATGACATATTTCACTTTGAATTCTTTGAACGACATCTCCTTCTGAACCATTGGGCTGATTTTAATGAAACTTTACCAGAATGTTTCTTGGGTGACCCTTCTCAGAAATTGTTTGCAAAATTTTGATTGGCCCATAAATATTGGCGTGGCAGGGCTGGGCTTATTTTGACCCCGAAATCTTTGAACGACATCTCCTCCTGAACTATTGGGCCGATTTCAATGAAACTTTACCAGAATGTTCCTTGGGTGACTTGACACTTTTCAAAAATTGTTGCTCCTGATTTTTTGTCTTATCTCAATTTTTTTTTCAACAAAATTTGAAGACATTAGAAGAAAATTCAATTTCAACAAAGTGTCATTTGACATTGTTGCATTTGACAAATACGACAATCGACAGAATTTAATTCAACAAATTGGCATACCTTGTTATATTTATTTTTCCTCATTTTGTATGAAATATTATATAACCATGACTGTAAATACACTGTTATAGTTTTGATAAGAATCCGTTAAATTTTAAGTTTATATGTTTTAAATCCCTTGAATTTTTAAATGTTTATTTTTCTTCATTTTATATGAATCATTACATTTCCTTGGCTCTAAAAATACTGTGATAGTCATAAAAAGAATCCCTTGAATTTTGAATGTATAAAATCCCTTAAATTTTTATCCCCCCTCCGGCCATGTCGGTCCTGTGTCACCAAAACGTGGCATGCCTTGAAAGTTGGGTCATTTATTTTTCTGTTAACAAGTTATACTACATTTTGCTAATTCCTTGAGAACTCAAACTTATAAGAATGAAACTGATCTCCGAATTTCATCAATTTTCTAAGTCAGCATGCGCTCTTATGATCATATCATAACTTAACACACCTAGCAGGATGTACCAAACATCCTCAATCACCGTGGTACGCCGTAACTCAACGCAACAAAATTTGTCAAGTTAACCTTAGCTTGCTGTGAAGAACGGGGTAAGTCGTGAGATGTCCGTGGCAAGACGCAACAAAAAGTAAAAGAAACTGTTGCTTGCTGGGCTGAAAACAAGCTTCCCGTTGGGTTATGGATCTCTTCCAAGTTTCTCTATGGTATGTTACGTGCTTTCATGGTTTGCTGTGTTCATCCTGTTTTGTCACATTTCTCGATTCCGCCGGGATTGCCGTGGCAGATTTTTTGACAGTTTAAAAATTTGCCCCGGCAGCCAAGGCAGTCCCGTTCTGTTATGTTTGCTTATCATGTCGCCCTGCGTTGCCCCACGTTTGTTCCATTTTAGCCAGTTGTCCGAAACAGGGCCGCCGTGGTCGCCGGTACCATAGTGGAAACGCAGCATAACTCTGTTTGTCCAAAGAAATCTTCAACATTGGCCATAACTTTTGAATGGTAAGTGATAGAGCCATCATATTTCACATAATGATAGATTGGGATAAGAACTTTTGCAATGCACGATCGTCAAGGTCATTTTTTGAGGTCAAGGTCAATTTTCAAGGTCAAATTTTGTAAAGTTTAAACTAACTTTTGCCATAACTTTGGATTGGTGAGTCACAGAGCCTTGATATTTCATATGTGCATTGCTCATGACAAGACCTGTACATGCATAACAGATTCAACTTCATTGATCAAGGTAAAGGTCATTTAGTAAACAGATGATATAAAAACTTTACTATAAGGTATAACTTTAGATTTGTAAGACACTTACTGTTGAAAATTGGTATGAAACAGCAGTTTTAGACATTCAAAAGAGTTAAATTTAGCATTTCCATATTCATGTATCAAACCACTGTTCTGAAAAAAACAAACAACAGCAGTTGCGGGGGCATTCATGTTTAACAAACATATCTTGTAATGTTTATTTTTCCCAATTTTGTATGAATCTTTGTGTTTCAGTGGCTGTAAATACACTGTGATTGTCATAATAAGAATCCCTTAAATTTTGAGTTTAAATAGTTTAGGTCCCTTTATCTTTTATATTGATTTTTCCTCTTTTTTGTCTTAATCACTGCATTTTCTTGGCTGTAAACACATAATAAGAATCCCATCATTCTTATTTTGAATGTTTAAAATCCCTTGAAACTTAACTCCTAAAGAAATGTCCACAAATATAATGTCTCTCCATAACTTAACATTTTATGTCTTTATTGCATTTTTAGCTCACCTGAGCACTTCATGCTCAAGGTGAGCTATTGTGATCGTCCAATATCCGTCGTCCGTCATCCACAATTTCTTTAAACATCTTCTCCAAAACCAGTCAGCGAATCTTGATAAACTTGGCAGGGATGTTCCTTGGGTCAAGCTCTTCCATTCCAAAGTTGTTCAAATAAATGAAATCCCCCCTTAACTTTCCCTTTACTCTTTAAAAAAAAGGTTGAAAATAGGAAAATCTTTTTTTAAACAGACAGCTTTCATATTAGATATGTAGCATCATCTAGTGAACCTTTATCAAGTTTGTTCATATCAAGACCCTGGGGTCATATTTGGGCTCCCCCCGGGCACAACCCTTTTTACATAGAATCAAAGGAGAGAAAATCTTTTAAAATCTTCTTTTCTGAAACCAGTAGGCACACAGCTTTCGTATTTGGTATGTAGCATCATCCAGTGGGCCTCTACCAAGTTTGTTCATATCAAGATCCTGGGTTCATATTTGGGCTCCACTGGGGCGCATCCCTTTTAGCTCATCTGACCACAACGGGTGTAAATAGGAAAACCTTCAAAAATCTTCTTCTCTGAAACCAGAAGGCAGACAGCTTTCATATTTAGTTTGTAGCATCATCTAATGGACCTCTACCAAGTTTGTTCATATCAAGACCTTGGGGTCACATTTTGGCTCCACCTAGGTGCATCCCGTTTTACATAGAATCAAAGAGCGAAAAGGCATATCTGTCTTGCTCTTGGCTGAAAACATTCCATGGTATTGATCTTATGGAGAAATTACATCCTTTTTGACATCTTCCTATTTATTTAATGTGATGTCCCAGGGGTCAAAGAGAGGCAGGTGAGGGATCTAGGACCATCATGGTCCTCTTGTTTATAAAAAGTCTGTAAAATCTTCTTATTCTTTAAACCTGGTGGCGAACAGCCTTTTTATTTAATTTTATCATCAGTTCATATTCCTTTATAAAAATAAATAAAATCATGGCTGTTGGGCTATCAGGGGCAGGGCACCAAAGGGAGGGTGTAGGTCTCAGGGCTGTATGTAAGAGTCTTAAAATTTCTGGCAGCCTTTATAATTGTCATGGATCACCAGTTCATAATATACCTTTATTGAAATACTTCAAGCTTTTATTGTTGGCGCTCCAGGGGCAGAACTGTTTGTCTCTCACCAATGGGTTGACAATCGTAGACCTATGTGAGATAGCAGTTGGAGGCTAGGAAGGATGTGATGGTTGTACTGGTGAGAGAAATACAAGGAATCTATTGTTAGGTGCTCCAGCCGCCGCAATATAACTAAAAAATAATTAAAAGTGGCTTAAACTCCATTCAATAAATCAATTCAGGGGCACTGCGGAAGGGGGCATATCTCAGATCGATAAAGAAATCTTTAAAAGTCGACAAGATAGTGAAACCATAGTGCCAATTTCAACCCCATTAGGTAGGAAGAGTTTCAGTGAACAGAGCTGAAATAGTTGAATATGTCAAAATCTTTTCTTTGGTTGCTTAGACAGACCTAGGTTATAGAGCTTTTTTCTCAGGTGAGCAACCCAGGGCCTGCTGTCCCCTTGTTACATCAGCGCTCTAGATAAGCTCCGTTTTTCCGTATTTTACGGATGTAAAATTACTCGTTACGCATGATTTTTAGCGAAACTCCGTAAAAGATACGGAATGTTTTGGACGTGTACGGATATTTTTGGGTACGAACGCGTAAATCAAGGGAATTTACTCTTGCAGAATTTAAAATTATCATTTCGGATATTCCCGATATTGACGAGAATCTACGTTACCCGCTCGGACTTTTCTGTAAACTGGAAATAGCATCGCCGAAGGTTCCCGACTAATATAAACGTTGTAAATGCGTACTCGTAAGTTACCGATCGTTTTCGACTATTCCCGTGACAATGGAATGCGGACCGTGGGAAAATAATTTGTAAACAGTGCGGTACCCAGCATCGGTGCGCTTATTAAATTTTTGCCGTAAATGATGAGAGACCAGCTGATTTGCTGACCCAAATTTTCGATTCGTGTCACCGTAAAAGTACCCTAATCAGCAGAAAAACATCACACGTCATGGGAATCTTTTTTTCAATGGTTTACTCCAGAAGAACTCGCTAAATTTCTGATCAGTTATCAAATCGTTCATGGACGAAATATCATACTCCATCACTAATTTTTCTGAGTACGCTGGTTTAAGTAGATAGGCCTACGCGTTAATAAAATATTTACATGATAATTTTGCTGCAAACTCATTGAAGTTTCAAAAAAAAAATATATTATATATATATATATATATGAGAAAAAATTGAAATTTTTTCAAGCAACAATTCAATACAATAAAACATCATACAACATTTAAATGATCCATTGGGGGGGGGGGGGTCTGTTCTTAACTGTCCCAAATTTTTAAATAAAACAAAAACAGGTATTTTTTTGGAAGGTCCAATGATTAAAAGAAAAGAAAATTATATTTAATGAAAGGGTTGCTGTATTGTTGTTAAAGGAGTTCAGGTACAAAAACTTGTTACTAAGGTTACATTAAGAAAGAAATGAAAATTCACTTTTCTTCCACTTTGCTCTTTACCGAAAGTTGTACTGTTATCTCATATCAGGTACTGATTAAAAATTATTTCAATCAGTACTGTACTGATGGCCTTTGAAATTATCTGGAGCACTGTTACATCACCATGGCTGTGAGCAAAATGTGATAGTAATGATAAGAATACCTCGAATTTTGATTTTGAATGTTTGCAGTCCCATGAATTTTTTTATATAATTATGCCCCCCTTCGAAATAGAGGGGGTATATTGCTTTGCACTTGTTGGTCGGTCAGTCCGTTTGTCGGTCTGTCCATAGACCGTTTTTTTTTTAGCATATCTCAAAAAGTACGCAAGCTAGAATCATGAAACTTCCCAGGTGGATAGATCTCATTGAGGAAAAGTGCAGTGCACAAAATCCATAACTCTCATCATCATATTTTGTGAGTTATTGCCCTTTGATTATTGACAAAGAATAGGCTATTGACCTGCTTTTATGGGGGGCATAAATGTTTTGAGCTCCACTGGCTGAAAGCCACTGGGGCTATTGTCATGGCATAGAGTCCGTCCTGCGTCCGTCCTGCATCCGTCCGTTATTGTGATTGGATGAAAAATATGTATTTTATGGGTGGAGGTCATTGTTCTAAATGTTATGTAGTGGAAACTTCGAAAATCATTATCTCAGAATCTTATAGTTGGATATCAACCAAAATTCACTGGAATGATCCTTCAGTGACCCTTATCAGTCTACCAAAAAATTTTGTGATCGGACGAAAAATATTTATTTTATGGGTGGAGGTCATTTCTCAATATATTATATAGAGGAAACTTTGAAAATCATTTTCTCAGAATATTAGTGATGGATATCATTCAAACATTTTTGGTCTGATCTCTGGGTGACCCATTATCATGCAGCCAAAAATTATTTTGATTGGATGAAAAATGTGTCTTTTATGGGCGGAGGTCATTTCTCTATATGTTATTTTGTTGAAACCATTTTCAACATCAGTAGAACCCAAAATATCTAAAAATCTGGTCAAAACTTTTATTTTCTTCTACAAGAATTTCAAGCCTGTGGAGCTACTCAAGCCATTCATGGCTTTCTAGTCCAAATATCTCTTGTTAATATTATTTTCTCCCATTTTTAGCTCTGTTTTTTTTCGGAGAAAACTCGAGGTATTATGATTACTGTAGCATTGTTTGTGTTGGCTTTGATGTTGGTGTTGGTGTGACAAACCTTAACCTGGGTCATATCTCTGTTGTTATTTAAGATATCTTCATGAAACTTAGCATGTGTATTCACCATCACATGAGATATCCTGACAATCAAGGGGGATAACTCTGGAGGTATTTTTGTAACAGTTATGCTCTTTTTAGGTTTTTGATTATTGCATTATCCAGCACCAGCAGCCGAATATTGAAATTCCTGAAACTAGGTTTTTGTCATTTTGTGTATTTTGTTGTAAACCAATTTTCATTTAACTTAGTTAGGGTGTTAGTTTGTCAAATCACATGCATGAAAACTGTTTGTAATTGGAAGGTTCAATTTTAAACAATATGAAAAGGTGGCTAATTCATTGTTCTAGGGGCTGCAATTTTAGAAAACTTGGAAGTTTAGTTAGGTCACAAGAACAGTTCTATTTGAACAGGTGAAAGTTCGAGGAGAAAACATGAGAAAAATAGCCTGTAAATGATAATTTAATTGTTTACATTCTAGGGGTAACATTTTTGGCCTGATCTTCATAAAACTTTATCACAGCTCTTGTCAAGTCACAAGCATGAACCTATTTTTATCTTTTTATGTTAACCCTTGTCATGCTGAACCCGGAATATTCCTGCTTTGGCTGGAGCTATAGACAAACATCAGCCTGCACATAATGTGCAGTCTGATGTTAGTCTACACCACCTGTTTCTCTCTTTCCAACCAGAATGGTCAATAGATTTAGTTTTTCAAATAAAAACTGACCTACAGTTGATACTTTCAGTGCTTTTTGCCCTTTGATTTTCATCAAAAATTTTAGCCAAAATTTATTCAGAGTGACAAGGGTTAAAATTTTCCGTGAGTGATGAGCTATAACTTGCTCTATTTTACCTGATTTGACCTCTGTCAAAAAATGCTAAAAGAACAAATACCAACATATGAGAATCTTTACCGTTGTTTATTGAAAATTTAACCCTGCTTCTGAGTTCTAAGGCCCAATAAATAATCACTGAGAGCTTAAGTATTTTATCAGTTCATAGAATATATTACATTCAATACCATTTCTTATTGGTAGGCCGCAGAAGCGGCCTACCAGTATGAATGCGTTTTGAATATGACCATGGGGGAATAGGGATACATTATTATAAAACCTGTCCATTGTTTTTATTCAAAACATAGAAAACCGTATAATGCAGCCTGGATCAAAAAACAGTTTTTTAAAAACTGTTTTTTAATGAAAGTTATTGAGCAATAAAATCAGGGTTTTTGGTTATGAACTTGATTTTACAAATATTGCACATTTCATTAAAATGACTGATCAGTCAGACATGTTTGACCTAGTTTTTACTCTGCAATTTTTTTTACATCAAAGTGATTCTCACAGGAGATACATCTATGGTTACACTCCTGTCTGTTTTGGTCTTGTTAAACATATAGTAAAAATTGCATTTTTGCGGTTTAAAAAAAACACATAATACTTCATTGTGCACAATTACACTCGAAATCCTTTTGTTACAAAAGTGTGTGATGACTTATATCAAAGCTCTGGTCTAGAGAATGAATGTTTCTACCTTAATTAATCTAATCCTGTGTGTGATATGTAGCAGTTGTCTGGCACTTAGCATAACATAATTTCAAGCCGGTGTCCCAGGGTAACCTGTCCCCTGGGTAACGTGTCCCCGGGGACAGGTTACCCCGGGGTAACCTGTCCCCGGGGACACGTTACCCTAGAAATCAGCCGGGGTAACCTGTCCCCCCCTGGGGTAACCTGTCCCCCCCTGGGGTAACCTGTCCCCCCCTACAGATATTGTAAACCAATATTTAGTCACATTTCTTTTACCAAGATATTTTTATTCTATGCATTACAAGTCTTTTCTTTGATCTGAATGTAATTTTAATCTGTTTTGCGAACTGTTTCAGTTCGGAAGGATCTTTATATTTTTCATAAGTCTTTTAACATATCCCCTTTTTTTTTTTCAGAGAAATAATTGTTTAATGTCATAATGACTATGGACATATCTAAGAATGATCTTGTCTTTAGAAAAATTAGTCAAAGCATGATTTTTTTCTTTTTGTGTATTTGGGGGGACACGTTACCCAAGCTGGGGTAACCTATCCCCGGGGACACGTTACCCAGGCCTGGGTAACCTGTCCCACCCCAAAAACTGCTGTCAGCAATGATATATGCAAAAATAAACCCATATGTTTTCAATTATTTAATAATATTTCAAATTGTTTGGGAGTAAGGTTTCCAAAGGTGTGCTCTCTTGTCTCTGAAATATGTTACCAAGGCCTATTAACCCAGTGAAAACACAAAAAAAAGTTGTTAATGAGGATTTATTAAAAAAAAACTTGCGAATACATTTTTCTTTATTTGAAAACTGCATGATAGTCTCTTTTATATCAAAACTGTTATACAAATTAGTTATTCACTTATTAGAAATTTTATTGTGAGTGAATGTGTATGTCGGGGGGGGGGGGGAGAGGTTACCCAAGCTGGGGTAACCTGTCCCCGGGGACACGTTACCCAGGCCTGGGTAACCTGTCCCACCTCTAGAAAGGTTGTCAACAATGATCTGTGCACAAATTTACCAAAATATTTTCTCTTTTTGTCATTTATTCTAAATTAATTTTAGTACATGTAAGATTTTCCAATCTGTGGTCACTTGTCTCTAAAAAATGTTACCCCAGCCTGGGAAAACATTGCTAACATGTTAACCAGGAATTTTCACAAAAGTTTACAAAAACAATTTCTTTTCTTTGAAATTTATTTTATAGTCTAAATTATATCACAACTGTTCTTAATACAAAAATTATTCACTTATTAGAAAATTCATTGAGAGTGTATGTGTATGTATTAGGGGGGGACACGTTACCCAAGCTGGGGTAACCTGTCCCCGGGGACATGTTACCCTGGTTTGGGTAACCTGTTCCCCTTTCGAAAGAAAAAAGTTTTGAATTATTTGTCATGTTGTTTTCTTATCAAAACTGCCATATTAATATTATATGTTCATAAAGCTTTGTATCATTCAAATCATGGACTTGGAAAAAATTGAAATGATGCAAATAATGAGAAAATTGCTCTGGCTAAGAATCCTCTTGAAAAGGAACACATTTCAAAATATATTTTTACATACATATTCTTTGAGGGAATGTTCAAAGTATATCATACCATACATTCTTAATTAAAAAAAGAACGAATGGAAGGTGATATCTTTAATGAAAACTCGTATTTCGAATGGGGGACAAGTTACCCCGGGGTAACATGTCCCCCGGGGACAAGTTACCCAGGCTTGGGTAACCTGTCCCCCTTTCCAAATACGAGTTTTAAACAGTTTGTCAATTGGCATGTTGTTTTCTTATCAAAACTGCAATACTGATATGATAATTGTGTTTTTAAAAGCTATTATTCAATCTAATAACAGACTCAATAACAGATGCAATAATAAAAAATATTCAAGTGCTAAGATTTTTCTTTAAGAAGGTACAAAAAAAGAAATATAAACATACATATCCATTGAGGAAATTTTCTAAGAATATCTTTCTTTATAACAAGAGGGCCATAGTGGCCCTAAATCGCTCACCTGAATGAACTGTCGAAAATAGTTTAAAGTAGATTTATAAAGGATGAAGAATTCTTACCAAATTTCAGGTCGATTGGGCAAAAAATGATGCCTCTACACTGCTTACAAGGTTTTTCTAAGATTTGACCCTGTAACCTCATTTTTGACCCCACTTGACCCAATTTCAAAATTGACCAAGATTTCATCAAGATGATCATTCTGACCAATTTTCAGGTTGATCAGGCAAAAAATATGATTTCTAGAGTGTCTACAAAGTTTTTCTAAAATTTGACCCTGTGACCTCATTTTTGACCCCACTTGACCCAATTTCAAACTTGTCCGAGATTTCCTCAAAACAATAATTCGAACCAAATTTCAGGTTGATTAGGCACAAAATATGGCTTCTAGAGTGTCTACAAGGTTTTTCCAATATTTGACCCCATGACCTCATTTTTGACCCCACTTGACCCAATTTCGAACTTGTCTGAGATTTCATCAAGACAATCATTCTGACCAAATTTCAGGTTAATCAGGCAAAAAATCTGACTTCTAGAGTGTCTACAAGGTTTTTCTAAGATTTGACCCCATGACCTCATTTTTGACCCCACTTGACCCAATTTCAAACTTGTCCGAGATTTCATCAAGACAATCATTCTGACCAAATTTCAGGTTGATCGGGCAAAAAATACGATTTTTAGAGTGTCTACAAGGTTTTTTTAAGATTTGACCCCGTGACCTCATTTTTGACCCCACTTGGCCCAATTTCAAACTTGTCCTAGAATTCATCAAGACAATCATTCTGACCAAATTTCAGGTTGATTTGGCAAAAAATGTGGCCTCTAGAATGTCTACAAGGTTTTTCTAAGATTTGACCCCGTGACCTCACTTTTGACCCCACTTGACCCAATTTCAAACTTGTCCGAGATTTCATCAAGACAATCATTCTGACCAAATTTCAGGTTGATCGGGCAAAAAAAACGACTTCTAGAGTGTCTACAAGGTTTTTCTAAGATTTGACCCCGTGACCTCATTTTTGACCCCACTTGACCCAATTTCAAACTTGTCCTAGAATTCATCTAGACAATCATTCTGACCAAATTTCAGGTTGATTGTGCAAAAAATGTGGCCTCTAGAGTGTCTACAAGGTTTTTCTAAGATTTGACCCTGTGACCTCATTTTTGACCCCACTTGACCCAATTTCAAACTTGTCCAACATTTCATCAAGACAATCATTCTGACCAAATTTCAGGTTGATTGGACAAAAAATGTGGCCTCTAGAGTGTCTACAAGGTTTTTCTTAGATTTGACCCTGTGACCTCATTTTTGACCCCACTTGACCCAATTTCGAACTTGAACTAGATTATATCAAGATAATCATTCTGACCAATTTTCAGGATGATTGTGCAAAAAACATGGCCTCTAGAGTGTCTACAAGGTTTTCCTTAGATTTGACCCTGTGACCTCATTTTTGACCCCACTTGACCCAATTTCGAACTTGACCGAGATTTTATCAAGATAATCATTCTGACCAATTTTCAGGATGATTGAGCAAAAAACATGGCCTCTAGAGTGTCTACAAGGTAAATGTTGACGCCGCACGACGGACGACGGACGATGGACGCCGGACATCATGCGACCACAAAAGCTCACCTTGAGCACTTCGTGCTCAGGTGAGCTAAAAAAGAATGACTGGAAGGTGATATCTTTAATGAAAAAAGTATTTGGAATAGGGGGACAGGTTACCCCGGGGTAACCTGTCCCCCGGGGACATGTTACCCTGGCTAGGGTAACCTGTCCCCCTTTCAAAAGAAGAAGTATTGAATGAATTTGTCATGTTGCTTTCTTATTAAAAAACTGCAATATTAACATGATATGTTAATAAATACTATTTATCAATCTAAATATGGACTTGGAAAAAATTTAGATATTGCAAAAGTAATATTGCAAAAAATTAAAACGTGCAAGCGCTAAGATTTTTCTTTGAAAAGGCATCAATTTATAAAAAAAGATGAACGAAATATTGTTCAATGAATATCATATGATAATTTCTTAAGAAAAAAGAATGACTTGAAGGTGAAATCAAATGAATAAAAGCATTTTGAATAGGGGGACAGGTTACCCCAGGGTAACGTGTCCCCACCCCCCCCACTAAAGTTTTATTTTTTTTTATATATTTTTTTCATTAAACTTTCAAATATTTGCATTTGCATAAAATACCAAGATTGA
This sequence comes from Fragum whitleyi, assembly GCA_948146395.1. Lineage (NCBI taxonomy): Eukaryota > Metazoa > Mollusca > Bivalvia > Cardiida > Cardiidae > Fragum > Fragum whitleyi. The sequence goes on along the minus strand of OX411548.1, from coordinate 29,810,136 downwards.
CCACTATAAAAATAATAAAAAAAAAAAGGAAAATTGATTTGATTAGATAATCATAGTAAGCAAATTATATTTGGGTTTGAAGAATTGGAAACCACTCAAAAATACAGATTAACTTTTTATATGTTTTTTTTTTTTTAAATTGATTTAGAGTTATACAAAATAGCATGAATGAAAACTTAAAATTTTGATAAGAAATAATGTTTTCCATGGGGGGGACACGTTACCCCAGGGGGGGACAGGTTACCCCGGGGTAACCTGTCCCCGGGGACACGTTACCCAAGGGGACACGTTACACTGTTACACCGGTTACTGTTATTCAAGCATTAAAGCAATGCGACAAAAGGAGCATATCACTTTTTCTAACCAAACTATTTTGGAACAACCGAACTATGTCTTTTACTTCAAATAGGTGCAGTCTTAGTACTAGTTTGAATGACAGCTATTGAATGATAACTTGAATCTTTGGCCTCGTATTCTGATTTCAGAATTGTTTGTGCTATTATTTTGAGTCTGTATTTTCTTTCTTTATGCTCATTTCTTCGGATAACTCCGCATACATCAGCATGAAGGTTGAGTGAATATATTATTCTAACAAGAGCACCGCCTATGGGTGCACCCCTTGGCTGTGCTTGGCTGCAGGTGCTGGATAATACAAAAAGCTGAGTGGAAAAATGGACTCTTACAAAAACCCTTTTTAAGAGTTGTCCCCCTTAATTATGTAGATAGCTCTTGAGATTGTGAACATACATGCTAAATTTTATGAAGATATCTTCAATAACAACAGGTCAACAACAACAATGCCAACGCCCTAATGATCTCCATACCTCAAGTTTTCTTAGAAAAAAAACAAGCTAAAAAAGGCAATCACTTTACCATCATGTGTAATTCATCGTGCATATGTTGAAATAAAGTACTCCTTAGTGTATTTAAGCCGGGTGTGCATGCTAAAGTATGGCCATTATTGTTGTTAAAATCTTTAAAATCTAGATAGGTAATGTTTGCAAAAAAATATTTTTATAAAAATAAATATATTATTCATTGATGATAACCAAATAATTTGCGGCCTACTTTGATGCATTGCATCAAAATTTTGTCTTGTACATTCTTATGAAAGCATGTGCAAAGTGGAGTAGGAACAATCAATTTTTTTAAATAACAGAGGTCAGATTCTGGTCAATAAAACTGTTCTATACTCAAACATTACAACTACAGCTTTTATAATTCAAGCAGTGGTAAATATGTTTTATTTGCCCATCTGCAATGTGAGTAGTTGTTGAAGTTAAAATAATTAACCCATATCCTGCTGGGCTTAAATTTCTTTAAGAAAGATTACCTTTTTTCAGGGGTCCATTCCACAAGCTAGTCTGGCTCATGTCTCTGTAACAATAATTAAGTAGAAACCAGAGAGTGAAGGCTAGGATCAGACAGCAGCTCTATGTAGGCTTATGTTAGTCTATGCTATCTGCCAAATCTTTTTGTCCAGCCGGAAAATGACCATGAACAACAAGGAATGGGCTAAGTTGCAAACATTTGCAATGATGTGTAACCATAAGAATAAACCCTTTTAACCCTTTGCTGTTTAATCCCTGCTTTTTACGTGCCTGTGATTTTATGATTGAGAAAACATTGTGAAAAAAGAAAGAAATTGCTTCTGACAAGCAATTTCTTCTTTTTCCACACTATTTTCTACCCTACTGAATGGTTATTTTTCAAATTAAATCCTCTTTAAATTTTCGTCTGCAAAACCTTTAAATTTGAACAGGTCCAAAATTTTGTAAAACAGGAAAGGGTTAAAGCTTCCATGAAAAAAAAACATGGGAAAAGAACGGTAATGACAATAGAATTATTTGCACTTTAACCCTTTCCTGTTTTACAAAATTTTAGACCTGTCCAAATTCAAAGGTTTTGCAGACAAAAATTAAAAGTGGATTTAATTTGAAAAATAACCATTTAGTAGGGTAGAAAATAGTGTGGAAAAGGAAGAAATTGCTTGTCAGAAGCAATTTCTTCTTTTTTTCACAATGTTTTCTCAATCATAAAATCACAGGCACGTAAAAAGCAGGGATTAAACAGCAAAGGGTTAAGAGGCCACAATTATGCCAAGATATTCATGAAAGTTAGTCAGGATGTTTGTCTGGTTGCAAGGATGAACCATTGTGAATATGTTCCATGAAAATCTATAAGGTCACAATTTAGGTTACAGCTCAAGGTCAAATGGGTCTCTTGCAATATGTTTCATGTTAATTGTCTTGTCATAATTGTTACTTTGTCAATTAAGTGTTAATTGTGCAGAGGTTTATTTTATATTTTTTGCCAAATTTTGTGTTTTCTCCACAAGCTATTGTCTTAGCATTGATCTTCTCCTTCAAAAACATTGTGCCAAACTGAGATGTTCCTTGGGTGTAAAGAAATTTTGATTGACCCCAAAATATGGGCAGGGCAGGGCTTATTTTTACTTTAAAATATTTAAAAAATCTTCTCTTCTACCATTGGGCTGATTTCAATGAATCTTAGCATAAATGTTGCTTGGGTGACGCCCGTACGAAAAATTGTAGCGGATTCCGCTTGGAAAATAGGCGTAAATGAGACGGAAATGAAGCGGAAATGGTCATTTACGCTTGTAACTCAGGCGTAAGTTTAATTTACGTCTCTGCTACATCATAAAGTACTGGCGGAATACATCAGAAATTACGGGCGTAAAATGAATTCAAAGCGGAATTTCATTTCTATTCAGTTTTACAGGCGTACTTCAACACTTTAACTTTTTCTAGAGACGGATTTTACAGACTTAGCAATTTTATGGAAGCGGAAAGACACTTTCAGCAAGCGTAAAATAACTTAAACTTTTGTTAGAGGCGTATTTTTCTAACTTAAACATTTCACGTGAAGAAATCATTACTGTGAGGAAAATTCATGCCTTGATATAACTGAAAAAATGTTGAAAGAGGCGTAAAACTCCTTTCAATCAATCTTTCCCTTATCCTCCAAATCTTATATCCAATGTTCAAGTTTTTATGCTGAAAATCAGTGAACTCCAAAAAATGATATTGACTTTGGCAAATTACCTTGACTTTACTATCCACAAAAAGGCTTTGTCACAAGCAATTCATATTTAAAATACCCATGCCATATCACTCACCATTACAAAGTTAAGGCAAATGTAAAAGTTTTAATCTTTAACAAATTTGACCTTGAAAAATGACCTTGACCTTGACTGATGACCAAGAACTCGATGAGAAAGCTCTTGTCCCAAGCAATCATCATACATGTGAAATATGAAGGCTCCCCCCCCCCCTTCCCCCCCCCCCCCCAAAAAAATCTGAATATACTTACAAAAATTCTTATTATTCTCAAAAATATCTTTAAGTACAACTATAGTTTCTGAAAATGTTTTTGAAAAAATATCTACAAGCTTATTTACTTTACCCAAACGAATGCAGTTGATAATGTCCAAGTCTAAAAATGACTAGGACTCCAGTCTATAGAAATCAAAAATGGCTGCCGATTTTCAAAGAAGTTTCCGTTGACATGTTATTTTGCCTTATTTCCTTTCACATTGGGAAGAATAGCACAAAAAAGGTATGTAAAAAGCAGTAATTTGATGATTTTTAAAAGAATCTTGTCCTGTAGGGCTCAAAACAAGTTATTTAGAAATATAAGACAACTTACAAAAATAGCAAGTCCTTCGGAATGCAAAAATTGAAAAATGATTCCATGGTTTTAATGAATTAAGCCAAAATTCATAATTCCAAATACTATTTAACCCAGATTAAACCTTGTTACTCCAAAGGTATAGACTTTAGAATTATATGAAATGGATATATATCAAATTGTTTTAATTTTTTTAGATTCGTACCAATAAATTTTCGACCCTATGTCAAATTTCAGCAACTATTTTTAAGAGTATATTGTACAGTGCTCTCAATAAGGGCCAAAATCAGGAATTTTTGTAATTCTATGTTGGATTTTCAGGATTTTTTTTTACACAACATAAGGAATTCCACCCCTCTCCAAACACCTCCCTTTCCTACACTTTGTAAATGCGCCTTTCCTTGTTAGAATAAGTTTAATTGTTCCCAAAGTCCATTATTCTTGGTTGGTCTTTATATATAAAATTCCAAGGGTTAAAACTTATAGCTTTAACTTTTGGCTGTAGGTAAAAACTTTGGTTGCTCAATCACCCTTTATATAAATTTTGGAAACTAATATGAGGAACTGAAGTTTCTATTTGGAATTGCTCTGTAGATGTTTCTTGTGTAAAGGACCTAGGAAATGCTGCTAACCCAAATTTTAGTTACAATGTTTTGATATCCTTCAATATAAAACAGCTTTATCCCCCGTCATTCCAAGGGTGATGAACATTCTACGGGTAGTGTGCAAAAAATTGTTCTGGCAGTTTAACCTTATAAAACTTATTAATATATTTAAACTTATGCTGAATTATCTGAATAACTAAGACAAAAAATGACTCTGTCCTTTTCAAATCTCTCGTCAGACATTTTGATGGATTTAAATGACGTAATTGGGATTTTTTGTATTCTTCGAGGATGCCGTTTTTAGACGAGGGTAGTCAATTGACCTTTCGGTATTGTTTTCCAGTAGTGCCTTTTTTCACTTCGAATAGATTACCCGTAGATCTATTCTAGACACTTACAAAGCAATATTTCGAAATTTTATCAGTCAGATCTGTATGAATTCCGTTTGATCTTAGGAATATTCCCCTGCTTTGAATTTCATTTGTTTCAAAAGGCCTAGGTCAAATAACAGGGCTTTTTTCTTGAATCTTAGACATTTTTTTACGTAAAAGAGTCTGATTTTCTTGTTGTAATTTCTGAAATTTTGGACGTACATTACGTCGATGTCCGCTTATTGAGAGCACTGCGCATTCTATTCACAATATAAGTTAAAATGATTTTTCAAGCAATCACATTAATATATGAATGAATTTTCGAAGTGTGTATTTACTGTATTGACCACTTACAAGCATTATTTCTAATTTCCAGACAAAGTTTGTCCTCCTGAACCTATTAGAATTATGCTGGACTGATTTACTGTTAAAAGAGGCCTTGAGAAGGCAGCCTATCATCTAACCAAACAGTTTGGGGCAGAAGACCTGATTTAAGGACTTTCAGGGATCAAAAGATCAACAAAATAAGCTACTTATCATCAGTACTGAGAGGAGATGGGTTATGAAAACTAACAAGATTGCATCAAGTATGTATGAAAGGTATTTACAAATCCATTTCACTTAAAATCATTGGGTGCATTTTTTTTTTTTTTTTTCAAATTACCATATCATTGATTTTTTCCCTGTATTGTAACAACCAATTTGCTGAGGCTTGAGTTTGCCCCATAGAATATTTCAGGTAGGACACATAGATGAAACTGTGTGCAACACACCCAATATTTTCAACACAAAAAATTTGCTCAACATCCTCAATACATTGTTTTGATACTTTTTGCCTTATACAAATCATACAGTGAATTTGGTTAAAGTTTTTTCATGCTTTAAGTATTTGGAATTAGGTTTAGTAAATATTTGAGACGAAAGTGTGTAGAAATCATATGGTTACTCAATTCGGGATTGTCAAAGATCACAGATTTACAAATAGATAAACTGCTAAATAACCCTTGCAGCGATAATTCTGGTTCAGAATGTCATGTGCAAAGATATCTCATTTAGCCAAATGAAATGAGAAATTAAAATTTCTTGCAAGAAATTTTACCAAGAACTTAAACTTTTCTGGTTTTCAAAAGAAAATCAGTTGTGGACTAAATCTAGAATATAAATAGATGTGGAACATAAAAAATGAAATTAATTAGTTGTTATTTACAACTTATTATTATTATCTTTTATGAACATACAAAATAAAAGCTTTAATGTCAAGCTATAGTTTAAAAGAATTCTCATTAGAGAATGCAAAAAAGTTGTATAGTTTTTGGCCAAGTAATGTGATGATTATTTGTTTTATTTTTCAGAATATGTCAATTCTAGTCTGGCTTGATGGTCATTTTACATTCTGGACAAAAATGGTTGAAATAGATGAGGAATTTACAGAGAGGATTCACTGAACAGAAATGGATGAATATCACGAATAATTTGTTGACTGAAAATTTGAATTTGAAATTTTTTTGAAGTACTATTACATAATGTATAAATTTATCCTTCTTCTTATGTGAAAGTTGTCATTTCTTTTTGCTTGGCTGTTCTAGAATATAAAAATTGAAGTTTTTCATCATGCTGTCGTTGTATCTCTGTCATTATTTAAAATACAATTGTATAGAGATCTGCTTGAAATTTTCCATATGTGTTCACTATATCTACTGTGGAAAAAATGTGTGATTTGCCCCTTTTTACTGAGTTTTTATGCACCCGCATCGAGAGACCAGGGGCATATTGTTTTACTCATGTCTGTCTGTCCACCTGTCTGTCTGTCCGTCCGAAAACTTAACCTTGCCAATATCTTCAAGCCTATTCAAGATACAAAGCTAATATTTGGCATGATGATAGATCTCAATGATCTCATCCGCTGGTACCAAAGTCAAGGTCATGTGACAAGGTCAAGGTCATCTGTCAAGGTCAAACTTTGAAAAAAATGCCATTACGGGGTCATTCGTGTTTCACAAACACATCTTTTTTTTTTATCTGGATCGTCTAGCCAAGCATTGACGCAAACAGAGCTAGTGATTTCCCTTTCAAAATGAAAATTTATATTATTCATCAAATACTGTGTTGTGGGTACTCATTCGAAATGTTTCATCAATTCATTCCCTTTGAGCACACACAAAATAGGGTAAAGATTTAAAAAAATGCAGATCTAAAGTCTGAGTAATTGTGCCATTCAAATAAAATTTTGATCTATAGCTCTAAGGTCAAAGTAAAAATTGGGCTTGTGTATAGCAGAGCTCCTGGCACGTAACTATGGATTTTCAGTGATCAATACTTAAAACTTGTCCTAGGACCTGTAGATCTTTTGGAGGATTGATAGTAACCACCATGTCAAAGGCTCTTCAGGCCTTTAGTACTTGTCCAAGATTTTCAGCTCGGCTGTTTAACAACAAAACATCAAGGTATTATCATCACATTGGTGTTGTTTGCATTTCTATTGGCGTATGTGTTGGCAACAAGCAAACTTAAACCTTGGTTGTCTTTTGTTAATGAAGATATGAACTTGAAATTTGGCATGTGTTCACTATCACAATAGCTACCAAGACTATCAAGTGGTATAACTACAACATCTTTTTTGTAAGAGTTATGCCCCTTTTTTCTTAGATGTTTTCATTATCTAGCATTTGCAGCTGATTGCAGGTACTGGCATGCTGTGCTCTTGTTTACCAAATCATGTAATTTTAGTTGTATCTTTTCAACTCATAGAGTTTCATTCCACTGAGGAAAACATTGTGAGAAAATAAGTTATTGCTTGTTATATGCATTTTCTTCTATTCACTCACTATTTTCCTTATACTAGAATAATTATTCAAGTGTTCATGAATGAATATAGTCTCCATCAAGGACTTGTTATTATCAGGGAGATACTGTAAGATTTAGGACATAAAGGTCCAGCATGCCGAAGGCAAAAAAGTGTTGAACCCTGATTTTGGAATGAATGGAGTAATTGTTCATTTAGGTAAATTCCAAAGAAGCTAGAATTCAAAGCGATTGTACTCTGAAATATTATCACATGTACCTAGTATGTAGGTAAAAGGAGAAATTGCTATGTTCACACAATGTTTTCATTACTCAGGGGCTTGAAAACAAGAGACTTGAGTTCAAAGACATTTTTGTGCTCCCACATCAATAAGATAGGGGGCATATTGTTTTACCAAGTCTGTCTGTCTGCCATTTTATTTCTTTATTATTGCCCCAACCTACAAAGTAGAGAGGGGAATATTGGTTTCACCCTGTTTGTCTGACATACCCTCTTAGACCATTTTTGTCACCGTGCTCTAACATAGGAACAAAGTGTCCTAGAATAATGGACTTTGTACTATTGTTGCCCATGACCCAGGGCAGTGCCATATTGGTCAAGGTCACAATTGAACCTTGTCAAGGAACCTTCTGCAGAAATTGAACAAAGCGCTGGTGGGGAATCTTTGTTTGTGAGGGATCTATTGTTAAGAATTGAGATATTATTGTAGAATCCAACCAATTATACATTCACTTTTAACTAAAATTCTGTCTCATGTATGTATGGTTTCCGCCTGGTTCCTTACCAGCTCACTAGCGGAAAATGAGACGTAATCCGCTAGTCAATTCCGCCAGGTTTTTCAACTACAAGCATTTACGCCTGTAGAAATATTCCGCTTAATTAACATAATTCGCCTCAAATTACGTCTATTTTACGCTTGGTTTCCGCCTCATTGCTATTACAAGCGGAAAGCTAGACGGAGTCCGCTTAATAATTCCGCCTGGTTTTTCCGCTAGCAAGTGATTACGCCTGTAAAAAGATTACGCTTAATTAACATAATTCGCCTAAAATTCCGTCTATTTTACGCTTGGTTTCCGCCTCATTGCTATAATAAGTTTCAACCAGCTTCCTAGCGTAAAATGAGAAGGAATCCGCTTGATAATTACGTCTATTTTACGCCTCTTTTACGGGTGGAATTTTTCATACAGGTGGCCTTTACTTATACTGGTAAAGAAATTTTTATTGACCCCTCCCCCCCCCCCCCCCCCCCAAAATTGGGAGTGTCATGGCATCAAGAGATCTGGGATGCATATTGTTAGTTAGCTCCACTGGCCAAAGGCCACTGGGGCTATGGTCTTTGCGTAGTGTCCATCGTGCCTCCATCCATCTGTGTGTCCAGTCGTTAACTTTTTCCATAAAAATCTTCAGAAACTCTTGGATGAAATTCAACTAAACTTCACAGATCGATTCTTGGGTATCCCTCTTTCAAAGTCGTTCAAGAAAATTTGATCCAATGAAAAACATGTTTTAAATGGGTGTGCCTAATTTACAAATTGGTAAAAAGTGAGTTTTCTCAGATTCTTATCAATGGATAGAAATTAATTTTTACATGAATAATCCTTGGGTGACCCTTTATCAGTCTACAAAAAATTATTGTGATCCGATGAAAAATATGTATTTTATGGGCAGAGGTCATTTTCAATATGTTATATAGTGGAAACTTTAAAAATCATTTTCTCAGAATGTAATTGATAGATACAATCCAAATTTTATTAGAATCATCCTTGGTTGACCCATTAACATGCAGCTAAAAATTAATTTGATTGGATGAAAAATATGTATTTATGGGGGGATGTCATTTCTCTATATGTTATATAGTGGAATTTTTGAAAATCATTTTCAACATCAGTAGCGACTCAAGCTATTCATGATTTTCTAGTTTTACTATTGTCCATCAGCCTGTCTGCCAATTTATTAAAGTCTATACAAGATACAATGCTCATGTTTTGTATGATCTTGATGAAATGATGCACATATACCGAGGTCATGTGACAAGCTCAAGGTCATCTGTCAAGGTCAAAGTTTTAAAAGATTGCTGTTTCAGGGGCATATGTGTTTCACAAGTTAATCTTGTTTTCATGTAAATATTGTAAACAAATGAAACTGACAGTTGACAGCAGCCTTCATCAGTAGTTGACATTTGCTCTTCAAGGAACTCTTCTATTATTGCCTCACAGACTTCTCTGACATATTTGCTGATGGTGTTGTGGGAGACCCTCCAAGCATACTGCATGTCATGGTACTTGGCTCCAGATGCCAGATGACGAAGGATAATAACAACTTTCATACCAAGATCCAGGGGAACTTTGAAGATGGTAGTTTCCTTTGTTAGCCTTTGGGTCAGCCTCTGGACAATCTCATCAAACATGTTTGGAGGCATGCATATGAAGTTCTGAAAGGAGCTTGGGTCTTCATTCCTGAGCCACCATTAGGTGATCATACAAGCCCTGCTCTGATATTCTAGTGATACAGTCTTACACCCTGACATTCCTCTGTCATCATCGTTCTCTGAGGGTTCATGTCTTCTTCTGGAGCTTAGTCTTCTAGCTGTGCACCCCTTGGCATCATTTGAATTGACCGAAATTGCTGCTTTTTATGCAGCAACATGGTATGCGTGAAATGTATGTTATTCATAAGTGATGCTTGTGTAGTAAGTTTTTCATGCGTTTTTGTGCTTGTTTGGTGCATAAATTATTTAAGTGAGTGATTGTAAGGGATGTGTGTGTGTTTTGTAAGTGATATGTGCGTGTTCTGTATGAGATCCGTCAGTGATGTGCATAATAGTAGCCAGTTCCTACTACACAGGCACTGACGGAACACTGACAAAACACACACAAATAACACATCTGCCACATCCAATCTGCATACAAACTGCACATAAACTGCTTATAATCGAGAAAAATTGTGTGTGGAAAAAATTTTGAACCATTCAAAACCCGCGATCGCGCACAAAGCTGTCTCCGGGTACAATCACTTTCAAAAACTGATGCTCCACGTGTGAAATACATAGGATTTACACACATCACTGATGAATCACGCACAAAGAAAATTTTATGCACAATTCATTAGTAATTTGTACGCAAGTGCAGTGGGAATGGGCCTTAAAATTGTTCAAGAAATTTTGATTGCCCCTAAAATATAGGTGAGGCAGGGCCGGGCTTATTTTCATATAAAAATCTTTTTAAATCTTCTCCTTAACCATTGGTTTTAATGAAATTTGGCATGAATGTTGCTTGGGTGTCCCTTTACTTATATTGTTCAAGAAATTTCCATTGACCCCCAAATAGGGTAGTGGCAGGGTTAGGCTTTTTTTTTCACTTTCAAAATCTTTTAAAGTGTTCTCTAAAACCATTAGGCTAATTTTCAATGAAACTTGGTATGAAAGTTTCTCAGGACACCATGTGACTTAGTTGTTCAGGAAAATCTGATTGACCGCCAAATATTGGTTTGGCTGGGCAGGGCTTATTTTCACTTAAAATTCATTAATAATTTTCAACTCTGAACCCATCAGGTCAATTTTAATCAAACTAATGGCAAAAATATTCCTGGGGTGACCATGTACCTAGGTTGCTCAAAAACTTCAAAAAATCTCTTCCCAAACCATTTTGCCAATTTAAATTAAACTTGGAATGACTGTTCCTTGGAAGACCATGCATCTTAGTTGTTCAAGAAATTTTAATTGACCCTCAAACAGGGTTGTTATAAGCGGGGCTTATTTTCACTTTAAAATACTCTTCCAAACCATTGTGCTAATTTCAATTTAACTTGGGTCTCCATCATAGCACAGTGGTAGCTCATCTGTATACCTTTCCAAGTTCAATTACCCATGACTGCACTAATCCATTCAAACTAATTGTCTTGACTTCAATGGATTGATAATTGCAGGCTATCAACTGATTCCTTTATTCCTATTTTTCCCTATATTTTGAGTCCAAATTCTATATTGAAATACCTCCAATTTTTCCTATATTTCCTATTTTTTGACAAATAATTCCTTTATTAATGAGAACAAATGTTTTGAATATAAGTAAGTATTTTTATTTATATATTTCTTTGATACTAACTTTTATTTATTTTCTTCAAAACTACCTATTGATTCTTTTTATTTAAAGGTTAGTAATTTATTTCTAAGTTATACATGATGATGACCTGTGCAAGGCTCCAAAAATATGCTCTCTCAGATTCCTTCATTTAATCCTGATCATGTTGATAATTTGAGTGCCAGGGGTTATTTAGTCACCAAAAAATAGACCTACATTGTGAAGTATAAAAAAAATCTTGAAACTACAGGCCAGAATTCAACCAAACTTCACAGGAATGATGCTTGGAACTTTCTTTTTTTTTTAGATTCCTTCATTTAATCCTAATTTGGATGATAACTTGGATGCTCAGCTGTCGTGTCATCTGAAAATGGCTCCATACGATGAAATAAAAAAAAAAAGATATTCTTCTCTGAAACTATTTGGCCAAATTCAACCAAATTGCACAGGAATGATGTTTCAGTATATGCTCTTTTAGATTCCTTCTTTCTATTCTGAGATTGGGTGTAACATGGGTGCTACAGGCTGCAGGGTCAACCAACAATGGCCTAATATGGTTAATGAGAAATCATGATTGGCCAAAACATGGGTGCCATCTAGTCTACTAAAATTGGTGCCATATGATAAATATCTTCTTCCCTGAAATAACTTTTCAGATACAAATGCTTGATGTCAGGATTATTCTTTGGATAGACATCTCTCTGATTTCTCGTTAAGAAATGTATATTCATGATCGGTTAATCATTACAGCTTTACAAAAAGGACCTTATCAACGAGCAAATTTTAGCTCCTTGATTTAATACATTGGCTACTTTTAGAAGGAAAAAATAAATGCAATTAAGAAAGACTTATTTCTTTACAAAATTATTCAAAATTCAGTCCATGTAAATTAATTAGCATCAGCATATGTAATGTTTAACACTTTTGTCCAATAAGTAGTAAAGAGTCTGTTTGTTGGTAGATGTCTTTGATCAATTGGCTTACACAAAGCAGTATTTAGCAAGCATCTAAAAAAAATTGTACTGTCAAAGAGTGTTCTTTAATGCAGGTGCTTAAGACAAATTGACTAATACAGGTTGCCATAATAGAAAGGTCTCATGGTATTTACAACCATATGCTAAATCTTTTTAGCTCCACCGGCCAAAGGCCAGCAAGCTACTGTCATGGCGGTGTGTCTGGTTGTTAACTTTTTCTTTAAAAATCTTCTCCTCAGAAACTACTGGATGAATTTCAACCAAACTTCACAGGAATGATCCTTTGTTGACCCTCTTTCAAAGTTGTTAAAAAATTTTGATCCAATGAAAAACTTGGATTTAATTGGTGTGGCTAATTTCCAAATATGTTAAAAAGTGACTTTTCTCAGAACCTTATCAATGGATACAAATTTAATTTTACCTTTATCAGTCTACAAATAATTATTGTGGTCAGATGAAAAATAAGTATTTAATGGGCAGAAGTCATTTCTCTATAATACTATAAAGTGGAAACTCTGAAAAATATGTTCTCAGAATCTAACTGATAGATATTAACCAAATCTCATGTTTCCCAACACGGAATACAGCCTCGCACACATGGACTATCCGAGGAGATCAAATAACGCCTATCCGCCAGCCGTTATGAAGGACTCTGTACAGTATTTGATAAACTATGCATCGGAAGAAGGCTTACTACAAACCGCGCCAGTTCGAGGACGTCAAGGGCTTGTACCAGTATACTTGCCAGTATCAAATACTAAGATGGGAATACACGAAGAATATGTGGACTGCTGTAAGGCACAAGAAAAAGCCTTTGTTGGACGCACAACATTTAAAGGATTATGGGCGAGATGTGTTCCACATATAAAAATAATGGCACCAAAAGAAGATGTATGTAGCCAGTGCGAGCAAGTTATAGAAAAAATTAATCTTGCCCAAATCAATGAAGAAAATAAGCTACAACTAAAGAAGATGTACCACACCCATGTGTTAGCTGCTCTAACAGAAAGAGAAGAATAAAAGCGATGTGTAGCAGAATCGACCACACTGTACGATCTACAGACAGGGGATTTCAACAAGGTTCATTTCACATTTGACTTCAGTCAGTACATGAAGCTACCTCACCATGCTAGAGAAAAGGGACCAACATACGTTCTTCATTCAACCAAGAAAGGTCCAGCTGTTTGGTTTCCGGATAGACAGACATTGGCAGTATAACTATCTCATAGACGAGGATCAATCTATCTGTAAATATGCACTTTTTAATCATGATGTATACAATAGAGACCTTATAATTAAGAGATGAAGAGAGTATTCGTTGATTCCATTGAGGTATAAAACTTAAAACCAAATCACACTGTATGAATACACAAAGCGTAGTCATGCTTGAGTAAAATGATAGGATAGGATAGGATCAGCTCAGAAACAGATTTATTACGGGACTACTTTTTGCAGAAGCTTGTAAAACAGTTGCGCACTCAAAATTGTTTTCATTTGGGAATAAAATGAACTTTGCAGCCAATCAGAACCTCACGAATATTGATGGACACAACTAAAATTAAATTATTTATACATAAATTGATGCGGTGCAAAAAGATAATGTATGTATTACAGCAAGTGATGAACTAGTTTATGTGATTCTTATATTAAAAACACAAAATCGCAAAGGGCTCACCGCAACACTGTAATATGCACTCACAACAGTGTTGCTTTAAGGCCTAGAACCTTAACATTCTGTTTTGGCATGTATACAAAAGTCGTTGTTGGTTTTTCAAACTTGCAAGAAATTTTAAATGCAAATCTTTTTGACATGATTAATAATTTTTCAAATGTTTTACTTCTGAATAACCAGTTGAAATAAATTTCTGTTTTGTGTTTTCTTCAACCTGATATCTAAATTCAAAATACGGACTTGTTTTTACAGATAGAGTTGAATTACATGTATGTTTATAGGATTTGATGGCCAACAGAGAGAGAGAGAGAGTGAGAGAGAGAGAGAGAGAGAATATAATGGAGAAGAGAGAGAGGGGTAGAGAAAGGGTTATAGCGCGTATTAAATTATATATAACACTGTGTTATTTGTATCTTTTCAGCCCAGAACAAGAACCGGTTCGTTTTTGCTTACTTCTCATGAAGAACAATGAACAGAAAACATCAGCGTATAATCTATATGATGCAGCTTCGGGGACATACAAGGTAATCAACGAAATATCAAGTTGGCCCTCTAAATCATGCGACCGTGTAACAAACTATACATACTCAACCTGTCTTCGAAACAATCAATATTTTTTTTAATCCCTTGAAAATCAATGAAAACTCGCTCGTCAAACTCATTCATTTTCATTCCAAAATCAGCTTTAGAATCATTCAAATTATCACTTTCACGCTGTTCCTAATTGTACCAGGTCGTCAATCTATGGTATTGACAAAAGTACTCATGGCGCATGGTGGGTGATTTAGAAGATGTATCAAAACGTCTATTAATCTGTCTGTCTGTACGTCTGATAATTGATATTAGACCGCTTTAGAAGTCAAGTAATATTATCTTTATTTTTACTAATAAGAAAAACTTTGATACGTTTTGTTCAGGATATTTTTTTTATTTGACAACCATGAGTAAAATATTCTTATTCAGGTCAAAACTAATATTTTTAGCTCACCACGAAGTGCTCATGGTGAGCTATTGTGATCGTAGAATGTCCGTCGTCAGTCGTGCGTAGTCCGTCGTACGTCGTGCGTCGTCCACAATTTCTTTAAACATCTTCTCAACAACCAGTGGGCAAATTTTGATGAAACTTGGCAGGGATGTTCCTTGGGTCAAGCTCTACCAAAGTTGTTCAAATAAATGAAATCCACCCTTAACTTTCCCTTTACCCTTAACAAAAAGGATGAAAATATGAAACTCTTTAAAAATCTTCTTCTCTGAAATCTGAAGGCAGACAGCTTTCATATTTGGTATGTAGCATCATCTAGTGGACCTCTACCAAGTTTGTTCATATCAAGACCCTGGGTTCATTTTTGAGCTTTGCACGGGCGCTACCCTTTTTACATAGAGTCAAAGAGCGAAAATCTTTAAAAATCTTCTTCTTTGAAACCAGATGGCAGACAGCTTTCATATTTGGTAAGTAGCATTTCCTAGTGGGCCTCTACCAAGTTTGTTCATATCAAGACCCTTGGGTCATATTTGGGCTTTGCACGGGTGCATCCCTTTATCTCTTATGAGCACGAAGGGTTAAAAAATGAAAATCTTCAAAAACCTTCTTCTATGAAACCAGAAGGCAGACAGCTTTCATATTTGGTATGTAGCATCATCTAGTAGACCTCTACCAAGTTTGTTCATATCAAGACCCTAGGATGATATCTGGGCTCCACCCGGGCGCAACCCTTTTTACATAAAATCTTTTAAAATTTTCTCTAATCGTAGCAAGAGGGCACACTGCTTTCATTTTTTTGGTATGTAGCATCATCTAGTGGGCCCCTTCCAAGTTTGTTCATATCATGACCCTTGGGTCATATTTGAGCTCCACCCGGGCGCATCCCTTTCAGCTCATCTAAGCACGAAGGGTGAAAATAGGAAAACCTTCAAAAATCTTCTTCTCTGAAACCAGTAGGTAGACAGCTTTCATATTTAGAATGTAGCATCATCTTATGGACCTCTTCCAAGTTTGTTCATATCAAGACCTGGGGTCACATTTGGGGTATAACCGGGTGCATCCCTTTTTACATAGAATCAACGAGCAAAAAGGCATATCTGTCTTGCTCTTCGCTGAAAACGTTCCATGATATTGATTTTAGGCAATTATCTTCTTTTTGACACCTGCCTATCTAATTAATGTGATGTCCCAGGGGTCAAAGAGACTCAGGTGAGCGATCTAGGACCATCTTGGTCCTCTTGTTTTCTGTTTGGGACTAGAATTCTCTAATACTGATGATTTGATAAAGGGCAAAAAATCTAGTAATATATGTTTCAGATGCCTGATAGATGCTGGGTTCGGTAGAATTAAACAAAAGTATCGCCATGAAAACGCCGATGTAATCGATCATCTGGCCAGGATTGTAGACCAATCATCATCGACAAACGTCCCTGTTATATATCGAATGTGGCAGTGGAGAGCATGGAAAGAATTTCTAGGTCTATGATTCAAAAAAGTACCAAACATCAACTCCTACTAATACTTCCGTTTTGAAGCGACAGATCTGGGAGCAGTCTACATGAGGCAGTCAGCAACGGATGTAAATGAAAAGAGATTTGTCATTTTAAAACGCACCAATTACCCATGGCTGATGATATCCCCAGGTTATACAAGCAGCAGGACTTAGTGATGAAAGAAAGTGTTATCTGTATAAACATGTCCGTCCATTACTCAGAGTTCCTTTCGTAGATAGCTACGGAACCTGTCCTACCGACTAAATTGTTGAGAACGTTTTTCACATGACGCATTGTATGGCAGTTATATTGTGACTTGTTATACAACTCGTAACTACAGCAAATTCTGAGCTAGATATGCAGTTTCGATTTAAAGGCACATTAACATGTTTGAATTATTTTCTTTTGTAAATCTTGAAACTGTATATCTGAAGGGTTATACAACTTTTGATTTTTCACTTCCATCGTCATCTGTGTATATTTAGGAAAAAGAATGACGAATCCACATAATAAGTGAAATTGTGAATGTGTAGACTCTTTTAATTGAAAATAAATACTATGAAGACTTGAAGCATTTATGATCTGTGAGTAGTAGTAAGTCATTTATCTCTTTTTAATCACGCTGTGTTTTGCACGACAACGTATCTTACAACACCGTTGCGCACGACGTTCGGCGCACGACGTCGCCTTTTTTTTATTAGAACGTCTTTAGCAGTCATGTGTTTCAAACAAAGATTACGCATATTTCTCAAGATATAACATATAATTTACTAAGCATATTAAAAAACAGAAAGAATCATAGATTAACATGGTGTGAAAAGTTAAAATGTCCAAATTTTACGATAAGACCCATTTTAACTTGACGCGGCTCATATGTTAATTATAAAGTGGAAACTTTGAAAATAATTTATATATATATATATATGTATATAAATATATATATATATTCATATATGAAGTCATTTCTCTATAATGTTATAAAATGGAAACTCTGAAAAATATTTTCTCAGAATATTACCGATGGATATCAACCAAATTTCTCTTGAATGATCCTTTAGTTATCTTTTATCAGTCTACAAAATATTTTTGTGATCAGATGAAAAATATGTATTTTATGGGTGGAGGTCATTTCTCTGTATCTTATAAAGTGGAATCTTTGAAAATCATTTTCTCAGAACATAACCAGGCGCATAGCCAGGTGGAAGCCAGGAAGCTCGGGCTTCAACATTATTTTTTCAAGAATGGTTACTATGATTCAGAGAATAAGCCAAGAAGGAAAAAAATGGAAATAAAAATGGAAAAGAAATAAAGATGAGAAGAAAAAAATCTTACAGTGTAACAGTAATTTTCAAGCTGAGATCGGCTTAAATTTTTGTTTTAGTAACTTTTTGATTCCATCTTCTTCCCTCGATAATATCTTTTTATTGAGTGAAATCATATTTGGTTACCTATTCCATAAACCGGCTACTTTTGAGATAATTTTACACATCAAAGATTTAAATTGCGATTTTAGATGTAATTAAACTACACTTTTTTAAAAACATGCATTATTAAGAACTTTAAGAGTTTCCTTTTCTCACATCCTGCATTGTGTTTTTAACCTTACGCATCCAAAGCAACAGCCCTTGAAATGGAAGGTTTCTACAAAAAATATTAAATAAACACATTTCTTAGTGTTTACCATAACGATAATTTTTTATTTCATCTTCAAGTTCAGCACATATTATTTTTTACTGAGTGAATTTGTATTTGGTTACCTATTCCATAAACCAGCTACTTTCGAGATTATTATACGCATCACAGATTTTAATTGCCATTTTAGATGTAATTAAACTACACTCTTTTAAAAACATGTATTACTAAGAACTTTAAGAGTATCCTTATCTCTCACCCTGCATTGTGTTTTTAACCATATGCATCCAAAGCAACGGCCCTTGAAATGGAAGGTTTCTATGAAAAAAAAATTAAACACATTTCTTAGTGTTTACCATAACGATAATTTGCTTTTCACAAAATCAGCATGTTGCCTTTGGTAAAATAACCAACTCTCCAAATTCAGGCATTTACCCAATATCACTTTTTGCCATGTTTATACCTGCTCTGCGTTCAGGATGACAAAAAAGTGGAATCTGTTTGCCAATTTTACCACGCTTTGCATGCAAGTGAATGTGCAAAAAGAGGTATAATTTGCGAACAGTTTGCACCTTTTTGTCATCCTGTAAGCAGGGCTAATATGTCAGTTTCAATCGTTATATTTATTGGGCCAATATGGGTAAGATAAAACTTGATCTCTATAGTCACAAGTTTCATTTTTTGTTTGAAAACACACTTCTGTTTCAATTCCTAAATCTATCATATGTATAATTACGTTTATTAATTAAAACGGCGAACAGCTTCTACCATCTTTAGGAAATTTGTCACTGTAAGGGAAAATTCATGGGTATAAGTCTGTTGATTTTTTTTAACAAAATGTAAATTTTCATTTAGAACTTTATGTTAAACTTTATGTAAAACGGAAAAATAGGCCCTGTGGTCAGGATGTGAAAACGCTTGGGAGCACATACAACAGGGTTTCATTTGGGAAACGTTCATCCTGAATGCATCCTGTTATCGTATGGTGATCTAAAGCCGGGTCAAATGGAAACTCGAGTTTATTGCCTTTTAATGTGCTTTTGATGACCGTGCAAAGCTTATGGGTTGATATGTGTCAAGGGGTTTCACTTCCAGTCTTACAGCTTTTAAAAGAACATTTCGATCTCAGTAACAATCTTGGTATGTCTGTATTGAAATCCCTGTATTATTCAAATGAACCACTAGTTAAAAACTGAGTTGAAAAGTGGATATTGCGCGAGAACCAACTCTCCAAGATTTTACTTAAACATAATACAAGTTATTTTGGGCTTTAAAGGGAATGGTTTTAAATTCTTCTAAAATCATTTTATTACAAAAGATATAATAAAATTAGGGTATCAAAACGCAAGAACTCTTACATTAAAAAAGATGATCTTGGTCGTCCTATAAATCGATTGCCAATGGAGAAAACCATGTCAAAAACAAATAAAAGATAAAACTAGAAAAAACAGCGCTATATATGGAATTTAAAAACTTTAAACAACTTCTGTAGAAATGTTTCCAATGACCCCCAGCAAAGTTTTAGCTTGATCGATCTTGTTGTTAAGGAGGCAAAGACTTTTCTAAGATTTTCTTTATTTTTGGGCCTTACAGTTACCATGGAAATCAAAGTTTTCATTTGTGGAATTCAATGCTTTTATCAACCTTTGAAGAGCTTCACACATAGAACATTCAACATAATGATTACATAAAAAAAATATGTATTTAACAGGCGGGGGTCAATTTTCAATATGTTATTTATCAATCTTGAATTTTTCTTTGCAGAAATATTTTAGCATGTGACACTTGAAAATAATTATTCATTTGAAATTCATATAAATCAATTCATTCATTCACTGAATTTTTCATCATATTAGTTAATTCAGGCCTGTGAAGCAAATCAGCTGCTCAAGCAACTCTAGTGTTGTCCGTCCTTCCCACTATCCTTTCTTCCAACTGTTCGAGTTTTGTTTCTGCGCTATTTCTTGGAAACCATTGACTGGATTTCAATGAAACTTTGTTGAAAGCTTCACTACAAAAAAGATATGCGTATATCCTTGGGGTAATCTGGTTGGACTGTTAAATTCAGAGGTACTGCCCTTGATTTGTGAAGCCATATACAAACAGAGTAATATTTGTTTCTGCGCTATTTTTTTAACCTTTGGCTGGATTTAAATGAAACTAAGTGGAAAACTTCACTACAAAGAGGAGATTCACATAATGTTGGGGTTATCAGGTTCGACTTTTCCATTTTGTCTTCCACCAATGGGAAGATAATCGTAAACCTATGTGGAATAGCAACTGGAGGCTAGGAAAGGGATGTGGTGGTAGTACTGGTGTGAGAAATACCAGGAATCCATCGTTAGGTGCTCCAGTCGTCGCGATATAACTGAGAGATTGTTGAAAGCGACGTAAAACCCCAATTCAAATCAAATCAAATCGACTTTTCCATTAATAGTTACTGTCCCTGATTTGTGAAGCCATATATATGGGGTGACCTCACTCGAATTTACTTGTGGACGTTGTTCCTGCAAGATATTGTTCCTGAAAGACAGGGCAGTTTTGAGTGTAAAACAGCTGTATTTGCAATTTCTTTTTTAATTATGTGGTAACTATACACCTATTCTGCTGTCTCAAACAGAATTTTATGCTATATTTTCAGGTCTTCCTGTTTTTGATGGTGCACAAAAATTGAAGGTGTGATTTAGCGACAAGCCATTTTCACAGTTGGATATCAGACAGTGCCTTTTGTTAGCTTGGTGTATTTTGAAAACTAATCCTAAATGATGTACAATTTCTGAGTTTATTGGGAAGTTCTCGGATAGTTGAAACAGCAGCAGATAGACTCTATTTTAGTGCATTATTCCCTGAGGATGCTACACTTTGGACAAAAACAGTGTTTTTATATAGAACAAAGAAGGCCGAAATAGTTAGAAATTGGCTTATTTTTCCGACCAGAGTGACCTCCCTTGCCAAAATTTTATCTTTTGCCGTCTGCATTTGTATAATTGGTATTTAGAACTCAACTTATAATGTTTTAGAGCAGTAATTGGCTGTATTGCACCCCTAAACTGATGTTTTTAAAATTTTGACATTTAGTTTACAGCCCCAAACTACTCGAAAAATGTGGAAAAAAGGTGTGCTTTTGAAAACGACTGAAATGAGTCCAGCAAAGACTAGGATGTCAATTCTTTTTAGGAAAATAATATCAATTCTTGACATGAAAGCAATGCACTGAACATTGATTTCACATTTTTAGCTCCACTGGCTGAAAGCCACTGGGGCTATTGTCATGGCGTTGTGTCCGTCGTGCGTCCGTCCGTCCGTCCGTCCGTGCGTGCGGTCGTAAACTTTTTCTTCAGAAATCTTCTTCTCAGAAACAACTGGATGGATTTCAACCAAACTTCACAGGAATGATCCTTGGGTGACCCTCTTTCAAAGTTGTTCAAGAAATTTTGATCCAATGAAAAACATGGATTTAATGGGCGTGGCTTATTTCCAAATATGGTAAAAAGTGACTTTTCTCAGGTTCTAATTGATGGATACAAATTAAATTTTACATGAATGATCCTTGGGTGACCCTTTATCAGTCTACAAAAAATTATTGACATCGGATGAAAATTATGTATTTTATGGGCGCAGGTCATTTCTCTATATGTTATAAAGTGGAAACTTTGAAAATCATTTTCTCAGAATCTAATTGATAGATATTAACCAAATTTAAAATGAATGATCCTTGGGTGACCCTTTATCAGTCTACAAAAAATTTTTTACATCGGATGACAATTATGTATTTTATGGGCGGAGGTCATTTCTCTATATGTTATATAGTGGAACTTTTGAAAATCATTTTCTCAGAATCTAATTGATAGATATCAACCAAATTTTACATGAATGATCCTTGTGTGACCCTTTATCAGTCTACTAAAGATTATTGCGATCGGATGAAAAATTTGTAATTTATGGGCGGATTTGCTATTACAAGAAATTCAAGCCTGTGGAGCGACACAAACCATTCATGGCTTTCTAGTTATGAATACCGTACAACTGGAAACTTGTGTACCGCATGGAATTTGCATGAATGAACCAAGTTTAAGACCTAATTAGCAAAATTATTGAACTGAGATCTATTTTAATTGCCAAGTAAGATACTACTGTCTGTGTCAGAGTATTTATATATATTTTTGTTTATACCTTGATGTTGGGCAAAAAAGTTGTAACTACAGCTCATATAAACTGTAGATACAACGTTTTTGACACATTGACAGCTTTATTTACTGCATATAGATCTAGTTGTTTGTTCTTTCTAAATGCAAAGTTTGAAAATAACCTAATATCATTAAGGTCATGCACCCCTCAAACTATACAAAGTTTGCAAATTTTTCTGCATGATGTACATATAAATATATCTGGTTATACAGTAGATTTTTTTCTGAAACAAAAGCATTCAAAGAAAAATTTTATCCCTGAACTGGATGCTATGAGATTATAAACTAAATGCTTTCCTCAACCCATGAGGATGAAAAAGGAGGTATTCAACAAGATTGCACAAAAACTTCAACATAAATCTGTGAGGCATAGAAATGGACTATGAATTATATGGACTGGGTGTGTCAACAGACAGGGCTATGGCCAATTTTCCTGTTTTATGAAATTTTGACCGATCCAAATTCAAAGGTTTTGCAGACAAAAATTTAAAGTGCATTTAATTTGAAAAATAACCATTCAGTAGGGTAGAAAATAGTGTGGAAAAAGAAGAAATTGCTTGTCAGAAGCAATTTCTTCTTTTTTCATAATGTTTTCTAAATCATAAAATGACAGGCATGTAACAAGCAGGGATTGAACAGCAAAGGGTTAAGGACCCTGAAACTAATGAATTTAGAACAATGACGGTGCATCGGATGGCTCCAATAAATTACCATAGAACATTAGAACATACAGTCAGATCAACAGGCATCCCACCAGTACAATAATAAATTGTGCATCAATACTGATCACCTTACATTTGAACCCTGTCTATTAACCCTTTCCTATTTTACAAAATTTTGAACCTTTCCAAATTCAAAGGTTTTGCAGACGAAAATTTAAAATGGATTTAATATGAAAAATAACCTTTCAGTAGGGTAGAAAATAGTGTGGAAAAAGAAGAAATTGCTTGTCAGAAGCAATTTCTTCTTTTTTCACAATGTTTTCTCAATCATAAGATTACAGGCACGTGAAAAGCTGGGATTAAGCAGCAAAGGGTTAAACTGCCAGCGGCAGACATGTTGTGATCTGATGGCATGTATGGGACATAAAAGATCAGACGGTACAGATGCACCTGAGTGTCTGACAGATCTTAACGAGTAAGTCATTCACACTACATTGCAGCGGAATTGCCTTCACATTGAAATATGATTTTACTAAGAGATTTTATTTCAAAAACCTTGATACTACAGCTTGAATTAGGCTGTAGTCACAATGTTTTATATTTTTTCCCCGGCGACACACAGAATAAATGATGGAGGGAGGGAGAGACTGGGGAGGAGGGAAATATTGTATGTTAACCAACTGATTTTGTGTGGTTGCAAGTTTACAATTGAATGGGTCAGTGCAAAACTGTTGTTAGTGCCTATTTTCTATAATGCTTTTCGGTGGTTTGAGAGAAATAACAGTAGATTATCACTTGATAATATAACCACTAAAGCAGTGAAATTATCGAAAACTTATACCCTGCTTTTATGCATTTCATCCTATCTGACATCATCTATGCAGGGCGAAATAAGTGACGTCACAATGAACGTTGCATAGCAATCACTCGCAAAATGACGCACATTATGAAAATATGCCCTAGAAATTTCACATTTTGTCTCATTTTTGCAATAAAGAAATAGAATAATCATTTGTTTTTCGAGTAAGATCGATTAATATTTAATTTCATGAACAACAAAAGCTATATTTTCACTTGTGGCTCTGCCACTCGTGAAAATATAGTTTTTATACGCCGCAGGAGGCGGACGTATATTGGCGTCATCTTCTCCGTCTGTCCGTCCATCCGTCCGTACGTCCGTCCACTTTTCTTGTCAACGCAACTCCTCCTAAACTTCTGGCTGGATCTTCTTGAAACTTGGTCAATGTTATCACCTCAATTGGTAGATGTGCATGAAGGAAGGATTTTACGGTTCGTTGATTTTTGCCTGAGTTATGGCCCTTGATAACTAAGTCTCTGGGTCTAATTTTCTTGTCAGCGCAACTCCTCCTAAGTTTCTGGCTGGATCTTCTTGAAACTTGGTCAATATTATCACCTCAATTGGTAGATGTGCATGAAGGAAGGATTTTATGGTTCATTGATTTTTGCCTGAGTTATGCCCCTTGATAACTTAGTCTCTGGGTCCACTTTTCTTGTCAACGCAACTCCTCCTAAGTTTCTGGATGGATCTTCTTGAAACTTGGTCAATATTATCACCTCAATTGGTAGATGTGCATGAAGTAAGGATTTTATGGTTCATTGATTTTTGCCTGAGTTATGCCCCTTGATAACTTAGTCTCTGGGTCCAATTTTCTTGTCAACGCAACTCCTCCTAAGTTACTGGCTGGATCTTCTTGAAACTTAATCAATATTATCACCTCAATTGGTAGATGTGCATGAAGGAAGGATTTTATGGTTCGTTGATTTTTGCCTGAGTTATGCCCCTTGATAACTTAGTCTCTGGGTCCACTTTTCTTGTTCAAGCAACTCCTCCTAAGTTACTGGCTGGATCTTCTTGAAACTTCGTCAATGTTATCACCTCAATTGGTAGATGTGCATGAAGGAAGGATTTTATGGTTCGTTGATTTTTGCCTGAGTTATGCCCCTTAAAAACTTAGTCTCTGGGGCTTATTGCCTCAGTTATGCCCCCTTAAAAACTTAGTCTCTGGGGCTTATTGAAATTGCAGCCTTGTGAATGCAACTTGGTCATTTTCAATTTGGTTCTATCAAAATAAGTAGTGTCTACAATTATTTCTGTGAAACAGCAGCAAAGTGGCGGCGTATTTTGTGACGATGGCACTCTTGTTGTTGATCACTCAATGAATATAAATTGATCTTATGCTGAAATGCTGAAACAAACCATTATCCTCTATACATCCACACTAGTTTTGCGTTCACCATTGACAAAACTAATTTTCAATTATATAAATATCCTCACGTTATTAATTCTTACTTCTTAGAAGTCAGCGACCAGGCTGTGGTGTTGGGGGGTGGATATTTTTTTTTCTTCCCTGTTTCGGTCGGCATCAGACCAACATTGAAACATCTGCCTTGATGTTTCTTTCTTTTATGTTTGTGCTTTTTGTCCATGTAAGTCCTGTCTTACCATCCTTCACCCCGACGGCGGCACTCATTCTTTCCGACTATTTTTCTCTCACCAATGTGTTGATAATCGTAGACCTATGTGAGATTGCAGATAGAGGCTAGGGAATGATGTGGTGTGTAAGGTGCTCCAGCCTCCGCGGTATAACTGAAAAAATGTCGAAAGGGGCGTAAAACTCCATTCAATCAATCAACTTACCATCCTTCTAAATTTGGGATTCTCTTTAGTCTAGCAGGCCCTTACAATATCTGTGTCCATCATCATCATGGACAGTGATTGTGGATCTTGCCCGAGTGTACGTGTGTTCAAGTTGAGCCCTCCTTCTTTGTCTCTTGCCTTTGAAAGGTGGTGACTTCTGTATCTGTTTTTCTTACACCACGTTGACTGCAGGCACACAAATAGTGACTTGCCCTTTTTGAAAGTCTCTGGCCATTAGTTGTCTTAACCCTTGTCATTCTGATCCTGGAATATTCCTGCCTTGACAGGAGATATAGACAAACATCATCCTGCACATATGTGCAGTTTGATCTTTGTCTATACCACCTGTTTTACCTTTTCTGAAACAAAAGTTTAAAAATTTAACTTTCAAAAATAATACATACTCACATTTAGTGCATCTAGTGCTTTGAGCACTTTGTTTTTGTTGCAATTTTGCCAACATTCTTTATTCAGCATGACAAGGGTTAACTTTAGCTTCCACTGCGTCCTGACTTGTGTTGTTTATCTTTAAAGTTTTAGAGGCCAGTCTTCCACCAAACGTCTTTGGAAAATTGATCTTTTTTGGTAACGAGGCTAGTGCGCCTCTATTGAATGCTTCGCATTTCTGTGTATCTGTGTTTGATGCAAAATTGTATACTGCTTGCTCACTTTGTCTGATTTCTAATATTGTCTTTAACAGGACCTTGTCATTTTATTTTAATTCCAGGCAATGAATCCCATGAGGTAAAACCAGTCTCCCTCACCACCCATGCCAGAACGGACTAGAGAATCATGTGAACAGAAGGTGCAGTTGCTGGAGTAGCATTCAATGGTTGTTTGACACACATCAGGTAGCCTTTTTATACTCTTTGTTTTATCTCCGCCTCCATGCTGTCGTAGTTTCGAAATAACTTTAAAACACCTGGACTTCAGGGGCCCTGTTTAACTTAGCATCTTACAATCATTTTGTGCGCAAGTCAAAAATTGAATTTGCCCCTTTTGAGGTAACTATATATGGAATTCTGCCATGCATCATCTCATTGGAATCGTCTTCTGAGGACGATTTCAATGAGAAATTGCGAGGCAGAATCTAACAATGAATGAAAACACCAGGTACCATTTAGTGATTTTGACTTACGATCAATTTTTTGTAAGAAGTTAGTAAAACAGGCCCAAGATCCTTAGCAAAAGCTGTCAGGGCTTGTTGTCTTGTCTAGTTGTTTGTACAGCTAGGGAAAATGTCTTTACTCCAGACAGTTTTTCGCATTCTTCAGATCTGAGTGCTGCCCAGATGGTGAGGATCTGCTTGCCGGGACACACTCCAGGCTTTTCCAAGCTGGTTGTAAAAGTCTTGCATCCCAAGGTAGGATTTTGCGTCACCATCTGTTGTCAGTGTTCTGACCATGATGTCGTCCTTGTGCATTTTTGGCTGGCGACGTCAAAATGCCATCTGCCTATCAGAATGAAGTTCCCATGGGCGTATCTAGGACTTTGAAATTTATACGCACCAAGAAGGTGACAACCAAAGAATATAAAGGAAAAAAGGCGAAATGTGGACTGTGACAAAAGATGAATGCCCTCCTTCCACTCCTTTTTTATAATTTCAGCGTTGGTAAATGATCAAACCATCGTAACTACAGCTTGAACAAGCTGTAGTTTCGATGTTATGATACTTCATCAACGATTTTTCTAAACACATTATTATTTCTTATACGCACTTGCATAAACTGCGTAATGGGAGCTACGCCCTTGGTTCCATATACCCAAGGTTTGCAGTACAACCAGTGTGTCCCCTGGACATTGAACATCAAACCCCTGGTTTTGTAAGTAAGCACCTGTTAAACATAGCTTGTTTTGTATCGCTAGTCCTACAATATAGTATATTACTTGAAGCTTGTGTGATTCTCAATAGCAACCCAATAGGACTATGAAGCAGCTTGTCCAGGTTTGTATGTAGACACCATCTTGTTAGCATTATATCAGCAGTCAAAGGATATATCAAACTGTCGCGGGTCTGTAGAACCAATGGTCTCGTTGTGCTGAATAACCATCTGCCTCTTTTCAGCCATGTCAGCCTCATTTAGCTGAAGGGTCTTCTCTGATGCTTGAACAGCCAGTTTCTGCAGGTGGCTTTGGGATGGGGGTGGAAATCCCAAAGAGCTCAAAAGCACATTTGCCGTCTCCACTCCAATTGACATATCCTGTAGAGCCTAGACTAGTAACATGTTTACGGCGGCTCCCTGCCACTTCCCATAACATGGACGCTGGTAGATCTTGCAGGTCTTTGAGAGGTACCGACAATTTTTGCATGAAAAAGACAAGGTCAGTCCCTTGTCCAATTTTCTTTTAACTGTGAAGCTTTATATTGAGGCTTTTACAATTTTCCAAAAGTTGCTGGTGGTCCCAATAAACAGTGTTCATGATGGAAACCATCTTGTTGAGACTGACAATTCTGTTTCTAAGGTTTTCCAGACTATCTTCTTTCTTTTTCAGTCTACAAGATCTGCAAACAGGCTCTGACAATTTGCTGGTTGACTGCTCTGGACTCTGGAGACTGGTCATCATTGTAGCTTGGTCCAGACGGATTATTGGTATGACCTCGCCTTGTTGGTTAGTTGTCCACTGTTATTAAGATTCAGGCTGTCTACCGATTCCTATATTCCTATTAAACTCCTATATTTTGGGTCCAAATCCTATATTTTTAAGCACCTCCTATATTCCTATAAAACTCCTATATTTTGAAAATATTTCCTATATTTTTAGCTCACCTGAGCACGAAGTGCTCATGTGAGCTATTGTGATCACCTTTCGTTCGGTCGTCGTCTGGCGTCCGTCAACAGTTTCCTTAAACGTCATCTCCTCCTAAACTACTGGGCCAATTAACACTAAATTTAACAGAAATGTTGCTTAGTTGGTCCCCTTTACAAATAGCTAAAAGAATTGAAATCCATGAAAAACCTGGATGCTATAGCAACCAAAGGTGAAATTTTAAGAAAATCTTAAGAATTCTTCTTCTCCTCAACCAGGAGTCCTAGAGACTTAAAATTTGGTATGGATGATCAGTTCATAGACCTGAATTAGAATAGCTAAAATCATATCAGTTGGGCCACCAGGGGCGGAGCACCAGGGGGGAGGGGGTAGTACTTTGGGTAAATTTTGTAATCTTCAACCTTCTTCTTTGGAACCTGGATCCCTACAGACTTGAAAATTGGCATTGATGATCAGTTCATAGACCTGAATTAAAATAGCCAAAATCATATCTGTTGGGCCACCAGGTGCGGAGCATCAGGGGGGAGGGGTTAGTACTTTTGGTAAATTTTGTAATCTTAAACCTTCTTCTTCTTCGGAACTAGGAGCCCTACAGATTTGAAAATTGGCATGGATGATCAGTTCATAGACCTGAATTATAATAGCTAAAATCATATCTGTTGGGCCACCAGGTGCGGAGCACCTGGGGGGGAGGCGGTGGTACTTAGGGGTAAATTTTATAATCTTAAACCTACTTCTTCTTCAAAACCAGGAGCCTAACAGACTTGAAAATAGGCATGGATGATCAGTTCATAGACCTGAATGAAAATAGCTAAAATCATATCTGTTTGGTCATCAGGTGCAGAGCACCAGGGGGAGGGGGGTAGTACTTTTGGTAAATTTTGAAATCTTTAACCTTTTTCTTCTTCGGAAACAGGAGCCCTACAGACTTGAAAATTGGCATGGATGATCAGCTTATAAACCTTAATTAAAATAGCTTAAATCATGACTGTTGG
This sequence comes from Fragum whitleyi, assembly GCA_948146395.1. Lineage (NCBI taxonomy): Eukaryota > Metazoa > Mollusca > Bivalvia > Cardiida > Cardiidae > Fragum > Fragum whitleyi. The sequence goes on along the minus strand of OX411548.1, from coordinate 29,780,602 downwards.
ATCACCAGGTGCAGATCATCTGGGGGGAGGGGGTAGTGCTTTGTTGAAAATTTTGAAATCTTTGACTGTCTTCTTCTGATGTACCAGAATCCCTAAAGCCTATATTTTTGACATAAATGATCAGCTCATAGACCTTATCTGAAATAGCTAAAATCACGAATGTTTGGCCACCGGTCGCAGAGCACCAGGGGGCGGGAGGGTAGCCTTTCAGAGCAATTCTTAAATATTTAACCTTCTTCTTCTGATAAACCATGTGCCCTACAGACTTGAAAAATGGCAAGGATGATCAGCATATGGACCATAGCTAGAATAGCTTAAATCAAAACTGTTGGGCAACCAGGTGCGGAGCCACCGGGGAGGGGGGAGGGGGGTAGTACTTTGTAAAAAAAAAATCCATAACCTTCTTCTTCTTCTGAACCATAATCCCTACAACCTTTGTATTTGACACAGATGATCAGCTCATAGACCCTATTTTACATAGCTATAACCATGAATGTTTGGCTACCATGCAAAGAGCATTGGGGGAGAGGGTAGTATTTCGGGTCAATTTTGAAATTTTAAACCTTCTTCTCATGATGAAGTAGGAATCTTACAGGCTCTAAATTTGGCATGAGTCATCAGCTCATATACTTTAATCAAAAACATAGACATGATTGTTTTGTCACCAGGGGCAGAGACCCAAGAGGAGGGCTAGTGCTTTATGGTAAATTTAACAATTGTTAGAAATTCTTCTGAACCAGAATTCCTATAGCTTTTTCATTTGATATAGAATAATCAGCTCATAGAACTTAATTTAAAAAGCTATTATGATTGTTGGGCCACAAGGTGCAGAACAACCGGGGAGAGAGGGTAGTACTTCAGGTCAATTTAACATTTGAACTTTTTTTTTAAGCTCACCTGAGCACAAAGTCCAGCTTCCGTCCTTTGGTTGTCGTCTCCGTCCATCAACAATTTCTTTAAATGACATCTTGTCCTAAACTACTGGGCCAATTTACTCCAAATTTTACAGAAATGTTTCATAGGTGGTCCCCTCCAAGATAGCCTAAAGAATTGAAATCTATGAAAAACTTTGGTTGCTATGGCAACCAAAGTTGAAATTTAAGAGAATCTTATAAATTCTTCTTCTGATGAACGAGAAGCCCTACAGCTTTGGAATTTGCCTTGGATGATCAATTCATAGACCTTAATTATGAGAGCTAAAATTATAACTGTTGGGCTACCAGGTGCGCATTACTAAAGTTATCCCAGATACTCTCTTGTAAAATGATCATGCAAAAAAACCCAGACTGATAACAGTTCCATTTTGGATCTTGTATTTTCAAACAGCAATAGTAAAACTGAGACTGTGGAATCTTACTGGTCTGACCATAAGATTATTTTCCTTTATACATAAATTTGTTACAGTTCAATTTTTCAAAAGAAATGCAAGTTACCCTTAGGTGCTTTGACTCAGGTCAGGCCCTCTTGTTAGGAAAATGTATTGCCGATATATGCTCAGATAGCAAATATTGCTTTGATACTGCTCTTTACTTCTTTATTCTTCAGGTAAGAGAATCTCTATGTCTTCCATAGCATCACCATCCTGTATAATGCTTTGGTGCACTTCATCTGTTCCTCGTCACCTGTTTGGTCACCTACAAGGCCGTTGAATAGGACACCAGCCTTTAGGGTGCCAATTCAGGTGATGATGATCATGATGATGCTCTACAGCAGCCTCCTGTCTGGACTGTGATGCTATGGAACTGAAAGGTTACTTTATCTAGACATTAATTAACATAGAAAAAGCAAGAGTGGAGGTAAGGATTGTTAGTATAAGAGCGTAGGATAAACAATTTTCACTGGAAAAACTCCTATAATTTTACTCTAAATGAGCTAAAAACTCCTATTTTTTTTAAAAAATATTCCTATTAAAACTCCTATATTTTTTAGAAGACCTGGTAGACAGCCTGAAGATTCCAGCAGCTTGCTTTCTTTTTAGCTCACCTGAGCACAAAGTGCTCAAGGTGAGCTATTGTGATCGTACAATGTCTGTCATCCGTCGTCAGTCGTGCGTCTTCCACAATTTCTTTTAACATCTTCTCCTCCTAAACCAGTAGGCCAATCTTGATGAAACTTGACAGGGGTTTCCTTGGGTCAAGCTCTACAAAAGTTGTTCAAATAAATGAAATCCACCCTTAACTTTCCCTTTACCCTTAACAAAAAGGGTGAAAACAGGAAAATCTTCAAAAATCTTCTTCTCTGAAAGCAGAAGGCAGACAGCTTTAATACTTGGTATGTAGCATCATCTAGTGGACCTTTACTAAGTTTGTTCAAATCAATACCCTGGGGACATATTTGGGCTCCACCCGGGTGCATCCCTTTTAGCTCCTCTGAGCACGAAGGGTAAAAATAGGAAATTTCTAAAAATCTTCTTCTCTTAAATGTAGCATCATCTAGTGGGCCTCTACCAAGTTTGTTCATAAACATATCGGAAAACAAGAAAAAATCATTGGGAACTTTCTTCAAAAAATAGGTTTTTGTTGCTTTTTTACAAATTACAAAAACTGGTGCATTTTATAACTTTTGAAGGCAAATTGTGCAAAAGCAATTGATCAAAGAGAAATTTTCTTGGCAACAGCCATTGTTTAAGGTCTATCAAAATGTATATGTTTTATAGCTATAAGCTGGTACTGAGTTAAAACTAGACCTCAAACGAATATAAACATGTTACTGTAAAATGGCTAATACCACTTAAGGGCAGATAACTCTACCATGAAAACGAGCATGGAAAGGTTCCTTCAAATTTTGATAAAATGACTACATATTGTCAATCTACAACATATGAGACCAAGAAAAAAATTCACTGGGCGGAAAAAAATGACGCCATGTGTCCATTGCTACCTTAATGTTGCCAACCTACATTAAGCATGCATCCTTTCCAAAAATAAAAATATCAACACCAACCAATGCTTATCTCTGCTACTGCTGGCACCAACTGGAAGACTGAGAGTGTCCTCAGTACCGCTAACTTGGAGGTTTCAAAGGAAAAGAGACACCTAAGTCCCTATCATTTCTAAGGACACTAGAGTATAATTTGAGGTCCTGGGTTCAATCCCAGAAGGAGGCACACATCCTTTCCTACTATTTGTCTACTACCAATTGATTGATAATTGTGGGAAAGCAGCTGGAGGCTAGGAAAGGATGTGATAGTAGTACTGGTGTGAGAAATACCTGGAATCCATTGATAGGTGCTCCAGCTGTCGCAGTATGACTGCAATAATGTTAAAAGCAGCATAAAACCCCATTCCAACAAACAATCAATAATTTTAGCCTGTGTGTGAAATTCCCAACAATTTCAAATGTGCGTAAAGCAAAGACTCTGGCCAGCCTGTGCATCTGCTAACTGACCAGGGTCTTCACTTGAGCTTTGTAGAAAGATAAAGTCCAAAACTGTCTATAGAAAGTCAGGCAAACTTTTTTATACTACATGGCAGTCAAGGTTGGTTAATGTTGGCCCTTCATCGAATTGTTGGAAATGTCACACACTGGCTCATTCTTCATATGCCCGTTGAAGCTGGGACGCATCATGGGATCACCTGTGGCATCCAGCGTGTACTTCTTTGTCTGGAGCATAACTCTGTAACCTTTTAACTGACTTTCTTAAAATTTGGTAGTTACATTCTTCTCCTCACTATGGAGTGCAATGATCATGAACCATAACCCTACCTAGTCTATTTGTTTAGTTATTGCCCTTTGTGGGTTTTTTTACTAGGATCTTGTCTGGAGCATATCTCAAAAAGTATAGTTACTATGATCACTAAACTTCATAGAAAGTTCTCATCAAGGGAAAAAACTCAACTCTACCTGGCTTTTTTTTAGTTCTTACCCTTTTTTTTCTTACTTTGATCTTGTCCGGAGCTTATCTCTAAAAGTATAGGAGCTATGATCATGAAAGATGGTAGGTATTTCTTTACAAGGGAAAGTGTACTGAACAAGAATCATAACTACCTGGCCTATTTTTTTTAGTTATTGTCCTTTGTTATCGTTTCATACTTGGATCTTATCCGGAGCATATCTCTAAAAGTGTAGAAACTATGATCATGAAATTTGATGGGTAGATAGATCTCATCAAGGGGAAGTGCAGTGCAAATGAACCACATTTCTATCTGGCTTATTTCTTGAATTTCTACCGCTTGTAGATTTTTATACTTGAATCTTGTCTGGAGAATATCTTTGAGCTATGAGCATGAAACTTCACAGGTAGATAGATCTCACCAAGGGAAAGTGCAGTACAAAATCATAAATCCACTTGGCTTAGTTTTTGAGTTATTGTCCTTTGGTGTTTTTCATACTTGGATCTTGTCCAGAGCGTATCTCTTATAGTAAAAGAGCTTTGATCATTATAATAATATACACTTATTACAATTATTTATTTGTATGTCTACACAATAATTGTCCGAAAGTCCGAAGTGCAAAATCACTTCAATTCTACTCTCAAACCAAAGTTACACCAAGCAGTTTGATGGGCATATTTATTTTGATGGATGAAGAGAGTAGTTGTTGTTTTCATTGATGTATGAAACTAAAAACTTAATCACTCTGAATGAATGCCAAAGTTGATTCATATGCCAGTGTGATTATAGTTTTAGTTACATACGATGATACCTCAATGAAATCAACAAATATTGTTTTTAAATCCTATAATGTCATATTGATCATGAAGCAAACATTTTTATGCCCCCGTATCGAGAGATCGGGGGCATATTGTTTTACTCATGTCCATCTGTCTGTCTGTCCATCTGTCTGTCTGTCCATCCGTCCGTCTGTCCGTCCGTCTGTCCAAAAACTTAACCCGAAAACTTAACCTTGCCAATATCTTCAAAACTATTCAAGATACAAAGCTAATATTTGGCATGATGATAGATCTCAATGATCTGCATCCGCTGGTACCAAAGTCAGAGTCATGTGACAAGGTCAAGGTCATCTGTCAAGGTCAAACTTTGAAAAAAAAATGCTGTTACGGGGGCATTTTCACAAACACATCTTGTTTGGAATTATCCACAATAAAGCATATTTCGTATTGGACTCCTCTTTGTGGAAATTTGCCAAACAGCTTTGTACTCAAATTACTTGCATTGATGAATGAAACCAGTTTTTTTCAGCCAATCAATTCTCACAAATCTTGATGGACAGACATGAAATTTAAATCATTAATGGTTGAACCAAATTCAGGGCTATAGGTACAGGGAGTATACATTAAGGATTGAAATATTACAACAAATCTAGTGTTGTGTACTCATTAGAATCCCTCACTGAGATTGATTCAAATGAGTACACACAACACAGGGTTTTATTGAGAAATGGCTTTTGATTCTGTATATTACCCCTTATTACCTAACATGTTTGAGTGTTAGAAAGAAACATTAATATGTGAATCAAGTGAATAGACTATCATATATAATCCTGGATATCAATTAGTTTGTTAAAACATATTCATTTGATGGGTGAAAAAACTATTATTTTGATAATATTAATTGTATAACTTAGGCATGAGATGCAGATCATTGCTTTCTAACAATTTCAGGTATCTAGAAGGCCTGTACTGGTGTCCATTAAAAGACATGCCATCACCCAGCACACAAAGGGAAAATGAAAGCAACCAAAGGTTTATCCTTGAGATGGAGTGTCAGACTGTACAGAGAATAAAATTTACTTAAACCAATTGGAACAGGTAACAGTTGTAATCCTTGAAAAATGAACAATTTTAAGCCTTCTGTGTAGACTTACTTTTAGCTCCACTGTTTTACTTTGAAATCCTGAGGTTTTGATTATCAACTTTAATAAGTGGTCTAGATGACAAAACTGTCAACTAATTGCCAAATTGTCTGCCACTGATAAAAGGTAAAACAGGTCATCTAGGGTCAAAAAGTAGACTGTCAAATTGATTTAAACACTCTAGCTGCATCATTTTCAGCCCAATCCACCTGAAAATTGCTTATATTTAGGTAGGTCCTGGAGGCAAATCTTCGATAAACCTTGTAGAGCCTCTTAACCCTTTCCTGTCCAATCTCTGGTTTGTATGTCCCTAGGGTTTTGTAATGGAGAAAATATTGTAGAAAAGGAGGAAATTGTTTGTGACAAACAATTTCTTCTTTTTCTACAAAATTTTCTACCCTACTGAATGGTTAATTTTCGAATTAAATCCAATGCAATTTTTTATCTGCAAAACCTTTGAATTTGGACAGGTCCAAAATTTTGTAAAACAGGAAAGGGTTAAGATCACATAGACTGGTTCCTCTGTAAACCTTTAATATATTTATAATCGACAATGGGACCAATCTAAAATTCACATAGTTATCCCAACCAACCTTTTGATTTATTGAAGACATTGATTGTCATGTGATAATCTCATACAAGTTAGACATTTGGTAAACTGAGTTAAAAAGCTGAAATATTAGCCAAGGTCAAATCAAAGGAAAAAAATAAACAGTCTAGAATCCACATTTTTAGCTCTTATGTCAAAATTTATGAAAACCCAGTTTACAGCTTAATTCACTTTTTAGCTCACCTGAGCACCAAGTGCTCATGTGAGCTATTGTGATCACCTTTCCTCCGGCGTCCGTCCGTCGGTCGTCGTCCGTCGTCCGGCGTCCGTCAACAATTTCTTTAAACGACATCTTTTCCTAAACTACTAGGCCAATTAACACCAAATTTTACAGAAATGTTGCTTAGGTGGTCCCCTTCAAAAATAGCTAAAAGAATTGAAATCCATGAAAAACTCTGGTTGCTATGGCAACAAAAGGTGAAATTTTAAGAAAATCTTTAAAATTCTTCTTCTTCTCAACCAGTAGCCCTACAGACTTAAAACTTGGCATGGATGATCAGTTCATAGACCTGAATAAAAATAGCTAAAATCATATCTTTTGGGCCACCAGGTGCGGAGCACCAGGGGGGAGGGGGTAGTACTCTGGGTAAATTTTGTAATCTTTAAGCCTCTTCTTCTTCGGAACCACAAGCCCTACAGACTTGAAAATTGTCATGGATGATCAGCTCATAGACCTTAATAAAAATAGCTAAAATCATATCTTTTGGGCTGCCAGGTGCGGAGCACCAGGGGGGAGGGGGTAGTACTTTTGTGAAAATTTTGTAATCTTTAACCTTCTTCTTCTTTTGAACCAGGAGCCTGACAGATTTGAATATTGGCATGGATGATCAGCATATGGACCTTTATATAAATTGCTAAAATCATGACTGTAGATTCACCAGGTGCGGAGCACCAGGGGGGAGAGGGTAGTACTTTTGTGAAAATTTTGTAATCTTTAACCTTCTTCTTCTTCTGAACCACAAGCCCTACAGACTTGAAAATTGGCATGGATGATCAGCTCATAGACCTTAATAAAAATAGCTAAAATCATATCTTTTGGGCTGCCAGGTGCGGAGCACCAGGGGGGAGGGGGTAGTACTTATGTGAAAATTTTGTGATCTTTAACCTTCTTCTTCTTTTGAACCAGGAGCCTGACAGATTTGAATATTGGCATGGATGATCAGCATATGGACCTTTATATAAATTGCTAAAATCATGACTGTAGATTCACCAGGTGTGGAGCACCAGGGGGGAGAGGGTTGTACTTTTGTGAAAATTTTGTAATCTTTAACCTTCTTCTTCTTCTGTACCACAAGCCCTACAGACTTAAAAATTGGCATGGAGGATCAGCTCATAGACCTTAATAAAAATAGCTAAAATCATGACTGTAATGCCACCAGGTGCAGAGGACCAGGGGAGAGGGGGTAGTACTTTTGTGAAAACTTTGTAACTTTAACCTTCATCTTCTAATGAACCAGGAGCCCTACAGACTTCAATATTGGCATGGATGATAAGCATATGGATCTAAAAATAAAATAGCTAAAATCATGAATGTAGGGCCACTAGATGCGGAGCATTAGGGGGGAGGGGATAGTATTTTGGATCAAATTTGAAATCTTTAACCTTATTCTTCTCCTGGATCAGGAACCATACAGACTTGAAAATTGTCATGGGTGATCAATATATTGACATTAATTAAAATAGCTAAAATCGTGACTGTAGGGTCACCAGGTGCTGAGTGTCTTGGGGAGGGGGTAGTACTTTGGATCATTTTTGAAATCTTTAAACTTCTTCTAATGAACCAGGAGTCCTACAGACTTGAAAATTGGTATGGATGATTAGCATAATTATGGACATTAATTGAATTAGCTAAAATCATGACTGTAGATTCACCAGGTGCAGAGCATCTTGGGGGAGGGGGAGTGCTTTGTTGAGAATTTTGAGTCCCTACAGCCTTTATATTTGACATGGATTGGTCAACTCATTAAAGAAAACTTTAAAAGTCTCAGACTCAGCCTGTATATCTGGCATAGATTAGCTGATCACAGACCTTTTATGAAAAAAGCTTAAATAAATAATGACCAGGGGAGGAGCAGAGGGGGGAAGGATTATTTCAAATGTTATCTGATTGAATAAGTGAAAATCTCTTTTTCTGTGGTTGCATGGACATACCTAGGTAATGAAGCTTTTTTCTCAGGTGAGCGACCCAGGGCCAACAGCCCTCTTGTTATTCAAGTCATTCTGATAATTGGTCAGAATGAAAAAAAAGTTAAATCTTTTGAATACTGAGTATTCCATTTTTAGCTCCACTGGCCGAAGGCCAGCGAGCTATTGTCATGGCGGTGTGTCCGTCGTGCGTGCGTCCGTCCGTGCGTCTGTGCGTAAACTTTTTCTTTAAACATCTTCTCCTCCAAAACCTATGGGCGGATTTTGATGAAACTTGGTAGAAATGTTCCTTGGGTGACCCTCTTCTAAAATTGTTAAAGAAATTATGATTGACCCCAAAATATGGGCGTGGCAGGGCGTGGCATTTTTTCACTTTGAAATCTTTAAAAATCTTCTCCTCCCAAACCTTTGGGCCAATTTCAATGAAACTTGGCATGGATGTTCCTGGGGTGACCCTTTACCTAAATTGTTCAAGAAATTTTGATTGACCCCCAAATATGGGCGTGGCAGGGCGGGGCTTATTTTGAGCCCGAAATCTTTGAATGACATCTCCTCCTGAACCACTGGGCCGAATTCAACCAAACTTTACCAAAATGTTCCTGGGGTAACCCTTTTCAAAAATTGTGCCTGAAATTTTGATTGGCCCCCAAATATGGGCGTGGCAGGGGGGGGCTTATCTGAGCCCGAAATCTTTGAACGAAATTTCCTGCTGAACCATTGGGCCGATTTCAATGAAACTTTACCAGAATGTTCCTTGGGAGACCCTTTCCAAAAGTTGCTCTCAAAATTTTGATTGGCCCATAAATATGGGTGTGGCAGGGTGGGGCTTATTTTGAGCCCGAATTCTTTAAAGGACATCTCCTCCTGAATCACTGGGCTGATTTCAATGAAATTATACCAGAATGCTCCTTCTGTGACCCTTTTCAAAAATTGTAGGTCTTAAGAGAGTTCAAAGTGTTGTTTTCATTCAAAGAAAGATTCATTTAATGCAAGTCTAATGATGTTAAAGCCAGTGGAGCGATACAGGCCCTCTTGGGCCTCTTGTTATAAAACCACTAGTTGAGCATTTCAATTGTCAGATCTAGCAGAGGTTTGGAAACATAGATTTTTTCATTTGTCCACAGACAAGTAAAAGATGATTTTTTCTACTTGTCCAGGATCAAAATGAAATTGTCCACAGAAAAAATCAGGGTTTTCCATGACCCTCTGTTTCTTAAATTTCGACCCCCCTCTTTTTTTAAATGACCCCCCAAATTGTCAAAGAAAATTCTTTATCTAGTTTAAAGGGGGTCATGACATGGCAAAATGACCCTCAGTTTTGTACATAGAGGGAAAACCCTGAAAATTGAATTGATTAATTTTGAGAAAACTACTTTACATGAAGGAAATGCAGGGTTCCAGCATTTTCTTCACTTAACACTTTCCTGTTTAACAAAATTTTGGACCTGTCCAAATTCAAATATTTTGCAGACGAAAATTTAAACTGGATTTAATTTGAAAAATAACAAGTCAGTAGGGTAGGAAATAGTGTTGAAAAAGAAGAAATTGCTTGACAGAACTATTTTCTTCACTTTTCACAATGTTTTCTCAATCATGAAATCACAGACATGTAAAAAGCAGGCATTAAACAGCAAAGGGTTAAAAACATTTTTACCCACCCTTTCAGTAAAATTTATCTCAAAGATCTATTTAGTATCATTCACAGATTTACACTGGTATTTACTTGTCCATAGGCAAGTGGCCTCCAGAAATGAACTTGTTTGCAAGTGCAGAAACCTTAAGTCGGTCATGAAAATTCCAAACTTTGCACTAAGTAATCTGAAAAGAGACCTCCATAATCAAATCCATTGTTTATCATTGAAACCTCATCCAAATTATATCTTTTTCAAACTTCTGATGTTGCAAACAAATGTATATGTTTCTTTTGAAGGTATTTGCTGAAGATGTTACCATTTGGAAAAGAAGAAAGATGGAGAAATGGCAGACGGGATGGTTGATTTTATGGTGAGTTCAGTAAAATGGTTGACTGATTTCACCCCTAGCAAGGCAAATAACTTACAGGGGACAGTCCTTATTAGCCCCTTAAAAAATTGGCATAAGCCCCCTATTTTTGGAGCAAATATCAAAGCCCCTTTTTAATGAATCTGCAGTAAGTGAGACATAGTTATCAATTTGACCGAGTGGTGTTTATGCAGACCGCTACCCTATAATGTAAAAACATTGATGGATGGATTTCATGATAACATAGCACAATTCTTTTCTAGAAGTAGGTGTGTCATTTGAAACAATAGCTAAGGTCGAGGTCTTAGTTCAAGGTCATATAAAGAAAATGAGCATGTCCAGAATTTTAGCTACCCGCCATCATATCGCAAATGGTAGCTTTAATGATCAGTCAATTTTTGGCATCCTTTTGTCCCTTTGTCTGCCAACAATTATTTATAAATCTCTCACGAACTAGCCATCAGATTTCAGCCAAACTTAACATAAATGATCCATTGGCCAAGTATTTTAAGAAATACTTCACAGAATTGGAGTCTGAAAAGAAGAACGATTGAAAAAACTTAAAAAGTTCTTCTCCCATAGCTTGATTTTTGGAATGAGACATTGCCTGATGGTCCTTTACCAATATAGTTAAAATTGTCTGATCTTGGATATTACCTGGAAACAAAGAAGGAAAAGTTTGGAAAATCTTCTCCCAAAAAATTAGGCATGGAGCCTAGCTATTTTGCAAATGACCTCAACATCTTATAAATATGTCCTATGTTGTAGATACTCAGTCAAATTTTACCTTTAAATAAAGTAGGATGATGTATATAGACTATATCAAAATTAAAGTTGAAAATTTTACCGTAAAGAGACTTTTTTTCGATCCATTTTGGGATTTATGTATTGCATCAAAATATGACATGCACTTGTTTCATGTAGGTTAAGGATGTGACGGCCAGTACTATAGATGCTGTACCCTCTGAAGACAGAAGAAAAGATTGTATGGAACAGGAAGGACAAATGATTTATTATCAAAAGACACCAAAATCAAGAGAGGTAAATTCTTGTATTCACAGTTTTAAGTTTTTCTGAGCACAAAGTAATAACCATCTAATTTCAAAAAAAATGTTAAGGATGATCATTAATTCAGTGTACTTTAACTGCTGATTACAACATATGAGAAGAAACATGATGAAACAGAGATTGATCAGATCGTTGGGACTTATTCTCACAGATTTCTTTGTTTTAATTTTTTAGCTCCACTGGCTGAAGGCCTCTGGGGCTATTGTCATGGCGTTGTGTCTGTCGTGCATCTGTCTGTGCATCCCGTCGTAAATTCTTTCTTTAAAAATCTTATCAGAAACTGCTGGATGAATTTCAACCAAACTTCGCAGGAATGATCCTTGGGTGACCCTCTTTCAAAGTCGTTCAAGAAATTTTGATCCAATGAAAAACATGGATTAAATGGGCGTGGCATATTTCCAAATATGGTAAAAAGTAAGTTTTCTCAGAATGATTCTTATAGATGGATATCAATTGAATTTTACATGAATGATCCTTGGGTGACCCTTTATCAGTCTTGAAAAAAATGATTGTGATTGATGAAAGATATGTCTTTTATGGGCAGAGGTCATTTTTCTATATGTTACATAGTGGAAACTTTGAAAATCATTTTCTCAAATTGTAGTTGTTGGTTAGCAACCAATTTTCACTTGAATGATACTTGAGTGAACTTTCATCAGTGTACTAAAAATATTGTGATTTGATGAAAAATATTTTATGCATGGTGGTCATTTCTCTATGTTATGTAGTGGAAACTTTGAAAATCATTTTCTTAGAATGCAATCAATGGTTATCAACCAAATTTCACTGCAATGGGTCATTGAGTGACCCTTTATCAACGTACAAAAATTTATTGTGATTTGATGAAAGTTATGTCTTTTATGGGCAGATGTCATTTCTCCATATGTTATATAGTGGAAACTTTGAAAATCATTTTCTCGGAATGTAAGTGATGGATATCAACCAAATTTCACTGGAATAATCCTTAAATGACCTTTTATCAGTCCACTAAAAATAATATTTATATATAATTTATATATAATTGTTATATAGTGGAAACCTTGAAAATTATTTTGCAGAATGTAACTAGTGGATATCAATCAAACTTCATTGGTATGATCCTTGGGTGAGCTATTATCATGCAGCCAAAAATTATTGTGACTGGTTGAAAAATATGTCTTTTATGGGTGGAGGTCATTTATCTATATGTTGTATATTTGATTTTTTGAATATCATTTTCAACATCAGGAGAACCCAAAATATTTAAAAATCTAGTCAAAACTTTGAATTGCTATTACAAGAATTTCAAGCCTGTGGAGCAACTCAAGCCATTTCATGGCTTTCTAGTTTTACTGGGTGGTGACATGGGCACGATGGGTTATTGTGTCACTAACAGAAGGTTCCCTATTGTGAAATATAAAAAAATGTTTCTTTGCTGAAACTACAGGTCAAAATTCAACCTGACTTTATAAGAGTTAGCCTTAGGTCATACTCTTTCAGGTTTGTTCTTTAAGTTCTGATATATTTCTTATAGATTGAGGATGTTGTACCCTCCAACGAGGATGTTGTACCCTCCAAATGATTGAAAAAAGATTGTTGTGAAGGACTGTCATATAATCAGCAGATACCAACATCAAGAGAGGTGAATTCCTGTTTTCAGAGCTTTGAAATGATAAAGTAGATTTGACTTGCTCTTCATAATTTTACAATTTCAAAAATAAGTAACTAGCATAGGCGTAGCTAGAACTTTGAAATTTTTACGCATTTCGAAGGCGACCACTTAAGAATAAATAGGATAAAGGCGATATGTGGACTGTGACTAAAGACTAATGCCCCACACCCGCTCCCCATTTATATGATTTGAGTGTTGGTGAATAATCAAACATCGTAACTACAGCTTGAATAAGCTGTAGTTTCGATGTTATGATCATTCATTAGCGAGATTTTTCGAAAGAAGATTTATTTGTATTACGCAATTGCGTAATGTGCGTAATGGGAGCTACGCCCTTGACTAGGACTCTGTAGGATACTATTTTTATAAAAAAAAAAATTGTATTTCTAAATTGAGAATGTACTTGTAGTCTTATATTCATAGACTACAAAATTCAAATTTAATTTTTCTGTGGAATTATAAAGATTTCAAATTTCTAGATTGGCTGTTTTTAGCTCACCTTAGCACAACATGCTCAAGGTGAGCTTTTAGGATCACTCGAGTCTGTCGGGTGTCGTCTGTCAGGAACAATCTGAAAAACTTCTTCTTCTACTGAACCACTAGGCAGATTTTAATGGAATTTTGCCAGAATGTTCCTTTGATGACCCTCTTTAAAAATTGTTAGCGAAATTCTGATTACCCCATAAATATGGGCGTGGCAGGGCATGGCATTTTTTCACTTTTAAATCTTTGAAAGACATCTCCTCCTGGATCCCTAAGCTGATTTCAATGAAACTTTGTCACAATGTTCTTTGGGTGACCCTTTTCAAAAATTGGCCGATAAATATGGGCATGGCTGGGCAGGGGATATTTTGATCCTGAAATCTTCGAACGACATCTCCTCTTGAACAGAACACTTGATTTCAATAAAACTTTCCTAGAATGTTCCTTTGGTGACCCTGTTCAATTTTTTTTTTGAAAATTTTGATTGACCCCATTAATATGGGCTTGGTAGATTGGAACTCATTTTCATTTTTAAATCTTTAAACACATTCTCAGTAACCAATGTGCTGATTTCAACCCAATTTGGCGGAAATGTTCCTTGGATTACCTTTTATAAAACTTGCTCATGGAATTTTGATTGACCCCCAAATTTGGAGGTGGCTTATTTTGAGTCAGATATCTTTAAATGGCTCCTCAGTAAATGATGAGCAGATTTAAACAAAACTTGGCAGAAATAGTATCTGGGTGACCCTTCCTAAATCTTGTTTGTGTAATTTTATTGACCTCAACAATAAGGTAAATGTGAATGAAACAATGCCAGAAAGTTACTTAGTTTAGAGCCAATAAAATTCAGGTTAACTGTTTAGGGCCAATCTGGCCCTCTTGTATAAGAAAAAGCTGAGGTATTGTTATCACCTTGGCATAGCTGGCATTATTGTCGGGGTACAATGTATAGTGATTAACTTTAACCTTAGTCATATCTCAGATATCTTCATGAAACTTGGCATGTATTATCACCAGAGCTATCCAGACTATCAAAAGGGATAATCCTGAATTTTTTTAGCATTATCTGTGTCTGTGAAGCTTAGTGTTTTCACCCACAAGCGTTGCTCCTGTGTATACTAGGTAACCACTGTCTGAAATACCCTACCTACAGTAAGGAGGGTACTATTAATATATGTTATTTTGCTTTTCAGGTAATTTCTTAACCTAGTGAAATGGACAGTCAATCCACAGAATATTGCCATCTCTCTCAAATCTCCAACTGGTGTGAGGAGGAGCTTGACACAGATTAAGCCAATGTGAATGCAATCCTTAATAATATTAGTAGAGGAAGTGATAGTCCACTGAGGTCCCAATTGAGAAGTGATTTAAAAGACGTGGGCTCAACTACTGTCTTTTATTATAAAAGAAAAGCTAAGGAAAGCATAGATTCTATTTTAAATTTGATTGCTCCTGGCAGAACTGATCAGCTACTAGATTTATTGTTTGACAGAATGCCCTATAAAGAAAGAACAGCCACTTTTGAACAACACATTACAACCGACATGATAAAACTATATGAAGAAATATGATAATAACTTGAAAACCCAACTTTTGTCCCTTATAGCCTCCAAATTATCTAAAACTGAGCTTCAGCGACTCATACCTGGACTTATAATATGACCGACGTCGCGGGAGTGAAATAAACCCGTTGATTATTTTTGATATTACATTGGTGTTATTACACTAGTGGAATAACTGTGCAAATGAGCTCATGGCGACTAGCAACGCTATTTTGTAACCGAGAAAATGATGTCATAATGTATTTATTGTGACCTCAGTTTTAAACGGCGTTATAAGTTTCGCAGAAAATTGAGATGTCAAATTTCAAGAATTTTTTCGATTTTTCGTGAAAATTCGGGTCATAGTATATATAATTAATAGAATATCAAACTTGTGCTCATAAAATACCGAATTTATTAAACTCGTCATCTAACACAGATAAAAACTTGGCGCAGCCTCGTTTTTATCTGTTTATAGATGACTCTTTAAATAAATTCGGTATTCAATGACCACTCATTCAAAATCCTCTATTTACAATATACCAGATTGACAGGGCTCGATTTGCCACATCATGCAATGAAGGCCTGTGTATTCCGAAAAAGCAGAAACAGACCTTTCATATAATGAACCCAATCAAGCTTCAACATGCCCTCAGCTTTTTCTTTGACCCTAGCTTTATCCAAACAGTATCATATGGTGTTCGAGAGCTGTTGCTGGACAGTGATGAAAAGTTGGAGATACCAGATGTTGTTAGAACAGTATGTCATTAAAAAGTATTAACATGTATACCTCCTATTGTCAAGAAACAGATTTTGAGCCTTTGGGCAAAACCTTTTACATAAGATCCTTAGAGCATGTGCAGCTTCCAAAAGAAAAAACTTATGTGGACTAGATAATATTGCTGCACTAGGAATATAGGGTTTTGACATGCTAGATGAATTGGTAACTTCATTGCAAGATGCTGGACATCTAACACACGACTGTGCTGATGAAATTAGAGCAAGTTTATCTAGTTCAAAGCTATACCTGAAGACAAATTATAAATTACATATTAAAGAATCTGATTTATGTGTGGATCATTGCATACATTGGTCGTTGAGTGATCAAGGGAGCAAACATCTTCAATTTCCATGTGACCATACCCACACTCTGCTATGTGACCAATGCCAACATTTGAATTGTTTACAGGAGCAGCTTGATTCTGCAATCAATTTACTAGACAACGATCTGAAAGGAGAGGTTAAAAAAACTTTAGGATTCACATGAGCAAATAAGCAATTGGAAGTCTCACATCATCAGGACAGTAAATCAGGACAGATACAGAGTGAAATTGCTTGACCAACTGCAGGAACATGAAGCCTTGCTTGTCTTAGATTGGGCCATGAAATTTTTACCTTTAACCCTTTCCGAACAACAAAACTTTAAGGCGATCCTCGTCAAAAACTGCCACAATTGACAAAATGGATGTTATTAAAGATAGGATTTGTGTAAAATATGACACAGAAAATACTGAGACAAAAGGAGAAACTGCTGGTTATCAGCAGTTTCTTCTTTTGTTTCAATGTTTTCCCAAGCCCTTTTTATCAGGGACGTCAAATCCAGGTCTTGTTTGGGAAAGGGTTAACTTAAAGTACAGACAGACTCAAAGTGATTGTTTTGGCCAGAGAGGTATCAACTGGCATGTTACTGTCTGCATTTTCAGAGAAGATTCTCACCTAAGTGTAAGTGCATTGATATAGCTCTAGTATTTTCTTTGACAACCTTCTGAGCTCCTTGTGGATATTCTTGAGGTTTCACTTTTAACCCAATTAACCTGATACTGGATTAGATAGTTGTCAAAATTGGATTGAAGTTAAATCTTAGAAAAACCTTATGGACACTCAAGGGACCATTTTTTCAGACATTTTAACCTGAAAATTCAAATGATGTTCTTGATACAATCTAGGACAGGTTTAAAATTTGGTCATCTGTTGTGCAAAACTCTGTTAATGGTGTCCAGTTAAAAAAATGATTAAACACAAAAAAACAGGCTGAAACTGTGGATTCAATTTCTTAACCCTTGTCATGCTAATCCCGGAATATTCCTACTTTTGCAGGAGGTATGGACAAAGATCAGTCTGCACAAATGTGCAGTCTGATCTAAGTCTAAACCACCTGATTTACCTTTTCAAACAAGAGAAGTTTCAAAATCATGCTTTCATAATCAATTATTGACTCACAATAAGGAAATCAAGGCTTTCAGCACTTTGATTTTGATATAATTTTGGCAAGGATTTCATTCAGCATGACAAGGGTTAAACTGTCAAGATAATAATATGTAAAAAGCAGTACATTATTAAGGTAAACCAAAAGAGCATTGCATTTGCTTTGCTATTATTCTGCCTTCATCAGCCTATTATTTTTAAGCCTCATTTAATCGTGTTTTATAAAAGCAATTTAGATGAGCCTTTTAGGGCTTTGATGGCCCTGATTTTTAGCTCTGCTGTTTTCAGTGAAACCCTGAGATATTGCAATAGCCTTGGTGTCATTGTTTTTGTGCGAAAACTTTGACATTTTGTGATATCTCTGGTTCTACTAAAGGCATTTACTTGAAAATTGAAACACATGTTCACTATCCAAAGAGCACCCTTTACTATCAAGAGAGATAACTCTAGATGCATTTAGTTCCAATTATGCCCCTTTTTAGACTTAGATTTTTTCATCTACTATCAAGCACCCAACAACCGAGCTTAGGCACCCTTAGGCAATGCTCATATTTAACCCTTTGCTGTTTAATCCCTGCTTTTTACGTACCTGTGATTTTATAATTGAGAAAACATTGTGAAAAACGAAGAAATTGCTTCTGACAAGCAATTACTTCTTTTTCCACACCATTTTCTACCCTACTGAATGGTTATTTTTCAAATTAAATCCACTTCAAATTTTCGTCTGCAAAACCTTTGAATTTGGACAGGTCTAAAATTTTGTAAAACAGGAAAGGGTTAAGTTCATGTTTAGCTCAGCTGTTTTTCGTAGAAAATTTTAGTAATAACTAAGCCTTAGTGTTGTGGTCATTGTCATCTTTGCCAATCAAAACACAAAGTACTAAATGTGAACCTATTGTGATCATCCAATGTCTGGCGTTCTATTGTGTGTCGTCCATAATTTTTTTCAAACATCTTAAATGGTATGCCAATATTGATGAAACTTGGCAGGAATGTTCCTTTTGTCAAGCTTTTCTTAACTTGTTCAAAATATTGAAATCATCCCTTAACACTGATTGCCACTGCAATTAAAAACGGGATAAAAATGAAATTTTTAAAAATTTTCTCTGAAACCAGAAAGGCAGTCAACTTTCATATTTGATCTGTAGCCTCATCTATAGACCCGCAATTTAGAGTGAGTGATCAAAGGTCAATTTTGTCTATATAGGTATAGACAAAATTGACCTTTGATCACTATAGTAGTGTTATTATTTTGCCCCATGGATCATATTGTGAGCAAATCACATTTTACATGGAAACAAAGAAGACATTCTTCTTCTCTGAAAACATACCTTAGCATTGAAAAAAGATACAAATTGTCTCCTAAGAACTGATTATCTATTAATCTTATTCAGGTGATGTCTCGATACTCAAGGAAATTCCAATGAGCAATATAGGGCCATCATGGTCCTTTTTGGTCCGATAGTTTCAAAGTACTTGTAGTTCCATATACTTCATGTTCAACAAATGTACATTTGCAGCACCGCACGTTTACCCATGTGCTAGATGGTGTCAAGCAGGACTGGTTCAATGTAATGTCTATTTTGGAACACACTTTGCTGAGTATTCAAGCGCAACTCCCTCAGTTTAAGAAGATTTATTTGCGTTCTGACAATGCAGGTTGCTACCACAATGGAAACATCTGGCTTTGTATTCCAGAGATCAGCAAGAGAACAGGTATATTTATCTAAATGTATAACATGCATCTTTCTTGAAATTATTAGTGCTTAGCAGAACATATTATGAAGCTTTTTAGCTCACCTGAGCTCAAGATGAGCTTATGTGATCATTGAATGACCATCTGTTGTCAACAATTTCTCAATTAGCGTTCTAGAGGCAACAATTTTGGCCCAATCTCTGTGAAACTAGGTTGGAATGTTTGTCTTATCACAAGTATTGGACCTTATTTGAATTGGTAAGTAGATATTACACATCAGGGAAAAAAGGGCTTAATGACAATTTGATTGAATTACTCAAAGCTTTGAAAAAATCATTGTAATAAAGTATTTTTTAAATCTTGTATGTTATATCTATGTCATTTACAAATATGGTATTTTTGTCTTAAAATTTATCAACACCACAAAACTACATCTATGGATGGATTTCAAGCAAACATACAGGATACACGTGAAAACTACTGCTGAGATTCGCCATGGATCTTTAACATGCTTGTTATAAAGCGCAGGAGGAATGTAGTTTATAAGAACTAACTCTACTCATTATAGTTTTGAGTTATTGTCCTTTGTTAATTGACACCAATGGGTTGATAATCGTAGACCTATGTGAGATAGCAGCTGGAGGCTAGGAAAGAATGTGATGGTTGTCCTGGTGAGAGAAATACCAGGAATCCATTGTTAGGTGCTCCAGCTTCCGCAATATAACTGAAATAATGTTGAAAAGGGTGTTAAACTCCATTCAATTCAATTCAATACCTTTGTTTATTGACAAAGATTTATCCATTGACCTGCTCTTACAGGGGGTAAAAATGATAATAAACATCTTTGGTTGATTTATGATTCTCATAATTCTAAAACTTTTAAATTGCAGAGTGATCGTGTTTCAAAAAATGTAACTCGTTTTTATGAGGTATTGAAATATTGGAGATGTGCTACTCAGAGCCACAGGCGGGTAAAAGACCTATGTTGCGGCAGAACAAAATGTGTGCACAGCTGCAGGAATGAAAGAGGCACTGGATACTGGGAAGGGTAAACTTGTTATAACTTGACACAAAGGGTGATCATTCAAAACATCACTTAGCCAATTTCGTAAACTGCAACAGGTCTGGGATGTATATTGGGCAAATGGTATGCAACACAAAAGAGCACTTCAATCGGAGGTGTGATCTTTAGATTTAGATTTTTAAGAGTGGTATTGAGACTTAAAAGACGAAACATTTACAACTAGAAAGCCATGAATGGCTTGAGTCGCTCCACAGACTTGATATTCTTGTAAATTAAAGCAAATCAAAGTTTTGACTAGATCTTTAAATATTTTGAGTTCTACTGATGTTGAAAATGATTTTCAAAGTTTCAACTATTTAACATATATAGAGAAATGACCTCCGCCCATAAAAGACATATTTTTCATCCAATCAAAATAATTTTTGGCTGCATGTTAATGGGTCACCAAAAGATC
Source organism: Fragum whitleyi (assembly GCA_948146395.1). NCBI lineage: Eukaryota > Metazoa > Mollusca > Bivalvia > Cardiida > Cardiidae > Fragum > Fragum whitleyi. The sequence goes on along the minus strand of OX411548.1, from coordinate 29,759,967 downwards.
ATACCAAAAATGTTTGATTGATATCCATCAGTTTCAATCTGAGAAAATGATTTTCAAAGTTTCCACTGTATCGCTTTTTGAAAAATGACCTCCGCCCATAAAATACATATTTTTCATCCAATCACAATAATTTTTGGTAGACTGATAAAGGGTCACTCAAGGATCACTCAAGTGAAATTTGGATGATATCTGTCAATTAGATTCTGAGAAAATGATTTTCAAAGTTTCCACTATATGACATATAGAGAAATGACCTCCGCCCATAAAATGCACATTTTTCATCCTATCACAATAATTTCTTGTAGACCAATAAATGGTCACACAAGGATCATTCATGTAAAATTTCATTGTTATCCATCTATTAGAATCTGAGAAAACTCACTTATTACCATATTTGGAAATAAGCCACGCCCATTAAATCCATGTTTTTCATTGGATCAAAATTTCTTGAACAACTTTGAAAGAGGGTCACCCAAGGATCATTCCTGTGAAGTTTGGTTGAAATCCATCCAGTAGTTTCTGAGGAGAAGATTTTTAAAGAAAAAGTTTACGACCGGACGCATGGACGGACGGACGCACGACGGACACAACACCATGACAATAGCCCCAGTGGCTTTCAGCTAGTGGAGCTAAAAATAAACATTTTAAGCCATGATATTAGAATTCGAAGATGTTTAGATAAGGTTCGGAAGATTTCACAAAACTGACATGACAAGTAGAGTTAGCGACAGATGTCTTCACTCAAAATTAAGAGGGCTTATGCAATTTGTAACTGACATCTTTAATTTTACCCCAGGTTTTCCTGTATGTTCCAAAATAGGCTGTCAATTTACATCTGAGGATGATCATGAGATTGGCTGAGTGGTGTTCTAAATGAAAGTGTGATATAAAACTCACAGACAACAAGTTTCATGTCATCAGCCAGACTTGCATATAATCTAAGAGTTAAATATTGTACCGCATGTACAGCATGAAATGGTGCTCCATGTTGGGAGAAGAATTGTTTTCTTGAACACTTGCACATGAAGCATGCAATTCATGCTGGTCACTCATGTCAAGTTTTAACAAATTACTTAAAAAATTTAAAAGGAAATGACTCATTTTTAGCTCAGATGTCATTAAGTCAATGAAAAACGCTGATAGATGATTATCTTTGATTCTGGCATCATGATGAACCCTTGACCCTGACTTTAACCTTTGACCTCTTATTTCAAAATCACTTGATTACTGACTGTTTTTTGTGCTCTCCGAAAACTTTTCGGGAAGAGCAAATAGTCCATCATAAAAACTCAAAAGTTGGCCATTACATTAAAATTGGAGTGAGATTTAATCTTCATATTTCACATGTTTATTGTTTGTGAAAAGACCCTTTGTTACTACCAAGTTCAAGGTCGTCTGTCAAATGCAAGGTCATTTCACACAGTAAAAAATGGAAAATAAAAACTTTGCTGAAGGTAAGAATTGTCACAGGTAAAAATCTAGTATTATTGGGGCATCGGTATCTGCGATACATTTCTACTTATCTCTTACTACAAGCATAATCAATAAAAAGAGCCAATATAATCCTCAGCTGAATTGGCACTTCATACCTCAAGTTAGTGTGCTATCAATTTCGAAATATTGTCAACGTCCAGATAACAGATGCAGTGGTAAAACAATGTGACTTTCAAAATATACGATGTGATGATATTTGCTCAAAGCATCATTGCGATTGTATTTTTAGTTAAGAGAAAATGTAAAAACATCTTATATTCCTCTACATCAAAATTAAACAAGTTGGAATGCATTAAATAGATAATAAGGACATTCTATTCTCTTTTTCTCAATGAGAAGTTATTGTTTTTGCTCCTTTCTTTTTTAGGTGTTACCGGTTGCCAAGTTGCAGTTATTGGTATTGACAATAGTTTCCTTTGTATGAAAAACCACAAACTGAAAAATGTCACTCATTATAATGACATGAAGTATCATGATGGAAATATGACATTAATCAAAGCTATTTGAATTAGTCCTGGACTCACCATATCTGCTAATCCAATGTGTGCAATGTCAGGGGGACTAGCTGCTTTAACAAAACCAGGGCATTTTATTATACATGATTTTAAAATGCCAGCAAAGTGCAAAGGAAACATTTGTTTTCCACAAGACAAATCAAAAAAAGAAGAGCAATCTGCACAACCTTTTAAAAAAAGATGACATATATTAGTGTCTAGACAATGGGTGTATATTGCAAATTGATGTCACACCCAGCAGAAACAATGTTATTTCTACAACAAACAGTTCAAATGATGTTTCAGCTTGTCTCCCCATGGGCTGGGCTTTGAAGATGACAAAGATTGTTCAAAGGTTCTCTACAAGTGTAAAATAATTCCTCTTGGCAAAATTTGAAGAAGGACAGAATACTGGAAAGAAAGCCAATCCTCATGATGTAATGAAAGAAAAGAGAGCAGTAAGAACTAATGGTGAAAGATAATTTCCACTGAGAGATTGTTTGAATGCAAACCAGATTACTTTTCTAGGCCTTCATTTCTCAAGACACAGAAGACATGCAAGACTGAAAAGGTTTCTGAAGAAACAGATTCTGATTTAGTGGCTGTACTGTCTGCATTAGAAGAGATAGGGGATAATTGTTAGTTTCAGTGTAAGATCGATTAATATTTCATTTCGTGAATAACAAAAGCTATATTTTCATGAGTGGCAGAGCCACGAGTGAAAATATAGCTTTTGTTTTTCACGAAATGAAATATTAATTGATCTTACACTGAAACTAATGATTATTTTATTTCTTTAATGCAAAAATGAGACAAAATGTGAAATTTCTAGGACATATTTTCGTAAAGCGCGTCATTTTGCATATGATTGCTATGTAACGTTCATTGTGACAGCACTTATTTCACCCCGCATAGATGACGTCAGATAGGATGAAATGCACAAAAGCAGGGTATAAGTTTTTGATAATTTCACTGCTTTTGCGGTGAGATTATCAAGTGATAATCTACCATTATTTCTCGATAAACCACCAAAAAGCATTAAAGAAAACACGTTGTTTGAGCAATTGCAACAATCTGTCTGATTTTCATGAGGATTTGCTTTCTGTACAGTCTCCTATCCTGTGATGGAAAATGTTTGGAAAAAATGTGTGAATTTTTTTCAAGAAAAAAAAATTATTTATGAAATAATTTCAATTTCATGTTTATGTTTCCTTGAATAAAGTCTCATGGAGGAGGAGTTATAAGCAAAAGGTAAAATCCAAGGGGGGAGCCAAAGGATTTTGCCTTGCTTTTTATCTCCTCCCCCAATCAGCTTTCATTCATGGACACATTAACATGAAAATGAAATTATATTTATTATTACTCGATCACAATTCTGAAAATTATTTTATTACCATTTCTTGATGTGAAGTAGTTTTTATAAACTTGTCTGGGGGTAAATTTAATGAACAAGGAATATTATTTGAGTTGGGATAATTTCACTGATTTCTGACTAGCGATTTCTTCTTGTACATAATTTTATGCCCCCTGCATCGATAGATCAGGTGCATAATGCTTTTGGCCAGTTTGGTTGGCTGTTTATCTGTCTGCCCGTCTGTCTGAAAGAAAAACTTAACATTCGTAATAACCTTTTAATGGTAAGTGATAGAGCCTTCATATTTCAGTGATAATTTGTTGGACACAGGCAATTGTTTCATAATCTGACTTTTTCATTTAGGTTATTGTACAAGTTCTGTATAATCTCTTGTACCTACATGGGAAAATCAGCTTATGAAACATTTGCCTGATTCTTAGAGGTATGATTATCTGATAAGAAATTTTAGCTCCACTGGCCAAAGTCCAGTGAGCTATTGTCATGGCAGTGTATCCGTTGCGAGTCTGTGTGAGTGTAAACTTTTTATTCTCCTCCTCGAAAGAAAATGGGTGGATTTTAATAAAACTCTGAAGAAATGTTCCTTGGGTGGCCTCTTTTAAAAATTGCTGATTGACCCCAAATATTGGGGTGGCAGGGCATTTTTTTTCACTATAAAATCTTAAAAAGATTTCATCTCCCAAACCAAAACAAGAGGACCATGATGGTCCTATATCGCTCACCTTCGTCTCTTTGACTTCTCCCTTAGCAAAATTAAATACTCATTTTGCACATTCCTTCCCATATTTGATAGGGATCATCCTTGTGGCTTGGCCAACCTTTTGACCAAATTTCATAAAGATTGGGCCATATTTGTGGCCTCTAGAGTGTAAACAAGAAAATTTTCATTAAGGCCCCTTTCTGTGATATGGCACGGATCCTTCCCATTTTCAATAGGGTTATTCCTTGTGACCTGGCCAACCTTCTGACCAAATTTCATAAAGATTGGGCCATATTTGTGGCCTCTAGAGTGTAAACAAGAAAATTGTCATTAAGGCCCCTTTTCCCGTGATATGGCAAGGATCCTTCCCATTTTCGATAGGGTTAATCCTTGTGACCTGGCCAACATTCTAACCAAGTTTCATGAAGATTGGGCAATATTTGTGGCCTCTAGAGTGTAAACAAGAAAATTGTCATTAAGGCCCCTTTTCCCATGATATGGCACGGATCTGTCCCATTTTCAATAGGGATCATCCTTGTGGCTTGGCAAACCTTCTGACCAAGTTTCATAAAGATTGGGCCATTTTTGTGGCCTCTAGAGTGTAAACAAGAAAATTGTCATTATGGCCCCTTTTCCCGTGATATGGCACGGATCCTTCCCATTTTCAATAGGGTTCATCCTTGTGACCTGGCCAACATTCTGACTCAAGTTTCATGAAGATTGGGCCATATTTGTGGCCTCTAGAGTGTAAACACTAAGATTGTTGACGCAGGACGACGGACGACGGACATTCAATGATCACAAAAGCTCACCTTGAGCACGATGTGCTCAGGTGAGCTAAAAAACCCAAACTTTGCATAGATGTTCCTTGGGTGATGCTTCAAAAAATGTTTAAGAAATTTTGATTGACCCCAAATTATGGGCCTCGCAGGGCAGAGCTTATTTTAAATTCTTTAAAAATCTTCTCCTTCCTATTCATTAGGCCTATTTCATTAAAACTGGGCATGGGTGTTCCCTGAGTGACCCTTGACTTAAATTGTTAGAGAAATTTTATCCCCCCCCCCCCCCCTCCATCTCCCACCCCCACCCCACCCCAACATCCATCCACCCAAATATAGACAAGGCAAGACGGGTTTTTTTTTTTCAGTTTAAAATCTTCCTTCAAACCAATGGCCGATCTCAAAAAAGGTGCATGAATTTTTCTTGTGTGACCCTTAACATAGATTGCTAAAAAAGTTTGATTGACTAAATATGGGTGTAGCAGGGCGGCATTTTTTCTCTAAGATCTTCAAAAATCTCCTCCCAACTCATTTTGGTTAATTTGAATAAAACTTTGCATGAATATTTCAAGGAGCATCTTAACTTAAATTGGTAACGAAATCTTAATGGGCCAATAAATGTGGATTGAAATCTTAAAAAATCTCCACCAAATAAGATGGATTAATTTGACCGAATCTTGGTAAAAATGTTCCATGAATGACCCTTTACTTAGATTAATCCTGAACTTATTTCTAAAATGGTCTACTGATTACAATCACCTTCATGTTGGTAATAAGATGGGTAAATGGCATACAGTTAATGATGAATGAGTTTTTGATGCAATGTTGATAAGACCCAGTAAATAATTAAAATATAGTTTTAAAGAGAGGTCAAAGTGTTGTTTTTAGTCACAGTAAGCTCTGTTTAATGAAAGTCTGGAGATGTTGAAGCCTGTGGAGCTCTATTTTGGCCTCATGTTTTAAGCTCCACTGGCCGAAAGGCCAGCAGGCTATTGTCATGGCGGGGTGTCCATCGTCAGTGCGTGCGTCCGTTCGTGTGTGCGTCCATCCGTCCGTAAACTTTTACTTTAAAAATCTTCTCCTCATAAAGTACTGGATGGATTCCAATCAAATTTCTCAGGAATGTTCCTTGTCAGACTGCCCGACCTGCGCAGACTGATCAGCGTTGAAAATTTTCGAAAGTGATAAGTTTTCTGAATCTAGAATTTCAATTCTCTCTACCTACATGATTATTTCTGAAATCCACCTTCTAGTTGATCTGTGCTGATGAATCCAATCGTTTTTATACGCCCGTCGAAGACGGGACGTATTATGGGATCACCCGTGGCGTCCGGGTGTCCGGGCGTCCGGCGGCGTCCACTTCTTTGTCCGGAGCATAACTCTGTCACTTGAAGTCCAATGGACTTCAATCTTGGCAATTGTATTCTTCACATCATTGCGGAGTGCAGTGCACAAGAACCATAACTCTACCTGGCCTATTTTTTGAGTTATTGCCCTTTGTTGTTTTTCAGACTTGAATCTTGTCCGGAGTATATCTCTTAAAGTATAATGGCTAGGATCATGAAACTTCATGGGTGTATAGATCTCACAAAGGGGGAGTGCAGTGCACAAGAACTATAACTCTACCTGGCCTATTTTTTGAGTTATTGCCCTTTGTTGTTTTTCAGACTTGAATCTTGTCTGGAGTATATCTCTTAAAGTATAATAGCTAGGATCATGAAACTTCATGGGTGTATAGATCTCACCAAGGGGGAGTGCTTTGCACAAGAACCATAACTCTACCTGGCCTATTTTTGAGTTATTGCCCTTTGTTGTTTTTCAGACTTGAATCTTGTCTGGAGTATATCTCTTAAAGTATAATAGCTAGGATCATGAAACTTCATGGGTGTATAGATCTCACTAAGGGGGAGTGCTTTGCACAAGAACCATAACTCTACCTGGCCTATTTTTTGAGTTATTGCCCTTTGTTGTTTTTCAGACTTGAATCTTGTCCGGAGTATATCTCTTAAAGTATAATAGCTACCTGGCCTATTTTTTGAGTTATTGCTCTTTGTTGTTTTTCAGACTTGAATCTTGTCCGGAGTATATCTGTAAAAGTATAATAGCTAGGATCATGAAACTTCATGGGTGCAAAAAATATTCATTCATAATAACCTCAGTTCTATTCAAACCCCCAGTTAATACTAAGCAGTGTGACGGGCGTATCTTGTGACAATTTGGCACCTTGTTCCAAATATTTATTCTTCAGAGTTCCCAGATGGTCCCTTTTTGTGTGACATGTCATATATAGAGGATATTGAATGAGTGGTCATTAAATACAGAATTTATTAAACGAGTCATCTATATAAAGATAAAAATGAGGCTGTGCCGAGTTTTTATCTGTTTTAGATGACAAGTTTAATAAATTCGGTATTTTATGAACACAAATTTGATATTCTAATTATAATATGACCTGAATTTTCGCAAAAAATCGTCAAATTCTTGAAATTCGACATTTCAATTTTCCGCGAAACTTATAACGCCATTTAAAACTGACGTCACAATACATGAATTATGACGTCATTTAATAGTTATTCCACTAGTGTAATAACACCTTTATAATATCAAAAATATTCAACGGGTTTATTTCACTCCCGCAACGTCGGTCATATTATAAATACATGTCCCTCTTGTAAATAAAGCTTCTTTACATATGTTTATTGCTTCCTTTAAAACAGAATGTGATTGTTTGAAATTGAAAGCTGTGTAGTTTGAAATTTAAATGCTGTTGAGAGATTAGTTTTATGTTTTTTCTTTCTTTGTCATCACATTGACAGTGACCTTTAGCCAAAGTTTGTGCTCAAGATGAGCTTTTGTGATAACCATGTCAGTCTTTGCTGCTTCTATAAAGATCTTCCAGTAGGAGGAAGGTTCATAGTGTTTAGCTCTTTGAAATTTGAGGTACAGTCAGCTCTAATTTCATTATACACCCGAAGGGTCGTATTATGTTATGGCCTCGGTCGTCCGTCCATCCGTCCGTCTGTCCGTCCGTTAGCAATTTTTTGTGTGCGCGACTCCTCCTAAACTATCAATGGGAATAAGCTGAAACTACACACAAGTACTCCCTATGGTGTCTAGTTGTGCATAAGACCTTTGAAATTCAAATCGCTCCAGTCGTTCCTGAGAAATCTTGAATTATCTGCCCTTGAATATAACAAAAATCACTGTTTTTTGTGTGCGCAACTCCTCCTAAACTATCAATGGGAATAAGCTGAAACTAGACACAATTACTCCCTATGATGTCAAGTTGTGCATAAGACCTTTGAAATTCAAATCGCTCCAGTCATTCCTGAGAAATCTTGAATTATCTGCCCTTGAATATAACAAAAATCACTGTTTTTGTGTGCGCAACTCCTCCTAAACTTTCAATGGGAATAAGCTGAAACTACACACATTTACTTCCTATGATGTCTAGTTGTGCATAAGACCTTTGAAATACAAATCGCTCCAGTCAATCCTGAGAAATCTTGAATTATCTGCCCTTGAATTAAACGAAAATCACTGTATTTTGTGTGCAACTCCTCCTTAACTTTTAATTGAAATGAGCTGAAACTAGACACAATTACTCTCTGATGTATAGTTTTGCATAAAACTTTTCAAGTCAAAATGCTCCAGTTATTCTAGAGTTATCTTGGATTATCTGCCCTTGAGTTGATGAAAAACAAAATTTCTTGTCAGCTCATTTTCTCCTACATTATGGATGGGAATGAAAGGAAACTTGCCATAATGACTCTGTAGGTTGTCTTTTTGTGCTTAGGACTAAATACATTTTCATATTTAAATGTTTTGGCACCAGTTGTCTGTCTGTTTGCAATATTTTTAGCTATCATTCAAGCTCACATTACTGACAAGCCAAGGTTACTGACAAGCCCCTTCGGGCGTATATGCGCCGCTCTGCGAAGCTCTTGTTTCCAATAGCATTCAATATAGCCACATATTTATTTACTGACACTATTCAAAAATTATTCTCGATAAGATAAAAAAGGGTGTTACTGGCTGTTGTGTAAACAAAAAAATATCCCATATTTTGAAATATTAACCCTTGCCATGCTGAATAAATTTGGGTTCAAAATTTTCATCAAATCAAAGGGCTAAAAGCACTGAAAGTACCAACTGTAGCTCAATTTTACTTTGAAAAACTAAATCTATTGACAATTCTGGTTTGAAATTGAGAAACAGGTGGTGTAGACTAACATCAGACTGCACATATGTGCAGGCTGATGTTTGTCTATAGCTCCTGCCAAAGCAGAAATATCCCGGGTTCAGCATGACAAGGGTTAAAAAAATATTTTTCTCTGGACCTACAGGTCAGATTTGGGACAAACTTCACAGAATTGTTCTTGGAACATGCTCTTTTAAATTTCTTCACGAATCTTCCTGATTGGGCTACATACACAGGTTCTTTGGACAGTTGAGTCGCAAAACAAATGGTGCTTTCATGGTGAAATATAAAAAAAAGTTTTTCTTCTCTAATTGAAGTGCTTAACAAGAGTTGTTTACTAATTAGAAGGTTGAATAATATCAATTGAGGCTCACTGAATTGTATATAAATAGTTTGAAAATGGTCAAAACCTTCAAACTTTGAAAAAAAAAAAAACAAAAAAAAAAACATCAATGAGGGTTTACTGAAGTTTTCAAAAATTGGATTGAAAATGCTGAAAACTTTCAATTTCAGATTTATGTATCTTAATTCTTGTCATTGCATCTAGAAATGTGAATTTGCAAAGAAATGTATTTGTAAATTATATGATTGATTAAAGTTCTTTGATAATTAGGAGGCAAATTAAATCAAAGGGGTTGAAAACATGTAAAAATCTCTTATTTGTTGGCTTGTCATGAGTGGTACCTCTGAGTGTTACCAAGGCAACTAGACATATACATTGCAAAGCATTTACATGTTTTATTATTCTTTATTAGATTACATTTATTATTTAGGAGCAATTGTACATCAATTGACATTTACTGAAGTTATAGCAAACTTGATTGAAAACGGGTCAAAATCTCTAATTTTGATGTTTTGTCTTCAAGGATACCTTAGTTGTTGCCATGGCAACAATTTATCAGTAAATGCAAAGGTTTTAAAAAGTTTTTATAAAAAATGCTTAACATCAAATGGGGCTTTCTGAAGTTATTTCGTACTGGATTGACAGGAGACCAAAGTCTCAAATTTTGGTGAATTGACTTCTGTTGTATCTTGAGTATTGCCATGGCAACTTGACATTTGAAATTGCAAAGCATTTCATTATGGTAAAAGTAGTTCATAGGAAAAGTATAGTTCCTGAAAGACAGGGCAGTTTTGAGTGTAAAACAGCTGTATTTGCAATTTCTTTTTTAATAGTGTGGTAATTGTACATCTATTCTGCTATCTCAAAGCGTGATTTATGCTATATTTTCAGGTCTTCCTATTTGTGATGGTGCACAAAAATGGGAGGTGTGATACAGCGACAAGTGATTTTCACAGTTGAAAATCAGACAGTGCCTTTTGTTAGCGTGGTGTATTTTGAAAACTTATCTCAAATGATGTACAATTTCTGTGCTTATTGGGAAGCTCTCAGATAAACAAAACAGCGGCAGATAGACTAAATATTTTAGTGTGTCATACCTGAGGATTCAACACTTTGGACATAAACAGTGTTTTTAGCTCCACTGACTGACAGGTCAGCAGGCTATTGTCATGGCGGGGTGTTTGTTGTCCGTGCATCTCTGTGTTTGTGCGTGCGTCCGTCCGTCCATAAACTTTTACTTTAAAAATCTTCTCGTCACAAAGTACTGGATGGATTACAATCAAATTTCACATGAATGTTCCTTGGGTGACCCTCTATCAGATTCCTTCAAAGAATTTTAATCGGTTGAAAATCAAGGCTGTAGTAGGCGTGACTAATTTCCATATATGGTAAAAGGTGGCTTTTCTCAGAAACTAATTGATGGATATAAACCAAATTCACATGAATTATCCTTGAGTGACCCTCTATCAATCTACAAAAAATCATAGTGATCAGATGAAAAATGTGTATTTTATGGGCAGAGGCCACTTCTCTATACATGTTATATAGTAGAAACTTTGAAAATCATTTTCTCAGAACCTAACAAATGGATAACATCCAAATTTCATTGGAATAATTCTTTAGTGATCCTTTACAAGTCTGTAAAAAATCATTGTGATCAGATGAAAAGTGTGTATTTTATGGGCAGAGGCCACTTCTCTATTATATGTTATATAGTAGAAACCTTGAAAATCATTTTCTCAGAACCTAACAAATGGATAACATCCAAATTTCATTGGAATGATTCTTTAGTGATCCTTTACAAGTCTGTAAAAAATCATTGTGATCAGATGAAAAGTGTGTTTTTATGGGCAGAGGCCACTTCTCTATTATATGTTATATAGTAGAAACTTTGAAAATCATTTTCTCAGAACCTAACAAATGGATAACATCCAAATTTCATTGGAATGATTCTTAAGTGATCCTTTACAAGTCTGTAAAAATATATTGTGATCAGATGAAAAATAAATGTTTTATGGGCGGAGGTCATTTCTCTAAATGTTATAAAGTGAAAACTTTGAAAATCATTTTCTCAGAATGTAACTGATTGATATCAAAAGAACCGAACTGGAATGTTTCTTCAGTGATCCTTTATTAGTCCACAAAAAAATTATTGTGATTGGATGGAAAATATGTCTATTATTATCAGAGGTCATTTCTTATGATATGTTATATGGTGTATTATCCGATATAGGGTAAAATAAACTTTCTTCAAAGTTAAACAGATAGATTTCAACCAAATATCATGGGAATTTTATTTCTGTGAAGTTGTATCTGGCTGCAAAAAATATTTGATTAGATGAACAGCATGTTTTTATTGGCAGAGGACTTTTCAACATATAAAGTGAATATTTGATCACCCTTTTGGTATTCCCTAAATGATGAATTTTTTTAGGGTCATTATATTTAATAGGTGTAAAGATTGTTGGTTAGAAGGAACATACATTTTATTTGAATCCAAATGTGTAGATACCCCCCGATTTTTTGGTCAGTTCAGTTAAAAGAAGGGTGACTCTGGACAAAGAGGACAAGTGGTGTAAAGTGGCCTACTGATGTTCAGAGTGGGAAAGAAAGAGCTGAGTTGACTGCACTCTAAGTCATTTGGCAGAATAAATATATTGGGTTTAATATATTACTTCTTATTATCATTAGTATGAATTTTGTTTTGATGACAAACAATTATTGTGAAGTAACACCCTTATAGTGGTGTTTAATGAAAAGCAGAAAGATTTAAAAACAAAATTTTGTTGATAAAGTACCAGTATATTGTGCAGTAACATTCTGTTGGTTTTGAAATTTTTACTTTTGGATTTCAAACAAATTTCACTGGAATGATCCTTATTTTATACAGCCTTAACATCCTCTAATAATCATTATCAGGATATTCAGGCCTGTGGAGCGAGTCAGGCTCTCAAGCTTCTAGTTATATAGCACAAAGAAGGCCAAAATTGGGTGGGGTCTGACCACATACAGAGAAATATAAGTTCCCTGCTATTTCTTGTAAACCTTTGGCTGGATTTAATTGAAGCTTTGTGGAAAGCTTCACTTCAAAAAGGAGATGCACATATTGTCTAGGTTACCCATTTTGACTTTTGCATTTATAGTTACTGCCCCTGATTGATGAAGTCATATCAGAGGAAGTTTTAGGAATTATATATGTCAAGGCCCTGTAGAGTAATCCTCCAAGCCAAATCTGTTGAACTTAAAGTCAAAATAAAATACATTAGCATATTACTTATCGTTCATCTTCACTCTAAAATCTAACACTATTTGAATGTTGAAAAAATGCCTATCAGCCATTTTTTTTCTTTTTTTTTTTTTAAAAAATTATAATAAAACTTGAGCATTGACCATATCTTTTGAATAGTCTAGATCATTTTTCAAGGTCAAATCTTTGTAGTTTAAACTAATATCATAACTTTTGATTGGTAAGTCAAAGAGCCTTGAAATTTCACATGTGCTTTGCTTGTGACCGTCATATTCATAACACTATCAAGGTCATTGATCAAGATTAAGGTCATTTGGTGAAAGTCACTCATTTTTAGCTCACCTGAGCACAAAGTGCTCAAGGTGAGCTATTGGGATTGTAGAATGTCCGTCGTCCGTCGTCAGTCGTGCGTCGTGCGTCGTCCATCGTCCACAATTTCTTTAAACATCTTCTCCTCCTAAACCAGTGGGCCAATCTTGATGAAACTTGGCAGGGATGTTCCTTGGGTCAAGCTCTACCAAAGTTGTTCAAATAAATGAAATCCATCCTTAACTTTCCCTTTACCCTTAACAAAAAGGGTGAAAAAATGAAAATCTTTAAAAATCTTCTTCTCTGAAACCAGAAGGCAGACAGCTTTCATATTTGGTATGTAGCATCATCTAGTGGACCTCTACCAAGTTTGTTCATATCAAGACCCTGGGGTCATATTTGGGCTTTGCCCGGGCCCAACCCTTTTTACATAGAATCAAAGAGCGAAAATCTTTAAAAATCTTCTTCTCTGTAACCAGATGGCAGACAGCTTAAATATTTGATGTGTAGCATCACCTAGTGGGCCTCTACCAAGTTTGTTCATAACAAGACCCTTGGGTCATATTTGGGCTTTGCACGGGTGTATCCCTTTATCTCTAATGAGCACGAAGGGTAAAAAAATGAAAATCTTCAAAAATCTTTTTCTCTGAAACCAGAAGACAGACAGCTTTCATATTTGGTATGTAGCATCATCTAGTGGACCATTACCAAGTTTGTTCATATCAAGACCCTGGGGTCATGTTTGGGCTTTGCCCGGGCCCAACCCTTTTTACATAGAATCAAAGAGCGAAAATCTTTAAAAATCTTCTTCTCTGTAACCAGATGGCAGACAGCTTTTAATATTTGGTGTGTAGCATCACCTAGTGGGCCTCTACCAAGTTTGTTCATATCAAGACCCTTGGGTCATATTTGGGCTTTGCACGGGTGCATCCCTTTATCTCTAATGAGCACGAAGGGTAAAAAAATGAAAATCTTTAAAAATCTTCTTCTATGAAACCAAAAGGCAGACAGCTTTCATATTTGGTATGTAGCATCATCTAGTGGACCATTACCAAGTTTGTTCATATCAAGACCCTAGGATCATATTTGGGCTTTGCCCGGGCGCAACCCTTTTTTACATAGAATCAAAGAGCGAAAATCTTTTAAAATCTTCTTTAATTAATCGAAACCAGAGGGCACACTGCTTCCATTTTCGGTATGTAGCATCATCTTGTTGGCCCCTACCAAGTTTGTTCATATCAAGACCCTTGGGTCATATTTGGGCTCCACCCGGGGGCATCCCTTTCAGCTCATCTGAGCACGATGGGTGAAAATGGGAAAACCTTCAAGAATCTTCTTCTCTGAAACCAGAAGGCAGACAGCTTTCATATTTAGAATGTAGCATCATCTTATGGACCTCTTCCAAGTTTGTTCATGTCAAGACCCTGGGGTCACTTTTTGGGTCCACCCGGGTGCATCCCTTTTTACATAGAATCAAAGAGCAAATAGGCATATCTGTCTTGCTCTTTGCTGAAAACGTTCCATGGTATTGATCTTAGGCAATAATCTTCTTTTTGACATCTGCCTATCTAATTAATGTGTTGTCCCAGGGGTCAAAGAGACTCAGGTGAGCGATCTAGGACCATCTTGGTCCTCTTGTTAAGATAAAAACTTCACAATTTGCTTTATTTTTTGATTGGTCAAGACAGTAACTGTTGAAAATTGGTAAAAAGCAGCATTTTTAGCTATGCTGTTTTTTGAGGTTTTGCTATAGCCCTTGCAAAAACTTTGACATTTTGTGATATCTCTGGTTCTACGGAAGGCATCCAACTAAAACTTGGCAAACATGTTCACCACCAAAAGAGCAACCTTTAATATCAAGGGAGATAACTTCAGAAGCATTTTTTGCAATTATGCCCCTTTTTTAATTAGTTTTTTTCACCATCCAGCACTTAACAGCTGGGTGTAGGCACTCGTTGGCTGTGCTTTTGTAAGCTTTGGTCGGTAGAGCTATAGCAATACTTGTTTACTGTTCAACTTTTGCTTGTTAACTTTCAAGTCCACAGTTTTCCTCTTATTCTTGAAATTGCTCAGGATGATCCTCTTATTCTTGAAATTGCTCAGGATGATCATACCATTACAAGGATGATTCCTTTTAACAAGAGGACCATCATGGTCCTAGATCACTCACCTGAGTCTCTTTGACCCCTGGGACATCACATTAATTAAATAGGCAGATGTCAACAAGGAGATGATTTCTACATAAGATCAATACCATGAAATGTTTTCAGCCAAGAGCAAGAAAAATATGCCTTTTAATTCTTTGATTCCATATAAAAAGGGATGCTCCTTGATGGAGCCCAAATGTGACCCCAGGGTCTTGATATGAACAAACTTGGTAGAGGTCAACTAGATGATGCTACATATCAAATATGAAAGCTGTCTGCCTATTGGTTTCAGAGAAGAAGATTTTTGAAGATTTTCCTATTTTCACACTTTTTGTTAAGGGTAAAGGGAAAGCTAATGGTTGATTTCATTTATTTGAACAACTTTGGTAGAGCTTGACCTAAGGAACATCCCTGCCATGTTTCATCAAGATTAACACATTCATGTGAATCTTTCACAGAATATTCCATTTCAAGTGACTATGTGAAATTGTGGCAGTTTAGTTATATAAGGTGTCTTTATGTATACTTATTGTTAACACAACTCCTTCAATTAAACATAGATTTTCGCGAAAACTTTTTTTCATCATGTGACCAATGCCATAGTTTTATTCAGTATTTATATTGGCGATATACTCACTTGGTAACACAACTCCTCTTTTTTTATATATAAACTATTGGCATAAAGTTAAGCATATCATATTTGGGATTACCCGTGTAATATGTGAAACTGAACAAGAGCAACGCTGAGCGTGGCATTATACGCCCGAAGCTCAGAAATAAATGGGTGATGTTTTGAACTTTTTATTGATCCTTAGGATGTATTTTCTAGCTAACACTACAGTACTACTAAAATATTCACAAATTCAATCAGATTGAGATAATGTAATCAAACACCCTAGCTATGAGTTCTACATACATGTCAAGTTTCAACATCATAGTCCTTGTATTTTGAAAGTTAAGGACCGGACACGAATTTGCAAACTGAATCAGACAAAGGGCAATAACTCAAAAATTATAAATGGTAGAGTAAGGGTTATTGTGCTCTGCACATCCTAGTTATGAGATCTATACACCTGTGAAGTTTCAAGACCATAGGCCTTATAGTTTCAAAGTTATGGACCAGACTCGAATTTGCTAGCTGAATCAAACAAAGGGCAATAACTCAAAAATTACAAATGGTAGAGTTGTGGTTCTTGCGCTCTGCACACCCTAGCTATGAGATCGATACATCTGTGAAGTTTCAAGACCATAGGCCTTATAGTTTGAAAGTGATGGGCCGGACACGAATTTGCTAACGGACAGACATACGGACGATGCAGGCGATAACATAATACGACCCTTCGTGCGTATAAAAATCTGTAACCAATCTTATGTGACCAAACTTAAATTACAATTTATTTCAACACTAGACGAGTAGCTATACTACTCAAAGTTTGCTAAGTACCAAACTTTTTCGCTGTCCTACAGGAGCTGATTTTTAAAGAAAAAACAACAACAACAACAAAAAAAATTCGTGTTCGTGTTTAAAATTGCACAATGATGTAGGCCTATTGACAAGATATCTAATGTATACACTACCAAATCTGAAAGGCGATTTTCTCTCGAGACTCGTGCAAAGTGATGAACCCCGGTTTCTTACCCGTCTTTCCTCATTTTCTACATGGACAGGTTTCGTGTAGATGCTTAGTTTCTGTTTTTCAGTACTTTAAAGTCGTTACTCATTGCTAATCCAAATGTCAGACGCACAATCTGTCGAACAATTGTGGCGTGCTGTAGGTATGGTGGAGCAAGGGGCTTCCAACCGTGATGTTGGCATGGTACTAGGGGTGCACATACTGTTGTAACCAGAGCTTCGGCACGATACCAACAGTATGGCACACCTGTAAAGAGACATAGTGGAGGTAAGAGTAGAGATACCTCCGTCACAGAAGACCGTTTTTTGGTAATCCAAGACCGAAGGAACAGGTTTGCTACAGCAACGCAGCTACGTTTCGACCTTCAAAACGCCTCGGGAGTGCGGGTTTGACTGACAAACCATATGAACACGACTGCATGAGCACAACCTGGGGTCAAGAAGACCATGTATTCGTATTCCTCTGTCCCGAGTTCATTGTCGGCACTGGTTAGTATGGGCATTGGATCACGTTTGCGGGCGCAAAAGACGCTGGCGCCCCGTGCTATTTGCGGATGAGTCCAGGTATTGCCTGGACTATACTGATAGGCGGGCTAGGGTGTGGAGAAGGCCAGGGGGGAGTTTCATGCAGCAAACATTGTTGAGCACAATCGTTATAGGGGTGGGTCTATTATGGTTTGTGGTAGCATCGGCTGGGATGGTCGGACTGATCTTGTTATTTTAGAAAGAGGTACTCTGACAGCTCGAAGGTACATTTATGAAATCCTCAATACCCACGTAAGATTTTACGCTGATACTATTGGTGGTGGATTCATTTTAATGGATGATAATGCCCGTCCACACACGGCCCGTATAGTCCAAGAGTATCGCCAAGAAGAGGGCATTCAACGTCTGGACTGGCCGGCTCGCTCACCGGACTTAAATCCGATAGAGCATAAGTAGAATGAGCTACAGGTCCGAGTTTTGGCTCGCCAGGTCCAGCCAAGGACACTCCAGAAGCTCGGCCAGATCCTTAGAGAAGAATGGTCTGTTATTCCCCAAAGAGTATTCCAGAACTTAATTAGGAGTATGGAGGGCGCTGTCAGGCTGTTATTGACAGTGCCGGCTCTCATACTCGTTATTGAACGAAATGCAATTGAAAGAACACCTTTTATGGTCAATATCGTTTTTTTTCAATTTTGAAGAAAACAGACCAATTTCTAGGGTCTCCATGTTTGGTCTACATTTAAAGTTTTCTTATCATTATAAAGCTTTATTTTCTTCTTAAAATTTGACAAACTGATTACAATTGACCATTTTCTAACATTTTTTCCTTAAATTATAGTATAAAAAAAGTTTTGGTGCTTAGCAAACTTTGAGTAGTATATTTTTCATCTGATCTAAATATTTTTTGTACTGATAGAAGATCACTCAAGCATCATTCCAGTAAAATTTGGTTGAAATCCATCTGTTAGAGACCGAAAAAAGTCACACATTACCATAAACGGAAATTAACCACGCCCGTTAAGCCCTTTGCTACATACCAAATATGACGGCTGTCTACATTCTGGTTTCAGAGAAGAAGATTTTTGCTCTTTGATTCTATACAAAAAAGGATGTGCCCAGGTGGAGCCCAAATGTGACCTCATGGTCTTGATATGAACAAACTTGGTAGAGTTCTACTAGAGGATTCTTCATACTGAATATGGTAGCTGTCAGCCATCTGGTTTCAGGGATGAAGATTTTCCTATAGTCACCCTTCGTACTCAGTTGAGCTTAAAGGGGATACGGCGGCTCTTGTGTTATGTTCGCCAGATTTCACAATATCAGTCTCCAATTCAATACTGATGAATAAACAACCGACGGCTTCACAAATGCACACCCTACAAAATAATGCATGGACTTACTTCAATGAAAAATAAATTAGTGGTGTCTGTGGTCTAGAGGTAGAGCGTCGGCCTCTTGACCCAAAGGTCCCGAGTTCCATTCCCGGGAGCGGCTATCGATCTTGGTTCTGCCACCTGCCCACACGTTCGGCGCGAGTACTGGCGTTTTCCATGAAGCAGAATCGAGAGAGATTAATCTTAAGTTGTAAGAACTTGTTTCCCAATCGATTTAAAATAAATAGGTTTAAATCAATAAATCGGAATATGAAGTTAAGCCCGAAATCTTATTCTAATTATTTCCAGGAATTTTTTTTAAATCGGTGGTTCGTAATCACATTGGAACGCATCTAGGCTACATGACTTAGCGTATTCCTCTTAGGCCAAGCAACAATATTAATGACATTGATCCGTATTAAAGTTGGCCATTTTTATTCTTATTCCACAAGTAGAGGTTGGTCAATCAGCACCACTCTTGTCAAAGGCCTATTCGTCTACATTGTAAACATAGGCGTTACTGGGATTTTGAAATTTATACGCACTCAGAAGGCGACCACCAAAGAAAATATCTGATAAAGGCGATATTCGGACCGTGACAAAAGATAAATGTCATTCGTCCGCTCCCCTTTTAATGATATGAGCCTTAGTGAATAATCTAAACATCGAAACTACTACTTAAATAAGCTGTAGTTTCGATGTTATGATCATTCATCGAAAAAAAAAATTCAAAAGAGGATTCATTTCTTTTACGCACTTGCATGGTTGAACTAGATATGATAAAAAAGATCAAAGCAGAAAAAGCTTGAAAAAAAAGTCTGCTTTAATTTAGGACGTTTAATAATTCCCATTGGTCATATTCGCCTTTGCGAAAAATGTAAATTTCTCATAGTGTACAAAATCAATAAAATATGAAATAATTACCAAAAGTTTGATATAGAGATATGGACATAGATAATGTTTTCTTGCATAAAAAGAGTTCCTTGAATGTTTAAATGTTCCTTTAAACGCCTTTTCTATAACCAAAAGTCATATTCGCTCTTAGCTTCGCCCGGAAATGTCATATTCATATTTTTAGTCATATTGAAGAAAATAACATAATTGATAATCAGTGATTCTGAGAAAGTTTAATTTAAATCTGTGTACTGGGAGTTGCGATAACATAGAACTTTATATCATAAAGGCCCCTTTTTCTGCGACATGGCATTATACCACCAAGCAGCTTTAATACAAGCATGGCGAAATAATGATGAACACTCTTAAAAGCTTCAGGAAAAAAACATCAATAAATGTAGGAGTCAGTTTGTTAACATGAGTTGTCCGTTTACAACGTAGCTTGCCTAAATTTCTGCTTGTCACAAACAGCATTTCACCAACGATCAAAGTTCAAGCACCCATTTTGTACGTTAAAACCATCATCCAAATTATATCAGTTTGATTTAGAATCAAGAAAGTAATATAAGTAATAGTTATAGTTCATTTCTGACAATTTACGCGATATAACCTTGGCGGAGCGTCAGCGGAGTGCAAGGTTATATGCGTGAATTGTCAGACTATCAACTATTACCGATCGCCCTTATTTTTCAGCCAATGGTCGACCGCTAATTCATTTGAAATTCAAAAATTATATCGCATAACCTGACAATCTGGTCGAATAAGTGTGCTACGTGACTTTATGTCATCATGGGCGGAGACTTTAGAACAAACCAGACAGTGACGTCATATCTTGTCTGGTGAACGGGCTCGAAGGACCCTTTACTTGTAATCGAGCATACGAAAACGCTTATTGAATA
The DNA here is from genome assembly GCA_948146395.1 of Fragum whitleyi. NCBI lineage: Eukaryota > Metazoa > Mollusca > Bivalvia > Cardiida > Cardiidae > Fragum > Fragum whitleyi. The sequence continues at coordinate 29,739,596 of OX411548.1, read as the reverse complement.
AACTATTTCTGTGGGTATTCAACAAATCTTACATTCAAATGATAAACATTTTTTTAATTGAATATACATGTAGTTGTCAACTAATAGGGGGGGGGGGGAATAAAGTTTTTAACTGATTCTGATTTTAGAATTTAGTCAAATCGAACCTTCATGTAACACCTTTTTAAGTTGACATAAAAAAGACGACAGAGTTGAAATGATCTAGAATCTAACTTCTTGTTTTAATATGAATACTTTTTATTTTTCAATGCCCGCTACCCCTCTCTATGCTTTGTTTAACATATTTATTTATGACGGGTTACGCTAAAATTGCCATACATTCGTTTCATGGATAATCACTGTGATGTATTTAGGTTTGGTGATATAAAAGGGTACATACAGGCTAAAACATTGAAGCAGAACGATAAACTCGGATATTCGTCTTATTCTAGGTATTGAAAATAGCTTAAATTACTTTTGAACATTTTAGACCCAGGAAAGCTGACTAGTCTCGAAAATATACGAGACCCATTTGAAGGTAACGTTTCATTTGGGTATCAAAACTTACCCCGCGTTCAAAACGAAAACATTAGCGAAAAGTTGCTCCGCTTTAAACGTGCAAAGCCGGCTTCAAATCATCATCGCTCGCAAACGTTTTTGTAACCTGTAAAGGGGGCTAAAAAACTACGGCTTCCGACGAGTCATTTTTAATTGCCCGATAAACTGCTTGCTGCAATCATGATTGAAAATGAATATCAAGCGGTACGTAACTCGTACTTTCTCACAAATATAATCCTCATAGATGGGCATACGTCCGCGAATAGATTGCTAAATAGAATATAAAATACATATTTATAGTTGCAACCACAAGGTATTCATCGCCAAACGCGACTAAAGGGTGATTATTCGATTGAAGCCGTCTCGCCAAATGACGAAATACAAATGAAAGCTAGATGATGATTAAATTCGCCCCTCCCCTTTTTGTTTGCGGAGATTTGATTGAATAATGTATGACGCAACAAGATTGACTGACATCATTGATTGACGTATAACTCACTGGAGCTTGAGTTATTGGGTGAAAAATTAAGCCGATCGGTAAAACAGTTATAGTTCATATTCTGACAATTTACGCGTATAACCTTGCGCTCCGCTAACGCTCCGCTTAGGTTATATCGCGTAAATTATCAGAAATGAACTATATCTATTACTTACTAGTAATAGATATAGTTCATTTCTGATAATTTACGCGATATAACCTAAGCGGAGCGCAAGGTTATACGCGTAAATTGTCAGAATATGAACTATAACTGTTTTACCGATCGACTTATTTTTTCGTCAAATAACGCCAGGTCAAATGATCTGCGCGTCAATCAATGATGTCAGTCATTTATGTTGCGTCATACATTCTTCAATCAAATCGAGGAAAACAAAAAGTGGGAGGAGCGAACTTAATTTCCATTGGGTTTCTGTACTTATTTTGTCATTTGGCGAGACAAAATCAGTTGAGAACGTTCGGTGAACACAACCTCGTTGTTGATGCTAGTGGGTTTTGTATTCTTTTTAGTTAGTTTTTGCGTACATAATGCCTCCCTTTTGGGATTTTGTATCGCATATTTAGCCGCGCTGTGATAGCGAGTCGGACTATCATTCCCGGGTTCGATCCCTGACAAGTTGTCTTCAAACTATGGGTCGGTAATCGTGAACCTATGTTTGATAGAAGCTGGAGGCTAGGAAAGGGATGGTTTTGGTTTCCCATCGATACGCAACAGTTAAACGGGTCACGTTGGCTTTCGATATTGGTCAGCTATCATAGGCCTAACATGCTTTGAATCACTTTCTTTCTGCAAATATTTTATCCCTAGAATCCTTGAAGAAGATCTAGTCATTTTATAATTTTCTACAATTGTTTTGCATACATGTACCTTTCATAGGACATTTGATTGCAATTACGTTAAGATGCAGACCTTGAGATCTACTAAATTAAAATGCCGTTCAAAAGACACAGAGTATTCATTTTAAAAAGGAAGTGAGATATAATATCGTTTCAACCCAGTCGTCCTTTTTTGTGTCAATGTGAAAATGTGGAGTACAGAAAGTTTGGTTCGAGCAAATTCGTCGATGTCATTCTTATTGCTACATACACCATGTAGTTTAATATCTTATTTTCAGAATCATTGATTTATCAGCTAAATCTTTTTTTTAATAAACACACAGACAAATTATTCAAGAATGTTCTCCTTTTATTGAGTAATTGTGTACAAGCAAAATTCCAAAAACATTCACAAAACTTTTTTTTTAATAAATACTCGATTTCAAGTTAAGGGTCTTTCGAGACATTTTATTAGATACGGTTATGACGTCACCGTCTGGCTGTGAATGTAGTCCCCGCCCTTTATGACCTTAAGTCACGTAGCTGACTTATTTGATCAGATCGTCAGGTTATGGGATATATTTTTTGAATTTCAAACGAAATAGCGGCCTTTCATTGGAGGAAAAAATAGGGCGATCGGTAAACTGTTTTACCGATCGGCTTATTTTTTCATAGAATAATGCTAGGTCACTGAATGAGTTGCGCGTCAATCAATGATGTCATTCATTGTTGGTGCGTCATACACTCTTCAATCAAAACGAGGTAAACAAAAAGTGGGAGGAGCGAATTAATTCACCGTCGGGTTTCTGTAAACATTCTATCATTTAAAGCGAGACAAATTCAGTTGAGAACATTAGGTAGGCCTAATTTATCACTCGGGGTTGAAACATGGATTTTGTATTCTATTTAGTAAGCTTTTCGCGAACATCATGCCTCTCTTTTATAGGGATTTTGTATTTTTGTAGAAAAACAGTAAATATGGCATATTCAGCCGCGCAGTTGGTAGCGCGGCGGACTTTCATTTCTAAAGGTCCTGGGTTTGATTCCCCGACGGCGGCACTAATCCTTTGCGACTATTTTTTCTCCCACCAATGGGTCGATAGCAGCTGGTGGCTTGGAAAAAAAGTATTGGTAGTTCTGGTGTTAGAAATACCAGAAATCCCTTTTAGGTGCCTCGGCCTCTGCGATATAACTGAAAAAAAAATGTTGAAAGCGGAGTCCAACCCCACACAGACAAACAAAACCACCGCATATTCATGGTCAATAATATAATATTTGCAACAAGCAACACAAATAACACATTGAAAAGCTGTAGTTATCAAGTTTTGGTTCCTTACCGAAACTACGTCAAAGTTAAACAAATCACACGAGCTTTCGATATTGGTCAGCTATCAAAGGTGCTTCGAACCGCTTTGTTTTTGCAAATATTTGTTTCCCTAGATTCATTTTAGTAGGCCTATAATTATAAACTGTTCTACAATTATTTTGCCTCCGTGTACCTTTCCAAGTGCTGACTTTTAGTATAGATGTCTTAAGTCATAACCTTTTTCTTCAATCCACCTTTTTGCCTTCGATGTCAACCTTTCACGTGACTCGTCGTAAATGGACCTTACACCTCGATCCACATTTGATTGCATTCTTTCTAAAAAATGGGAATTTTGCAGAATTATTTTATAAAAATGTCGTTAAAAAGATCAAAATTTTGTCGTTAAAAAGATCCAAAGTATTCATTCCAAAAAGGAATTGAGATTTTACATGTTTCAACCCTGTCGTCTTTTCTGCTTTTATCTCAGCTTAAAAATGTGATAGGGAGTGCAGAACGGCTTGTTCAAGTTAACTGGTCGATCTCATTCTTACTTATGTAAACATAATATACATACATGCATACATGAATATTTTACCATCAGAATCAGTTATATATCAGCCTAACCATATCTTGATTAAAATGCATTCAAATTATTCAAGAATTTTTCCTCGTTTAAATGAACAATTTTGTATAACCCTTTCTTCAAAAGAACATTAATTTTTTATAAATACTCGATTCAAGTTAAGGGTCAGTTAAGACATTTTATCAGACAAAATAATGACGTCACTGTCTGGTTTTGAATGTAGTCTCCGCCAATAATGACCTAAATTCACGTAGCTCACATTCGAGAAGATCGTCAGGTTATTGGATATGTTTTTTGAATTTCAAACGAAATAGCGGCCTGTCATTTGCGGAAAAAATAGGGCGATTGGTAAATACATTTTCGTTTCAAGTACTTGTAAAATGTAAGTTAAGGTGAAAGCTTACAGCCAGATGAAGTTACTAATTGAATTTCATTGCATTAAATGAGCTTGATCATTTGATCAGTGCAATTGTCCTAGCTGTAAGCATAAAGAAAATATATGCAAGTTAAAAGCCATGTGCCAGTTACAAAAGTCAAGGTCACAAAATTAAGGGACTTGATCACAGGAGAAAGCCTATCTCACCTGTTGAGTAAGGATATTTAGTATAATAGCCATAGGTATAAGCAATCAGAAAATATAAGCAAGGTTTAAGTTTTTTGTTCAAGTTTTTATAAGTACAACTAGAAAGCCATGAATGGCTTGAGTCGCTCCACAGGCTTGAAATTCTTGTAAAAGCAAATAAATGTTTTGACTTAATTATTAGATATTTGGGGTTCTACTGATATTGAAAATGATTTTCAAAGTTTGAACTATATAACAGAAAGAGAATGACCTCTGCTCGTAATAGACATATTTTTCATCAAATCAAAATGATTTTCGGCTGCATGATAATGGGTCACCCAAAGATCATACCAAAATTTTTTGATTGATATCCATCAGTTACATTCTGAGAAAATGATTTTCATAGTTTCTACTTATTACTTGTTGAGAAATGACCTCCACCCATAAAAGGCATATTTTTCATCCAATCCAAATACACTTCCATACACTGATAAAGGTACACTCAAGGATCATTCCAGTGAAATTTGGTTGATATCCATCTGTAACATTCTGAGAAAATGATTTTCAAAGTTTCCACTATACAACATATAGAGAAATGACCTCCGCCCATAAAATGCATATTTTCCATCTAATCACGATGTTTTTTTGTAAACTGATAAAGGGTCACTCAAGGATCATTCCAATGAAATTTGGTTGATATCCATCAGTTACATTCTGAGAAAATGATTTTCAAAGTTTCCACAATACAACATATATAGAGAAATGACCTCCGCCCATAAAGTGCATATTTTCCATCGGATCACAATGATTTTTTGTAAACTGATAAAGGGTCACTCAAGGATCATTCCAATGAAATTTGGTTGATATCCATCAGTTACATTCTGAGAAAATGATTTTCAAAGTTTCCACAATACAACATATATAGAGAAATGACCTCCGCCCATAAAGTGCATATTTTCCATCGGATCACAATGATTTTTTGTAAACTGATAAAGGGTCACTCAAGGATCATTCCAATAAAATTTGGTTGATATCCATCAGTTACATTCTGAGAAAATGATTTTCAAAGTTTTCACTATACAACATATAGAGAAATGACCTCCGCCCATAAAATGCATATTTTCCATCCGATCACAATGATTTTTTGTAGACTGATAAAGGGTCACCCAAGGATCATTCATGTAAAATTCAATTGGAATCCATTGATTAGAACCTGAGAAAACTCACTTTTTACCATATTTGGAAATTAGCCACGCCCCTTAAATCCATGTTTTTCATTGGATCAAAGTTTCTTGAACAACTTTGAAAGAGGGTCACCCAAGGATCATTCCTGTGAAGTTTGGTTGAAATCCATCAAGCAGTTTCTGAGGAGAAGATTTTTAAAGAAAAGTTTACGACCGCACGCACGCATGCACGGACGGACCGACGCACGACGGACACAACGCCATGACAATAGCCCCAGTGGCTTTCTAAAAATGGTCAAGGTCAAATTGTCAAGGACCTTGGTCTGTGGTGAAAGCATATCATCTAGTGAGTGTGTATATGAAGGAATGATGTCCCTTGGTAAAATACTCAGAAAATATAAGCAATGTTAAAGTTTTTTTATAAAAGTGTTTGGTTAAAGTCCATAAAAGGTCATGGTCAAGTGCTAAATGTTGAGGAGCTTGGTTACCGGTGAAAGACTATCACCTAGTACGTGTGCATATGAAGGGATGATTTCCTTAGGTAAAACATTCAGAAAATATCAGCAAAGTTAAAGTTTTTTGGTTAAAGTTTTTGGTTAAATATTTTTGTGTAAAGTTTTTCCAAGTCCATAAAAGGTCAATGTCAAAATGTCAAGGAGCTTGGTTACTGGTGAAAGCCTACACCTGGTGAGTAGGCATATGAAGGAATGATGGCCCTATGTAAATCGTTCAGAATATATAAACAAGGTTAAAGTTTTTTCGGTTAGAAGAACCGAAGAGTAGTTTCAGAGAAGAAGCTTTTTTTTCTTCATTATATGGGACCATTTTTCAGTTATACGACAGCATGTGGAGCCTATGTCATCCGCCCCATTTTTTACAAACAAATCTGAGAGAGCATGTACCAAGGATTTTTCTTTTGAATATTGAATGATATCTAATCAGTAGTTTCAGAGATTTTTTTAAAGTTCATATGGTACCATTATTCAGAGACACGATAGCCTGTGGAGCCCGCGTTGTCTGCCCTTTCTGAATTTTACTTACAAATCTGAAGCAGCATGTTCTGAACATCATTCCAAAATTAAGTTTGGTTAAATACTGAACAGTTGTTTCAGAAAAGAAGAATTTTTAATAGCAGGGGTCGACACTAACTCCTGAGATTAAGGAGTCAATCAGACTCCTAACACATGAAATCAAGGAGTCCAAGCTCAAAGTAAGGAGTCCAAATAATGGGAGAACATTATGGAAAATAAGAAATTGCTTATTAAAAGCAATTTCTCATTTTCCACAATTTTCTACCAAAGAAGAGTTTTTTTTCAAAACAGTACAGGATACATGCAAATGTTTTCTTCAACAAGCTTTGTAGTGAAATTATATACGGTTTTCGCAAATGTTAGAAAGGACACTGCTCTGTGCATTTGTTTTTCAAAATATTGTAATATGGCCATTGGAGTCGATTGGACTCCTTACTTGCAAATGGAAGGAGTCCAACTGATAAGCAAGGAGTCTCGGACTCCAAGACTCCCCTAGTGTCGAAGCCTGAATATTACATCATATGGGATCATTCTTCAGTGACACGGCATCCTGTAAGCTAATGTCATCAGCCTGATCATAATTTCACAAATAAATCTTAGAGAGCATGTTCTTAGCATCATTCTTGTGAAGTTTGGTTGAATTCTGAAGAGTTGTTTCAGAGAAGAAGATTTTATTAAATTTCATCATACGGGACCATTTTAAAAGGACATGGCAGCCCAGAGCCCATGTTGTTAGCCCGATCTGGGTTTTAAAAACAAATCTGAGAGAGCATGTCGCAAGCATTATTCCTGTGAAGTTTGGTTGAATTTGGCCCAGTAGTTTTAGAGAAGATGTTTAATGAAAAGTTAACAGACAGACGCATACACAGACAGACTCATGACGGACACAAGGCCATGATAATAGCCCCTCTTGACTTTGTCCTGTGGAACTAAAAGTAGCTCACACTTGGACTTTGTGCTCCAGTGAGCAAAAATCAAGGAAAAAGATGTAATATTGTATAAATTGGTTCAATTATGTGAAGTGGCGAAATCACTTCAAACTGTTGGATGTACAGATAGTTGGACAGACAAAGCAGCAGCTTCATGCTCAAACTTTGAGGACATATAATTCTGATTGGTTTAATGTCACTTTCAACATTTTTGCTGTTACATGACAGTAGCTGGTGCACCTACCCATAAATTTCTGTCGTTTTTATGAAAGCACAACCACAACATTTCATCAAGCCACAAGCTGAGCATTCCACTTTATTAGTTATATGGTTTTCTTGCCTCAGGGTATATGGCGATTTATTCCCGGCTGGAAAAAATGATGCCACCAGAGCCGCAGACTAGAATAGCCCCTCTTTTCAACGAATAGTTACGCTAAAAATGTATGGATATAAAAGATGATATAAATTAGTTGTTATTAATAACAGCTTATTTATTCAATCAATTATGCTCATACAGTTATTTAAATTCAAAGTTTGGAAAATTCTCAGTTGAGAATGAGAAAGGTTTTATAACATCAAGATCTGAACTAGTATGATTTCATAATGAGAGTATGGGTGCCTACGCAAGGGCGTAAAGGAAATGATCATCTTTTAGAAAATATCGTTGATAAATGATCTTAACATCGAAACTACAGCTTATTCAAGCTGTAGTTATGATGTTTTGATTATTCACAAACGCTCAAAACGCATAAAAAGGGAGTGGATGGAGGACATTTATCTTTTGTCACAGTTCTCAAATCGCCTTTTCCTATAAAATCTCTAGTTGTCGCCTTCTGAGTGCGTATAAATTCCAAAGTCCTAGATACGCCTATGCCAACACTTGGTTGTAGAGTGCTGGATGGTGGAAAAAAATCAAAGTTGAAAAAGGGGCATAATTTGCACAAAATGCATCTAGAGTTATACCCCTTGATAATATAGGTTGCTATTTTGATAGTGAACATGTATGCTAAATTACAAGTGAATGCCTTCTGTAGAACCAGAGATATCACAAAATGTCAAAGTCACAGTTGACGTGGACACTGACGACACCAAGGCTATACCAATACCTCAGGTTTTCTCCGAAAACAGCCAAGCTAAAAATTCAACAAACAAAATTAACATAATTCATACTTTATTTACATTCATTATTTACAATTCAATCAAGAAATAGACCCTACTCAATCCTTTTTTCAGACGATGCGTCAATACTGCCCTTACAGAAATACAAATTTGCCGCAAACTTATCTGTTTAGCAGCAACTTAACATGTGTTTGCAGCAGAAAATCCATTTGCTGCAAACATTCTGCAAACTCCTTAGATAAAAAAAATAAAACAGAAAGTTTGCAGTAAGTTTGCGAGAACTCATTTTTTCATTAGTTAGATCATGCACTTAGCAGGAAGTTTGCAGGAAGATGAACTTTGAAAAAAAAATCTTTAAGTTTCATCCCAAGTGTAAACAGCTATTTTGAGTCATTGTTAATCCTTCCTAGGCTTATCTAAGTATTTTTTGCTGAAGGCCTACATAAGGCTTTAGCAGACAGTATAGACTAAGATCAGCCTGAATATATGTGCATTCTGATCTAAGCATACACTGTATCTAAGTATGAAAATACTGGTGGAAGAAACTTTACTAAGATTTTTTTCTTATCATATCATCCAGTCCCTTCATTATACCGGTACCTAAAATAGTGTTTACAGCAGCCGAATACTCCATTTTAAACTAATATATATCATTTTCATTGAATATTATTAAAGATATGTGAATTTTTGTGCACATGATCAAAGATGCTAACTGTAAAAAATTCAAAAGCCATCCAAAACATGAAAAAGATACCATCTTGATAAAGTATAAGGTGAATATTAAAATAAAAGGTCAGATCATTCAGCAGAGGTTACCCAGAGGTTCAACACAGAAAACATTGCTATATGGTTAAGGTTATGTACAACAAAGCATAAATAAATATCTCTTATATACAAAAATCATATAGATACTACCTTAAATGTCAAGATACATAGTGAATAAATTACAAATCTGTACAGAAAAATGATTTTCAACGATTTTGATTCCTGGTTTTTTCTCCACCAGTACTAAGACTGCATCCTGTCTTAGCCTGCACCTGCTATCCCACATAGGTCTACAATATTCAACCCATTGGTGAGAGACAAATACAAACACATGTAGTCAGAAAGGATGAGTGCTGCTTGTGTGATGTTTTAGAATGAAAAACATAATCATGCAAAAATAGAAGCAATAATTAACAAAATCTGTGATTTTTTTGAAATAGATTTGGGTAAATATTTTTAAGTAAATAACAAGGATTCAGAAAACTATATTGATGACACTCTTAACACATTACCAGACAACATAATTGTGGAATTGAGTGGTTAGTGCAAATCTATTGTAAGTGCCTATATATCTATAGGCACTTACAATAGTTTTGTGCTAACCCATCAAAAGGGTAAATCCCATCACAAGGGTAAATAAGATTATAAAGATCTTATTTTTCGCATTAAGATCTTATTTTTTGCATTATTGAAGATAGTCAGGCAAAAATAAAGAGCAATAAATGCAAAAAAATCCTGTCTTTTCCTGAGATGAGAATTGGCAAAATAGTTTGGGAGAATAACCCCAATTGGCTTTGCAAAGTGAAGCAATCAAAATTCAATTGAACTATCCAATTTGTTATTTTGGGAGTGGGGGGATTTGAAATGAAATGTGAAAGAAAATAATATTGAATTATAATCAAATACTGGTATGAACTAAAGAAATTGTGCAAACAAAATCTGTAAAATTTTGCCTCAAAATATACAAATTTCATCCCATTCTTGCATTCAAGAAAATGATAATTTTACTCGAGATCGATTGACAATTCATGTCATGAAAAACAAAAGATGAATTTGTATTTTCATGCATGGCAATGCTATCATGAAGATATAGTTTTGTTGGTTACTCAATGAAATATAAAATAATCTTAAACAAACAATTATTCTCAATATATTTTTTTGACTCTGTAACGGACACTCTGGCTGGCAATTACTATAAAAATTTTCGGCCTTCTCCCAGGACCTGCCGCTAGGCAAAAGATATTGGGGATAATTGCTTGTTTCAGATTAAATTATATTCCAATGAGTGAACAACAAGAGCTATTTATCTCAAATAGCAGAGATATGAAATGTCATACAATCTTACTAAAAAAAATCAATAATCTATTTCTTTCATGCAACAATGAGACAAAACATGAATAATTGAAGACAATTTTTGGCAAAAATTTTGAGAATGATTGAGCAAAAAATGTGATCTCTGTGACCATGAATGTAACAAAGCTCATTTTTCCCTAGTAGCAACAGCCATAAGCCCAAAATTCCCCCAAAAACAGCCAAGCTAAAAATTCAACAAACAAAATTAACATAATTCATACTTTATTTACATTCATTATTTACAATTCAATAAAGAGATCGACCCTTCTCAATCCTTTTTTCAGACTATTCGTCAATACTGCCCTTACAGAAATACCAATTTGCCGCAAACTTATCTGTTTAGCAGCAACTTAACATTTGTTTGTGGCAGAAAATCCATTTGCTGCAAACATTCTGCAAACTCCTTAGATAAAAAAATATGTTCCTGCAAACTATTCGCAAACAGGAAGTTTGCGAGAACACATTTTTTCATTAGCTAGATCATGCACTTAGCAGGAAGTTTGCAAGAAGTTTCATCCCAAGTGTAAACAGCTATTTTAGTCATTATTAATCCTTCCTAGGCTTATCTAAGTATTTTCTGCTGAAGGCCTACATAAGGCTTTAGCAGACAGTATAGACTAAGATCAGCCTGAATATATGTGCATTCTGATCTAAGCATACACTGTATCTAAGTATGAAAATACTGGTGGAAGAAACTTTACTAAGAATGTTTTCTTATTATATCATCCAGTCCCTTCATTATACCGGTACCTAAAATAGTGTTTACAGCAGCCGAATACTCCATTTTAAACTAATATATATAATTTTTATTGAACAAAGCTCTTTTTTCCCTAGTAGCAACAGCCATAAGCCCAAAATTCCCCCAAAAATGAATAGGGATATTTCTTATGACCATACAGTGCCCCGGTCATAGCGCATGTAAATGAAAAACATTATCCTGCAAAAATAGAAGCAATAACTAAGAAAACCTGTGATTTTTTTAAAAATAGATTTGGGTAAATATTTTTTAGTAAATAACAAGGAATCAGAAATCTATATTATATACCATGACACTCTTAACACATTACCAGACAACATAATTGTGGATTTAAACAAAAATTGAGTTGTTAGAGCAAATCTATTGTAAGTGCCTATATATCTACAGGCACTTACAATAGTTTTGTGCTAACCCATCAAAAGGGTAATTAAGATTATTAAGATCTTATTTTTCGCATTATTGAAGATAGTCAGGCAAAAATAAAGAGCAATAAATGCAAAAAAATCCTGTCTTTCCCTGAGATGAGAATATTTCATCAATATTGGCAAAATAGTTTGGGAGAATAACCCCAATTGGCTTTGCAAAGTGAAGCAATCAAAATTCAATTGAACTATCCAATTTGTTAATTTGGGAGGGGGGCGGATTTGAAATGAAATGTGAAAGAAAATAATATTGAATTATAATCAAATACTGGTATGAACTAAAGAAATTGTGCAAACAAAATCTGTAAAATTTTGCCTCAAAATATACAAATTTCATCCCATTCTTGCATTCAAGAAAATGATAATTTTACTCGAGATCGATTGACAATTCATGTCATGAAAAACAAAATATGTATTTGTATTTTCATGCATGGCAATGCTATCATGAAGATATAGTTTTGTTGGTGACTCAATGAAATATAAAATAATCTTAAACAAACAATTATTCTCAATATATTTTTTTGACTGAAATACACTTGTATTTTCTACCTTAAACGGACACTCTGGCTGGCAATCATTATAAAAATTTTCGGCCTTCTCCCAGGACCTGCCGCTAGGCAAAAGATATTGGGGATAATTGTTTCAGTCTAAGATTTAATTATATTCCAATGAGTGAACAACAAAAGCTATACATCACAAATAGCAGAGATATGAAATGTCATACAATCTTACTAAAAAAAATCAATAATCTATTTCTTTCATGCAACAATGAGACAAAACATGAATAATTTAAGACAATTTTTGGCAAAAATTTTGAGAATTTTGAGAAAGTTTGAGAATGATTGAGCAAAAAATGAGATCTCTGTGACCATGAATGTAACAAAGCTCTTTTTTCCCTAGTAGCAACAGCCATAAGCCAAAAATTCCCCCAAAAATGAATAGGGATATTTCTTATGACCATACAGTGCCCCTGTCGTAGTGCCAGTGAATGAAAAACATTATCCTGCAAAAATAGAAGCAATAACTAAGAAAACCTGTGATTTTTTTAAAAATAGATTTGAGTAAATATTTTTAAGTAAATAACAAGGAATCAGAAATCTATATTATATACAATGACACTCTTAACACATTACCAGACAACATAATTGTGGATTTAAACAAAAATTGAGTTGTTAGAGCAAATCTATTGTAAGTGCCTATATATCTATAGGCACTTACAATAGTTTTGTGCTAACCCATCAAAAGGGTAAATCCCATCACAAGGGTAAATAAGATTATAAAGATCTTATTTTTCGCATTATTGAAGATAGTCAGGCAAAAATAAAGAGCAATAAATGCAAAAAAATCCTGTCTTTCCCTGAGATGAGAATATTTCATCAATATTGGCAAAATAGTTTGGGAGAATAACCCCAATTGGCTTTGCAAAGTGAAGCAATCAAAATTCAATTGAACTATCCAATTTGTTAATTTGGGAGGGGGGCGGATTTGAAATGAAATGTGAAAGAAAATAATATTGAATTATAATCAAATACTGGTATGAACTAAAGAAATTGTGCAAACAAAATCTGTAAAATTTTGCCTCAAAATATACAAATTTCATCCCATTCTTGCATTCAAGAAAATGATAATTTTACTCGAGATCGATTGACAATTCATGTCATGAAAAACAAAATATGTATTTGTATTTTCATGCATGGCAATGCTATCATGAAGATATAGTTTTGTTGGTGACTCAATGAAATATAAAATAATCTTAAACAAACAATTATTCTCAATATATTTTTTTGACTGAAATACACTTGTATTTTCTACCTTAAACGGACACTCTGGCTGGCAATCATTATAAAAATTTTCGGCCTTCTCCCAGGACCTGCCGCTAGGCAAAAGATATTGGGGATAATTGTTTCAGTCTAAGATTTAATTATATTCCAATGAGTGAACAACAAAAGCTATACATCACAAATAGCAGAGATATGAAATGTCATACAATCTTACTAAAAAAAATCAATAATCTATTTCTTTCATGCAACAATGAGACAAAACATGAATAATTTAAGACAATTTTTGGCAAAAATTTTGAGAATTTTGAGAAAGTTTGAGAATGATTGAGCAAAAAATGAGATCTCTGTGACCATGAATGTAACAAAGCTCTTTTTTCCCTAGTAGCAACAGCCATAAGCCAAAAATTCCCCCAAAAATGAATAGGGATATTTCTTATGACCATACAGTGCCCCTGTCGTAGTGCCAGTGAATGAAAAACATTATCCTGCAAAAATAGAAGCAATAACTAAGAAAACCTGTGATTTTTTTAAAAATAGATTTGAGTAAATATTTTTAAGTAAATAACAAGGAATCAGAAATCTATATTATATACAATGACACTCTTAACACATTACCAGACAACATAATTGTGGATTTAAACAAAAATTGAGTTGTTAGAGCAAATCTATTGTAAGTGCCTATATATCTATAGGCACTTACAATAGTTTTGTGCTAACCCATCAAAAGGGTAAATCCCATCACAAGGGTAAATAAGATTATAAAGATCTTATTTTTCGCATTATTGAAGATAGTCAGGCAAAAATAAAGAGCAATAAATGCAAAAAAATCCTGTCTTTTCCTGAGATGAGAATATTTCATCAATATTGGCAAAATAGTTTGGGAGAATAACCCCAATTGGCTTTGCAAAGTGAAGCAATCAAAATTCAATTTAACTATCCAATTTGTTATTTTGGGAGGGGGGGGGGATTTGAAATGAAATGTGAAAGAAAATAATATTGAATTATAATCAAATACTGGTATGAACTAAAGAAATTGTGCAAACAAAATCTGTAAAATTTTGCCTCAAAATATACAAATTTCATCCCATTCTTGCATTCAAGAAAATGATAATTTTACTCGAGATCGATTGACAATTCATGTCATGAAAAAACAAAATATGTATTTGTATTTTCATGCATGGCAATGCTATCATGAAGATATAGTTTTGTTGGTGACTCAATGAAATATAAAATAATCTTACACAAACAATTATTCTCAATATATTTTTTTGACTGAAATACACTTGTATTTTCTACCTTAAACGGACACTCTGGCTGGCAATTATTATAAAAAAATTTCGGCCTTCTCCCAGGACCTGCCGCTAGGCAAAAGATATTGGGGATAATTGTTTCAGTCTAAGATTAAATTATATTCCAATGAGTGAACAACAAAAGCTATTTATCACAAATAGCAGAGATATGAAATGTCATACAATCTTACTAAAAAAAAATCAATAATCTATTTCTTTATGCAACAATGAGACAAAATAATTTAAGACAATTGTTGGCAAAAATTTTGAGAAAGTTTGAGAATGATTGAGCAAAAAATGAGATCTCTGTGACCATGAATGTAACAAAGCTCTTTTTTCCCTGGTAGCAACAGCCATAAGCCCAAAATTCCCCCAAAAATGAATAGGGATATTTCTTATGACCATACAGTGCCCCTGTCATAGCGCAGTTGGAAGCTCATTGGAATGTCAATCTAGAGGTCCCAGGTTCAATCCTGATGGCAGCATTCATCCTTTCAACCTACTTGTCTCCCCCTAAGGGGTTGATAATCATAGATCCATGTGGGATAGCAGCTGGAGGCTAGGAAGGGATGAAGTGGTAATACTGGCATGAGAAATACCAGAAAAAACATTGTAAGGTGTTCTAGCCACCATGATATGACTGAGAGATTGATGAATGCGGCATAAAACCCCATTCAATCAAACAATAAAGTATTCTGCAAGTATGAGAGAGATTGGTCCAAATTGTAATATGTGATAGAAAATAATATTGAATTAAATACTGGTAAACACTAATGAAATTGTGCTAACAAAAAGAAATTGATGTAGGTGCTTTTTCCATGATGCAAAATCAAAATTGGCAGCAAAACTTGCAATATAAGCTAGGATAATTAGGAATATTCATTTAAAGTTTCAGGGAAATCTATCCATGATAAAAGTAGAAATTGTGATTAAATAGCCTAATAGGTGTTGTATTGCACTCTAGGAAAACAATAAAAAGAATTGATTTCTATAAAGACACCATGGATGAAACAAGGAAATTGTGTGTAAGGCTCTTTTTCTGCAAAAGCATCAGCTATAATTCGACCAAAATGAATAGGGATATTCTTTATGACAAGAGGACCATGATGGTCCTAGATTGCTCACCTAAGTCTCTTTGACGCCTCAATTAAATAGGCAGATGTCAACAAGAAAGCTTTCAACAAAGATTATGGTGAAACTGCTTCCTGCTTAATTTTTTTTTTTGTAAAAAGGATATGCCTTGACACAAACTTTATTTGAACAATGGCGTATGTAATAAAACTAAAGTGAAAATAAGATAATCTCAATTGTGGCCTCTAGAGTGTTAACAAGATAATTGTCATTAAGGCCCCTTTTCCTGTGACATGGCAAGGATTACTCCAATTATTAACAGGGTTGATCTTTGTGACCTGACCGACAATCCAGGCAAAGTTCAAGAATTTTGGGCTATATTTGTGGCCTCTAGAGTATAAACAAGAAAATTGTCATTAAGACCCCTTTTCCTGTGTGATATGGCAAGGATGCTTCCAATTTTCAATAGGATTCATTTTTGTGACCTGGTGAACATTTTGACTAAGATTCATGAAGATTGGGCCATATTTGTGGCCACTAGAGTGTAAACAAGAAAATTGTTATTAAGGCCCCTTTTCCTGTGATATGGCATGGATCCATTCTATTTTCAATAGGATTCATCTTTGTGACCTGACCACCATTCTGACCAAGTTGCATGAAGATTGGGCAATATTTGTGGCCTCAAGAATGTAAGCAAGAAAATTGTCATAAAGGCCCCTTTCCCATAATATGGCGTGGATCATTCCCATTTTCGATAGGGTTCATCCTTGTGACCTGGACAACACTAAGACCAAGTTTCATGAAGATAGAGCATTATTTGTGGCCTCCAGAGTGTAAACAAGAAATTTGTCATTAAGGCCCCTTTGCCTGTGATAAGGCATGTTACCTTACCATTTTCAATAGGGTTCATCCTTGTAACCTGACCAAGTTTCATGACCATTGGGTAATATTTGTGGCCTCTAGAGTGTAAACAAGAGAGTTGTCATTAAAGCCCCTATTCCCGCGAAATGGCATGGATCTTTTCCATTTTCAATAGGGTTCATCCTTGTGACCTGACCAACATTCTGACCAAGTTTCATGACGATTGGGTAATATTTGTGGCCTCTAGAGAGTGAACAAGAGAATTGTCATTAAAGCCCCTTTTCCCGCGAAATGGCATAGATCTTTTCCATTTTCAATAGGGTATATCCTTGTGACCTGGCCAAAACTATGATCAAGTTTCATGAAGATTGGGTAATATTTGTGGTTGTCATTAAGGCCCTTTTTCTCGTGATATGGCATGGATCCTTCCAATTTTCAATAGGGTTCATCCTTGTGACCTGGACAACACTAAGACCAAGTTTCATGAAGATAGAGCCATATTTGTGGCCTCCAGAGTGTAAACAAGAAATTTGTCATTAAGGCCCCTTTGCCTGTGATAAGGCATGGCTCCTTCCCATTTTCAATAGGGTTCATCCTTGTGACCTGACCAACATTCAGACCAAGTTTCATGACGATAGGGTAATATTTGTG
Source organism: Fragum whitleyi (assembly GCA_948146395.1). NCBI lineage: Eukaryota > Metazoa > Mollusca > Bivalvia > Cardiida > Cardiidae > Fragum > Fragum whitleyi. Next base: position 29,722,083 of record OX411548.1, on the reverse strand, counting down.
GCCTCTAGAGTGTAAACAAGAGAATTGTAATTAAAGCCCCTTTTCCCGCAAAACGGCATGGATCTTTTCCATTTTCAATAGGGTTTATCCTTGTGACCTGGCCAACACTATGACGAAGTTTCATGACGATTGGGTAATATTTGTGGCCTCTAGAAAGTAAACAAGATAATTGTCATTAAGGCCCTTTTTCCTGTGATATGGCATGGATCCTTCCCATTTTCAATAGGGTTCATCCTTGTGACCTGGACAACACTAAGACCAAGTTTCATGAAGATAGAGCCATATTTGTGGCCTCCAGAGTGTAAACAAGAAATTTGTCATTAAGGCCCCTTTGCCTGTGATAAGGCATTGCTCCTTCCCATTTTCAATAGGGTTCATCCTTGTAACCTGACCAACATTCTGACCAAGTTTCATGACCATTGGGTAATATTTGTGGCCTCTAGAGTGTAAACAAGAGAATTGTCATTAAAGCCCCTATTCCCGCGAAATGGCATGGATCTTTTCCATTTTTGATAGGGTTCATCCTTGTGACCTGACCAACATTCTGACCAAGTTTCATGATGATTGGGTTATATTTGTGGCCTCTAGAGTGTAAACAAGAGAATTGTCATTAAAGCCCCTTTTCCCGCGAAATGGCATGGCTCCTTCCAATTTTCAATAGGGTTCATCCTTGTGACCTGACCACCATTCTGACCAAGTTTCATGAAGATTGGGTAATATTTGTGGCCTCTAGTAAGTAAACAAGAAAATTGTCATTAAAGCCCTTTTTCCCGTGATATGGCATGGATCCTTCCCATTTTCAAAAGGGTTCATGACCAAGTTTCATGAAGATTGGGTAATATTTGTGGCCTCTAGTAAGTAAACAAGAAAATTGTCATTAAAGCCCTTTTTCCCGTGATATGGCATGGATCCTTCCCATTTTCAAAAGGGTTCATGACCAAGTTTCATGAAGATTGGGTAATATTTGTGGCCTCTAGTAAGTAAACAAGAAAATTGTCATTAAGGCCCCTTTTCCCATGATCTGGCATGGCTCCTTCCCATTTTCAATAGGGTAATCCTTGTGACCTGACCAACATTCTGACCAAGTTTCATGAAGATTGGATCATATTTGTGGCCTCTAAGGACGACAGACGGGGGACAATCAATGATCACAATAGCTAACCTTCCTTGAGCACGATGTGCTCAGGTGAGCTGAAAAATTCTGCAATCATGAGACAGATTTGGTCAAATTGTGACCTCTTAGTTTGGTGAACATATAAATTCACAATATTGAAAGTTTCAATTAATTCTAATCATTTTTCGAATATTTTACACCTTAGCATATAAACAAGAAAAATTTGTAGACTAGAAATGTGTCACAGACACAGATGCCCCTTTAATAACTTGACAACTCAAACATGCCCATTTCATGGTGGTGGCATAAAAAGAAGCAATCAATATAAGTACTAGTGAAAGCAAATCAATGGCTCAATGCGAGACAGTTGAAACAGACTGTAAACGTATAGGCAGTAACACAACTGCGAAACAGTTGAAACCACGCCCCAAAACAGGCTTTTGAAGTCTGATTTTCAGAAAAAATAGATAAATCTAATAATCTTCCATCCCTTGATTTGAGAAAAAATCTCAGACAAGATAAGATCAGACTGCATGTCTGTGCAGGCTTGTCTCCTTCTATATTGTCTGTACATTTTTGCCTCAAAATATACACATTTCATCCCATTCTTGCATTCAAGAAAATGATAATTTTACTTGAGATTGATTGACAATTCATGTCATGAAAAAACAAAAGATGTATTTGTATTTTCACGCATGGCAATGCTATCATGAAGACATAGTTTTGTTGGTTACTCAATGAAATATAAAATAATCTTAAACAAACAATTATTCTCAATATATATTTTGACTCTGAAATACACTCGTATTTCCTACCTTTAACGGACACTCTGGCTGGCAATTATTATAAAAAATTTTCGGCCTTCTCCCAGGACCTGCCGCTAGGCAAAAGATATTGGGGATAATTGCTTGTTTCAGTCTAAGATTAAATTATATTCCAATGAGTGAACAACAAAAGCTATTTATCACAAATAGCAGAGATATGAAATGTCATACAATCTTACTCAAAAAACAAATGAATAATTTATTTATTTATTGCAACAATGAGACAAAACATGAATAATTTAAGACAAATTTTGACAGACAATATAGATGAAGACATGCCTGCACATATGTGCAGTCTGATCTTATCCTATAATGTGCACCTTCTACACAACATGTCTTGGTGAGCTGGTCAGCTGCTTTAAGATATGAGGACTAGCAAGGTAGACCTTGTTTGTTTGAATGGTGAAAGATTAAGAGAACGAAAAAACCTATCAATCCATTATTTACTGAATATTGTATCAATCCATTTTTTTTATAAGGCTCATCTTTGTGTCCTTACAAAGATTCTTGCCAATTTTCAAGAAGGCTGATCAATGTTTGTGGCCTTTTAGAATATAAGGAGACAATAAGGCTCTTACATTGGTTTCAAGTGAATCCTTCCCATTGCCAAAATGGCTATTCCATATGGTCTGAATAATTTTTTTACTTAGTTTCAAGAAGATATAGGGCCAGATTTGAAGCCTTTCAAGTGTTAGCAAGATGTTCTCATTAAATACCCTTTTACCATGATTTCTAAAAGGGCACCTCCTTATGACCTGATAAACATTCCTGTCAATTAAGTTTCATACAGATTGAGGCGAATCTATGGCCTCTAGAGTGGAAACAAAGATTTTGTCATTAAGGCCCGGGCCATTCTCATGATTTCGAATACTATATTTCCATTTACCAAGGGGCTCATCCTTGACACCAGCCAATCATGATGATGAAGTTTCATGCAGTTAGGAAAAAACTGTGGCCTCAAGGTGCTTACAAAGATTTTGTTATTAATACCCCTTTTCTGATGATTTCCAATGAAACCTTCCAAATTTCGATAAGATATGTCCTTGAGATAAGACAATCATTCTGACCAAGTTTCATGAGATTCGTCAAACTCTGCGCGCGGCCTCTAGATTGTAACCAAGGAAATTATCATTAAGGCCTGTTTTCCTGTTGTTGTTTTTTTAAAAGGACCTTCTAAATTTCAATAGGGTTGATCCTTGAGACCTGATAAATATTCTGATTAGGTTTCTTGAGGATTGGGCCTCATTTGTGCCATCAAGATTGTTATCACTTACACTTTAGTTGCCAGACGACAGACAATGCCTGACAGACAGCAGATTGAACTATGCTGTAATTTGTTTGTTTGAATGGGATTTTATGCCACTTTCAGTTATATCACAGAGACTAGAGCACCTAACAATGGATTTCTGGTATTCCTCACACCAGTACTACCATTACTTCTTTTGCTAGCTTCCAGCTGCTATCCAAAGTAGGTTTTTGATTATCATCCCATCGGTGAAAGACCAGAAGTTGGAAAGGATGAGTACTGATGTCAGAAATCAAACCCAGGACATTTCGCTATACTGTAATAGTAGCTAAAGGAATTAATAATTAATGCCCCTTTCCTAGTGTTTTCTGCTAGATCGTCCCCACTTTCACTAAGCTCTATCCTTGTGACCAGACAAATATTCTGACCAAGTTTCATGTAGATTGGGCTTATATGATGGCCCCAATGGTAGGATTGACTCTGATAAGGTTAAATTCTTTACCTCCAATAAAGACAATTATTTCACACCTAAACAATTTAGACCAATAACATCGCTTATTTTGCATCACGTGAGAGTGAAATATCTAGATCCATATTGTACAACCAGAACGAGGCTACTGTGCAATACGGATTTTATTCCAAAACGAGGCAACCTATATTGTACGATGAAAGTGAAGCAAGCTATATTGTACGATGAAAGCGAGGCTGCAGTCCCTAATATAGAATTAACCATCTTTCACAGCCTTTTCAATGTATCAAACCCTCTGTTCGGAGGTATTGAAATAAGTTTGATCTTGGGAAGATTCTTGATTTCTTCATTTGTTACATTGTTTAGCAAGTAAAATAAGAATGCAAGTGACAAAGAGGGACATAAAACTGTTGATGTTTCTTGATTTTAGAATATCATTTATTCACATGAAAATGTACATTTCAAGCGACGACGGGTAGTCAACCTGTTTTATGTTAATTACTTATATGATCAGTAAGCACTTATCGACTTGACACAAAATATAAACATTTCACGTGGAATACTATTTTTAGAACAAATGTTTGTTTCAATTTCATCATGTTCATAGTGACTTGCATTTGATTGCCCTTTCCTGATCATTATTGATCTATTCTCATTGTCTCTCTCATATGCCGAAAATCGTTAATCGTGGAACTTTCAGTGTATGGTGTGAAATAAAGATGTCATTTAACATGATTGAGTACAATACTGAATTCATTAGATTCGTACCCTGCAGAACCAGTCTATATTTTGACTCGGCTATCGCCTCGTCAAATATAGACTGGTTCTGCAGGGTACTCATCCAATAGAATTCAGTATTGTACATGATCATGATAAATAACCTCTTATTATTCGAACCAACTTTCAGGTTGACTGGTTGACTCCACAGTGCATAAAAGATTTTCATATTTTTTTTTTCTGTTTCAATTTTATACTTGCTATTAATTGTGACTCGGTAATATTTGATGCAATTTACTTTAATGATAGCTGTTGTAATTAACTGTGAACTTTCATCAATTGGTAACAACAAAATGCTAAAGGGGGCCTGTATCACACTACTGACTTTAAGATCTTCAAATTTTGAAGTCATATGTAGAAAATATAGAAAACCTAAGAATATATATATATCAGTAGTATTAGTTGAGCAAACCATGGACTACGAGGTGAAATGAAATGACTAGTGACCACTAATTGGTTTAAATAAGCACATTTGCATCTGACCAGACATACATTATCTACTTTCACATATTAAACATTGCAGTGGGTCACAGCTACATTAGCAGGATCGTTTTAAGAATAGCCTGGGATATATATAGAAAAGTAAGTGAATATTCATGCAATTTAAAAAAAATAAGATAGCTAGACCTTTTAAATATTGCTATAAACTGGTATAATAATAATAATAAGAGGGCCGTGGGCCCCGAGTTCCTCAACTAAAAAAGCTCTATATACCTACACCTACCCAAGAAACCCCCAGAGATTTTAACATATTCAACCATTTCAGCTCTGTTTACTGAAACTCTTCCTATCTTACAAGTTGAAATTGGCATAATGGTTTCACTATTTTTAAAGCTTTCTATGCCAGACATTTTGATCATGTTTCATGAAAATTGAGCCATATTTGTGGCCTCTAGAGTGTAAACAAGAAAATTGTCATTTTAGCCCCTTTTCCTGTGATATGGCATGGCTCCTTCCCATTTTCCATAGGGCTCATCCGTGTAACCTGCAAAACATTCTGACCAAGTTTGGTGTAGATTGGACCATATTTGTAGCCTCCAGAGGGCAAACAGAAAATTGTCATTAAGGCCCCTTTTCCCTTGATATGGCATGGATCCTCCCTATTTACCATAGGGTTCATCCTTGTAACCTGCCAAACATTCTGACCAATTTTTGTGAAGATTGGACCATATTTGAAACCTCTAGATTGTTAACTAGATAATTGTCATTAAGGCCCCCTTTTCAGTGATATGACATGGATTGCCCTAATTTTTAATATGCTTCATCCTTGTAACCTGCAAAAACATTCTGAACAAGTTTCATGAAGATTGGACAAAATTGTAGCCTCTGGAGTGTAAACACTTCAATTGTTGGCGCCGGATGCCAAACAATGCACAACAGACAATCAGTGATCACTTGAGCATGTTGTGCTAAGGTGAGCTGAAAGGGTCTGTGCAATGATCCATGCAGAATTTCAAGCCTGTAGGGCTCCTGGTCCAGAGGAGGATGAGATTTTAAAGATTTCTTAATTGGTCAAGGGCTCCTCCCCCCCAAAAAATGCTCTGCCCCTGTTAGTCCAACACTCATGATTTTAGCTTTTTAATTAACGGTCTATGAGCTGATAATCTATCCCAAATTTCAAGGCTGCAGGCTTCTGGTTTTGAAGAAGAAGATATTTTAAGGATTTCTCATTTGATCATAAGTCCTCCCCCTCCCCCTTGGTGCTCTGCCCCTTGTGACCCAACAGTTATGATTTTACCTGTTCTGATAAAGGTCTATCAGCTGATATTCCATACCAAATATCAAAACTTTAGAGCTTCTTGTTCATCAGAAGAAGAATTTTAAAGATTTTTTTTTAAAGATCATGTTTGTGGCCATGGCAACCAGAGTTTTTTTCAATCCATGGTTACAACTCTACTTCTCTTCATAACACCATGACAATAGCTTGCTGACCTTTGGCCAGTAGAGCAAACAATTTGTGCTCTTTTTCCATTCATTATGTATATTTATGAGAATTAAAACAAATTAACCACAGTTAAGTCAAGGGAAATTCTTCATGTGACCATTCTACCTTACCATATGGGAATTATTGTGAACCCTTATCTATACATCTCTTAATCAAATTTAGCTCTAGGCAGTTCCTGCCTTCATATGTTTTTAGAACAAGATTCATTTACCTATGATTAGAAGAATTAATCATTGACAAAATTTATTCAAATTTAGAAAATGCCCTAGGACAAAAATTCTACACAGCTTTATATTAGCAGTGTCCACATTTGGTGGTTTGTCGGTTTTGATTTATCGGCAGTGGTTTATTTTGGCGCATCATACATATACCGCAAATATTAAACGCCTTATCTATTTTTCATTTAAGAACAGTTTTGCCTTAACCTGACCAGTGTGGATTTGTTTTCTTATTTTGTATTGGGCTTAACACCACTTTCAAAATTATAGCAATTATCACAGGGGCTGTCGAACCCATGGTTTCCTTTCATTTCTCACACCAGTACAACCACACCATTTCATACTGATGTTTGATTTTCATTTGAATTTTGTATCAGACTCAAGACAGCTGCGGGTAATTTCATGTGTAAGATTTGTATGGGATTTAACACTGCTTTCTACTGTCTAAAGCAGATGTCGGTGCACCCACCAATGGTTTCTTTTTTCACACCAGTACAACAACATTTCATGTACGCCACCAGCTGCTCATCCTACTTAAATGATGATGTTTTAACCTTTTGCTGTTTAATCCCTGTTTTTTACGTGCCTGTGATTTTATGATTGAGAAAACATTGTGAAACAAGAGCTGTCACTGTAAGATGACAATGCCCCCGACACCGCTTTGATTTAGAAGTTATGGCCAATGTTAAAGTTTTTGGACGGAATGACGGACGGACGGACAGACGGACGGACAGACGGACGGACGGACAAGTCAAATTTATGATGCCTCCCTATCGGGGGCATAAAAAGAAGAAATTGCTCCTGACAAGCAATTTCTTCTCTTTCCACACTATTTTCTACCCTACAGAATGGTTATTTTTCAAATTGAATGCAGTTTAAATTTTCTTCTGCAAAACCTTTGAATTTGGACAGGTCAAAATTTTTGTAAAACAAGAAAGGGTTAAAGAAATATTAATTGTGGACTGCATCACAAAATAACCCTTCTACATCCATTTTGGGTGAAAATTCATAATACTTTCTCTTCTCTGAGGGGATCAGCCCAATTCTCTCAAGGGGCCTTCTTTAAGACCATACAAATATCCCGTGAAAGTATCAAGGAAATCCAAAAATGTTTGATGATATTTTCATGTAACCAAAACATCCATTTTGAGTGAAAATTCATCAGTCCCCTTTTCTCATGTATTCCAAGGAATCAGGACTCATTTGAGCCTGTGCGTGACATTTCCAACAATTTGAAAGGTTTGATAGTGCAAACATTGAGTAGCGTTGACAACCACATACTGTAAATTTAAAGTTACCTGATGGTCTACAGATACTTTGAGACCTTATCTACCTACTAAATGCATAGTGAAGACTCTGGTCAGACTGTGCGGATGCACAGGCTGGTCAGAGTCTTTGCGTTGCGCATATTTGAAATTGTTGGAAATCTCACGCACAGACTCATTTTCGAACAAAACTTTCTTATGACCCTACAATTATCCTGTGAAAGTTTCAAGGCAATCTTATAAGTTTCTGAAGACTTTGTGGTGGTGTAACCACAATTCATTTATTTTGGGTGTAAAGTCCATTACTACCGTAAAAGCTCTTAATACAATACTTGGGTATTATTAGAATCACCACACTTCTATTGGAAAGGGGTGAGGTGGCTATACTGATGTTAAATGGTGAAAAAAAAAATGGCCAAAACACAAAATACCAGAAATTATTTACTAAAGATTGCAAAGTCAAGATCAAAAACAAAGGTGATTCATGAATGAATTTAATTACCCATAGACTAGGAGTGAGGTTTACAAGCATTTTTAATAATCAGGGATATAGTGCACTCAAATAATCAAAGAAAATCCACAAGAAAAATATTATTTAAGCATTGAATTAAAACAAAAGCTTATAAAATTTACTCGAGAAAAGGTACATTGACCCATCATTGAATTTTACCATGGTATTTTGGGTTTATAAGAGGCTTCCAATTTTCTGAAAAATCTCGTAAAAAAAATGTAAATGTTGACTCCTAAAGAGATTGGTGAGGTTTATATTGCAGCATGAGGCTCTATTTTTACCGTAAATCCCTTTTTCAATGTTTTCTGATGCCAAATTTTGAAAGAACTCTCCTCTTTGACCCTACATTAATTTATCCTGTGATTATTTCAAGGAAATCTTTAGGGCATTAGTGAATATATTTTGAATAAGATTTATGAGGCCCATTTTTCAGTGTATTTCTATATGATTCGCCCTTTTCAAACAGAACTTTTCTTCTTACCTTTCAATCATGCTGTGAATTAAGTTTCAAGGAAATTTCCATTTCAGACAATTATTTTTCACAAATCACATTTACATGTACGCTGCAACTACATTATATAAACCCTTTCCATTTTGCTGCTAACTCCATGAAAATGAGGGATTATTTTTTTTCTTTTTCTTTCATACTTTTAGAGGAACTTCAGCGATACCATAGCTTGCCAGCAGGTATCAGAACAAAGCTCACAGCAGCCACTTACAGCCAGTGTATTTAGGTCCCATTAAATTAATTAGTTATTATCATTCAGGGTTCAATAAACTAATTCACACAATTTATTAACCCTTTGCTGTTTAATCCCTGCTTTTGACGTGCCTGTCATTTTAGGATTGAGAAAATATTGTGAAAAAAGAAGAAATTGCTTCTGACAAGCAATTTCTTCTTTTTCCACACTATTTTCTACCCTACAGAATGGTTATTTTTCAAATTAAATCCACTTTAAATTTTCGTCTGCAAAACCTTTGAATTTGAACAGGTCCAAAATTTTGTAAAACAGGAAAGTGTTAATCTTGATTTCTAATTAATTCCTAGTGTTCACTAAGAAGTCTGTAAGGCCCAAAATTTATCCAATAATATTTGTGGTTTGATTTGATTTGAATTGGGGTTTTACGTTGCTTTCAACAATCTCTCAGTTATATCGCGACAACTGGAGAACCTAATGATGGATTCTTGTTATTTCCTACACCAGTACTACCACCACATCCCTTTCCTAGCCTCCAGTTGCTATTCCACATAGGTTTACAATTATCTACCCATTGGTGGAAGACAAATGTCGGAAAGGATAAGTGCCGCGGCCGGGGATCGAACCCGTGCGAATATAGACCCCTGGATTAGAAGTCCGGCGCTACCAACTGCGCTATTGCCGCGGCTAATAATATTTGTGGACTTGGTCATGTAAACCCTAATACATGCATTTTGACTGAAAATCCATAAGGCCAATTTTCGAATGTTTCCATGGATTGGAACCATTATTAAAAGGAATCTTCCTTATGAATCTCCAATTATCATGTAAAAGTTTAAAGGAAATTTGGTAAATTTTATGATTTTTTTTTTAAGATTTTTTTTTACAGGCAGATGGAAAATCTTACAAAGTAGACCGCTCCTTCTATTTTCAATATGTCCTCGATCTTATACCCTTTCAGATATTGTTTTCAACAGTTACATATTAACCCTTGTCATGCTGAGCCCAGAATATTCCTGCTTTGGCAGGAGCTATCGACAAACATCAGCCTGCACATATGTGCAGTCTGATGTTAGTCTACACCACCTGTTTCTCACTTTCAAACTAGAATTGTCAATAGATCTAGTTTTTCAAATAAAAATTGACCTATAGTTGGAACTTTCAGTGCCTTTAGCCCTTTGATTTTGATGCAAATTTTTAGCCAAAATTTATTCAGCATGACAAGGGTTAATTTTTCACATCTTTGACAGGTTCACCTAGTATTTTACTGGCCAGTAAATTGCAAATGAAGTTTTGAGTGAGGACTTTGGGTCAAGGATGGCCAGTGTAGACAGGGGCAAGTTTATTCAGTTATTTCTTTTATCAAAAATGAATGAATTGGTTTATTTGTATGGGATTTAACATCACTTTCAACATTATTGCAGCCGAGTTTGAGTGGCTATTGCACCACCTGACAGCCTTGTCAACGATATGCTCTCTTTTAATTTTTGTCCCCAAAAGTCATTGGAATTTCAGAAGCTTTAATTATTGAATTGCCTCAATGGTTTCTTATCCTTATGATGCTGTATGATTTCTGTTCTCCTTATATTGAATAGGTTGATTATTTAGATCATCTTCACTCATTTATCTCCTGTGAAAGCTTTTAAGTATTGCCCATATAGTTATAATACAAGAGGACCATGATGTCCCTTATCACTCACCTTTTTTCATTTGAATTGGATCCTTCCCATTTAATGATTCTGGCAAACTTTCGCTAAGATTGTGCCATATTTGTGTACTCTAGAGTATAAACATGAAAATTGTCAATAAGGCCCCTTTTCCTATGATATCATAATCTTTCAAATTTTCAATGAGGATCATCCTTGTGACCTAACAAATATTTTGATCAAGTTCATGAAGACTGGGACACAATCGTGGTCTCTAGTGAGTGAACAAGAAAACTGTCATTAAGGTCCTTTTCCCCATGATATCCAAGGATCCTTCTAAAAATTCAATTGGGTTCATCCTTGTGACTTGTCAAACATTCTCCCAAAATTTGAAGTAGATTGGGCAATATTTTTGGCCTCTAGAGTGTACTAAAATATTGTCACAATGCCCCTTCTCTCGTGATATTGCATGAATCCTCCCTATTTTCAAAAGGGTGAATCCTTGTGACCTGAATAACATTTTGACCAATTTTTTTTGACATTGGGCCATAATTGTAGCCTTTAAAGTCTAAAGAAGAAAATTGTCTTTTAAGCACTGTTTTCTGCAACATCCCATGGGTCCTTTCCATTTTTAATAGCATTCACCCTTGTGACCTTACAAACATTTTGACAAAATTTCATGACGGTTTGGCAATAATTGTTGCCTCTAGAGTGTGAACACTTAAATTGTTGATGTCTGATGACAAATGACAGACAACACATGACAGACGACAGACATTCAATGATCACAAAAGGTCACCTTGAGCATATTGTACTCAGGTGAGCTAAAAACTGATTTCAAAAGGGAAGGAGGTCAGATAAATTTAAGGTTTCCAACGTTTGCTGAGATGGCAACGAATATACTTTCATAGATTGTCTTTGTAAACCATTGAGCTGTGATTAAGGTTTCAATGAATTGAAGGTCAAAACGATTGCTTTAGAATTCAAACAAACAGAAATCTACATAATTGCATATTTCATTTACATGGCAAATGCTGTAGTCACAAGACTTATCCACTACCGTAAAACATGTACATGTAGGAAGGTTATTTTTCAGTGACTCAGCATACGGAGGCAGCTTACCACATCAGTAAGCATAAGATTACATACATGGAAGATTCCACCAAAGTTTCGGGCAATCCTGTCCATAACAGATTGAAGGGTTGTTCAAAAGCCCCTATTTCAGCGACCTAGCAAAATGTCACTTACATGCGACAAATATACACAAGATCATATCATAAGGAACATGCTGTTTGAAAGGGTTGTTTAAAACTTTGTCACCCTTGAGTCAACCATCCTAAATAATCTGCCAGTTTTGGCTCATGAGACAAATTGTCCCAGAGAGCACAGAACTGCCTGCAATCTCCTGTTGCTTCTCCTCTCAGAGGTTGCCCTATGGTTACTACTTGTACAACTAGGTGTCTGCTCACCAACACGCTGTGTCAGTTTGCTGGTCACCAACATTATGTGTGTGTCAGTTTGCTGCTAACCATCATCCTGAGTCAGTTGGCTTTTCACCAACATGCTGTGTCAGTTGGCTGCTCACCAACACTGTGTCAGTTTGCTTTACACCAACATGCCATGTCAGTTTGCTGCTCATCAACATGCTGCGTCAGTTTGCTGCTCACCAACATGCTGTGTCAGTTTGCTGTTCACAAACATGCTGCATCAGTTTGCTATTATTGATCTACAATGACCTGGCACTCATTAAATATTCCTTTTGACCCCTATTGATAGTCGGATGTTATGTTTCTTAATATAGACTTAAACTCGCGAAGTTTAGGTCCAATAAAATGTTTTACATCTCATCACGCATACGGAAATTTAGCGCAGGTGGTATGGCTGTTGTCCCAAAACCGATATGCCATGAGTTCAAGCCGGGACATTATCAATTATGATTCCATTTTTTTACGGTAACACTGTTTTACCATTTTGAGACAATATTGTAGCATTAGGCTTTCTGTATTCTGACAGTCAGACTTTTTTAAGATTGGTTCATTGCAAAGTGCTGTCCAGTGGTAGAGAAACATGGAAACAATAACAATTATTTATCTTATTTTGTAGTTCAAAATACATCGCAAGCGAAACTGAACAATTGAAAAGTATTTTTTTTCCTTGTTCATTTTACAATTTATGACGGTATGAAAATTGAAGCCTATACTTGGTTTGATTGCGTTAATCGAAACTCTTTTAAGCGTGATTACGTTATTAATGTAAAAAAAACACATAAAAATATCATAAAGCAAGCGAGATTTCTATATGCGACTAACTTTTTGTGCAAGTGTTCTGAATACTAAATTTATTTTCATTGGGGTGTGAAAATCTTTCTCAAGTTCAGAATACAATAGTCTTGGTTTGTGCAACAACCAAAATTGAATTATATGAGAGTAAAAAAATATAATAATAATAATTGCAACTAACAAAAAAAATAACAAAGGAATAATTAAAAGGGTGAATGTCAGAAATAAATGTATAAATATATTAATTAAAAATAATCACAAGGATTAAAAAATGTATCACTGTCGGGTATCGAACTCGACCCGACGAGTGAACGCGTTTCGGGAAGGCGTCTGTAACCAATGTACTACAGAGACTTATTTAGATAAAGTGAGATAGTCTGAATAAATCGGTAAAACGTAATTTTACGCTACGGATAAACTCGAGCACTGACGGAAGTTAATGAGTGCCAGGTCATTTTAGATAAATAATACCTATCGACGTGCTGTGTCAGTTGGCTGTTCACCAACACTGTATTAGTTTGCTTCTTATCCATAATTATGCTGTATCAGTTTGCTACCTACTGATGTGCTGTGTCAGTTTGCTGCTCATCAACACTCAGTCAGTTGGCTGCTCACCAACATGCTGTGTCAGTTGGCTGCTCACCAACACTGTGTCAGTTTGCTGCTCACTTACATGCTGTGTCAGTTTGCTGCTCACCCAAGAACTGTACAAGTATTAACCTTAACTAAGTCTGCTTTCACTGGCATTTTTATAAAGCCTCCTTTTCTGTGATGTAGTTAACTATACAAACAGCAACAAAATGCTTAAGGGTAACACTTAATTTTCCATAAGTGTCTTTTTGGTGACTGACAACTAGTTATCACAAAATTGTGACAATAATTTAACAGGCATAAAGTCTTATTATTCTGTGATAAAGCAAATTACCAAAGAACTGCAACAATAACTATGTGAATGTTCACATCTCTGAAGCATTCTGTAAAAGTTTGGTCTTATTCCTTCAAATAAATGTCGGAGTTATGTTGCATAAATTTAAAGCCCCTTTTTCTGTGATGCAGCAAAAGTATCAACTAACTCAGAATGTCTTAATTATGATATGGAACATTCTGTGAAAGGTTTTGCAAATCCATTTATTAATGGAGGAACTTTTGCAGTGGGGTATACCCTACAAATATGCAATTTATAGGAAGACCATTTTTAATAAATCATGCAATAAATGTGTTAGATTTCTGTTTATTTTCATTTCATATCAGAATGTTTTGGAACCACAATTCATTGAATCTAAAGGATTTATCATATTTTTACTGGAATAAACCTTATCCAGGTCAATTGATTGGCTGCCATATTAGAACATTGGAAACTTTGAAATATATCTCTATCATATTTCTTCAAATTTGCTTTTTATGTTTTTACACATTTTCATCTAGAGTGTCTTAACAATTTTTTTTAACTTAAACCTATGTACTTTATACAAAAGATAACTTGATTTAGATTTCCATCGGGACAGTCACCCTGAGATTTTTTTAAGTTTATGGAGGGCGGAGGGGGTCCTGGCCTCCTCCCTCAACTTGCACATGGTTTTCATTGGATATGACCCTTTGACTATGGATGACCTAATTTTGGAATTGGTCCTATTGATTCTGTCACAATAATTTATCTGACTTGTTCCTAAATTCCTAAGATGAATTAGCAAACTTCTGTAAAGTTGACTAGCAATAGCTCCAACACACACAGAAATGACCATATTGTTAGAGTGATAGCGTGCGAGTAAGCAAAAGTATCCTCCATGAAGACATTTCCCTACATTTTGAACTTACTGTTAAATATTTGCCTTCAAATATGAATTTCTCATAAATAACTGAATGAGGAATAGCTTTCTGAATTATCAAACTCTCATTTAAATTCTGAATTTATTACTTTAAACCAGGCTCTTTAAATTTGTTCAAAACACCAGCGTTTACAAAAGAGAAAAGTCTCCTATAGTCAGAAAATCGCACTGCGTTTATTTAACTGATTTTTCTTCTCTGTAGGTCAAAAAGACAAAGGTTTAAATTTTGCAAATTTTAAAAGAGATGGCTCTGTAAAAAACTTTTTTTTCCTTTCTTACAATGTTTTCATCACTACCATTGCTTAATGACAAAAGTCTAGTCTTTTTTCAATCATAAGATAGGCAAGGTTACATGCCATGCCTTTCAAGTTTCTTTTTCATAACATTTGCTGTAGAGCTAACTTTCCTCGGCACCTAGAATCATTAAATTGTAAAGCTATTCTCTTAAAGAGCTTCACAAAAAAGACAGAAGTTTGTGATTATTTTCAATAGCTTATGTCAACACATTTCTTTCCTTCTAAACATGTGTTCGTGTCAAATATCATTCAAAGAAATTCAACCACAGCTTAGAAATTTTATACATTGCTTGTAGAAAACCCATGAGCAAGTCCTAAAGATATTCTTTAAGGTGTGTGTTGAAATTACACATAAGCACTTGGAGTTAATTTCGACAAAAAATTGTTAGAGTGTCCACAAGGTTTTCATTCTTAAGACCAAGTATATTATTTTCACCAAGTTGCCTCAATTTTCAACTAGTACCGTTTCATCAAGACATTTTGTTCTGACCACTTTTCAGGTTGATTTGGCTACCAGTTTACTGAGTCTCTTGAATGTTTTCAAAGTTTTCAGTAGCTTGAATTTCTGACCTTGTTGATTTTTTAACCCAGTTGCCTTATTTTCAAACTTTTCCTTCATTTTATCAAGACTGTTTACACTGTTACAGTTCATGACTTCCAGAGCGTTGTTTAAACATTATTAAAGGAATCAAATCCCTCAAGGAGGATTTGGTTCTTTAGAAAATATTTATGTCTATGGGAAAGGAATTGATTGATTGGTGTTTTTTGACTCATCGACAATTACTACAAGAGAATTTTGTCGATAGAACAACAATCTAAGGCAAATTACGGTAACTTCATTCTGATTAAATTACAAAAAAAAATAAAAAGCAATTTTTTTTTTCAGTTTTATTTTTGGTTTTTATTATGACTATAGGAATTTGGGCATTTCATTTTTATTTTAACCCTTATCATGCTGATCCTGGAATATTCCTGCCTTGACAGGAGCTATAGAAAAACATCAGCCTGCACAAATGTGCAGTCTGATCTTGGTCTATACCACCTTTTTTTCCTTTTCTGAAACAGAAATGTTTTAAAATTTAATTTTCAAAAATAATACCTACTCGCATTTAGTGCATCCTGCGCTTTGAGCACTTTGATTGCGTTACAATTTTGCCAACATTTTTTATTCAGCCTGACAAGGGTTAATTTCCTCCCCCTCCATCCCTTTGTCTTATGTGAAAGTTTCAAGTAAATTGGATTATTTTTCTAGACCAGACCACAGAAACAATAGTTTGAGTGAAATCCATTAGGCAGGGGTGTGGAAATACGAGTTTTCTCAACTTGTCCCTGGACAAGTAAAAGCCAATTTTCTACTCGTCCAGAATCAAAATGAACTTGTCCGCTAAAGAGTAAATAGAAAAATTTGAAAAAAACATTGCCTTTTGATGAAGAAAATGCTGGTATGCAGCATTTTCTTTATTAAAATCAATGTTTTCTACCCTATGATATGAACATTAGGATGATTTCTCTCTTAATTCTTTTAAGTAACATTCCAAGATTTACCCTGGTATTTACTTGTCCTTGGACAAGTGGCTTAGAAAAATTTACTTGTCCTCAAGTACAAAATCCCAAGTCGGACAAGTCGGGCATGGGAATTCCACACCCCTGCATTAGGCCCCTTTTCCTGTGTCAACTGACAGATTAGTCCCATTTTCATAAGGAACCTTCCTTAACCCTTTGCTGTTTAATCCCTGCTTTTTACATGCCTGTGATTTTATGATTGAGAAAACATCGTGAAAAAAGAAGAAATTTGCTCTTTTTCCACACTATTTTCTACCCTACTGAATGGTTATTTTTCAAATTTAATCCACTTTAAATTTTCGTCTGCAAAACCTTTGAATTTGGACAGGTCCAAAATTTTGTAAAACAGGAAAGGGTTAACACAATGTCGAGGAAACTGTTAATATTTGTGGACTTTATCGTGTAAACAAGAAATGTTTTGGATAGACAGATGGACAGAAAGATGTACTGAAACCATGCCATCACTATAGCTCTTTTTACCTTTGGTGAGCAGAGCTGAAAGCAGTCTTTTCATTTTATAAGAGGTTTTCCTTTGATTTGACCCCACGATCACTGATTTTCAGAACTATTGTGCTAAAAATGTGGCCTCTCAAGGATCTACAAGGTTTTGAATTGTCCTAATGACCTAGTTATCTAACAAATTCAAATATAACACTTTTCCTTGATTTTATCTAGACATTCATTCTGACCAACTTTCAGGTTGCTTTGGCTAAAAATGCTGCCTCTTGATTTTTTGCACGATTTCAATTATTAACCTAGTAAAGCACTTCATTCTGACCAATTATAGGGTTAATTGGCCAATTATAGGGTTAATTGGTCAATTATAGGGTTAATTGGTCAATTATAGGGTTAATTGGCCTTAAAATGCATCCTCTCCAGTGTGAATTTTGTACAGTAGCTTTAACATTTGATCTTACAGCTTAATTTTGTTAGTCACTGTTTTTTTCATTTCTTTAACTTGCCTAACATATCAGAAGGCCTGAAGTCTAAGCAGTTTTGAGGTTCATTGTGCTAGATTACAGCTTCTAAAATGTCTACCAGGTTTTCCTTTGAAATATTCTCATAACCTAGTTTTAAACCAAAGTTTTCTTCCCAATTTTTAACCTGACACAATTTAATCCAGTAATTCATTCTGATCAATTCATGTTGTTTAGGCTAAAAAGTGCAGCTTAAGTGAAAACCAGTTCTACTTTAACCCTTGTCATGCTGAACCTGGAATATTCCTGCTTTGACAGGAGGTATAGACAAAGATCAGCCTGCACATATGTGTAGTCTGATCTTAGTTCCTACCACCTAAATTTCATTTTTAAACCAGAAAAGTGTAAAACAATGCATTTCTGAAATCAATACTCACTCAAGTTTGGTAACTTCCAGTGCTTTTAGCACTTTGATTTTACATTTATTTTGCAAAGATTTTTATTTAGTATGACAAGGGTTAATTTTAGTTCATGTCCTAGTTTTTTCAACCCCATTTGTCTCAATTTCGAAGGTTTCCTTGATTTTATTACGGCATCCTATCTGACCAATTTTAAGTTTGTTCGATTAGGATGAAAGTGCAGCCTGTTTGAAGTGTTTGCAAGGTTCTACATTCAATTGACCTTTCAACCTAGTTTTTGACTAGGGTTGGTTGGGATCAAACCCAGGACCTTTTGAATGATTGTCTGACATGCTACTAACTGTACTGTGGTGGCAGCTTGATAAATTTTATAGTTGATTGCTCTTTTGTGTGTTTAACTTTCAGATTGATTTGGCTAAAAATCCAGCCTCTTGAGAGTTTCACAAATTTCCTTACTTTGTCATTGTGACCTTATCTATAACACTATTTTCTTAAATTTTAAAACTTGTCCAGTGTTTAAGCAAGGCTGAATTTCAAGCAATTATAAGGTTGATTGCCCTTAATAGCAGCTTCTTGGGTGAGACCAATTTCAGAGAGATAAGGCCAAAATTGCTGTCTCTTGAGTGTTTTATTTGACATGTTGCCTTTTTTCTACTCCCTTTTCTGAAATTTTCAATTTGTCCAATGATTCAGCAAACCTGAATTTTGAGAAATACTTAAGTTGAATGCTCTTAAATTCAGGTTCTTGAGTATGACAAATTTTCAGTATTATATGGCTCAAATTGCAGTCTCTTGAGTGTTTGCAATTTTTCATTTTTCTCTCGTACTTGATTGTTCTATAGCCATGTTGTCTACATTTCGAAGTTATCCTTGATTTTATCAGGGCATTCATTTTGACTGTAATGAAGGTTAATTTTCTGGTCTAAAAAGGCAGTTGATTGAGTGTTTGTAAGGTTCTTTCTAATTTGACCTCCTTGCCTAGTTTTTGTTTGAGTTTGCATTTGTGCATGCTTTTCCTGTTATTTGGCCTCATTACATACTTTTTACATCAGTTGCCCTTAGTTCAAACTTTTTTAAAGTTTTCATCAACCTTTCAATAAACATTTGGTTATATTGTGGAGGTTTGGGCCTCCAGCTGCTATCCCACAGAGGTTTATGATTATGGACTCATTGGAGGAAGACAAAAAGCCTGTAAGAATGAGTTCCTCTGTCTGGGATCGAACATAGGACCTTTTGAATAGTTGTCTGATGAATTTTAGAGTTGATTGCTCTTAGTTTCAACCTCTTCATTGTGTCCAACTTTTCAGGTTGTTTTGGCTAAAAAGGTAGCCTCTTGAGTGCTCACAATTTTCCATTTATTTGTCATTGTGACCTGTTCTTTTACTCTATTTTCTTAGATTTACAACTCATCCAAAGCTGAAATAAAAGCAATGTTATGGTTGATTGCTCTTAAGCGCAGCTTCTTGAGTGTGACTTATTTTCAGTATGATAAGGCTCTAATTGCAGACTCTTGAGTGTTTGCGATCTATTCCTTTTCCCTCCTTTACTCGATTTTCTTAAGCCATGTTGCTCCAATTTCAAAGTTATCCTTGATTTTATCAGGGCATTTATTTTGACCGTAATGAAGGTTTATTAACTTGTCTAAAAAGCCAGCCGATTGAGTGTTTGCAAAGATCTTCGTGATTTGACCTCCTTGTCTAATTTTTGTTGGAGTTTGCATTTGTGCATGCTTTTCCTGTTATTTGGCCTCATTACATACTTTAAACATCAATTGCCCCTAGTTTGAACTTTTTATGAGTTTTCATCAACCTTTCAATAATCATTAGTTATATTAAGGAGGCTGGAGCAGCTTATAATGGATTCCTGAAATTTCTCACACCAGTACTACCATTACATCCTTTTCTAGCCTCCAGCTGCTTTCCCACAGAGGGTTTATGATTATCGACCTATTGGTGGAAAACAAAGAGTCTGTAAGAAAGAGTGCTGCCGTCAGGGATCAAACCTGGGACCTTTTGAATAATTGTCTGATGCGCTCCTAACTGCACATTTGTGGCTGCTCAAACCAACTTATTCTTGATTTTATCGATTTATCAGCCCATCACTAATTCTGTCTGATTTTCAAGTTTGATGATGGTGCTAGAAATGCAGCCCATTGAGTTTTTGCAACATTCTCTTTTCATTTGACCTTCTGACCTTGTTCTTGCCTGGAGTTTGCATTTTTGCATGATTTGACTTTGATATATCTACATTACCAAGTTTTTTAACTCAAGTTGCCCCATTTTCAAACTTGTAAGAGATTTAATGAACCTAATTAACCCAAACCCATTATCAGGCTGATTAAATGCTAAAAAATGGTTGCCCCATTTTCTACAATGTATCCTTGGTTTGACTTCATGATTACCAACTTTCAATACTATCATTGTGTCTTAAATATGCCCACAGCACTTGTCATTTCTAAGATTTTTGTTAACCCTTGTCATGCTAAACCCGGAATATTCCTGCTTTGGCAGGAGCTATAGGTGTTATCCTTAATTTTATCAGGGCATTCATTTTGAACGTAATGAAGGTTTATTAACTTGTCTAAAACAGCAGCCGCTTGTGTGTTTGCAAGTTTTTTTGTGATTTGACCTCCTTGCCTAGTCTTTGTCGGAGTTTGCATTTGTGCATGCTATTCCTGTTATTTATCCTCATCTCATCTTTTAACTTCATTTGCAACTACGACGAAGGTTTCATGAAGTTTCATCAACCTTTCAATAATCATTAGTTATATTAAGGAGGCTGGAGCAGCTTATAATGGATTCCTGACATTTCTCACACCAGTACTACCATTACATCCTTTTCTAGCCTCCAGCTGCTATCCCACAGAGGTTTTTGATTATGGACTCATTGGTTGGAGACAATAAGTCCGTAAAAATGAGTACCTCCTTTAGGGATCAAACCTGGGACCTTTTGAAAAATTGTCTAATGCGCTCTTTACTGCACTATTGTTGCAGCTCGATAAATTTCAGAGTTGATTTCTCTAAAATTCAACCTCTTCAGTGTGTCCAACTTTTCAGGTTGATTTGGATAAAAATGCAGCTTCTTGAGTGTTTTCACAATTTTCCTTCTTTTGTCATTGTGACTTGTTCTTTTACCTATTTTCTTATATTAACAAATCCTCAAATGTTTCAGCAAGCCTTGATTTCAAGCAATGTTAACGCTGATTACTCTGAAACGCAGCCTTTTTGGTGAGGCCAATTTCAGAGTGATAAGGCCAAAATTGCTGTCTCTTGAGTGTTTTAATTGATATTTTGCCTTTTTCTCATATTTTCAACTTGCCCAATGATACAGCAAGCTTGAATTTTGAAAAATATTCAAGTTGATTACTCTTAATCGCAGCTTCTTGAGTGTGACTTATGCAATTAATTTTAGAGTTGATTGCTCTAAAATTTAACCTCTTCCACTTGTCCAGTTTTTCAGGTTGATTTTGCTAAAAATGCAGCCTCTTGAGTGTTTTTCACACAATTCCTTGTATTTGTCATTGTGACCTGTTCTTTAACTGTATTTTCTTAAATGTTAAAACTTGTTCAATGTTTCAACTTCGTCTAAAATTCAAGCAATTCTAAGGTTGACTTTTCTGAAATGCAGCCTTGTGGGCAAGACCAATTTCAGAGTGATAATGCCAAAATTGCTGTCTCTTAAGAGTTTTAATTGATATTTTGCCTTTTTTCTACTCCTTTTTCTCAAATTTTCAATTTCCCAATGATTCAGCAAACCTGAATTTTGAGAAATATTGCAGTCTCTTGAGTGTTTGCAATCTTTTCTTTTTTCTCCCATACTTTATTGTTCCTAAGCCATGTTGCCCCAATTTTAATATTCTCCTTGATTTTATCAGGGCATTCATTTTGACCGTAATGAAGGTTAATTAACTTGTCTTAAAAAGCAGCCGCTTGTGTGTTTGCAAGTTTTTTTGTGATTTGACCTCCTTGCCTAGTCTTTGTTGGAGTTTACATTTGTGCATGCTATTCCTGTAATTTGTCCTTATCTCATCTTTTAACTTCATTTGCCACTAGTTCAAAAGTTTTATGAAGTTTCATCAACCTTTCAATAATCATTAGTTATATTAAGGAGGCTGGAGCAGCTTATAATGGATTCCTGACATTTCTCACACCAGTACTACCATTACATCCTTTTCTAGCCTCCAGCTGCTATCCCACAGAGGTTTTTGATTATGGACTCATTGGTTGGAGACAATAAGTCCGTAAAAAAGAGTACCTCCTTTAGGGATCAAACCTGGGACCTTTTGAAAAATTGTCTAATGCGCTCTTTACTGCACTATTGTTGCAGCTCGATAAATTTCAGAGTTCATTTCTCTACAATTCAACCTCTTCAGCGAGTCCAACTTTTCAGGTTGATTTGGATAAAAATGCAGCTTCTTGAGTGTTTTCACAATTTTCCTTCTTTTTGTCATTGTGACTTGTTCTTTTACCTATTTTCTTATATTTACAAATCCTCAAATGTTTCAGCAAGCCTTAATTTCAAGCAATGTTAAGGCTGATTACTCTGAAACGCAGCCTTTTTGGTGAGGCCAATTTCAGAGTGATAAGGCCAAAATTGCTGTCTCTTGAGTGTTTTAAATGATATTTTGCCTTTTTTCTACTCCTTTTTCTCATATTTTCAACTTGCCCAATGATACAGCAAGCTTGAATTTTGAAAAATATTCAAGTTGATTGCTCTTAATCGCAGCTTCTTGAGTGTGACTTATGCAATTAATTTTAGAGTTGATTGCTCTAAAATTTAACCTCTTCCACTTGTCCAGTTTTTTAGGTTGATTTTGCTAAAAATGCAGCCTCTTGAGTGTTTTTCACACAATTCCTTGTATTTGTCAGTGTGACCTGTTCTTTAACTCTAATTTCTTAAGTGTTAAAACTTGTTCATGGTTTCGACTTCGTCTAAATTTCAAGCAATTCTAAGGTTGATTGCTCTGAAATGCAGCCTTTTGGGCAAGACCAATTTCAGAGTGATAAGGCCAAAATTGCTGTCTCTTAAGAGTTTTAATTGATATTTTGCCTTTTTTCTACTCCTTTTTCTCAAATTTTCAATTTCCCAATGATTCAGCAAACCTGAATTTTGAGAAATATTGCAGTCTCTTGAGTGTTTGCAATCTTTTCTTTTTTCTCCCATACTTTATTGTTCCTAAGCCATGTTGCCCCAATTTCAATGTTCTCCTTGATTTTTCAGGGCATTCATTTTGACCGTAATGAAGGTTAATTAACTTGTCTTAAAAAGCAGCCGCTTGTGTGTTTGCAAGTTTTTTTGTGATTTGACCTCCTTGCCTAGTCTTTGTTGCAGTTTGCATTTGTGCATGCTATTCCTGTTATTTGTTCTCATCTCATCTTTTTACTTCATTTGCCACTAGTTCAAAGGTTTTATGAAGTTTCATCAACCTTTCAATAATCATTAGTTATATTAAGGAGGCTGGAGCAGCTTATAATGGATTCCTGACATTTCTCACACCAGTACTACTATTACATCCTTTTCTAGCCTCCAGCTGCTATCCCACAGAGGTTTTTGATTATGGACTCATTGGTTGGAGACAATAAGCCGTAACAATGAGTACCTCTTTTAGGGATCAAACCTGGGACCTTTTGAAAAATTGTCTAATGCGCTCTTTACTGCACTATTGTTGCAGCTCGATAAATTTCAGAGTTGATTTCTCTAAAATTCAACCTCTTCAGTGTGTCCAACTTTTCAGGTTGATTTGGATAAAAATGCAGCTTCTTGAGTGTTTTCACAATTTTCCTTCTTTTGTCATTGTGACTTGTTCTTTTACCTATTTTCTTATATTAACAAATCCTCAAATGTTTCAGCAAGCCTTGATTTCAAGCAATGTTAACGCTGATTACTCTGAAACGCAGCCTTTTTGGTGAGGCCAATTTCAGAGTGATAAGGCCAAAATTGCTTTCTCTTGAGTGTTTTAATTGATATTTTGCCTTTTTTCTACTCCTTTTTCTCAAATTTTCAACTTGCCCAATGATACAGCAAGCTTGAATTTTGAAAAATATTCAAGTTGATTACTCTTAATCGCAGCTTCTTGAGTGTGACTTATGCAATTAATTTTAGAGTTGATTGCTCTAAAATTTAACCTCTTCCACTTGTCCAGTTTTTCAGGTTGATTTTGCTAAAAATGCAGCCTCTTGAGTGTTTTTCACACAATTCCTTGTATTTGTCATTGTGACCTGTTCTTTAACTGTATTTTCTTAAATGTTAAAACTTGTTCAATGTTTCAACTTCGTCTAAAATTCAAGCAATTCTAAGGTTGACTTTTCTGAAATGCAGCCTTGTGGGCAAGACCAATTTCAGAGTGATAATGCCAAAATTGCTGTCTCTTAAGAGTTTTAATTGATATTTTGCCTTTTTCCTACTCCTTTTTCTCAAATTTTCAATTTCCCAATGATTCAGCAAACCTGAATTTTGAGAATTATTGCAGTCTCTTGAGTGTTTGCAATCTTTTCTTTTTTCTCCCATACTTTATTGTTCCTAAGCCATGTTGCCCCAATTTTAATATTCTCCTTGATTTTATCAGGGCATTCATTTTGACCCTAATGAAGGTTAATTATATTGTCTTAAAAAGCAGCCGCTTGTGTGTTTGCAAGTTTTTTTTGTGATTTGACCTCCTTGCCTAGTCTTTGTTGCAGTTTGCATTTGTGCATGCTATTCCTGTTATTTGTCCTTATCTCATCTTTTAACTTCATTTGCCACTAGTTCAAAGGTTTTATGAAGTTTCATCAACCTTTCAATAATCATTAGTTATATTAAGGAGGCTGGAGCAGCTTATAATGGATTCCTGACATTTCTCACACCAGAACTACCATTACATCCTTTTCTAGCCTCCAGCTGCTATCCCACAGAGGTTTTTGATTATGGACAAATTGGTTGGAGACAATAAGTCCGTAAAAATGAGTACCTCCTTTAGGGATCAAACCTGGGACCTTTTGAAAAATTGTCTAATGCGCTCTTTACTGCACTATTGTTGCAGCTCGATAAATTTCAGAGTTCATTTCTCTACAATTCAACCTCTTCAGTGAGTCCAACTTTTCAGGTTGATTTGGATAAAAATGCAGCTTCTTGAGTGTTTTCACAATTTTCCTTCTTTTTGTCATTGTGACTTGTTCTTTTACCTATTTCCTTATATTTACAAATCCTCAAATGTTTCAGCAAGCCTTAATTTCAAGCAATGTTAAGGCTGATTACTCTGAAACGCAGCCTTTTTGGTGAGGCCAATTTCAGAGTGATAAGGCCAAAATTGCTGTCTCTTGAGTGTTTTAATTGATATTTTGCCTTTTTTCTACTCCTTTTCTCATATTTTCAACTTGCCCAATGATACAGCAAGCTTGAATTTTGAAAAATATTCAAGTTGATTGCTCTTAATCGCAGCTTCTTGAGTGTGACTTATGCAATTAATTTTAGAGTTGATTGCTCTAAAATTTAACCTCTTCCACTTGTCCATTTTTTTAGGTTGATTTTGCTAAAAATGCAGCCTCTTGAGTGTTTTTCACACAATTCCTTGTATTTGTCATTGTGACCTATTCTTTAACTCTAATTTCTTAAATGTTAAAACTTGTTCATGGTTTCGACTTCGTCTAAATTTCAAGCAATTCTAAGGTTGATTGCTCTGAAATGCAGCCTTTTGGGCAAGACCAATTTCAGAGTGATAAGGCCAAAATTGCTGTCTCTTAAGAGTTTTAATTGATATTTTGCCTTTTTTCCACTCCTTTTTCTCAAATTTTCAATTTCCCAATGATTCAGCAAACCTGAATTTTGAGAATTATTGCAGTCTCTTGAGTGTTTGCAATCTTTTCTTTTTTCTCCCATACTTTATTGTTCCTAAGCCATGTTGCCCCAATTTCAATGTTCTCCTTGATTTTTCAGGGCATTCATTTTGACCGTAATGAAGGTTAATTAACTTGTCTTAAAAAGCAGCCGCTTGTGTGTTTGCAAGTTTTTTTGTGATTTGACCTCCTTGCCTAGTCTTTGTTGCAGTTTGCATTTGTGCATGCTATTCCTGTTATTTGTTCTCATCTCATCTTTTTACTTCATTTGCCACTAGTTCAAAGGTTTTATGAAGTTTCATCAACCTTTCAATAATCATTAGTTATATTAAGGAGGCTGGAGCAGCTTATAATGGATTCCTGACATTTCTCACACCAGTACTACTATTACATCCTTTTCTAGCCTCCAGCTGCTATCCCACAGAGGTTTTTGATTATGGACTCATTGGTTGGAGACAATAAGCCATAAAAATGAGTACCTCCTTTAGGGATCAAACCTGGGACCTTTTGAATAATTGTCTAATGCGCTCTTTACTGCACTATTGTTGCAGCTCGATAAATTTCAGAGTTCATTTCTCTACAATTCAACCTCTTCAATGTGTCCAACTTTTCAGGTTGATTTGGATAAAAATGCAGCTTCTTGAGTGTTTTCACAATTTTCCTTGTTTTGTCATTGTGACTTGTTCCTTTACTCTATTTTCTTATATTTACAAATCCTCAAATGTTTCAGCAAGCCTTAATTTCAAGCAATTTTAAGGCTGATTACTCTGAAATGCAGCCTTTTTGGTGAGGCCAATTTCAGAGTGATAAGGCAAAAATTGCTGTCTCTTGAGTGTTTTAATTGATATTTTGCCTTTTTTCTACTCCTTTTTCTCAAATTTTCAACTTGCCCAATGATACAGCAAGCTTGAATTTTGAGAAATATTCAAGTTGATTGCTTTTGATCGCAGCTTCTTGAGTGTGACTTATGCAATTAATTTTAGAGTTGGCTGCTTTAAATTCAATCTCTTCCACTTGTCCAACTTTTCAGGTTGATTTGGCTAAAAATGCAGCCTCTTGAGTGTTTATCACAAAATTCCTTCTTTTTGTCATTGTGACCTGTTCTTTTACCCTATTTTCTTAAATGTTAAAACTTGTTGAATGTTTCGACTTCCTCTAAAATTCAAGCAATTTTAAGGTTGATTGCTCTGAAATGCAGCCTTTTTGGTGAGGCCAATTTCAGAGTGATAAGGCCAAAATTGCTGTCTCTTGAGTGTTTTAATTGATATTTTGCCTTTTTTCTACTCCTTTTTCTCAAATTTTCAACTTTCCAAATTATTCAGCAAACCTGAATTTTGAGAAATATTGCAGTCTCTTGAGTGTTTGCAATCTTTTCTTTTCTCTCCCATACTTTATTGTTCCTAAGCCATGTTGCCCCAATTTCAATGTTATCCTTGATTTTATCAGGGCATTCATTTTGACCGTGATGAAGGTTTATTAACTTGTCTAAAAAAGCAGCCGATTGTGTGTTTGCAAGTTTATTTGTGATTTGACCTCCTTGCCTGGTCTTTGTCGGAGTTTGCATTTGTGCATGCTTTTGCTTTTATTTGTCCTCATCTCATCTTTTAACATCATTTGCCACTAGTTCAAAGGTTTTATGAAGTTTCATCAACCTTTCAATAATCATTAGTTATATTAAGGAGGCTGGAGCAGCTTATAATGGATTCCTAAAATTTCTCACACCAGTACTACCATTACATCCTTTTCTAGCCTCCAGCTGCTATCCCACAGAGGTTTTTGATTATGGACAAATTGGTTGGAGACAATAAGTCCTTAAAAATGAGTACCTCCTTTAGGGATCAAACCTGGGACCTTTTGAATAATTGTCTAATGCGCTCTTTACTGCACTATTGTTGCAGCTCGATAAATTTCAGAGTTCATTTCTCTACAATTCAACCTCTTCAGTGAGTCCAACTTTTCAGGTTGATTTGGATAAAAATGCAGCTTCTTGAGTGTTTTCACAATTTTCCTTCTTTTTGTCATTGTGACTTGTTCTTTTACCTATTTCCATATATTTACAAATCCTCAAATGTTTCAGCAAGCCTTAATTTCAAGCAATGTTAAGGCTGATTACTCTGAAACGCAGCCTTTTTGGTGAGGCCAATTTCAGAGTGATAAGGCCAAAATTGCTGTCTCTTGAGTGTTTTAATTGATATTTTGCCTTTTTTCTACTCCTTTTCTCATATTTTCAACTTGCCCAATGATACAGCAAGCTTGAATTTTGAAAAATATTCAAGTTGATTGCTCTTAATCGCAGCTTCTTGAGTGTGACTTATGCAATTAATTTTAGAGTTGATTGCTCTAAAATTTAACCTCTTCCACTTGTCCATTTTTTTAGGTTGATTTTGCTAAAAATGCAGCCTCTTGAGTGTTTTTCACACAATTCCTTGTATTTGTCATTGTGACCTATTCTTTAACTCTAATTTCTTAAATGTTAAAACTTGTTCATGGTTTCGACTTCCTCTAAATTTCCAGCAATTCTAAGGTTGATTGCTCTGAAATGCAGCCTTTTGGGCAAGACCAATTTCAGAGTGATAAGGCCAAAATTGCTGTCTCTTAAGAGTTTTAATTGATATTTTGCCTTTTTTCCACTCCTTTTTCTCAAATTTTCAATTTCCCAATGATTCAGCAAACCTGAATTTTGAGAATTATTGCAGTCTCTTGAGTGTTTGCAATCTTTTCTTTTTTCTCCCATACTTTATTGTTCCTAAGCCATGTTGCCCCAATTTCAATGTTCTCCTTGATTTTTCAGGGCATTCATTTTGACCGTAATGAAGGTTAATTAACTTGTCTTAAAAAGCAGCCGCTTGTGTGTTTGCAAGTTTTTTTGTGATTTGACCTCCTTGCCTAGTCTTTGTTGCAGTTTGCATTTGTGCATGCTATTCCTGTTATTTGTTCTCATCTCATCTTTTTACTTCATTTGCCACTAGTTCAAAGGTTTTATGAAGTTTCATCAACCTTTCAATAATCATTAGTTATATTAAGGAGGCTGGAGCAGCTTATAATGGATTCCTGACATTTCTCACACCAGTACTACTATTACATCCTTTTCTAGCCTCCAGCTGCTATCCCACAGAGGTTTTTGATTATGGACTCATTGGTTGGAGACAATAAGCCGTAAAAATGAGTACCTCCTTTAGGGATCAAACCTGGGACCTTTTGAATAATTGTCTAATGCGCTCTTTACTGCACTATTGTTGCAGCTCGATAAATTTCAGAGTTCATTTCTCTACAATTCAACCTCTTCAATGTGTCCAACTTTTCAGGTTGATTTGGATAAAAATGCAGCTTCTTGAGTGTTTTCACAATTTTCCTTGTTTTGTCATTGTGACTTGTTCCTTTACTCTATTTTCTTATATTTACAAATCCTCAAATGTTTCAGCAAGGCTTAATTTCAAGCAATTTTAAGGCTGATTACTCTGAAATGCAGCCTTTTTGGTGAGGCCAATTTCAGAGTGATAAGGCAAAAATTGCTGTCTCTTGAGTGTTTTAATTGATATTTTGCCTTTTTTCTACTCCTTTTTCTCAAATTTTCAACTTGCCCAATGATACAGCAAGCTTGAATTTTGAGAAATATTCAAGTTGATTGCTTTTGATCGCAGCTTCTTGAGTGTGACTTATGCAATTAATTTTAGAGTTGGCTGCTTTAAATTCAATCTCTTCCACTTGTCCAACTTTTCAGGTTGATTTGGCTAAAAATGCAGCCTCTTGAGTGTTTTTCACAAAATTCCTTCTTTTTGTCATTGTGACCTGTTCTTTTACCCTATTTTCTTAAATGTTAAAACTTGTTGAATGTTTCGACTTCCTCTAAAATTCAAGCAATTTTAAGGTTGATTGCTCTGAAATGCAGCCTTTTTGGTGAGGCCAATTTCAGAGTGATAAGGCCAAAATTGCTGTCTCTTGAGTGTTTTAATTGATATTTTGCCTTTTTTCTACTCCTTTTTCTCAAATTTTCAACTTTCCAAATTATTCAGCAAACGTGAATTTTGAGAAATATTGCAGTCTCTTGAGTGTTTGCAATCTTTTCTTTTCTCTCCCATACTTTATTGTTCCTAAGCCATGTTGCCCCAATTTCAATGTTCTCCTTGATTTTTCAGGGCATTCATTTTGACCGTAATGAAGGTTAATTAACTTGTCTTAAAAAGCAGCCGCTTGTGTGTTTGCAAGTTTTTTTGTGATTTGACCTCCTTGCCTGGTCTTTGTTGCAGTTTGCATTTGTGCATGCTATTCCTGTTATTTGTTCTCATCTCATCTTTTTACTTCATTTGCCACTAGTTCAAAGGTTTTATGAAGTTTCATCAACCTTTCAATAATCATTAGTTATATTAAGGAGGCTGGAGCAGCTTATAATGGATTCCTGACATTTCTCACACCAGTACTACTATTACATCCTTTTCTAGCCTCCAGCTGCTATCCCACAGAGGTTTTTGATTATGGACTCATTGGTTGGAGACAATAAGCCGTAAAAATGAGTACCTCCTTTAGGGATCAAACCCGGGACCTTTTGAATAATTGTCTAATGCGCTCTTTACTGCACTATTGTTGCAGTTCAATAAATTTCAGAGTTCATTTCTCTACAATTCAACCTCTTCAATGTGTCCAACTTTTCAGGTTGATTTGGATAAAAATGCAGCTTCTTGAGTGTTTTCACAATTTTGCCTTGTTTTGTCATTGTGACTTGTTCCTTTACTCTATTTTCTTATATTTACAAATCCTCAAATGTTTCAGCAAGGCTTAATTTCAAGCAATTTTAAGGCTGATTACTCTGAAATGCAGCCTTTTTGGTGAGGCCAATTTCAGAGTGATAAGGCAAAAATTGCTGTCTCTTGAGTGTTTTAATTGATATTTTGCCTTTTTTCTACTCCTTTTTCTCAAATTTTCAACTTGCCCAATGATACAGCAAGCTTGAATTTTGAGAAATATTCAAGTTGATTGCTTTTGATCGCAGCATCTTGAGTGTGACTTATGCAATTAATTTTAGAGTTGGCTGCTTTAAATTCAATCTCTTCCACTTGTCCAACTTTTCAGGTTGATTTGGCTAAAAATGCAGCCTCTTGAGTGTTTTTCACAAAATTCCTTCTTTTTGTCATTGTGACCTGTTCTTTTACCCTATTTTCTTAAATGTTAAAACTTGTTGAATGTTTCGACTTCCTCTAAAATTCAAGCAATTTTAAGGTTGATTGCTCTGAAATGCAGCCTTTTTGGTGAGGCCAATTTCAGAGTGATAAGGCCAAAATTGCTGTCTCTTGAGTGTTTTAATTGATATTTTGCCTTTTTTCTACTCCTTTTTCTCAAATTTTCAACTTTCCCAATGATTCAGCAAACCTGAATTTTGAGAAATATTGCAGTCTCTTGAGTGTTTGCAATCTTTTCTTTTCTCTCCCATACTTTATTGTTCCTAAGCCATGTTGCCCCAATTTCAATGTTATCCTTGATTTTATCAGGGCATTCATTTTGACCGTGATGAAGGTTTATTAACTTGTCTAAAAAAGCAGCCGATTGTGTGTTTGCAAGTTTTTTTGTGATTTGACCTCCTTGCCTGGTCTTTGTCGGAGTTTGCATTTGTGCATGCTTTTCCTTTTATTTGTCCTCATCTCATCTTTTAACATCATTTGCCACTAGTTCAAAGGTTTTATGAAGTTTCATCAACCTTTCAATAATCATAAGTTATATTAAGGAGGCTGGAGCAGCTTATAATGGATTCCTGAAATTTCTCACACCAGTACTACCATTACATCCTTTTCTAGCCTCCAGCTGCTATCCCACAGAGGTTTTTGATTATGGACAAATTGGTTGGAGACAATAAGTCCTTAACTAGAAAGCCATGAATGGCTTGAGTCGCTCCACAGGCTTGAAATTCTTGTAAAAGCAAATAAATGCTTTGACTAGACTTTTAGATATTTGGAGTTCTACTGATGTTGAAAATGATTTTCAAAGTTTCAACTATATAACAGATAGAGAAATGACCTCTGCTATTAAAAGACATATTTTTCATCATATCAAAATAATTTTGGGCTGCTTGATAATGGGTAACCCAAAGATCATACCAAAAATGTCGATTGATATCCATCAGTTACATTCTGAGAAAATGTTTTTCATAGTTTCCATTATTTAACATACTGAGAATTGACCTCCACCCATAAAATGTATATTTTTCATCCAATCAAAATAATCTTTGGTACACTGATACAGGGTCACTCAAGGATCATTACAGTGAAATTTGGTTGATATCTATCACTTACATTCTGAGAAAATGATTTTCAAAGTTTCCACTATATAACATATAGAGAAATGACCTCCGCCCATAAAATGCATATTTTTCATCCAATCACAATGATTTTTTGTATACTGATAAAGGGTCATTAAAGGATCATTCCAGTAAAATTTGGTTGATATCCTTCAGTTACATTCTGAGAAAATGATTTTCAAAGTTTCCAATATATAACATATAGAGAAATGACCTCCGCCCATAAAATGCATATTTTCCATCCGATCACAATGATTTTTTGTAGACTAATAAAGGGTCACCCAAGGATCATTCATGTAAAATTTAATTGGTATCCATTGATTAGAATCTGAGAAAACTCACTTTTTACCTTATTTGGAAATAAGCCACGCCCATTAAATCCATGTTTTTCATTGGATCAAAATTTCTTGAACAACTTTGAAAGAGGGTCACCCAAGGATCATTCCTGTGAAGTTTGGTTGAAATCCATCCAGTAGTTTCTGAGGAGAAGATTTTTAAAGAAAAGTTTACGACCGGACGGACGCACGGACGGACGGACGGACGCACGACGGACACAACGCCATGACAATAGCCCCAGTGGCTTTCAGCCAGTGGAGCTAAAAATGAGTACCTCCTTTAGGGATCAAACCTGGGACCTTTTGAATAATTGTCTAATGCGCTCTTTACTGCACTATTGTTGCAGCTCGATAAATTTCAGAGTTCATTTCTCTAAAATTCAACCTCTTCAGTGTGTCCAACTTTTCAGGTTGATTTGGATAAAAATGCAGCTTCTTGAGTGTTTTCACAATTTTCCTTCTTTTGTCATTGTGACTTGTTCTTTTACTCTATTTTCTTATATTTACAAATCCTCAAATGTTTCAGCAAGGCTTAATTTCAAGCAATTTTAAGGCTGATTACTCTGAAAAGCAGCCTTTTTGGTAAGGCCAATTTCAGAGTGATAAGGCCAAAATTGCTGTCTCTTGAGTGTTTTAATTGATATTTTGCCTTTTTTCCACTCCTTTTTCTCAAATTTTCAACTTTCCCAATGATTCAGCAAACCTGAATTTTGAGAAATATTGCAGTCTCTTGAGTGTTTGCAATCTTTTCTTTTTCTCTCCCATACTTTATTGTTCCTAAGCCATGTTGCCCCAATTTCAATGTTATCCTTGATTTTATCAGGGTATTCATTTTGACCGTGATGAAGGTTTATTAACTTGTCTAAAAAAGCAGCCGATTGTGTGTTTGCAAGTTTTTTTGTGACTTGACCTCCTTGCCTAGTCTTTTTCAGAGTTTGCATTTGTGCATGCTTTTCCTTTTATTTGTCCTCATCTCATCTTTTAACATCATTTGCCACTAGTTCAAAGGTTTTATGAAGTTTCATCAACCTTTCAATAATCATTAGTTATATTAAGGAGGCTGGAGCAGCTTATAATGGATTCCTGACATGTCTCACACCAGTACTACCATTACATCCTTTTCCAGCCTCCAGCTTCTATCCCACAGAGGTTTTTGATTATGGACTCATTGGTTGGAGACAATAAGTCCGTAAAAATGAGTACCTCCTTTAGAGATCAAACCCGGGACCTTTTGAATAATTGCCTAATGCGCTCTTTACTGCACTATTGTTGCGGCTCGATAAAATTCAGAGTTGATTGCTCTAAAATTCAACCTCTTCAGTGTGTCCAACTTTTCAGGTTGATTTGGATAAAAATGCAGCTTCTTGAGTGTTTTCACAATTTTCCTTCTTTTTGTCATTGTGACTTGTTCCTTTACTCTATTTTCTTATATTAACAAATCCTCAAATGTTTCAGCAAGGCTTAATTTTAAGCAATTTTAAGGCTGATTACTCTGAAATGCAGCCTTTTTGGTAAGGCCAATTTCAGAGTGATAACGCCAAAATTGCTGACTCTTGAGTGTTTTAATTGATATTTTGCCTTTTTTCTACTCCTTTTTCTCAAATTTTCAACTTTCCCAATGATTCAGCAAACCTGAATTT
The DNA here is from genome assembly GCA_948146395.1 of Fragum whitleyi. NCBI lineage: Eukaryota > Metazoa > Mollusca > Bivalvia > Cardiida > Cardiidae > Fragum > Fragum whitleyi. The sequence continues at coordinate 29,687,998 of OX411548.1, read as the reverse complement.
TGAGAAATATTGCAGTCTCTTGAGTGTTTGCAATCTTTTCTTTTTTCTCCCATACTTTATTGTTCCTAAGCCATGTTGCCCCAATTTCAATGTTATCCTTGATTTTATCAGGGCATTCATTTTGACCGTGATGAAGGTTTATAAACTTGTCTAAAAAAGCAGCCGATTGTGTGTTTGCAAGTTTTTTTGTGATTTGACCTCCTTGCCTAGTCTTTGTCAGAGTTTGCATTTGTGCATGCTTTTCCTTTTATTTGTCCTCATCTCATCTTTTAACATCATTTCCCACTAGTTCAAAGGTTTTATGAAGTTTCATCAACCTTTCAATAATCATTAGTTATATTAAGGAGGCTGGAGCAGCTTATAATGGATTCCTGTCATTTCTCACGCCAGTACTACCATTACATCCTTTTCTAGCCTCCAGCTTCTATCCCACAGAGGTTTTTGATTATGGACTCATTGGTTGGAGACAATAAGTCCGTAAAAATGAGTACCTCCTTTAGAGATCGAACCCGGGACCTTTTGAATAATTGTCTAATGCGCTCTTTACTGCACTATTGTTGCGGCTCGATAAATTTCAGAGTTGATTTCTCTAAAATTCAACCTCTTCAGTGTGTCCAACTTTTCAGGTTGATTTGGATAAAAATGCAGCTTCTTGAGTGTTTTCACAATTTTCCTTCTTTTTGTCATTGTGACTTGTTCTTTTACTCTATTTTCTTATATTAACAAAACCTCAAATGTTTCAGCAAGGCTTAATTTCAAGCAATTTTAAGGCTGATTACTCTGAAATGCAGCCTTTTTGGTGAGGCCAATTTCAGAGTGATAACGCCAAAATTGCTGACTCTTGAGTGTTTTAATTGATATTTTGCCTTTTTTCTACTCCTTTTTCTCAAATTTTCAACTTTCCCAATGATTCAGCAAACCTGAATTTTGAGAAATATTGCAGTCTCTTGAGTGTTTGCAATCTTTTCTTTTCTCTCCCATACTTTATTGTTCCTAAGCCATGTTGCCCCAATTTCAATGTTATCCTTGATTTTATCAGGGCATTCATTTTGACCGTGATGAAGGTTTATTAACTTGTCTAAAAAAGCAGCCGATTGTGTGTTTGCAAGTTTTTTTGTGACTTGACCTCCTTGCCTAGTCTTTGTCAGAGTTTGCATTTGTGCATGCTTTTCCTTTTATTTGTCCTCATCTCATCTTTTAACATCATTTCCCACTAGTTCAAAGGTTTTATGAAGTTTCATCAACCTTTCAATAATCATTAGTTATATTAAGGAGGCTGGAGCAGCTTATAATGGATTCCTGACATTTCTCACACCAGTACTACCATTACATCCTTTTCTAGCCTCCAGCTGCTATCCCACAGAGGTTTTTGATTATGGACTCATTGGTTGGAGACAATAAGTCCGTAAAAATGAGTACCTCCTTTAGAGATCAAACCCGGGACCTTTTGAATAATTGTCTAATGCGCTCTTTACTGCACTATTGTTGCGGCTTGATAAATTTCAGAGTTGATTTCTCTAAAATTCAACCTCTTCAGTCTGTCCAACTTTTCAGGTTGATTTGGATAAAAATGCAGCTTCTTGAGTGTTTTCACAATTTTCCTTCTTTTTGTCATTGTGACTTGTTCTTTTACTCTATTTTCTTATATTAACAAAACCTCAAATGTTTCAGCAAGGCTTAATTTCAAGCAATTTTAAGGCTGATTACTCTGAAATGCAGCCTTTTTGGTGAGGCCAATTTCAGAGTGATAACACCAAAATTGCTGACTCTTGAGTGTTTTAATTGATATTTTGCCTTCTTTCTACTCCTTTTTCTCAAATTTTCAACTTTCCCAATGATTCAGCAAACCTGAATTTTGAGAAATATTGCAGTCTCTTGAGTGTTTGCAATCTTTTCTTTTCTCTCCCATACTTTATTGTTCCTAAGCCATGTTGCCCCAATTTCAATGTTATCCTTGATTTTATCAGGGCATTCATTTTGACCGTGATGAAGGTTTATTAACTTGTCTAAAAAAGCAGCCGATTGTGTGTTTGCAAGTTTTTTTGTGACTTGACCTCCTTGCCTAGTCTTTGTCAGAGTTTGCATTTGTGCATGCTTTTCCTTTTATTTGTCCTCATCTCATCTTTTAACATCATTTCCCACTAGTTCAAAGGTTTTATGAAGTTTCATCAACCTTTCAATAATCATTAGTTATATTAAGGAGGCTGGAGCAGCTTATAATGGATTCCTGACATTTCTCACACCAGTACTACCATTACATCCTTTTCTAGCCTCCAGCTTCTATCCCACAGAGGTTTTTGATTATAGACTCATTGGTTGAAGACAATAAGTCCGTAAAAATGAGTACCTCCTTTAGAGATCAAACCCGGGACCTTTTGAATAATTGTCTAATGCGCTCTTTACTGCACTATTGTTGCGGCTCGATAAATTTCAGAGTTGATTTCTCTAAAATTCAACCTCTTCAGTGTGTCCAACTTTTCAGGTTGATTTGGATACAAATGCAGCTTCTTGAGTGTTTTCACAATTTTCCTTCTTTTTGTCATTGTGACTTGTTCCTTAAGTCTATTTTCTTATATTAACAAATCCTCAAATGTTTCAGCAAGGCTTAATTTCAAGCAATTTAAGGCTGATTACTCTGAAATGCAGCCTTTCTGGTAAGGCCAATTTCAGAGTGATAAGGCCAAAATTGCTGACTCTTGAGTGTTTTAATTGATATTTTGCCTTTTTTCTACTCCTTTTTCTCAAATTTTCAACTTTCCCAATGATTCAGCAAACCTGAATTTTGAGAAATATTGCAGTCTCTTGAGTGTTTGCAATCTTTTCTTTTTTCTCCCATACTTTATTGTTCCTAAGCCATGTTGCCCCAATTTCAATGTTATCCTTGATTTTATCAGGGCATTCATTTTGACCATGATGAAGGTTTATTAACTTGTCTAAAAAAGCAGCCGATTGTGTGTTTGCAAGTTTTTTTGTGATTTGACCTCCTTGCCTAGTCTTTGTCGGAGTTTGCATTTGTGCATGCTTTTCCTTTTATTTGTCCTCATCTCATCTTTTAACATCATTTGCTACTAGTTCAAAGGTTTTATGAAGTTTCATCAACCTTTCAATAATCATTAGTTATATTAAGGAGGCTGGAGCAGCTTTTAATGGATTCCTGACATTTCTCACACCAGTACTACCATTACATCCTTTTCTAGCCTCCAGCTGCTATCCCACAGAGGTTTTTGATTATGGACTCATTGGTTGGTGACAATAAGTCCGTAACTAGAAAGCCATGAATGGCTTGAGTCGCTCCACAGGCTTGAAATTCTTGTAAAAGCAAATAAAAATGTTTGACTGGATTTTTAGATATTTGGGGTTCTATACTGATGTTGAAAATGATTTTCAAAGTTTCAACTATATAACAGATAGAGAAATGACCTCTGCTATTAAAAGATATATTTTTCATTAAATCAAAATAATTTTTGGCTGCATGATAATGGGTCAACCAAAGATCATGCCAAAAATGTTTGCTTGATATCCATCAGTTTCATTCAGAGAAAATGTTTTTCATAGTTTTCACTATTTAACATATTGAGAATTGACCTCCGTCCATAAAATGCATATTTTTCATCCAATCAAAATAATTTTTGGTACACTGATAAATAGTCACTCAAGGATCATTTCAGTGAAATTTGGTTGATATCCATCAGTTACATTCTGAGAAAATGATTTTCAAAGTTTCCACTATATAACATATAGAGAAATGACCTCCACCCATAAAATGCATATTTTCCATCCAATCACAATGATTTTTTGTAGACTGATAAAGGGTCACCCAAGAATCATTCCAGTAAAATTTGGTTGATATCCATCAGTTACATTCTGAGAAAATGATTTTCAAAGTTTCCACTTTATAACATATAGAGAAATGACCTCCGCCCATAAAATGCACATTTTCCATCCGATCACAATGATTTTTTGTAGACTGATAAAGGGTCACCCAAGGATCATTCATGTAAAATTTAATTGGTATCCATTGATTAGAATCTGAGAAAACTCACTTTTTACCATATTTGGAAATTAGCCACGCCCATTAAATCCATGTTTTTCATTGGATCAAAATTTCTTGAACAACTTTGAAAGAGGGTCACCCAAGGATCATTCCTGTGAAGTTTGGTTGAAATCCATCCAGTAGTTTCTGAGGAGAAGATTTTTAAAGAAAAGTTTACGACCGGACGGACGCACGCACGCACGCACGGACGGACGGACGCACGACGGACACAACGCCATGACAATAGCCCCAGTGGCTTTCAGCCAGTGGAGCTAAAAATGAGTACCTCCTTTAGAGATCAAACCCTGGACCTTTGAATAATTGTCTAATGCGCTCTTTACTGCACTATTGTTGCAGCTCGATAAATTTCAGAGTTGATTTCTCTAAACTTCAACCTCTTCAGTGTGTCCAACTTTTCAGGTTGATTTGGATAAAAATGCAGCTTCTTGAGTGTTTTCACAATTTTCCTTCTTTTTGTCATTGTGACTTGTTCCTTTACTCTATTTTCTTATATTAACAAATCCTCAAATGTTTCAGCAAGGCTTAATTTCAAGCAATTTTAAGGCTGATTACTCTGAAATGCAGCCTTTTTGGTAAGGCCAATTTCAGAGTGATAAGGCCAAAATTGCTGACTCTTGAGTGTTTTAATTGATATTTTGCCTTTTTTCTACTCCTTTTTCTCAAATTTTCAACTTTCCCAATGATTCAGCAAACCTGAATTTTGAGAAATATTGCAGTCTCTTGAGTGTTTGCAATCTTTTCTTTTCTCTCCCATACTTTATTGTTCCTAAGCCATGTTGCCCCAATTTCAATGTTATCCTTGATTTTATCAGGGCATTCATTTTGACCGTGATGAAGGTTTATTAACTTGTCTAAAAAAGCAGCCGATTGTGTGTTTGCAAGTTTTTTTGTGACTTGACCTCCTTGCCTAGTCTTTGTCGGAGTTTGCATTTGTGCATGCTTTTCCTTTTATTTGTCCTCATCTCATCTTTTAACATCATTTGCCACTAGTTCAAAGGTTTTATGAAGTTTCATCAACCTTTCAATAATCATTAGTTATATTAAGGAGGCTGGAGCAGCTTATAATGGATTCCTGACATTTCTCACACCAGTATTACCATTACATCCTTTTCTAGCCTCCAGCTGCTATCCCACAGAGGTTTTTGATTATGGACTCATTGGTTGAAGACAATAAGTCCGTAAAAATGAGTACCTTCTTTAGAGATCAAACCCGGGACCTTTTGAATAATTGTCTTTACTGCACTATTGTTGCAGCTCGATAAATTTCAGAGTTGATTTCTCTAAAATTCAACCTCTTCAGTGTGTCCAACTTTTCAGGTTGATTTGGATAAAAATTCAGCTTCTTGAGTGTTTTCACAATTTTCCTTCTTTTGTCATTGTGACTTGTTCTTTTACTCTATTTTCTTATATTTACAAATCCTCAAATGTTTCAGCAAGGCTTAATTTCAAGCAATTTTAAGGCTGATTACTCTGAAATGCAGCCTTTTTTGTGAGGCCAATTTCAGAGTGATAAGGCCAAAATTGCTGTCTCTTGAGTGTTTTAATTGATATTTAGGCTTTTTTCTACTCCTTTTTCTCAAATTTTCAACTTTCCCAATGATTCAGCAAACCTGAATTTTGAGAAATATTGCAGTCTCTTGAGTGTTTGCAATCTTTTCTTTTCTCTCCCATACTTTATTGTTCCTAAGCCATGTTGCCCCAATTTCAATGTTATCCTTGATTTTATCAGGGCATTCATTTTGACCGTGATGAAGGTTTATTAACTTGTCTAAAAAAGCAGCCGATTGTGTGTTTGCAAGTTTTTTTGTGATTTGACCTCCTTGCCTAGTCTTTGTCGGAGTTTGCATTTGTGCATGCTATTCCTGTTATTTGTCCTCATCTCATCTTTTAACTTCATTTGCCACTAGTTCAAAGGTTTTATGAAGTTTCATCAACCTTTCAATAATCATTAGTTATATAAAGGAGGCTGGAGCAGCTTATAATGGATTCCTGACATTTCTCACACCAGTACTTCCATTTCATCCTTTTCTAGCCTCCAGCTGCTATCCCACAGAGGTTTTTGATTATGGACTCATTGGTTGGAGACAATAAGTCCGTAAAAATGAGTACCTCCTTTAGGGATCAAACCCGGGACCTTTTGAATAATTGTCTAATGCGCTCTTTACTGCACTATTGTTGCAGCTCGTTAAATTTCAGAGTAGATTGCTATAAAATTCAACCTCTTCAGTCTGTCCAACTTTTCAGGTTGATTTGGATACAAATGCAGCTTCTTGAGTGTTTTCACAATTTTCCTTCTTTTTGTCATTGTGACTTGTTCTTTTACTCTATTTTCTTATATTTACAAATCCTCAAATGTTTCAGCAAGGCTTAATTTCAAGCAATTTTAAGGCTGATTACTCTGAAATGCAGCCTTTTTGGTAAGGCCAATTTCAGAGTGATAAGGCCAAAATTGCTGTCTCTTGAGTGTTTTAATTGATATTTAGCCTTTTTTCTACTCCTTTTTCTCAAATTTTCAACTTTCCCAATGATTCAGCAAACCTGAATTTTGAGAAATATTGCAGTCTCTTGAGTGTTCTCAATCTTTTTTTTCTCTCCTATACTTTATTGTTCCTAAGCCATGTTGCCCAAATTTCAATGTTATCCTTGATTTTATCAGGGCATTCATTTTGACCGTGATGAAGGTTTATTAACTTGTCTAAAAAAGCAGCCGATTGTGTGTTTGCAAGTTTTTTTGTGATTTGACCTCCTTGCCTAGTCTTTGTCGGAGTTTGCATTTGTGCATGCTTTTCCTTTTATTTGTCCTCATCTCATCTTTTAACATCATTTGCCACTAGTTCAAAGGTTTTATGAAGTTTCATCAACCTTTCAATAATCATTAGTTATATTAAGGAGGCTGGAGCAGCTTATAATGGATTCCTGACATTTCTCACACCAGTATTACCATTACATCCTTTTCTAGCCTCCAGCTGCTATCCCACAGAGGTTTTTGATTATGGACTCATTGGTTGAAGACAATAAGTCCGTAAAAATGAGTACCTCCTTTAGAGATCAAACCCGGGACCTTTTGAATAATTGTCTTTACTGCACTATTGTTGCAGCTCGATAAATTTCAGAGTTGATTTCTCTAAAATTCAACCTCTTCAGTGTGTCCAACTTTTCAGGTTGATTTGGATAAAAATGCAGCTTCTTGAGTGTTTTCACAATTTTCCTTCTTTTGTCATTGTGACTTGTTTTTTTACTCTATTTTCTTATATTTACAAATCCTCAAATGTTTCAGCAAGGCTTAATTTCAAGCAATTTTAAGGCTGATTACTCTGAAATGCAGCCTTTTTTGTGGGGCCAATTTCAGAGTGATAAGGCCAAAATTGCTGTCTCTTGAGTGTTTTAATTGATATTTAGCCTTTTTTCTACTCCTTTTTCTCAAATTTTCAACTTTCCCAATGATTCAGCAAACCTGAATTTTGAGAAATATTGCAGTCTCTTGAGTGTTTGCAATCTTTTCTTTTTTCTCCCATACTTTATTGTTCCTAAGCCATGTTGCCCCAATTTCAATGTTATCCTTGATTTTTTCAGGGCATTCATTTTGACCGTGATGAAGGTTTATTAACTTGTCTAAAAAAGCAGCCGATTGTGTGTTTGCAAGTTTTTTTGTGATTTGACCTCCTTGCCTAGTCTTTGTCGGTGTTTGCATTTGTGCATGCTTTTCCTTTTATTTGTCCTCATCTCATCTTTTAACATCATTTGCCACTAGTTCAAAGGTTTTATGAAGTTTCATCAACCTTTCAATAATCATTAGTTATATTAAGGAGGCTGGAGCAGCTTATAATGGATTCCTGACATTTCTCACACCAGTATTACCATTACATCCTTTTCTAGCCTCCAGCTGCTATCCCTGAGAGGTTTTTGATTATGGACTCATTGGTTGAAGACAATAAGTCCGTAAAAATGAGTACCTCCTTTAGAGATCAAACCCGGGACCTTTTGAATAATTGTCTTTACTGCACTATTGTTGCAGCTCGATAAATTTCAGAGTTGATTTCTCTAAAATTCAACCTCTTCAGTGTGTCCAACTTTTCAGGTTGATTTGGATAAAAATGCAGCTTCTTGAGTGTTTTCACAATTTTCCTTCTTTTGTCATTGTGACTTGTTTTTTTACTCTATTTTCTTATATTTACAAATCCTCAAATGTTTCAGCAAGGCTTAATTTCAAGCAATTTTAAGGCTGATTACTCTGAAATGCAGCCTTTTTTGTGAGGCCAATTTCAGAGTGATAAGGCCAAAATTGCTGTCTCTTGAGTGTTATAATTGATATTTAGCCTATTTTCTACTCCATTTTCTCAAATTTTCAACTTTCCCAATGATTCAGCAAACCTGAATTTTGAGAAATATTGCAGTCTCTTGAGTGTTTGCAATCTTTTCTTTTTTCTCCCATACTTTATTGTTCCTAAGCCATGTTGCCCCAATTTCAATGTTATCCTTGATTTTATCAGGGCATTCATTTTGACCGTGATGAAGGTTTATTAACTTGTCTAAAAAAGCAGCCGATTGTGTGTTTGCAAGTTTTTTGTGATTTGACCTTCTTGCCTAGTCTTTGTCGGAGTTTGCATTTGTGCATGTTATTCCTGTTATTTGTCCTCATCTCATCTTTTAACTTCATTTGCCACTAGTTCAAAGGTTTTATGATGTTTCATCAACCTTTCAATAATCATTAGTTATATTAAGGAGGCTGGAGCAGCTTATAATGGATTCCTGACATTTCTCACACTAGTACTTCCATTTCATCCTTTTCTAGCCTCCAGCTGCTATCCCACAGAGGTTTTTGATTATGGACTCATTGGTTGGAGACAATAAGTCCGTAAAAATGAGTACCTCCTTTAGAGCTCAAACCCGGGACCTTTTGAATAATTGTCTAATGCGCTCTTTACTGCACTATTGTTGCGGCTCGATAAATTTCAGAGTTGATTGCTATAAAATTCAACCTCTTCAGTCTGTCCAACTTTTCAGGTTGATTTGGATACAAATGCAGCTTCTTGAGTGTTTTCACAATTTTCCTTCTTTTTGTCATTGTGACTTGTTCTTTAACTCTATTTTCTTACATTACAAATCCTCAAATGTTTCAGCAAGGCTTAATTTCAAGCAATTCTAAGGCTGATTACTCTGAAATGCAGCCTTTTTGGTGAGGCCAATTTCAGAGTGATAAGGCCAAAATTGCTGTCTCATGAGTGTCTTAATTGATATTTAGCCTTTTTTCTACTCCTTTTTCTCAAATTTTCAACTTTCCCAATGATTCAGCAAACCTGAATTTTGAGAAATATTGCAGTCTCTTGAGTGTTTGCAATCTTTTTTTTCTCTCCTATACTTTATTGTTCCTAAGCCATGTTGCCCAAATTTCAATGTTATCCTTGATTTTATCAGGGGATTCATTTTGACCGTGATGAAGGTTTATTAACTTGTCTAAAAAAGCAGCCGATTGTGTGTTTGCAAGTTTTTTTGTGATTTGACCTCCTTGCCTAGTCTTTGTCGGAGTTTGCATTTGTGCATGCTTTTCCTTTAATTTGTCCTCATCTCATCTTTTAACTTCATTTGCCACTAGTTCAAAGGTTTTATGAAGTTTCATCAACCTTTCAATAATCATTAGTTATATTAAGGAGGCTGGAGCAGCTTATAATGGATTCCTGACATTTCTCACACCAGTACTACCATTACATCCTTTTTTAGCCTCCAGCTGCTATCCCACAGAGGTTTTTGATTATCGACCCATTGGTGGAAAACAAAGAGTCTGTAAGAAAGAGTGCTGCTGTCAGGGATCAAACCTGGGACCTTTTGAATAATTGTCTGATGCGCTCCTAACTGCACATATGTGGCTGCTCAAACCAACTTATTATTGATTTTATCGATTTATCAGCCCATCACTGATTCTGTCTGATTTTCAAGTTTGATGATGGTGCTAGAAAAGCAGCCCATTGAGTGTTTGCAACATTCTCTTTTCATTTGACCTTCCGACCTTGTTCTTGCCTGGAGTTTGCATTTTTGCATGATCTGACTTTGATATATCTACATTACCAAGTTTTTTAACTCAAGTTGCCCCATTTTCAAACTTGTAAGAGATTTAATGAACCTAATTAACCCAAACCCATTATCAGGCTGATTAAATGCTTAAAAATGGTTGCCCAAATTTCTACAATGTATCCTTGGTTTGACTTCATGATTACCAACTTTCAATACTGTTATGCTAAAAATATGGCTTCTGAAGCTTCTACAAGGTTTTCCTTTAATTTGATCTTAAAATGCCTTTTTCTTTTAACAAGTTTACCCAAATTTAATTCTGTTTCTTTAATTAATCAAGGGGTTCTTTTTTTTTTTGTATGGGATGTTACGCTGCTTTTAATAATCTTTCAGCTACATTGCGGTGGCTGGAGCACCTAACAATGGATTCCAGTTATTTCTCACACCAGTACTACCCATTTCATCCTTTCCTATCCTCCAGCTGCTATCCCACATAGGTCTATGATTTATCAACCCATTGGTGAGAGACAAATAGTTGGAAAGAATGAGTGCCACCATTGGGGATCAAACCCAGGAACTCTAGAATCACAGTCCAATGCGCTACCAACTGGGCTATGTACAATGTTACAGCAAGGCTGAAATTTGAGGAATTTCAATGTTGATTGTGCTTAACCCTTTCCTGTTTTACAAAATTTTGGACCTGTCCAATTTCAAAGGTTTTGCAGACGAAAATTAAAAGTGGATTTTATTTGGAAAATAACCATTCAGTAGGGTAGAAAATAGTGTGGAAAAAGAAGAAATTGCTTGTCAGAAGCAATTTCTTCTTTTTTCACAATGTTTTCTCAATCATAAAATCACAGGCACGTAAAAAGCAGGGATTAAACAGCAAAGGGTTAAATGTGTCTAAGAGGTTTTCCTATGAGTTTTCTTCCTGATTTAGTTTTTTACATTTTGTCATGACATTCATTTGATTAAGTTTTTAGTTTAATAAGGCTAAAACTGTGGCCTCTGAAGGGTTTTTTTTTTTTTTATTTTTGGGACGTTTTTATTTAAGGTAGTTGAACCGTAATAGACCTGCAACATTTTGGCATTCATGAACTTTCACAATGTTGACCAACGTTTCCTAATGAAAATCATTAGGAAACCTCGGTTTACATAAGTGATTGATTGAATGGCGTTTTACGCTGCTATCAACATTTTTTCAGTTATATCGCAGCAGCTGGAGCACCTATCAATGCTGCTATCTCACATAGATCTACCATTATCAACCCATTGCTGAGAGACACATAGTCAGAAAGAATGGGTGCTGCCGTTGGGGATCAAACATGGGACCTCTACATTGACAGTCTGACACGCTACCAACTGTGCTGTGACAGCGGCTCTCGGTTGACTATGTTAAAGCTTATTAATTCCAAAACATTGCGGAATTTTTATGCGTCCACTACCTAACAACATATTATTTTGAAAATGACAACTAGGCAACATTATGGCTTTATTTACATTTTTCTATTGGTCTTGATAACATCAAATAAAGTGAAATGAACCAAAGCAGGGTATCATTTCTTTATATTTTCAACAGTTAGGTTAGGGAATCCATCAAGTGATAATCTACCATCATTTCTAGATATTCCTTCGAAAAGCATTTAAGACACATTTTTTTATTGATTGGGTAAAAACATTTTTGTATATTTAGGAAATAAATGTGGAAATTATCACAAGATACACCTATTACACTGCTTGATCTCCAACTTTGAAGAACAAGAAATAACTCAAAAAGTAAGCTAGGTAGAGTTATGGTTCCTGTGTACTGCACTTAGTAATCATGAGAGGGAGATAACTTCCAAGTCTATTAAACATAAGGTAACAAGAGTTATGTTCCAGCCAAATAAGCGGATGCTTCCCTGCAGATGCTCGGATGATCACATATTTAGTCCAGTCTTCTGAAGGGCATATAAAATGGACTCTGATAACCAGTCATAGATAATGTGATTGATATTTTTGATTTCTAATGGAAAGGATAATTGCTACTGTTTATTCAACAATTTGACAAAATGCTCATAACTGTTATAAGGATGTTTCACATTGAAATATCATATAACATCACATATTGCTGGCTTAGCGTGAAACAGTTGTAACTCCCTATAAATGTATAGGGAGTTACAACTGTTTGGCGCTGAGCAATCAACATCATGTAATCATAATCTAATTGAAAGGAACAAAAAGTTAGTTAAGATTTTATATCAGACTAGTTGACACAAATAAAGAAAGGAAAAGGGCCTCTGACCATTTCTATTTCATAGCATTTATTGGATAAGTTGTAGCAATTTTCATTAAATACCAATCAATTAGGTGAATGTAATGGATTACGTATAGGATAGAAAACGAGTGCCATGGTATATGGGAAAAAGAAACGAGCTTCAGCTAGTGTCTATTTTCCATAAACCGCGGCACAAGATTTTCTATCTGACTTAGACAAAGCTTTTCTTTTATTGTCTGTATATTTTACCTGAAACTCTGTACAATACAAAAAGAATAAAGCTTGCTTTGATGTTACTGTAAATATGTGTAATAATGCTGAAATAACTTATGAATCTATATCCGGTACTTTTTGAATATCTTTTGCACTGTTTGTTACTGTAAATTGAATTTAGGAAAAAGGCGTTCATACAAAATGCACGTCATCTTTTTGCAATGACGCAGCACACAAAACTTGTTGAGATTCATGTGCACGACATACTACCATCGTATATCTGTTAATACAATGCTCGGAGTTGTATCTGTGATTTATTCTTTTGAAATACTGTTCTCTAATTGGTTAATTCGAAATGTCATATACTAGAATAATCTTATTGATAAGGAAATCTTTCGGTGAAATGGCTCATTTTTTATCTTTCAGTTGACAGTCATTTGTGAAATTGTTGTAAAACACTGATGACATAGGTAGATTTGTGCGGTGAGCCGTGAAATCTACTTTTTACTGTTATATTCTTGTACCATTTGTTGGAAATAGATCAAACAGGTTAAAAATAACGCATTAAGCAAGTTTAAAATTTAGCTCTTCTGTCCAACGTTATTGCTTGTCTTAAAACGAGAGGTTCACTCAAACATGTACTTTCATAATTGCAGAGAAGGGATCAGGTTAAATTCCTATCATTTGCTTTTAATTTTACCTGGTTTACCTATGGTGATGGACTCAGTGCATAGGTCAGAGCTCAGTTTTGAAAATACACCTTTAGCAAAAGTTGAGACAACAACAATACATTTGTCTATTTTGAACTCCAAACATTATAGAACCCTAAAGGTACAGTGAACCCAAGCATAATCAAATTTAAGTGAGTTTGTCAATGTGGTCGCTGAATTGGTGTGTGTGTGTGTGTGTGTGTGTGTGTGTGTAAAGACAGGATTTTGAGTAGTTTATGGGACTATGGTGTCCAACAACTAAATTTTGGGAAATTGGTGAGTTCCATTCCTTACTAGCCAAAACAAGCTGTTTGTAATTTTCTGGTTCTAAGGCAGGGATTATGTTGGGGTGAGATATTGACAGATTCTCTCACTTTTCTGAAAGAAATCTCATTGAAACTGGCTGAACAAGAAAAACATTTCAAGGCAAAATGTAAATAATAGAAGAATTTGGTTAAATATCTCACAAAAAATTCTTAATTTCTCATTAGATTCGGCTAAATGATATATTTTTTTCTCATGAAATTCTGAGCTAGAATTGCCCCTTCTAAAACTATCGGTGAATAATTGATTGTCCATTATCAAAAGCAAAAATCTTGAAATTCTTTTTTCTCTGATTTTGAATGGAAAGGAATAATCAATACTTTTTTAGTAGTTTTAACATCAGTACCTTCTAACAAAAATAGGGAACATTTGAATTTTTAAAAAATCCACCTACAAAAGAAGAGAGTGCCAACACTATGCTCAATCCATTTTAATAATCAGCCAATCAAAAATAGGAATTGCTTGTTGTTGCCGATTTCGATGTGACTTTAGCATAACCCATTTTCATCCTCAATTTGCTTTCTCACAAATAAATTGATATTACAAGGATTGTTCAAATTTTATCCAGATTTGGTTAATTTATTTTTAGTGATAAAGCATTATACAAAAAAAGTATTCACAGAACAAAAACTGAAGAAGTCGAAAGATTAACCTTTTCCTGTTTTACAAAATTTTGGACCTGTCCAAATTCAAAGGTTTTGCAGACGAAAATTTAAAGTGGATTTAATTTGAAAAATAACCATTCAGAAGGGTAGAAAATATTGTCGAAAAAGAAGAAATTGCTTGTCAGAAGCAATTTCTTCTTTTTTCACAATGTTTTCTCAATCATAAATCACAGGCACGTAAAAAGCAGGCATTAAACAGGACAGGGTTAACATTGATTTCACATGTAAACAAAAAAACATGTATTCGGTGGTAACGCACAGTAGATGAAATTGGCAGAGTTGTTGGAAATTCAGACAATTGTTATTCTGCAATTTACTTTGTCATAGCTCGTTATTCATAGACAAAGGAGGACTATAATTTTCCTGTCCTCATGTTTGTTTCTGGTTTGTATAGTAATAGAATCAAATGGTACGAAATCAAAGTTTAAAAAACATTTAAAATTAAGACATGTCATATGATATACTTATTCCTGCAACTCTTCAAATCCTTAAATAATCAACTGCTAAAGGAGAAAAAATATTTGAAAAAGAAGGTTTCATCTACTGCGCTGGGTACTCATTACAATGGCATTTTACATGGCAAATGCGTGTGTGTGGTGTTTTAAAATTCCAATGGTTTCACATAGACATAAGTGGATTGAATTCCGACAGCGAATAATACCAAGTTTAGTATAATCGCTTGTAAATAAAGATATGCAAGGCAAAATCCCGATATTTTTTAACAACCCTTGTAAGCAGAGCCCTATCCTGTTACAAAACTTAACAAAATTCAATTCAAAATATTCTTGCTTTATAAAAAGTGGTGTAGACTAAGATCAGACTGCATATAAGGTGCAGACTAGGCTTTGTCAATGCCTCCTATCAAAGCATGGTTGATTCAATCTCTCTTTTCATTTATTTCACTGAGTTCTGAGATGGCTCCTTTTCAAGTGATGACTCGCATAAATCTTAAATCAAATATTGCTCAAAATTTGATAGGGATCAATGGTTATGCATAATTAATCCAAATGCAAAACAATCCGATTCAAGCTTTTCTTCACTCTTTATGTTGAATGATTTCTTGAGAAAAGGCAAGTAATTAACACTGACAATGATAATGCACAGAATATATAGTCATGTTATCAGTGCTTATGGATGCAGCACTATTTGAAAAGATTTTCTCGACATTTTTGCATAGTTAAGAAAATTACACCCAGTTAAAGCCCAAATATTTTAGGCATTTGAACGTTTGAAGGTTTTTCGACATTAAGTTTGAATGGGTTCATATTGGTTTCATTGAGGCAAAGAAAATAACCCTTGTCATGCTGTATAATAATTAACAAAAAATCTCATTAAATTCAAAGTGCTGAAAGCACTGGATACTCTTATTATGTGTGTCAATAATCATTTTGAAAATATCTTATTTTAAAAAGGAAAATCAGGTAGTTAATACTAAAATCAGACTTCACCTACAAGCAGGCTGATCTTTGTCTATATCTCCTGCCTAAGTAGGAATATTCTGGATTTAGCATGACAAGGGTAAATAGGCAAAATTAATATCTTAATGTTCTTTTAATGGAATCCTTCAATTTTCCAACCTTTGCTTTTACCTGCCGCACAATTTATAGCAACAATTCAAAAAAATAAAATTTGATCCTTATCTAATTTTGAGTACTATTGCACGGTTTTATTGACCCAATTCTTACCCTGCTTTTAAGATGAATAAAAAACTGAATTTTCCTACTCGGCTTTGAACATGCCTTCATAGGATGAATAGCAAACAGTATTGAATGTAAAATACATTTTGTAAAATGATAAAATATGTCGTTAATTGTTATTCTAGCATTTTTTTTCACAGGGGTCAAATTCAGGTCAAATTAAAAAAGGTATATACAATTCAATGATTTAAGAAAAAGTCAGTGTAATTCCAAAACCTCGAAACTACAGCTTTAAACAAGCTGTAGTTACAAGGTTTTGGAATCACACCAACTTCATTTTGTACATAGGTATAGATACAAAACCAGTTTTGACTTTTTGCATAACATATTAACTGCAGCTTCAGTAGTTGGTTAACATAGCAACATTTTTTTTTTTTATTTTAGACACAGCAGGCCTGATAAAAGCAATATTTGAAGGCTGGTGGGGCTAAATAATTCGAAACATTGACATTTGGGGTTTGGGGGAGGGTCACCTGTAGCAGATCCAGCATTTCTGTAAAGGGGATTTAAAATACAAAATAGGGGGTTTTGTTTTTCTACTATTACACTTTTTTGATTAGATTTCAATTTTGGTGAAAAACAAAAATAATTAAATTTCAGAGGGGAGTATGTTTGAAACACCCCCTCCCCTTTCATCAACTCCCCTCTGGATCCACCCCTGAGTGATAGATACATTTGGAAGGTGAGGTTGTTATATCAGTAAATAAATCTTTAAAGGTTATGTATTTCATATCATTTAAGAGGCACAAGTTAAAGTGGGTGATCAAAGGTCAATTTTGCCTATACATGTATAGACAAAATTGATCTTTGATCACTCACTAAAACTTGTGCATCTGTACTTAGAGACCAAATGTTAGAAATATAGCTTTGTTCATGCTGTACTTCTGACAAATTTCTTTACACCCCTGCATGCTTTTTTTGTTAAATTTGATCAGAGAACTCCAGTAACAATGCTGATGACTAAATAGCACCTGAATTCTATCAGAACATTATCATTGTTTGAAGATTTGACAAAAAATTTGATGCTGGACTTAATACCAGGAAATTGACATAATTAAGGCACCTTTTCCCATTGTGTTTTGTATGTCATTTCCTTTTCAAAAATGTTTATACTAACAATCTGGCAAAGTGTCATTTAGACTTAGCCAAAAATATTAAGACACTTAAGGAAAGATAATTTGTGAAAAATGGATTCGCAAAATTGATAAGTTTGTTTGAATGGGGTTTGAAGCCACTTTCAACAATCTTTGTTTTATATCGCCGCGGCTGGAGCACCTAACAATGGATTCCTGGTATTTCTTCTACCAGTACAAGCATTCCTTTCCTAGCCTCCAGCTGCTATCAAACATTAAAATATGGAACTTTTGAAGCCAAGGAAGAGTTAATATTTAATAAATAATTAAAAGAAAACAACTTGTAATATTTTCTGCTCCTGTTAGGTGCCTTAAATAGCGAATGAGAATTTTGAATTGTTGATATGGTAACAATCTGCAACTTCCCCAAAATTTAAATTCTTCCTGCTCCCCCCCCCCCCCCCCCTATTTCAGCCCTTCATTGTTTTTTACAGCACTGCATTCAGGTTGACAAAACAGTACAAACTCTTTGTATAATTTGCAAACAGTTTGCACCAATTTGTTATCCTGAATGCAGCGCAGGCCTGCTGTTACAAAGTTTTTCCTCTGTACCGTATTTTCCAGAAAATAAGCCCTGGCTAATCTGTTTAAAAAGTTGAAATTTTCACAAGTGCAGCTTATACTTTGGCAAGTTAAAATGTCAATTATTTTTTTCTAAAGTAACTAAATTACTTATATCGAGGGATCAGTACAACACTATTGTAAGTACCTATTAATATATAGGCACTTACAATAGTGTTGCACTGACCCCTTAATATATAATTCAGGGGTAGTTTTAAATTTTGTTTACGAGTTGACAACAGTATAAAATATGGGACATTTCACACCTATTGGGCCTATCACTTAGACAACAAAGGTGATCAAGTCTAAAATCATTTTAAAGTCTTCATTCTTCTGATAGGTCATATTTTCTGCCCTTTTCATATGATTAATGAATGACTGAATTTTTATGAAAATGAAGTTTACACAATGAATTTGTGTACAATAAAATAACTAATCGACAAAAGAAAAGTTTACTGGTTACTTTGACCCTTAAGATAATAAACTTTCTTGGGAGCTATACATTACATAGTCAGGGAGCATTTATTTAGTATGCATTTTCGGATTCAAATAATCATTAAAATTGATATCTTTTTGGCCCTTTTCCCTTGAGGTAAATTTCCTTGTTTAGGGGAAAGTCATCTCAAATTAGGGAAGAAGTCTCAAAAAGTTCCAAAAATTTAGGCATTTGAAATGGGTTTTCTTAGTAAAAGAATAAATGGGTAAAACTACTTGGGAGGGCACTATTATAAGAGGAAATACAGTATCTGGTGATTTTTGTATCCTAAATGAAAAATATGACAGATGCAGCCTATATATAGGTGTGGCTTATTGTCCAGAAAATACGGTAACATCTGTTTGACTTTTATATTCCTGTAAAAAAGTTCAAGAACTTGTTCTTGAAAGTTCACAAAAGTTGAATTACAGGTCAAGAACTCCCAGTTCTGGAACTGGTTCAAGAGATTTAGTTCTTGAAATTCAAAAACTATCTTTTGAACCAGTCCTAGAACTACAATTTCTTGAAATGCCTTTTAATAGTCGAGTTGAATGATCTTGAAATTTTTGCAGGGCGGTAACTGACATTTCTATCAAAGCTTTATATGTATAATATTATTTAAAGGTGTGTGAATAAAATCAGATTTACCTTAACCTGAATTGTAACATCCTTCCACATTCCCATTCTATGGGAAGTTCAAAAACAAAAGAATAAATTATAATATCATTTGTTTGTATCAGGAAAGTAGAACAGAATTTGTCCCATTCTATGGGAAGTCCCATGACCAAAGGATAAATCATATTAAGTTTTGTTTGAATCCTGCAAGTAGGACATAATTTGGCCCATTCTATGGGAAGTCCCATGACCAAAGGATAAAACATATTAAGATTTGTTTGAATCAGGACAGAAGGACAGAATTCGTCCCATTCTATGGGAAGTCCCCTGACCAAAGGATAAAACATTAAGATTTTTTTGAATCAGGCAAGTAGAACAGAATTTTTCCCATTCTTTGGGAAGTCCCATGACCAAAAGATAAATTATCATTAGATTTGTTTGAATCAGGAAAGTAGTCCTGATAGAATTTGTCCCATTCTATGGGAAGTCCCATGACCAAAGGATAAATCATACTAAGTATTGTTTGAATCCTGCAAGTAGGACATAATTTGGCCCATTCTATGGGAAGTCCCATGACCAAAGGATAAAACATATTAAGATTTGTTTGAATCAGGAAAGAAGGACAGAAATTGTCCCATTCTATAGGAAGTCCCATGACCAAAGGATAAATCATATTTAGATTTGTTTGAATCAGGCAAGTAGGACAAAATTTGTGCCATTCTATAGGAAGTCCCATGACCAAAGGATAAATCATAATTAGATTTGTTTGAATCGGGCAAGTAGGACATACTTTGTCCCATTCAATAGGAAGTCCTATGCCCAAAGGATAAAATACATTAAGGTTTGTTTGAATCAGGCAAATTGAACAGAATTTGTCCCATTCTATGGGAAGTCCCATGACCAAAGGATAAAATATATCGAGATTTGTTTGAATCAGGAAAGAAGGACAGAATTTGTCCCGTTCTATGGGAAGTCCCATGACCAAAAGATAGAATATATTAAGCGTTGTTTGAATCAGGAAAGCATGGCAGAATTTGTCCCATTCTATGGGAAGTCCCATGACCAAAGGATAAAACATATTAAGATTTGTTTGAATCAGGCAAGTAGGACATAGTTTGTCCCATTCTATAGGAAGTCCCATGACCAAAGGATAAATCAAAATTAGATTTGTTTGAATCGGGCAAGTAGGACATAATTTGTCCCATTCAATAGGAAGTCCTATGCCCAAAGGATAAAATACATTAAGGTTTGTTTGAAGCAGACAAGTAGAACAGAATTTGTCCCATTCTATGGGAAGTCCCATGACCAAAGGATAAAATATATTAAGATTTGTTTGAATCAGGAAAGCATGGCAGGATTTGTCCCATTCAATGGGAAATCTCATATCCAGAGGAAAAATCATAATTAGACTTGTTTGAATCAGGAAAGGAGGACAAGATTTGTCCCATTCTATGGGATATCCCATATCCAGAGGATAAATCATAATTAGATTTGTTTGAATCAGGCAAGTTGAACAGAATAATTGAGATAGAAGGGGAAATTCTATGTCAAAAGGATAAAACATAATAAGATTGGTCTGAACTAGTACCGAACAGAATATATCCCTGTCTCAAGGGAAATCTAATGACAATATGACAAAGCATAGTCAGATTTGTCTTAATCAGGCAAGTAGTACAGACTATGTTACTGTCTATATGGAAAATCCCACGTTCAAAGGATAAATCATAATTAAATAAGTCAAAATGATACCCCTTGATGGAAAAAAAATTCTTGTCTTTGAGGGTCAAAACTCTGATGAAATGATAAAACAGGTCTTTCATTTTACCATTTTACTTTCATGAAATAAAGCATGTAAGGAGACTCGAAATTGGATTTGGTAGAAAAAATAATACATTATCAATCAATTACAGATGTACAAGTTTAGATGAGTAACCAAAAGTCAATTTTCTCAATACATGTATTGAGAAAATTGACCTTTGATCCCTCACTTAAACTTATACATCTATGCTTGATATATTCATGAATACATAGAGAACATTAACCTTTGATTGTTTTATTAAAATGTCAGTCTACATAGAAGTCAAACAGAATATTCCATCAACCTAATTTTTCCATTCAAAATATATTTATTTTGAGAGAGAGAAAGAAAGAGAGAGACAGAGAGAGAGGAAGGGAGAGAGGCAGAGAGTGAGAGAAAGAGAGAGCGAGAGAGTAAGAAAGAGAGAGCGAGAGGCCCCCCATACCCCCCTTCCCCAACAACCCTGACACACACATCCATTCATCCTAGAACAACAAACTCCTATCCCTGTCCCCTACCCTGACTGCCTGCCTGAAGAGAGAGTGAAAGAGAGAGTGAGATAGACTGAAACAAATCTATTTAGAGAGAAAGAGAGAGAGGGAAAGTGTCCAAAGAGTGAGAGGGAGAGAGAGAGAGAGTCAGAAAGAGAGATAGAGACAGAGAAAGTGTCCAAAGAGGGAGGGGGAGAGAAAGAGAGAGAGAGAGAGAGAGAGAGAGAGAAAGAGAGAGAGAAAGAGAGAGAGAGAGAGAGAGGGAGGGAGGGAAGGAGGGATAGAATGAGAGAGAGAGAGAAAGAGAGAGAGAGAAAGAAAGAGAGAGGAGTATAGACTAAGATCAGTCTGCACATACACACAGGCTGGTCTTTGACTATTTTTCCTACCAAAGAAGCAATAACCCGAGTAAAGCATGCCTAGAGTTGATAAGATGATGAAAAACAAAGAACACAGTCGAGGGTTTATCATCCAAATTTTGTCATATTGAGGGCACAGCATTAAACAGTTGTAACTGCCTATATGTTTATAGGCAGTTACAACTGTTTCATGCTGACCCATAGCTATAAATAATAAAATATGCTTGGCTGTAAAACTAAAAATGTACAAGTAACTTATATCATAACCTATTTGACAAAATTTGGACGATGAAACAATTGCATGTGACAAAGAAGTAAAATATAGGAGAGAATGACGGGATAAAGGGAAAAGAGGAAGAAAGGAAACGAGAGTGGAAATTATACCTTAAGAAATGATCAAACTTTTTTTTAAATTGATGGAGATATGAAATAAAGCCTTATTATTATGATTGGTTTTTTGTTTCATATCTACATGAATTCAAAACAAAAGACTCATCTCTGGACAACATAAAATCAGCTTGCCTTAAATGCTTCTTGTTTCAAACAGACTGATGGATTTAAAATAGTGACTGTGCAATGCACTATTTTGAAAGTAATCCAACATCAGAATTTCTTGGGAAAACCTCGTAACAACCCGAAATAATGGGAATTGACCAGCAGAAATAAAACCGTAAACGTCATATTGATTCCTAGATAAGGTAATATTCAGTGATCCTGAAGTTTCAAGATGTTGTCAGGGAAAAGTCAACACACCTACTGATTAAAAGATTTTGTGTTATACAGTTTCTAGTTTTTACCTTAAACTTAAGTGTCAATGTCTAATGGTCAATGTTCATAATTAAATTCGAGGGGGAAGGGGGTGAGTGTGACAAGTCCCCATACATTTATAGGCACTTTACAATCGTTCTGCACTGATCACTCATTTTCACTTATTTACCTATAAGGTCTGGATAAACTAACATAACTCAAAATAAAAGCCACCAACATGAAGGTTTTGGTGGGTATAAGTCAAGAAACATTCTAGAACACATGAATATGAGTCCATTTAAGTAGGCTAAGGTCATAAGGTGTATAGGAAGCCTTCAGAAAATATAAGTTTTAACAGTCATCTGAAATATTTAAACAGAAATGAAAAGTCAAATGTGAAATGTCTTAGTCTTGACTATTTAGTCCTATTCACAACGGCAGGTTGACAAATGTCTTAAAGGACATGTCACTGAAAGGAATCAAACCTATGAAACCTCGTGGTTGAAGATGAGGCATCTGATACTATGACTGCGGCTATTCCTCCTAGGTGCAAGTCTTAGTTGTAAGCATACAGAAAATAAGAGTAAACCAAGAAAAAAGCTTTTGGTGTTATTTATATGAAGGTCAGAAATACAAGGTCAAGGTCAAAGTGTACAAGCATTCAGAAAATACACTATTCAAAATTAATGTCAATGTTTTAGATTCATTTTTTTTTTTCATTCATTGATTTGAAAAGGGTTTTATGCTGCTTTTAAGAATTGTTTAAACTTCAAACTGAAGGTTCTCACAATGCATTCTGGCAAATATCAAACCAGAACTACCATTACACCTTTTCCTAGAAGGAATGTGCTGACACAGGTTATTGAACCAGATAGCCTGACATGTTTTGGTTTAAGTTTAGTGAGGTAGTCGAAGGTCAGTCACATGTCGAGGGTCATTACCACAGCTGAAAGCACAACACACACAAGACAAATAATGATTACAAAAAGCCGAGATCTTGGGGTATGACACGAGCTCATCCAACACTTCTGTCTCGGATATGCTAAAACTGAAATCTATGAACAGATCAAGTGATGAATTAATCAAAAGACAGGCAGGCAGTCAACCAAATTACATACTATATAAAGATTGCTTTTTCTTGGTTTAAATACCACTTTCAACAGTTTTTCAGAATAAGGTTGGAGACAAATGGTGCGTGCCACTTTCAGACTTATGTTAAGACTTTTAACAGAAGTCATTGTAACTCACATCATTTGTCTCCCATCAATAGGCAAAATTCAAGGGGTTCATTGCAACACTATTGTAAGTGCCTATAAATATATAGGCACTTACAATAGTGTTGCAATGAACCCTCAAAATGGTAAGTAGTTTAGTACTGCATGTCTAAGTTGGTTTTGCAGCCGGTTGCTCGGACAGAATGATTTCTTTCAAATGGCGTGAAAAATGACAGGAAAACATTGTTAGGTGAAACAGCCTTTGAGATACAACTGCAATACTGTTGAAAATGGCATTAAGCCCCGTACAAACACTTAACCCATGTCATGCTTCACCTGAACTATTTCTTTGGCAGATGGTATAGACAAAGATCAGCCTACATATATGTGGTATCTGATCTTAGTCTGTACCATCTGATTTGTCTTCATTATCCAAACTCATTTTTTTCCCAAATAGATACTGATTTGCAATTAGAGCATCCTATAGTTTCAACACTTTGATTTCAACAATATTTTACCAAAGGCTTTTGATCAGCATGACAGGAGTTAAACAAAAGATCCTCAAATTCACAGCTGCTTATCTTCTAAATCACAACATTTGGTTGCAAACCTGTATAATAAATTGTTGAGGGAGGGTATCTGGTTGTAGTAGAGGGGAATAAAACTTTGGGGCGAATGAATAGGGGGGGGGGGGGGGGGGGGAAACATTGAAACCACCTTTTGTGACCGTATAAGGGGAGGTAATTTACAGGATGATATGCAAATCAGCCAAATACATGTAAGCTGAATGGCCAATGGTATGCTCTACAAACAATGTCAACCCATTCAGAGTTGAAAATCATTTTCTCTGAATGGATTTTTGTCTGTCTATGCACTCAGTTCATCACAAGAGCCTGAGCACCACAAGCTAAAAGTAAGGTTCCTCACACATTTTGAATTCCTGTCCTTATTTAACGGGTAGGGCTGCTATATGACTGTAAATTAGATTTGAAATAATATCTTCTCAGGTGAAATATTATGTCAATGGGCTAAAATCTGAAGACAAAGCTAATTGTCGAGACTTAAGAAACTAAATGAAGTACAGTCTTCTAAAAAGTTTGGTTAGAATTATTGTCTTGATAAAACCCCACAGACAATTACTAAATGCAGTCCTCAATAGTCAACAAGGTGGAAAATTATCACAAGTTACCACCATTACAGTGCTGGATGTTGAAGGATGAAAAACAACTAAGGGAAATAACTAAAATATTAAGATAGGTAGAGTTATGGCTCTTGTGCACTGCACTCCATAATCATAACAGGAACATAACTGCAAAGTTTCAAGTCAATTGGACATGAGGAGTTATGCTCTGAACAAGGAAGTTAACTCTACCCAGATGCTGGACAACAGACGTCACAGGTTACCATAATAATATATCCAATTTTTAGGTCATCTTGTTGATAAGGTCAAAGACTATCAAAGACAGCCATCATTTTAAGACCATAATGTGAACTTAAAGGCAGTTACAACGTCATTGCCTTTAGCCGTCAAAAATGAGGTTTTGTAACATTAACCTGTAACTGATTCACCTATTGTTTTTGTCCCCTAAACTACAAACAGATACTGTATTTGTACATTTAAGATAGTTTATCTGTAATGGTTCCTCAACATTCGGAATTCATGATCTATCACAATGTTAACCGAGGTTTCCTAATGAAATCATTTGGAAACCTTGGTTAACACTATGAATGGTCATAACTTACGAATCCTTTGGGAAATATTAAAGGTCCATAACCTTAAACTCTCCTTGAATCTGTACAAAACATTGAAAGCAGGTTTTTCCTACAAACCAATTTTCTGAAGAGAGATATGCATCAAATTGATATCTTTTGGGGTTTTTTAGCCTATATTTTCAGTTGCAAAAACAAACATGAAAGATTCGAAATGTTCCTCGGCTTTGCACATATGTACATACGTGCAAAGCGAGATATAATGTTTAAAACATTTCTTAAACATTTTTCATCCTGAACGCTTTTTTAGGAGACAAGCAAAAGTGACAATGAGGTTCCAAATAAACAAACACTACAACAGCAACTCACACTAGTGATTGAAAAAAACAAACACACCAACGGCAACTCACACTAGCGACCTGAATAAACAAACACACTACCAGCAACTCATACTAGCAACTCAAATAAACACACCAATGGCAACTCAGACTAGCAACTTAAATAAACAAACACACCAACAGCAACTCACGCTAGCGACTCAAATAAACAAACACACCAACAGCAACTCACACTAGCGACTCAAATAAACAAACACACCAACAGCAACTCACACTAGCGACTCAAATAAACAAACACACCAACAGCAACTCACGCTAGCGACTCAAATAAACAAACACACCAACAGCAACTCACACTAGTGACTCAAATAAACAAACACACCAACAGCAACTCACACTAGCGACTCAAACAAACAAACACACCAACAGCAACTCACACTTGCAACTCAAATAAACAAACACACCAACAGCAACTCACACTAGTGACTCAAATAAACAAACACACCAACAGCAACTCACGCTAGCAACTCAAACAAACAAACACACCAACAGCAACTCACACTTGCAACTCAAATAAACAAACACACCAACAGCAACTCACACTAGCAACTCATCATTTGAAGAAATTTATATGCTGATATCATGGCAGCTATTCAACCCTTATAACCCATTCCCACACCCCACACTTATTGAAATGCCATTAAAAAGGGTAAAGAAAACATTTTAGAAATTGAACAATTTGCTTGTTACAAGCAATTTCCTAATTGCCATAATGTTTTCTAAATTTTAAATTTCTAGGAACTAAAAAAAGTCATTGATTGAATTTAGAACAGTCTGGCAATGGGTTAAAGAAATGAACAAATAACAAGAGCAATGAATGTAATTTTGTATGCTTAGCTAGGTGCCGGATTATTGGAAAAATCTATTAAAATAAGATCCACATGACTGGGACCCTGGCAAAAGCTACCTGATTTAGAAAAGGGGAAATAACTAATGCCACTAAATGCATAAGTGTAATAATTATTGAGCATGCAAAAGTTATTTGTTGTCTGCACTTCAAATTTTTTATGTATGATCTCAAAATTATCAAATTTCATGTTGTTAACCACATCTAGAAATGCCATGGAAATACTTGACATCTTTTAAACAGAAACTGAAATTCCAGTGCAATAAGTAAAACCAGTATTAAATTTGAGTTCTCCAGTGAAGTTTTAAAGGAAGGGAGGGACAATAACTCAAGAATTAAGCAAGCAAGAGTTGTAGTTCTTATGCACTGCACATCTTAACTACAGTTAGGATGCCCTTGACTAAGTTCAAGTAATCAATAATCATTAAGAAAAAGATCAGCGACTCCTGGATTTCAAACAAGAGTTTTTGTTCTTATGCACTGCACTTTTCCCCCCAACATCTTCACTAAATAGAGTGATATGCCATTGTCAAAATTTATGATATATTTTAATAAGATTGAACACCATCCTTTTTAATATTTTAAGTCATATTTTAGCAGCTGGAGCAGCTAACAATGGATTCCTGGTTATCTTCACACAAGTACTATCATTCATATTCTTTCCAAGCCCCAAGCTGCTATACCAAATAGGTTTATGATTATCAGCCAAGTGGTGGACGGAATTCAAATCTTTAAAAGCTAACATTACAGCAATGCCAAGGCGATGACAATAGAATGACTTTTTGTTTCCTAAGCTGCCATGCTTATAGTAATAATGACAGAAGAGCTTCATAAAAAAGGGGTATCTTGGATTTAAAATTGCTCACAAACCCAATACTGTAGGTAATCATTGGAACAGCCTTTTTGAGATTATTCAAATCAGTACCCACAACATAGTTTGTTGAAAAATAAAGATTAAAGATTAAAGTTCCAACTCTTTTATGTACCTCTTGTTAACCCTTGTCATGCTGAACCCTGAATATTCCTTATTTGGCAGGAGGTATAGACAAAGATCAGTCCGCACATATGTGCAGTCTGATCTTAGTCTTCACCACCTGTTTGTCTTGTTCGCCCAAAAATTGAGTATTGGCATACGATTTTGACTTTCAGATCTTTCAGCACTTTGATTTTTGTCTAATTTTGCAAAGATTTTTTATTTAGCATGACAAGAGATTCAGTTCAGTATCTGAAACATTGGATAGTTTGGCTTTTGTTGTCAAATTTTGGAATATTACTATTTATACTTCCACAAGCAAGAGTGAGATTTGGGAAGCCATTATCTCCTATCATTTTCAATGTAAAACTGATATTTGATCACTCACTTGAAATTGCTGGTCTATACTAATAGAAGAAAATATAGGCGCCATATTGTATAGTAGTTCGGAAAGCCTCATATTTTAAACAGCCTCTTCTGATTTATTTGCCAAAAAAAAAAGTTTTGTCAAAAAAAGGTGTTGTTTAAAGGTTGAAGGAAGGTCGGTCACCTTTAGCACTTAAATTTTGGGATTTTTTTTACTTTGATTTTATTACCTTAAAGGGAAGAGAGATGCTTAATTATTTCCATTTTGTTCTAATGATACCAGATCTTCTCATGCACATGGGCGAGGGATTCTAACAACGGCTTCCTAATAGAAATCTTTGGAAACATCAGTTAAAACTGTTAAAGTTTATGACTTCCAAAATGTTATGAAACTATTATGGGTTGAATACCTTAAGCTGCCCTGAGCAATTGAACAGTAAGAGTTGAGATTATCTCTTAAAGGTAAAACTAACAGCACAACTTGAATGGTGCTGCAGTCGCATGATTTAGGTTGAAAAAGGGCTAAATTACAAATTGTGTATTTGATGGAATAAATATGAGAACAATTGATGCAGGATAATGAATCATGTGCTAGAAATTACTCTGGAGTTCTAATAAATCAAACTGAATGCGACTTAATACCCTTACTGGCACTTTTTTTTTTGCACTAATTTCCTTTTAAATTTGAGGTAAAAGAATATGTTTCTTCAACCAAGGAAAGTTGACCCTATGAAATGTGATCCTGCAAGTCATTTCCAACAATTTTGCCTCATGACAATAGCCCCCAGAGGCCTTAATCCAGGGAAGCTCACAATGGTTGATGACAAAATTTATTCTGATTTTTTCACAATCAAAAATATATTGTCAGCAAGTTGTAAAATTGAGTTCCATGAAATTATGTCTGTACTGTTACTATGGACCATACTTTCCTATGAAAATGCCTAAGTTTTTTGAGATTTTTTTTTATGCCAAGCACACCATCTAGCCTTTCTCTTAATTTATCTCTGTCAGTGATTGGATTATATTTCTATGTCAACTAGTGATGAATTTAAAACAGTTGCCCCTAGACATGATAGAAATGCCCAATTGGAATGTTACTGTGTATCAACTAAATTCAAAACTATATTTTCTGCACGTTTTCAGCATCCAATTTGTCTAACTGATTGATTAGAAAAGAATGACAAGATAATTTGTGCATCATTTTAAATGCAATACTTTTCAACTAAAAACATTTAAGGTGAAGCATAGTATTCTTTTTTTTATCAAATTCATTCCATCCAGAGTAAGTTTGTTTGCTTGTTTTGTCCATTAATTGCCCATTTCTAAATGAATATCTTTAAATGGGACACATTTCTAGAAAATGAGAACAGCATGAGTGAAGTTCTGACATATTTTCTGACATATTCTTAGCATTGTCAACTATGAGTACACCTATTTTGAAAGCCTTATGTCTCACTTAGGTTCTATGGTCGAACAAATATCTGGGCATACCTTTTATTGTAAAATTGATATCAAGTTACAAGTTGGTAGTGATATAAACATGTTTGGCATGTATAAATTCCTGATATGAATTAGTCTGAAGAAAATGACATTAATACCATGTGTGATTTTACTAAGTTCAAGGTCATCTGATAAGGTCAAGTTCATTTTTCAAGGTCAAATTTGTTTAAAAATTTAACATTGGTCATAACTTTTGAATGGTAAGTCATAGAGTCTTCATATTTCACATGATCATTGCTTGGGACAAGACCTTTCTGTAGGTACGAAGTTCAAGGTCATCAGTTAAGGTAATTTTTTAAGGTCAATTCATTTGAAAAAATTTACCATGGTCATAACTTTTAAATGGTAAGTCATAGAGTCTTCATATTTCATAAAATCATCGCTTGGGACGAGACCTTTCTGTATGTATCAAGTTCAAGGTCAACAGTTAAGGTCAAAGTCATTTTCAAGTCATTGCTTGGTACAAGACCTTTCTGTCCGTACCAAGTTCATATATTTGCTTTTGTCTAAGAAATAATTAACAGCCAAGCGTTGGCACCCGCTTGCGGTGCTTTTGTTCATCTTCAATTCGAGATAATCTTAAAGGCTGTTTAATATCAGGAATTTGCTGCAAAAATGAACATGACTGAACCAGCTTGTAGCATGATTAGTCAAATTTATCCAACTAAAAGAGTAAACCCAGGATACAGTCAACCTCCCTAGTTGTGAGTGGACTTTCCAAATGGCTTCATAGTAGGAGTTTAAATACTCATGGTGATGAAAAATGAGTCAAAATTCTTCAATGATTCTACGATTACGCAGATTGCAGAAATGTAGAACTGTCTTATGTTGCCAAAATGTAGGATTGTGATTTGTAACGAGTAATATGTTGTCTGCACACTGTCAATTGTGCAGTCAAGTGGCATTCAATTGAAAATGTGTGATGTTTGGACTCAACAATACAAACTATAATCACAAAGAGGGAAGGATTTGACCATTTCATTTAAAGAATACTATGGGATTTTAATCTTAATATTTGAGATATTTGAGACCTAAACTGGTACTGAATGGGGGGCTCTAATACACCCTATTTTTTCATACTGGACATGTGCGCCAAGTTCCCATCAGAAAATGCACCGAGTTCCCTTGAGAAATTCACCAAATATTGACAATTAGAAAGCCTAAGCTGTGAATCCTGAAGAAAATCTGTCCTGGTTTCTACAGCCAAATTGTAGGAACCAGCATTGGAATAATTTCAATGATCTTGAAGCTACCTCACTGAGAAAACAGCCTAGAATTTGGTGGATACATAGGAATATATTGAGAATCCCCACTTTTCGATGACAACTGCTTTCAAATTAATTTGGCAGAAAGACAAGAAAATCTGTGCTGTGTTTTGGACAACAAAACGGTGCAAACTGTTTGCAAATTATACCCCACTTTGCATGCAAGGACACATGCAAAGTGTGGTATAATTTGCAAACAGTTTGCACTGTTTTGTCATCCTGAACTTAGGTCTGTTTGCCCGACAGAGAAATGAACAGTCAGAATTGCATGATGAGCTGACTTGTAGCAAACAAAATCTCAAAGATTTTCATATGAATCTTCAGAATCTGAATAACAGCAAATACATATTTACATGAAATATACTTATTCAAAATCCATGGTTTGGAAAAAAACAAAATAACATTGGCACCAAGACTTTCTTTTTCTAGTTGTAACAACCACAGCTTTGCCAAGATGTCGCAAATAGATAACAAGAGTAATAACAAGAGTAATTATCTTGCAAAATTTAAACATGCTATATAAATATATTGTCATGTTTCATTACTGTTAAAAACAAAGCCGTATAAGGAGTTGGCAACACAAATTTACAAGAATTGCTTTAAAAAGAAATGAAAAATCTTTGTTCAGAGACAGGCAGACGGACATACAGACAGACAGACAAGCTGATTCTACTCTTGAACCCTCTAAAATTTTCATTTCAGAAGTATATTGTAACTAGACTTTAGAATATGTCCGCCCTGTATAAAATAATAACATGCATTTACATTTAGGATTAGGTTTAGGCTGTTACTTTCAGATTAAGTTTAAGTTTTAGGGTTAGGGTTAGTTTTATGGTTAAGATTTTGTTTAAAATGTATTATGAACACATTGAACAGCAGTAAGCTGACAGATTCTAAAGTAACTCCTAAGAATTCAAATGCTTTCTAGACCTATATCCTTCTTTAAATAAATGTATAAAATCATTCTAATTAAGATTCATTTTATTGAGAAGCACATAATTCACTTTCAACATCAATGTAAACTCATACAAGATTCCATTTCACCAGTCTCTGACCTTATGCAATAAGTAGATTGAAAACCTGTAGGGGATAACTGTCCATTTTAACCTTTTGCATTAAATTTACAAAGAAATGGACATCTTTTTACATTCAGTAGGACAAATATAAGACATTGCATAATTTAGAAAATTAAGTCCACAGTTTAATTTAAAACTGGTTGGTTAATACATGCATGTGGTCGAATTCAGTCTATTCATTTTAGAATGAGTAGATGAATACAGGGGGCTGTTCTCAGAATTTTATGTGTGTCGGCCTTATAATTTTCTTTCTATTTCTATAGCATGATAGTTGTTCTGAGAGTGCATGCAACATTTGTTTCTGATGAATTTAGCTGAATATTGTTTCTCACTTTGAAGGAATGCTCCTAAATACAAAGATGCTTTTGACTTTCTATATCATTATTGACTTAAAATTATTTTATCATGCAATGAAGTCTGCATTGACCTGATAACATCTGTTTGATAACATAAAATGATAATAGACAGTCTACTTTAGGACAATATCAATTTACATGTTTGGTGGCCTCAATTAAATTTATTCGATTTAAAATTCAAATGTTTCATAAAAAGCAAGCACTGAAAATGATCGACCAGATAACATTGATATTTTCAGAAAACTAACATATTATTCTCTATATTTTGTCATAAATGGGCAATACAATATATATTAGATTTCTTTGACACAATTTTCAATGATATTGATTGTGCTCATGGCTAGGCCACTTTGATTTTATCTGGTACATAGTTACATATTTAATTCTACATTTTCATTAGTTAAGATTTCAAAAAGTGAAAAGTTCAAAATTGACTGTTTCCGAAGTTCTGAACTACATTTGCAAGCATGGCTCCATAATTTCAACTATGTTTTATTTACCAGCAGGTCTTTTTCATTGTTTTTTTTCTCAATAATTTGAAATTAATATTTTAATATATGTATCATGTAAAAAAGGACCATCTGGAAACTCTTTTAAATAAATATTTTGAAAAAGATTTTGATTCCAGAAAAGGTAAGTTCAATTTTCAAAATCGATATGCAAATTAAGAGGCAGACATACAGTAACTGTTTTAGGAAATTTCTCATTGATAAAAGACAACTGACTCTGAACAAAGGATAATCACAACAGCTCACTTGAGCACTATGTACCCTGATGAGCAAAACGTTGTGGGTAGAAGCAAAATCTCAAATGTTTCAGATACTGTCAGCATCATCAAAACTTCTTCAAATGTTGAGTCACCTTTACCGCTCTCTTTCTCTCTCATTCTAGGACTCTCTCTCTATCCCTCTCTCTCTCTCTCTCTCTCACACACACACAAACATACACACACACAAACACATACCCTACCCCCCCCCCTGTCCCGCCCTCCCTCTCTTTCTCTCTCACTCTCTCTTTCTCCCTCTCTCTCCCTCTTTCCCTTTCCCCTCTCTTTGTTTCCCTCTTCCACTTTCTCTCTCTCAAAATAAATAAATATAATAAAAGAATTAGGTTGATGGAAAAAAGAGGAAAAACAAAAACAAAATTGACATACTACTGAAGCTGCAGTTTAAAGGATGCTAACTTTTCAAATGACAATCAGGGGTGTGGAATTAACAAATTGCAGGTTGGTTGAGTTAAGAGGTATCATCAAAAGTTTTTCAAAGTTTGACACCTTGACTTTCTATTTATTTTAAAGGTTAAAATGTCCTAAAGATTTGCATTTCCTTTAAAACATTAATTAACTGAAATTTGATATCTATAATTTAGGTTTGATTTCACAGAAATGTTGGCATCCCGACAATAATAGTCTAATATGGCAACTGTTTAGTATCTATCTACAATCAATCCTTTCATAAGTTGTTTGCATGTTTAATATCCTATTTCTTCCAATATTTAATAATCCTTGGAGCTATACAAAATATTGATACAGAGCATAAAATTTTATTCAATTCTTATTTTCTGATGCAAAACATCTATCAAGCTAGTGTTTTTTTGATTTTTTCCCTTATGAGTTGAGGGTTAATTTTCTGTAAACAAGAGTAGTCAGAGGACAGCGAAGCTAGACTATTCCTAGTGCTGGATAGTAACAGCAAATCAATATTAACATCAGAAAATCCCATTAAATGAAAGTCAAGAGTAATGAATCTTTGTCTAAAGGATGATATGATGGTCATAAAAGCATGCACAAAGTTTCATAGTAAATAGCTGAAGTAGAAACAGAGATACAATTCAGATATACAACAATTGCAGGTAAAAACTTTACAAAGAATTTCTAAGACTGAAAATGGTTAAAATTCAACTACATTCAATATCAGAGTAATCAATCTTTGTCTAAAGGATGATAATATAATCATAGAAGCATATGCAAAGTTTCCAAGCATATAGCTTTGGTAGAAACAGAGATATTACAAATATCAGTTGCATGTAAAAACTTAATCAAGAATTTCTAAGAATGAATAGGGTTAAAATTCCATTATATCAGATATCAGAGTAATGAACCTTTATCTAGAAGCTGATATTATGGTCAGAGGAACATGTGCCAAATTTCCAAGCAAAATCTAAAGTAGAAACAGAGATATTACAAACATACATCAGTTGCAAGTAAAAATTTAGCCGAGAATTTCTAAGTCTGAAGAGGGTTTAAATTCCACTTAAAAATATCATAGTAATGCATATTTGTACAGAGGCTGATATTATGGTAACAGAAGTATGTGTAAAGTTTCCAAGCAATAGCTTTAGAAGAAATAGATAAAAATGATGTACAACAGTTGCACTGAAAAACTTCAACAAGATTTCTATGTTCAAAAAGAGTTGAAATTCCACAAAATTCAATATCAGAGTAATGAATCTTTGTCTAGAGCTTGATATCATGGTCAAAGAAGCCTATGCAATTCAAAGCAATAGCTTTAGTAGAAACAGAAATATAAGAGATGTACATTAGTAGCACGAGTCCTGAATAGCCTCCCTATTCTACCAATAGTCGAGCTAAAAATCATTTTAATGATTTTTTAAAGAAAATTAACCTCCATTAGAGAAAGATTCACATAATTCTAAAATTGTATTAGATCAATCATTTAAAATTGGGATTTAATAGTAGATTTGTGTGTTTGAATGGAATTTTACACAGCTTTAAACATTTTGTCAGTTATATCTCGGCGGTGTTTTTATAGTAGAAAAATTGTGGTAAAAATTTAGGGGATCACTCTTATTAGACGCAATGCAGTTTGTGACTTCAATATGGAAAAAGGCTCTACCAATTATTTGTGAGAAAGCATTGGAACTAGAAAATCATGAGTAACACCTCAAAATATGAATTTTGCTTAATAAATAAGCATCCAAAGACAACTCTAATGGCTTAGATCTACATGTATTTTTTCACTATACTTTTCTATGGCTAATTAAACCAAATAAGGCTGAATTCTATTTTGATAATTAGGTTTTTATGCGCAAGTTGGATGAAATCTATTATATTTTAACAGAGTTTTTGCACACCATAAATAAAGGCACATTTTTGTATGCAAGCACACACAATCATGTATGAAAAGCACACAAATTTTCCTTTTTCAAAAACACATAAACACATACACTTATTAAGTGGTAATTGTGCAATTTTTTTGGCAAAACTTGCACAATAACCTGCTTTTTGGTGGATGTTTCTACCCAGGGTTTTAGGGGACGCAGGTTTTACGAGTCTAAGACTCTCAATTATTTAGCCAGGACCCTCTAAACAACAAAATGTGAGTCCCAAGGACCCTCTCGGGATCAGCTTCAGAAAAGAATTGAAGACTGTTTTATGCAGTCTTCAATTCTTTCCTGAAGATGAGCCCCAAATAGTCAATATTTAGACAATATTTTCTTAACCTTTAACCAGGGAATAGCTCTAAATTCATACAAAACAGATTTAATGCTTAAAAGAAATAGTCTTTACCTTAAACAGGGACTCCCAAACTTTATGAAAGGACCCCTAAGATCCCAATTATCCTGTCCTTTGGACCCAGTTTTGATAAAATCAGGCTAAAACCATGTCTACTTCCACCCATGTAAGTTTATGTGAACAATCCAGCCATATGTGATCAGCTTTTCATAAAAGTAATTCCCACTAAGGTTCAATTATCAAGGCTTGTCTCTACTACTGTGAATATATACTGGACAAATGGTGTAATACTAGGATCCTACACAAATTGTAAATTATTTAAAGACTCTTAAAAATCATAACAGTTGCCAGAGTTTACACTGCCCACAAGCATCATAAAGCAAGGCATAAATTCACCTATTCTGTTTTCCTGTAGCCAAAGGGAGACAAAATAACTAGCTAAACTGGTAGCCCCTTTCTGAGAGACAACAGGTATAGGTTTTTTTTTTCAAAACTGAGCTCTGACGTAGGCGCTGAGTCCATTACCATAAGTAACAGAAGCCCTGATGTATAACAATGAAGTGTTTAGTTGTTTCACATGTCTTAGACCACATCAAGCTTGATGCGTATTGGCAAATCATAAAACAGTATTTCAAAAATATATATCACCGATACAACTCTGAGCTTTGTATCAACAGATACACCATGGAAGTATGTGGTGCACGTGAATCTGGACAGGTTTTGTCTGCCACATCATTTCAAAAAGATGACTAGCATTTTATGTAGGCACAATTTTCAAAAGGACTTTCTACAATCGCAAAAATGCAAAAAAATCTGCAATCATAACGAAATAAGATTCATAAGTAATATCAGTATAATTACACATTATTACAGTAATATCACAGCGAGCTTTACTCTTTTTTAATTGTTAAAAGGTTCAGGTAAAGAATACAGAAAATGTTAGAAATGCAGGGTCTAAGTCAGATAGAAAATCTCGTGCTGCGTTATATGGGAAATAGACACTCGCTATTGCTCATATATTTCCCATATACCACGACACTCGTTTTCTATCCAATTCTTATCCTGCACATTTTGTTTTCTCTGAAGCTTATTGATGATTGATTGATTGGAGTTTTAAGCCGCTTTCAACATTTTTTCAGTTATATTGCAGCGGCTGGGGCACCTTACAATGGATTCCTGGAATTTCTCTCACCAGAACTACCATCACA
Organism: Fragum whitleyi; assembly: GCA_948146395.1. Classification (NCBI taxonomy): domain Eukaryota; kingdom Metazoa; phylum Mollusca; class Bivalvia; order Cardiida; family Cardiidae; genus Fragum; species Fragum whitleyi. The sequence continues at coordinate 29,651,505 of OX411548.1, read as the reverse complement.
TCCTTTCCTAGCCTCCAGCTGCTATCTCACATAGGCATCATGGGTCTATAATCTATTTCAAATTTCAGACAGTTGTTTATTTGTTTATGTGTTAGATATTAAATTTACAAAAATTACTTCTTAAATGGTATGATATTTAAGATAATTCTATAACTTTGAATTACAAATTTTACATGGTTTACATAATTCTGTATCGGGTAAAGTCAATATCATTGAAGTTTTCTTTAATGCTTTCTAGTATATCATTGACAAATAACGATAGATTATCACTTGATTATCACTCTGCCAAGCCAGTAAAATTACAAAAAATGTTATACCCTTCTTTCATTCATTTTACCCTGTTTGGTGTTATCTAAGGGGAGCAAAATAAACAAACATATACTTTTTAACTTTTACAATGTTGTTTACTCATGAAAAATATAATGTTCTTTCACCCTAATAATTGATTGATTGAATAGAGTTTTATGTTGCTTTCAACATTTTTTCAGTTTTATCACGGAAGCTGGAGCACCTTATAATGGTTTCCTGGAATTTCTCTCACCAGTACAACCACCACATCCTTTCCTAGCCTCCAGCTGCTATCTCACATAGGTCTATGATTATAAACCCATAGGTGAGAGACAAATAGTCAGAAAGAATGAGTGCCGCCATCGGGGATTCACCCAAACAATTATCCTCTATATATCACAATGTCCGGTACATCTTCCCATGGCTTCCTGTTGTTTTATCACACTAGTACAACCATGATAATAAATCCTTGCCACAAGCTGTATATCCAACTAAGGGTTACTGCTTATTTGTGTTATAGGCAATCGGTTTCAAATCACAATCAATAATTAGTTTTAAGTTGGAAGAGTAAATCAACTAATGATCAATTGTATAATCATTTTCTTAGAAATTAATAATACAGCACTCCAATTATCATCCTTTGAAGAATAGAATGTGCAAGTTTTTTCTACTAACTTCATGGATTAGCGTGAAAGGGTTGTAACTGCCTATAAACATATAGGCAATTACAACTGTTTCACACTGAGCCATCAAACTGATGTCTGTTTCAAAAACAATATGATGGCTTTCTTTTATGTGTTAGGAACTGATTAATCAATTATGAAATTTCTTAGTCCATTATTACAATCAAAAGCCCAAACCAACTGATTATCAATTAAAATCAATTAAATTCTATTAATCTGCCCATCGCTACTGCTAACCATTCATCCATTAGTATTACAATTTTCTACTGAACCAAATCCAGCTAACTACTATCTTTAATGTATTTTCTATCCATAAAATTGTAATTAGGCCCTAATAATGGTTGACTTCCATTTGTATTTGGTATCATACTCAAGCTATCTTTGGATTTTTCCCCTGCATCTGCACATCATCTTTGTTTTGTTGGGGTTTTACGCTGCTTTCAACTAACTTTCAGTTATATAGCATTGGCTGGAGCACATAACAATAGATTCCTGGTATTTCTTACACCAGCACTACCACACTACATCTTTTCCTACCCTTTAGTTGCTATCCTACTTAGGTCTACGATTATCAACCCATTGCTGGGAGAAAAATAGTTGTGAAAATGAGTGCCACTGTCAACATTATGGTTGACATGTTATTGATGGGAACTATTAACATTGAATTTTTTATGTTGTTCTGCATGTATTTCAAAAACAATGAGTAAAAGACATTTTCTACAATGTAGGAAATAGATACCAATGAGGCCCTGATGATCTTTGATATCCTTTTGTACTCAAGGAAGCTGATAGTAGTTCTATGTATTTATACATGCGAGAAAAATCGTCTAAAGACTATTTTAAGACACTTGACATATTTTTTGTCAGTTAGTGCTAATAAAGTCCTAATGATGTTTGATTTCCATTTGTAATTGTTAGTTTCCGGCATTATACTGCACATCATGGGTCTTTTAACCCTTTAAAAAATTGTATTGAATGATATTTACTTTTACAGTGCTATGCATTTCTTTCATAAACAATCTGTACAAGACAATTTTATGTCTCTTCATCTATATTTTGTCAGTTAATTCAAATGAGGCCCTGATGTTCTTTATTATTCATTTGTATTTTGTATCTCACTCAAGAAACTGTTAGTTGTTAACAATTTGTAAAAGACATTTTTATGTCTCTTATGTGCTTTATGTCATTTGATACAAATGAGGCCCTTATGATCTTTGATTTCCATTCATATTTTGTATGCAGTCAATATTGCTCGAGCGACCACGTCTATCAAGCGATCAATTCTATTAAGCGACCACCCTAAAAAGTCCCTTCACTGTAAGCAAAATCTCTGCAACAGAGGACATTCTTAACGGAAAATGTGTTATTTTTTAATCTTATGATGTTGGAACGCAATAGAATCATCTCAATAAGACGATTCTAATGGGTTTGAACATCATAGGATTCAGTATGACTTTACCCACATTCTATAAATGCTATCAAAATGAACACTCACATTTATCGTGATATTCGGTATTAACCCTTTCCCAAACGGGAAAATTTTAGTGTGGCCCAATTCGACACCTGCTGCAGACGACAAAATCAATGGTACAGAGTGTCGAAAATGTTAATATCGTAGCATGGAAAATATTGAGACAATAGGAGAAAATGCTGATTATCAGCATTTTCTTCTTTTGTCTCAATGTTTTCCCAAGTAATTTCTGTTCGGGACGTCAAAACCAGGTCTTGTTTGGGAAAGGGTTAAGCAACTATTTCTACAAATGACCGCTTTTTGGTGGTCCCCTTAGTGGTCACTTAACACAAGTTTTACTGTAGTTTGTATCATAATCAAGAAACTGATACATTGTAGTAAACAATTCATAAAAGCCATTTTTATGTATTCTTTATGTTCATTATGCCGCTTGATACAAATGAGCCCTGATGATCTTTGATTTCAATTTGTATTGTGCATCACACTCATGAAACTGCAAATTAACAATTCGTAAAAGACATTTTAATGTCTCTTCGTTCATTTAATACAAATAAGGGCCTAATGATCTTTGATGTCCATTTATATTTTGAATCTCACGAAAGAAATTGTAAGTAAACAATTTGTTAAAGAGATTTTTATGTCTTCTTAATTTATTTTATGCCATTTGATACAGAATGAGGCCCTGATGATCTTCGATATCCCTTTGTAATCAAGGAAGCTGATAGTAGTTCTTTGTATTTATGACTTATATCAGAGAAAAATTGTCTACAGACTATTTTAAGTCTCTTGACACACCTTTTGTAAGCTAATACCAATCATATCCTGATAATGTTTGATTTCCATTATATATTGTGTCACACTCAAGAAATCATCTATTAGTTTCCTGTATCTGCACATCATGGGTTAATTACCCCTTATAGGATTGTATTGTAAGACATTTAACCCTTTCCTGTTTTACAAAATTTTGGACCTGTCCAAATTCAAAGGTTTTGCAGACGAAAATCTAAAGTGGATTTAATTTGAAAAAAAAACATTCAGTAGGGTAGAAATAGTGTGGAAAAGAAGAAATTGCTTGTCAGAAGCAATTTCTTCTTTTTTCACAATGTTTTCTCAATCATAAAATCACAGGCACGTAAAAAGCAGAGATTAAACAGCAACGGGTTAAATGTCTCTTTATCTACAATTTGTCACTTAATACAACTGAGGCCCTGATGGTTTCCATTGGTATTTTGTATCACACTCAAGAAACTGCAAGTAAACACTTTGTAAAGACATTTTTATGTCTTTTTTAACTTCATTATGCTGTTTGATACAATGAGGCCCTAATGATCTTTATCATCCATTTGTATTGTGTATCCCACTCAAGAACCTGTTAGATTACAATTCATAAGACATTTTTATATCTCCTTTATGTACATTATATCACTTGATACAAATGAGTCCCCGATGATCTTTGATTTCCATTTGTTTTTTGTATCACACTCAAGAAACTGCAAGTTTACAATTTGTACAAGACATTTGTAAGTCTCTTTCATGTACATTATGTTGTTTAATACAAGTGAGGCCCTAATGATCTTGGTTTCTTGTATCACACTCAATAAACTGTCAGTTTATAACTTGTAAATTTTTAAGTCTCTTTTATGTTTATTATACTATTTGATACAATAAGGCCCTGATGTCCTTTATTATCCATTTGAATTTTGTATCACACACAAGGAACTGTGAGTAAACAATTTGTATAAGAGATTTTTACGTCTCTTTTATCTCCATTATGACGTTTACTACAACTGAGGCCCTGACGATCTTTGATTTCCATTTGTATTCCGTATCACACTCAAGAAACTGATAGTTAACAATTTGTAAGATATTAGTATGTCTATTTTATGTAAATTATGCCATTTGATACAATTGAGCCCTTTTTTTCATTGTATCACACCCTAGGAACTGTTCGTTAACATTTTTTTTAAAGAGATCTTCATTTCTCTTTTATGTTTAGTACTCCATTTGATACAATGAGGTCCTGAGAATCTTTATTATCCATTTGAATTTCATATCACACTAAAGAAACTGTTTGTTAACAATTTGTAAAAGAGGTTTTTCAGTCTCCTTTAATTACATTAAGCAATTTGAGACAAATGAGGCCCTGATGATCTTTGATTTCCATTTGTTTTTTGTATCACACTCAAGTAACAGAAAGTTTACATATTGTAAAAGACATGTAGGTCTCTTTTATGTTAAAAATGTAGTTTAATACAAATGAAACCCTGATGATCTTCTATTTCCATTTGTATCACACTCTAGAAAAAGTTACATTGTAGTTATCAATATGTGAAAGATATTTTATGTCTCTTATAGGTACTTTATTCAGTTTGATACAACGAGGCCCTTATGATTTTTATAATCCATTTGTATTGTGTATCACACTTAAGAAACTGTTAGTTAACAATTCGTAAAAGACATTTTTATGTCTTTTCATGTCAATTCTGTCAATTAATACAAATGAGGCCCTGATGATCTTTATTCTCCATTTGTATTTTGTATCACACTCAAGAAACTGCATGCAAACAATTTGTTCAAGAGATTTTTATGTCTCTTTTATGTACATTTAGACGTTAAATACAACTGAGGTCTTGATGATCTTTATAACCCATTTGTATTTTGTCTCACACTCTAGTTAACTGCAAGTTAAAAATTTGTAAAGACATTTTTATGTCTCTTTTATGTTCATTAAGACATTTGATACAATGAGGCCCATTTGTATATAGTATCACACTAAAAATATCATGGACACTGGAGCACCTGATGGATTCCTGGTATTTCTAACCAGTACCACTATCATATTTCTTCTTAGACTCCAGCTTCTATCTCACAAAAGCCTATAATTATTAACCCATTGGTGAGAGACAATAAGTCAGAAAGAATGCTTGCCCCTGTCTTGGATTGAACCCTGGATCTCTAGATTGACATTCCAATGTGCAATTAACTGCACTATGATGGCAGCGATATCTAATAAAACTGAGGCCCTGATGATCTTTCATTTCCATTTGCACATTGTATCGCACTCAAGAAATTGCTAGTTAAAATTATAAAAGACATTTTTAAGTCTCTTTTATGATTATTAAGCTTGTTCTTACAAATGAGGAATCGATGATCTTTGATTTTTCTAATTGTTTTTTGCATCCAACTCAAAGAACTCCTAGTTTACAATTTGTAAAAGACATTTTTATGTCTCTTTTACGTTTTATGTTTATGCTTTCATTGAAAGGAAAGGAGTTTAAGGCCACTTTCAACTTTATTTTAGTTTCAACTTGGCCACTGGAGCACCTAACAATGGATTCCTGGTATTTCTCTTACCAGTACCACCATCACATTCTTTCTTAGTCTCCTGCTGCTATCTCATAAAGGTCTTTAATCATTAACCCATTGGTGAGAGACAATTAGTCAGAAAGAATAATTGCCGCTGTCTAGGATTGAACCCTGGACCTCTAGATTGACATTCCAACGTGCTTTCAACTGCACTATGATGGTGGCCATATTTTATACAACTGAGGCCCTGATGATCTTTCAATTCCATTTGCATTTTGTATCACACTCAAGAAATTGTCACTTACAAATTACAAAGGACACCTTTAAGTCTCATTTATGTTCATCATACTGTTAGATACAAATAAGGCCCTGGTGATCTTTGATCTCAATTTGTCTCCTGTATCACACTCAAGAAACTGTTTGTTAACAATTTGTAAAGTGATTGTTACGTCTCTTTTATTTATATGATAACCTTAATTTCCATTTCTTTTTGGATCACATCTTAAGAAACTGCTAGTTAACAATTTGTAAAGACTTTTTTATGTCTCTTTAATGTTCATCATGCTGTTTGATATAAATGAGACACTTTCATGTATACTTTGATTTTCAATACATTTGTTGATTCATTGGAAGGAGTTTAAGGCCACTTTCAACATTATTTCAGTTTTAACTTGGCCACTGGAGCACCTCACAATGGCTTCAATTTGTTTTTCTAACAAGTACCACCATCACATTCTTTCTTAGTCTCCAGCTGCTATCTCACAAAAGTCTATAGTTATTAACCCATTGACGAGAGACAATTATTCAGAAAGATTTTTTATTTGAATTGAGGTTTTACGTCCCTTTCAACAATCTTACAGTTATATCGCGACGACTGGAGCACCTAACGATGGATTCCTGGTATTTCTCACACCAGTACTACCACCACATCCCTTTCCTAGCCTCCAGTTGCTATTCCACATAGGTTTACGATTATCAACCCATTGGTGGAAGACAAATGTCGGAAAGGATAAGTGCCGCAGCCGGGGATCGAACCCGTGCGAATATAGACCCCTGGATTAGAAGTCCGGCGCGCTACCAACTGCGCTATTGCCGCGGCTTTATTCAGAAAGAATAATAATTGCCACTGTCTGGGATCCCACCCGGGACCTATAGATTCACATTCCAACATTCTATCAAAAGGGCTATGATGGTGGCGATATTTAATACAACTGAGGCCCTGATGATCTTGCAATTCCATTTGCACATTGTATCACACTCAAGAAATTGCCATTAACAAATTATTAAAGACATTTTTAAGTCTCTTTTATGATTACTATGCTGTTCGTTACAACTAAGGCCCTGATTAACCTTTAGTTTTATACTAATTTATTTTAGTTCAATTTGCGTTGAAAACTTAAGCTTATAGAATAGCGCTCGAACACTCAATCCTGATGTTTTCACGTCCCTAAGAGAGAGAGGCAGTGATTTGGTGAACTGGGGCTGGCTATTAAGTGTTAACCTTGATTAACCTTGATTTCCATTTGTTTTTTGTACCACACTCAAGAAACTCCTAGTTAACAACAATTTGTTAAAGACATTTTTATGTCTCTTTTATGTTCATTATGACATTTTATAAAACTGAGGCCCTGATGAACTTTGATTGCCATTTGTTTTTTGTATCACACTCAAGGAACTCCTAGTTAACAATTTGTAAAAGACATTTTAATGTCTCTTTCATGTTCATAGTGCTGTTTGATACAATTGAGGCTTTGATGATCCTTGATTTCTATAATCTTTCTTGTATCACACTTAAGAAACTGTTAGTTAACAATTTGTTAAGTGATTATTACATTCATTATGCAGATTGATACAATGAAGCCCTGTTGTTCTTTATTATCCCTTTGTATTTTGTATCACACTCAAGAAACTGTTGGTTTACAATTTGTAAAAGACACTTTTATGTCTCTTTTATGTTCATCATGCCGTTTGGTATAATAAGGCCCTGACGATCTTTGATTTCCATTTGTATTTTGTTTCACACTCAAGGAACTGTTACCTAAAAATTTGTGAAAGAGATTTTTACGTCTCTTTTATATAAACTTTGATATTTAATACATTTATTGCTTTCATTGAAAGGAGTTTAAGGCCACTTTCAACATTATTTTAGTTTCAACTTGGCCACTGGAGCACCTAACAATGGATTCCTGGTATTTCTCTTACCAGTACCACCATCACATTCTTTCTTAGTCTCCTGCTGCTATCTCATAAAGGTCTTTAATCATTAACCAATTGGTGAGAGACAATTAGTCAGAAAGAATAATTGCCGCTGTCTAGGATTGAACCCTGGACCTCTAGATTGACATTCCAACGTGCTTTCAACTGCACTATGATGGTGGCCATATTTTATACAACTGAGGCCCTGATGATCTTTCAATTCCATTTGCATTTTGTATCACACTCAAGAAATTGTCACTTACAAATTACAAAAGACATCTTTAAGTCTCATTTATGTTCATCATACTGTTCGATACAAATAAGGCCCTGGTGATCTTTGATCTCAATTTGTCTCCTGTATCACACTCAAGAAACTGTTTGTTAACAATTTGTAAAGTGATTGTTACGTCTCTTTTATTTATATGATAACCTTAATTTCCATTTCTTTTTGGATCACATCTTAAGAAACTGCTAGTTAAAAATTTGTAAAGGCATTTTTATGTCTCTTTAATGTTCACCATGCTGTTTGATATAAATGAGACACTTTCATGTATACTTTGATTTTCAATACATTTATTGATTCATTGGAAGGAGTTTAAGGCCACTTTCAACATTATTTCAGTTTTAACTTGGCCACTGGAGCACCTCACAATGGCTTCCATTTGTTTTTCTAACAAGTACCACCATCACATTCTTTCTTAGTCTCCAGCTGCTATCTCACAAAAGTCTATAGTTATTAACCCATTGACGAGAGACAATTATTCAGAAAGAATAATTGCCACTGTCTGGGATCCCACCCGGGACCTATAGATTCACATTCCAACATTCTATCAAAAGGGCTATGATGGCGGCGATATTTAATACAACTGAGGCCCTGATGATCTTGCAATTCCATTTGCACATTGTATCACACTCAAGAAATTGCCATTAACAAATTATAAAAGACATTTTTAAGTCTCTTTTATGATTACTATGCTGTTCGTTACAACTGAGGCCCTGATTAACCTTTAGTTTTATACTAATTTATTTTAGTTTGATTTGTCTTGAAAACTTAAGCTTATAGAATAGCGCTCGAACACTCAATCCTGATGTTTTCACGTCCCTAAGAGAGAGAGGCAGTGATTTAAACACACTGCTACCCAATTTTACAGCTGGGTGAACTGGGGCTGGCTATTAAGTGTTAACCTTGATTAACCTTGATTTCCATTTGTTTTTTGTACCACACTCAAGAAACTCCTAGTTAACAACAATTTGTTAAAGACATTTTTATGTCTCTTTTATGTTCATTATGACATTTTATAAAACTGAGGCCCTGATGAACCTTGATTGCCATTTGTTTTTTGTATCACACTCAAGGAACTCCTAGTTAACAATTTGTAAAAGACATTTTAATGTCTCTTTCATGTTCATAGTGCTGTTTGATACAATTGAGGCTTTGATGATCCTTGATTTCTATAATCTTTCTTGTATCACACTTAAGAAACTGTTAGTTAACAATTTGCTAAGTGTTTATTACATTCATTATGCAGATTGATACAATGAAGCCCTGTTGTTCTTTATTTTCCCTTTGTATTTTGTATCACACTCAAGAAACTGTTGGTTAACAATTTGTAAAAGACACTTTTATGTCTCTTTTAAGTTCATCATACCGTTTGGTATAATGAGGCCCTGACGATCTTTGATTTCCATTTGTATTTTGTTTCACACTCATGGAACTGTTACCTAAAAATTTGTGAAAGAGATTTTTACGTCTCTTTTATATAAACTTCGATATTTAATACATTTAGTGCTTTCATTGAAAGGAGTTTAAGGCCACTTTCAACTTTATTTTAGTATCAACTTGGCCACTGGAGCACCTAACAATGGATTCCTGGTATTTCTCTAACCAGTACCACCATCACATTCTTTCTTAGTCTCCTGCTACTATCTCATAAAGGTCTTTAATCATTAACCCATTGGTGAGAGACAATTAGTCAAAAAGAATAATTGCCGCTGTCTAGGCTTGAACCCTGGACCTCTAGATTGACATTCCAACGTGCTTTCAACTGCACTATGATGGTGGCCATATTTAATACAACTGAGGCCCTGATGATCTTTCAATTCCATTTGCATTTTGTATCACACTCAAGAAATTGCCACTTACAAATTACAAAAGACATCTTTAAGTCTTATTAATGTTCATCATACTTTTCGATACAAATAAGGCCCTGGTGATCTTTGATCTCAATTTGTCTCCTGTATCACACTCAAGAAACTGTTTGTTAACAATTTGTAAAGTGATTGTTAGGTCTCTTTTATTTATATGATAACCTTAATTTCCATTTCTTTTTGGATCACATCTTAAGAAACTGCTAGTAAACAATTTGTAAAGGCATTTTTATGTCTCTTTAATGTTCATAATGCTGTTTGATATAAATGAGACTCTTTCATGTATACTTTGATTTTCAATACATTTATTGATTCATTGGAAGGAGTTTAAGGCCACTTTCAACATTATTTCAGTTTTAACTTGGCCACTGGAGCACCTCACAATGGCTTCAATTTGTTTTTCTAACAAGTACCACCATCACATTCTTTCTTAGTCTCCAGCTGCTATCTCACAAAAGTCTATAGTTATTAACCCATTGACGAGAGACAATTATTCAGAAAGAATAATTGCCACTGTCTGGGATCCCACCCGGGACCTATAGATTCACATTCCAACATTCTATCAAAAGGGCTATGATGGTGGCAATATTCAATACAACTGAGGCCCTGATGATCTTGCAATTCCATTTGCACATTGTATCACACTCAAGAAATTGCCATTAACAAATTATAAAAGACATTTTTAAGTCTCTTTTATGATTACTATGCTGTTCGTTACAACTGAGGCCCTGATTAACCTTTAGTTTTATACTAATTTATTTTAGTTTGATTTGTCTTGAAAACTTAAGCTTATAGAATAGCGCTCGAACACTCAATCCTGATGTTTTCACGTCCCTAAGAGAGAGAGGCAGTGATTTAAACACACTGCTACCCAATTTTACAGCTGGGTGAACTGGGGCTGGCTATTAAGTGTTAACCTTGATTAACCTTGATTTCCATTTGTTTTTTGTACCACACTCAAGAAACTCCTAGTTAACAACAATTTGTTAAAGACATTTTTATGTCTCTTTTATGTTCATTATGACATTTTATAAAACTGAGGCCCTGATGAACCTTGATTGCCATTTGTTTTTTGTATCACACTCAAGGAACTCCTAGTTAACAATTTGTAAAAGACATTTTAATGTCTCTTTCATGTTCATAGTGCTGTTTGATACAATTGAGGCTTTGATGATCCTTGATTTCTATAATCTTTCTTGTATCACACTTAAGAAACTGTTAGTTAACAATTTGTTAAGTGATTATTACATTCATTATGCAGATTGATACAATGAAGCCCTGTTGTTCTTTATTTTCCCTTTGTATTTTGTATCACACTCAAGAAACTGTTGGTTAACAATTTGTAAAAGACACTTTTATGTCTCTTTTAAGTTCATCATACCGTTTGGTATAATGAGGCCCTGACGATCTTTGATTTCCATTTGTATTTTGTTTCACACTCATGGAACTGTTACCTAAAAATTTGTGAAAGAGATTTTTACGTCTCTTTTATATAAACTTCGATATTTAATACATTTAGTGCTTTCATTGAAAGGAGTTTAAGGCCACTTTCAACTTTATTTTAGTATCAACTTGGCCACTGGAGCACCTAACAATGGATTCCTGGTATTTCTCTAACCAGTACCACCATCACATTCTTTCTTAGTCTCCTGCTACTATCTCATAAAGGTCTTTAATCATTAACCCATTGGTGAGAGACAATTAGTCAAAAAGAATAATTGCCGCTGTCTAGGCTTGAACCCTGGACCTCTAGATTGACATTCCAACGTGCTTTCAACTGCACTATGATGGTGGCCATATTTAATACAACTGAGGCCCTGATGATCTTTCAATTCCATTTGCATTTTGTATCACACTCAAGAAATTGCCACTTACAAATTACAAAAGACATCTTTAAGTCTTATTAATGTTCATCATACTTTTCGATACAAATAAGGCCCTGGTGATCTTTGATCTCAATTTGTCTCCTGTATCACACTCAAGAAACTGTTTGTTAACAATTTGTAAAGTGATTGTTACGTCTCTTTTATTTATATGATAACCTTAATTTCCATTTCTTTTTGGATCACATCTTAAGAAACTGCTAGTAAACAATTTGTAAAGGCATTTTTATGTCTCTTTAATGTTCATAATGCTGTTTGATATAAATGAGACTCTTTCATGTATACTTTGATTTTCAATACATTTATTGATTCATTGGAAGGAGTTTAAGGCCACTTTCAACATTATTTCAGTTTTAACTTGGCCACTGGAGCACCTCACAATGGCTTCAATTTGTTTTTCTAACAAGTACCACCATCACATTCTTTCTTAGTCTCCAGCTGCTATCTCACAAAAGTCTATAGTTATTAACCCATTGACGAGAGACAATTATTCAGAAAGAATAATTGCCACTGTCTGGGATCCCACCCGGGACCTATAGATTCACATTCCAACATTCTATCAAAAGGGCTATGATGGTGGCAATATTCAATACAACTGAGGCCCTGATGATCTTGCAATTCCATTTGCACATTGTATCACACTCAAGAAATTGCCATTAACAAATTATAAAAGACATTTTTAAGTCTCTTTTATGATTACTATGCTGTTCGTTACAACTGAGGCCCTGATTAACCTTTAGTTTTATACTAATTCATTTTAGTTTGATTTGCGTTGAAAACTTAAGCTTATAGAATCACGCTCGAACACACAATCCTGATGTTTCATGTCCCTAAGAGAGAGAGGCAGTGATTTAAACACACTGCTACCCAATTTTACAGCTGGGTGAACTGGGGCTGGCTATTAAGTGTTAACCTTGATTAACCTTGATTTCCATTTGTTTTTTGTACCACACTCAAGAAACTCCTAGTTAACAACAATTTGTTAAAGACATTTTTATGTCTTTTTTATGTTCATTATGACGTTTTATACAACTGAGGCCCTGATGAACCTTGATTGCCATTTGTTTTTTGTATCACACTCAAGGAACTCCTAGTTAACAATTTGTAAAAGACATTTTAATGTCTCTTTCATGTTCATAGTGCTGTTTGATACAATTGAGGCTTTGATGATCCTTGATTTCTATAATCTTTCTTGTATCACACTTAAGAAACTGTTAGTTAACAATTTGCTAAGTGTTTATTACATTCATTATGCAGTTTGATACAATGAGGCCCTTTTGTTTTTATTATCCCTTTGTATTTTGTATCACACTCAAGAAACTGTTGGTTAACAATTTGTAAAAGACACCTTTATGTCTCTTTTAAGTTCATCATACCATTTGGTATAATGAGGCCCTGACGATCTTTGATTTCCATTTGTATTTTGTTTCACACTCATGGAACTGTTACCTAAAAATTTGTGAAAGAGATTTTTACGTCTCTTTTATATAAACTTCGATATTTAATACATTTATTGCTTTCATTGAAAGGAGTTTAAGGCCACTTTCAACATTATTTTAGTTTCAACTTGGCCACTGGAGCACCTAACAATGGATTCCTGGTATTTCTCTAACCAGTACCACCATCACATTCTTTCTTAGTCTCCTGCTACTATCTCATAAAGGTCTTTAATCATTAACCCATTGGTGAGAGACAATTAGTCAGAAAGAATAATTGCCGCTGTCTAGGATTGAACCCTGGACCTCTTGATTGACATTCCAATGTGCTTTCAACTGCACTATGATGGTGGCCATATTTAATACAACTGAGGCCCTGATGATCTTTCAATTCCATTTGCATTTTGTATCACACTCAAGAAATTGCCACTTACAAATTACAAAAGACATCTTTAAGTCTTATTAATGTTCATCATACTTTTCGATACAAATAAGGCCCTGGTGATTTTGATCTCAATTTGTCTCCTGTATCACACTCAAGAAACTGTTTGTTAACAATTTGTAAAGTGATTGTTACGTCTCTTTTATTTATATGATAACCTTAATTTCCATTTCTTTTTGGATCACATCTTAAGAAACTGCTAGTTAACAATTTGTAAAGACATTTTTATGTCTCTTTAATGTTCATCATGCTGTTTGATATAAATGAGACTCTTTCATGTATACTTTGATTTTCAATACATTTATTGATTCATTGGAAGGAGTTTAAGGCCACTTTCAAAATTATTACAGTTTTAACTTGGCCACTGGAGCACCTCACAATGGCTTCCATTTGTTTTTCTAACAAGTACCACCATCACATTCTTTCTTAGTCTCCAGCTGCTATCTCACAAAAGTCTATAGTTATTAACCCATTGACGAGAGACAATTATTCAGAAAGAATAATTGCCACTGTCTGGGATCCCACCCGGGACCTATAGATTCACATTCCAACATTCTATCAAAAGGGCTTTGATGGCGGCGATATTTAATACAACTGAGGCCCTGATGATCTTGCAATTCCATTTGCACATTCTATCACACTCAAGAAATTGCCATTAACAAATTATAAAAGACATTTTTAAGTCTCTTTTATGATTACTATGCTGTTCGTTACAACAGAGGCCCTGATTAACCTTTAGTTTTATACTAATTTATTTTAGTTTGATTTGTCTTGAAAACTTAAGCTTATAGACGTGCTCACACTCAATCCTGATGTTTTCACATCCCTAAGATAGAGAGGCAGTGATTTAAACACACTACTACCCAATTTTACAGCTGGGTGAACTGGGGCTGGCTATAAAGTGTTAACCTTGATTAACCTTGATTTTCATTTGTTTTTTGTACCACACTCAAGAAACTCCTAGTCAACAACAATTTGTTAAAGACATTTCAATGTCTCTTTTATGTTCATTATGACGTTTTATACAACTGAGGCCCTGATGAACCTTGATTGCCATTTGTTTTTTGTATCACACTCAAGGAACTCCTAGTTAACAATTTGTAAAAGACATTTTAATGTCTCTTTCATGTTCATAGTGCTGTTTGATACAATTGAGGCTTTGATGATCCTTGATTTCTATAATCTTTCTTGTATCACACTTAAGAAACTGTTAGTTAACAATTTGTTAAGTGATTATTACATTCATTATGCAGTTTGATACAATGAGGCTCTGTTGTTTTTTATTATCCCTTTGTATTTTGTATCACACTCAAGAAACTGTTGGTTAAAAATTTGTAAAAGACACTTTTATGTCTCTTTTATGTACATCATGCCGTTTGGTATAATGAGGCCCTGACGATCTTTGATTTCCATTTGTATTTTGTTTCACACTCATGGAACTGTTATCTAAAAATTTGTGAAAGAGATTTTTACGTCTCTTTTATATAAACTTCGCTATTTAATACATTTTTTGCTTTCATTGAAAGGAGTTTAAGGCCACTTTCAACATTATTTTAGTTCCAACTTGGCCGCTGGAGCACCTAACAATGGATTCCTGGTATTTCTCCAACCAGTACCACCATCACATTCTTTCTTAGTCTCCTGCTGCTATCTCATAAAGGTCTTTAATCATTAACCCATTGGTGAGAGACAATTAGTCAGAAAGAATAATTGCTGCTGTCTAGGATTGAACCCTTGACCTCTAGATTGACATTCCAACGTGCTTTCAACTGCACTATGATGGTGGCCATTATTTAATACAACTGAGGCCCTGATGATCTTTCAATTCCATTTGCATTTTGTATCACACTCAAGAAATATTGCCACTTACAAATTACAAAAGACATCTTTAAGTCTTATTTATGTTCATCATACTGTTCGATACAAATACTTAAGGCCCTGGTGATCTTTGATCTCAATTTGTCTCCTGTATCACACTCAAGAAACTGTTTGTTAACAATTTGTTAAGTGATTTTTACGTTCATTACGCCATTTGATACTATCAGGCCCAAATCCATTTGTATTTTGTAGCACACTTATGAACTGCAAGTGAACAAATTATAAAAGACATGTTTAGTCTTTTTAGTCAGAGAAAAATCATGTACAGACTGTCTTAAGTCTGTTGACATACCTTTTGTAAATTTAACCCCATTACAAGCTGATGATGTCAGATTTTAATTTTTGTTTTTTGTGTCACTCTCAAGAAATTGGTAGTTAGTTTCCAGCATCTGCACATCATAGGTTATTTACCCCTAAACGTAGGATTGTATCTATTTGAATGATAATTTACCTTTCACTGAATGTTTTACAGTGCTATGGATTTCTTTCATGAAAAATCTGTACAAGACAATTTTATGTCTCTTATCTACTTTTTGTCAGTTTATTAAAACTCTACAATTGTGGCAAGGATTGTGCAAGCATTCTTCAAGCGTTTAATACAAATAAGGCCCTGATGATCTTTTATTTCCATTTGTATTTTGTATCCCACTCAAGAAACTGTAAGTTAACAATTAATAAAAGCCTTTTTTACATCTCTTCTATGTACATCATGTCATTTGAAACAAATGAGGCCCTGATGATCTTTTATTTCCATTTGTTTTTTGTATCCCACTCAAGAAACTGTTAGTTAACAATTTATAAAAGCCTTTTTTACATCTCTTCTATGTACATTATGTCATTTGAAACAAATGAGGCCCTGATGATCTTTGATTTCCATTTGTATTTTGTATCACACTCAAGATACTGTAAATTTACATTTTGTAAAAGACATTTTTACGTCTCTTTTATGTACATAATGCCGTTCGATACAATTAGACCCTGATAATTTTTGATATCCCTTTGTACTCAAGGAAGCTGATAGTACTGATTTGCACTTTGAGATTGATGCGTCAATAGAAGGTTTTATCTACGAGCTGAAAATTTATACTCATTGAATGTTTGAGGGTGCTTAGTTTTTTTGAATTCCGTTTGACACCCTTTTACATAATCATTTAGTTATATTTCTGCAGCAAGTAAGCCTTAAAATGGAGTCCTGGATTTTTTTGCACAACTACATACATCATTTCATAACCACTAATTGCAAATCAACTTAGGCTAAAAATGATAAACACATAGGTGTTTTATGGTGCTGTGCATGTCATTCATGAACAATTTGTAAATAACATGTCTATATCTCTTCATCTACATTGTATCGGTTTAACCCTTGACATGCTGAACCTGGAATATTCCTGCCTTGGTAGGAGGTATAAGCAAAAATTATCCTGCACATATGTGCAACCTGATCAGCGTTTTTTCTCCTAGCTTTGGGAAAGGGTCCGAGACCGAACCAATTGGGAAAAATGCGTTTTTTCTCAAAAATTGGGAATTTTCATTGTGATACTCGTTTTAAAAACATTACTTTTATTTATATCATTAGTATTCATTACAATATGTATAATAGAAGTTCCTATGCCTCTAAAGTCATATCTTAACTGAAAAGCAAACCATAGTTCTTAAACAAGGAATCTGAGCAAAAACAATGACAAAGAATTAGTCTGATTGCTCTGGAATAAATGTTTATATCAAATCTAGAAATGTCACTGAGTTTTTGTTAAAAAAATATCATGGTTACACCTAAAATATAGATAAATCAAGTTCTATAATAAAATTCGTGGGTTGAACATTCTTGGGTACGAATCAACAGAAAACAAATACATATTCAATCCTATTGTTTTTTTAAGAGCTTTAAATGAATATTTCTACTAAAATCATAGAAACTTTTTAAACATATTTTCAAAATAGATCATATACTCAGATGTTCTACCTGCTGTAGAAAGTTTGAAAGACTATTCAGGTTGGTTCTGAGAGGTGCCGAGATCGTGAATAACAGTCAACTTTGTTTACGAAAATTAAACAAAGATGAACAATTATATTTTTGGTTATATAACAGGAAAATAATTTGCTCCAGCCATGACCAAAAGTCCTTCTTTCTAGTAAGTATTTTCCTTTGAAATTCATCTTACATCAATTGATAAATAAATACAAAAAATTTGTCTACTGCAAATCAGGTCCAAAAATCGCAATATCTTGGCTTCACAAAAATATACAGTTTTGCAATGCGATAACTTCCGAGTTTTCCAAAGTACACTAGGTTTCCTGCTTCATAATTGTTTATGCCTATGAGATCGAGAACCATGTGACTAAAATAAATTGATCTTCCGAAATTCCCCTCTTGTTGACAAATTACAACACTGATATTTATTGCTAAAAGTTCCAATAGGAAATAATCAAGGTTTATGTTTAATTCAAGAATTAGCTTTGAATTGGGAATTTCATTCTCTCATTTTGGGAAAAAATAGTAGTTTTCGTCATTGGGAACGGGTCCGTTTGCCGGACCCGTTCAAAGAAGGAAAAAAAACGCTGCTGATCTTAGTGTACACCACCTGTTTTTCCCCTTTCTAGGCAGAGTTGTTCATTAATTTAATTTTCAAAAGGGGAAATTCCCCTACATCCTTGGATTTTAGGGCTTTCAGTACTTTGATATGTACAAATGAGGCCCTGATGATCTCTAATTTCCATTCTATTTTGTATCACACTCAAAACAGTTGTTCGCAGTTCCAGCTGCCTTAGTATATTTATGGATGACATATTTAAGATGGGCATTATCCTTAAGCTGATGATTAACCTAACATTGAATCTTTCAGAGAACTGTGCCAGTTAAAGACTTTTTTAGGTCTCTTCATGTACATTTTATCAGTTTAATACCAATTAGACCTGACATTATTTATTTCAATTTGTATTTTCAATCACACTCAAGATAACCGCAGGTTTTATAAGTTGCCTGTGATAGTACATCATGGTTGATGTGTCATTTGTGGGTATTCTGCGTTATTATTCAACTGACAGGGTGTGTATGACTAAGCCGTGACATAATTTTGCACGTAACTTTTCAATATTTTCGGTTCTTTGAAAAGCGAGTCTGCAATTATCATTAACACGTGCAAAAACTGAGCCCTAAAACCAAAAGGATTTATGGGCATACGGAGAAAGTGAACACATTTCAATATTTGGTTACCAAAGCCTCATAACTTCAGCTTGGACAAGCTGAAGTTATGAGGTTAGGAAGCAAATCTCTGATTTAAGTTCTCAAGTTATCTATGTCAACTATTTATAGAAATATCTATGTCAACTATTTATAGAAATTAAGTTATTGTAAATAAAAGCCGATTTGCCTTAACCTTAAGTGCAATGACCCGTTATTTAGGTACTGCCCTGCCAGGGCGATAATCAACAATTACATTATATGTTAGATGATGATTGACTAACATTGAATATCTTTTTTATCCTCTGCATGTAATTAATGAACAATTTGTAAAAGACTTTAAGTTTATGTCTACTCACATACATTGTTTTAGTTTAATACCAATGAGGCCCTGGTGTTTGATTTCCTATGAATTTTGTATCACACCCAAGAAGAAATCTTTTATTGTTCACTTCATTTTCCCATCATGGTTGATTTATCAATGATGGGTATTATCCCTGAGCTAATAATCTTTCAAGATTTTCTAATGACAGTATTTAAGCTAAAGATTAAAGAGCGCAATTTTCAGTCTAAAATCTGCCTCTGAAGTCTTTTTTCTTGTGTTCATTTAAATATTCTCAATTGTTTCCAGTAGACAAGTATATTGACAACTACATATTTTTAGCCCCAAACAGCTCATTCGACACATTTTCCCCAAATGAGTGGCCCAGGACCCCTTCTCCTATGCATAAAAAGAACCCCTGGTTTAATCAGTATAAAACTTGCTTAAGATTTAAGACTGAGGCCCTTCTTTAAGTGAAAACATTCAATATAGCCTATCATGATTAATTCCCTATTTTTTCTACTCTATGTTGGTTAGGTTTCAATCATTCACAAGTGCAAGTTTATAAGGAATCTGACCTCAAGTGGCCCTTGAGGGCCTAGGAGGCTCTACTGACTCAAGTGCACCGGTTCAAGTTTATAAGGAACCTGACAAACAAGTGGCCCTTTAGGACCTAAGAGGCTCTACTGACTATCAAGTTTTTTTTTCAT
Organism: Fragum whitleyi; assembly: GCA_948146395.1. Classification (NCBI taxonomy): domain Eukaryota; kingdom Metazoa; phylum Mollusca; class Bivalvia; order Cardiida; family Cardiidae; genus Fragum; species Fragum whitleyi. Next base: position 29,631,561 of record OX411548.1, on the reverse strand, counting down.
TTAATCCGATAAGGATTTTGTTAAAAGAATGTGTTAAGTCATACATGTAATAACAAAGCTAACTTTTGCTCCCTCAAATAAGTTATTTTTTCAATAACCATTAAGGATCATTTTCTTGTGCCTTTAATTCAATGTTTACACTTAATTACATGTATTAAAAACCTTAGAACCATATGGTCAAAGTTTTAAAGAAATCTGAACATAGTTGTGGACTACATGACTGTGTAAATTAGAATATTTGAGGGAAAAATCATTAAGTCCCCTTTTCCTGCAATTCCAACAAATCAGTCCGATTTTCGTAAATTGACCCTTTCATATGCCCCTGCAATCATCTAATGAAAGTTTCAAGGCAATAAAATAACATCTTAGGACTTATTCGTGCAAATGATAATATTTTGAGCAAAAATCCATTAGACCCCTTTCTAAATGGTTTTCACTGGATCTCAGCTTCAATTTTAAAAAAACGAACCTTCCTTTAATCCTTCAGTGAAAGTTCAAGAAAATCTGATCAGAGTGAAAATCCATTAGGCCTCTTTTTCTGTGTTTTGTCCAACAGATCAACACCATTTTTGAAAGGAGGCTTCCTTATGACCCCCACAATCATCCTGTGATAGTTTCAAATTATCCTAAATTCATGTTCTTGTCACATTAATAAGTATTTTTTCAGCCCCTTTTCAGGCAGAAACCTTCCTTTTTCTTATGACCTTACAATCATCCTGTGAAAGTTTCCAGGAAATATTTGGGGCAAACTATGAATTCAAGGCCCCTTTTTTCTGACTGATCAGAAACTTCCATCTGAACATTGGTCAATAGGGCTGAAAATGTGGACCCTTTTAGTACTTAGGAGGGTATTTTATCAAATTTTAATAAGTTTGTTTGTTTGAATGGGTTTAACGCCGCTTTCAACAATCTCGCAGTTATATCGCCGAGGCCGGAGCACCTAACAATGGATTCCTTGCATTTCTTTCACCTGTACTACATTTACACCCTTTCCTAGCCTCCGACTGCTATCTGACATCGGTTTACAATTATCTACCCATTGGTGAGAGACAAACTTCGGAAAGGATATTTGCCGCCACCCGGGATCGAACCCAGGACTTCCAGATTGGAAGTCTTATGCCTAACCAACTGCGCTATGGAGGCCCTTTGCCCGTGATATATGATGGATCTCATCAATTTTGAAATGGATCAACTCCTCTGATGGTGCTGCAATCTGTGATCATACTTGGGACCTTCTGATTGAAATTCAGATGCTCTATCACTGCACTATGACTGCCACTCTTTCATGATTTGAGGGTGCCAAGAAACTAAGTTAGCTCTATGGAAAACATTTATACAAACAGTTGAATTGATTTAAATCTCAAATCATCTTTTTATTGAAAAAAGTCTTAACTTTGGTCGTTCAGCAAATGGTAGCAATGAAAACTTTGAAAAGAAAGAAAGAATTGCTTGATACAGAGATTCGCTTAATATTTGCAAAATTTTAACTTTTGTTATTAAGTGACCTACAGAGAAAAAGACCAGAAACATTCACATCTGATGATTTTTACTTTCACTGACTTTTTGAGATTTTTCTCTTTTAAACCCTTACAGTTTTATCAAATTTATGTCTTTAATCACTGTTTAATAAAATCAGAAAATAGCAGTATTCCTCATTGAGTAATTTACATATTTTTAAGGCCAAATATGTAGACATAATTTTAAAACGCAGTGAAATGTCTTCATGGAGGACAATTATACTTTCTCCCATCAATTCGAATCATGCATGACTCGAGCAATTTGGTTGGTATTGTTTGTGTTTCAGCTATCACCCGACCACTTTTTATGTTATGTTATTCATGTTAACAATCAAGAGTTTAGATTTTCATGTTATTTACTTTATGCTTATTGAATTCATGTATTTCAATCTTTTTCAGCTTAGTCAAGCCAAATGCACAACTGTGGATTTTTCCCCTGTAAGAATTCATAGGACCATTTTTCCTCAAATTAGGGTTGCTGGGCCCCTTCCCCTATGCATGCTGTCTGTCCAGGTTTTTAAGGGACAATGGTTTTGTAAGTCTGATACTCCAAATAAGCAGCCAGGACCCCTAAAACTATCTGATGCGAGTCCCATCAAGTGGACTCTCTTAGGTTCAACTTCAGAAGACTGTTTTTAAACAGTCTTGGATTCTTTCCAGAAGTTGTTGCCAAGCACTTATGAACATCGAACGCTTCCTTAAAAGAAATAGTCTTTATCTAAGGCCTCATAAAAGGAACTCTAAGATCTCTATGGTCGAGTTCTTTTGACCTTTTTTTGTTGAAGTCAAGGTCAATGGAGTATTATGATTATCACATAAACTGAACATCGTATTACAATATTTTCTTCATTGGATCCCCTTTACTTTGATACTTTGAGGGACCTGAACCCTATCTGAAAGAACTTGTACTTCATGATTACTGTTTACTACATTCCCATCAAGACCTTTGTTGCCTTAATTTGTTCTTATTTAGTGCTGAAATCGAATCTAAATTATATGCAAAAATCTACCTATAAGAAGTTTTAATCACCTTTGTCCAAACCTCGATCAGTTGAGAATAAAGGGGGGCAAAATTCTTCAATTCTGTGTTTGTATGTATACATTTGGGGTTTTATGCCACTTTCAACATTATTGCAGTTATATCATGCGTAGGATACGCCTACCCAGGGATCTTTATTGGTTTAGATATTGACTCTTGAATTTTCTGGCCAGAAATCTCATAGAAGCAGGCTCATTACAAGAGAAAGATGTAGTTTATTCATGAAGGCCTGCCTGGACTAAGTAAAACTTCTCATCAAAAATTATATATGTCTTGTTACATTTCGCTAAGTGAGGTACTTTTTCACATAATATTTCAAGCCAGAAGCATCTCTGCTAGCTACTGATATGTTTTCCTGTCGTTTCTCACACCAGTAAAACCAAAACATTTCATATGAGCCACCAGCTACTAATCCCATTTAGGCGTTTTACTTGTCATAGATCCATTGGTTGGGGACTATTTGGCAATGACTCTCACGTTGACTTTTTTGTGTCAAATATAGAATGAAAGTTTGACTAATTGGGGGTTCAACTCATAACTCTGGAAGCAGCATTATGAAGCTTGAACACCTTAAACTCTGCAAATTATTGCTTATGCATTAATCAATTCAGGATTTTTTGAATTTGCAACTGTGATTTTGGTATATATTTTTGTGGATAAGAACTCCATAAACTTAGGAAGAGCAATATTGCTTGATAGTCTTAAGCATAGTTTACAAATTCAATGATGTTTGTTTGTTTGTATTGGGTTTAATGCTGCTTTCAACAGCATTGTCCCATTTGACATTAAAACTTGTTGAATAAAAACATTTTTAATAAATTTGGGTTTTATCATAAAAATTCAAACAGAGCCACATTCTTTAAAATAACCCAAACCTGTCTTTGGACATCAAAATTTACCAATTTTTACCCCATTTTCTGAAATTTGAAGCCTCTAATTAACTTCACCCACATCAAATCAATTTTGCAATGATTTCAACAGAGGGCCAGTGCAATTTTTCTCACCAAAAAATAAACTTTTTGCTTCATTCAATACTTTCATAATATCCTGCTAAGTTTTTCTTGATTTTCTGAGCACACTGTATCCCAGATTATTGAAAAGGCCGTAAACCTCACTTATACTCTTTAGTAAATTGGATTCATTTGTGTACAACCTTTGATTTCAATCTGACAAATGCAATCATGGTAATTTCTGTCATTTGGTATTTTTTTTTGCCATTTTTCAGTCTTAAAATATTAAGCCTCTTTAAAAAATTCCTCTTCAAAAAGAAATTTTGTGATTCTAATGACCCACTGCGGCTGCAATGGAAGGTAATTAGGTTACCTTTCGAGTACCTTTCAAAATCCAATAATGTTATTTGTGTAGGAGTAGAAAACATTAGAGCAAATGAGAATTTGCTTTAAAAAAGGAATTTCTCTAGTTGTCTAAATATTTCACTTTTTTTTCTGCAAATGCTGCTTGATTTCAAAGACATGATCCTGTGCGTGAGATTTCAAACAATTTCAAATATGAGCAAAGCAAAGGCTCAGACCAGCCTGTACATCCGCATAGTCTGTCCAGAGTCTTCACTATGCGTTCAAGGTTTCCAAGTATATGTAGACAATCAGGTATCTTTATATTCACAGTATGTGGCTGTCTACGCCTCTCAATGTTCGTACCTCAGAAACTTTCAAATCTAAAGAAATGTCATGCACAAGCCATATAATTGTGACTTGTTATCTTGCAATTTTATTGCCATTACTTGTCAAACAACCGGCAAGAAAATCTTACACATCCACTACCCTGTTTATTTAAATACGTCTTTGATACTTTAACCCTTTCCCGTTTTACAAAATTTTGTACCTGTCCAAATTCAAAGGTTTTGCAGACGAAAATTTAAAGTGGATTTAATTTGAAAAATAACCATTCTGTTGGGTAGAAAATAGTGTGGAAAAAGAAGAAATTGCATGTCAGAAGCAATTTTCTTCATTTTTTCACAATGTTTTCTCAATCATAAAATCACAGGCACGTAAAAAGCAGGGATTGAACAGTTCAATTGATTTTACGCTGTGTTCTTTAATCAACATTAATTATCATAGGCTATAACTTAACCAAACAGACAGGATTCTAGATCTATTGCATGTATTCTTTATCTGCTTTGATCTGTTGATAATCTTATCTGATTCTTGCACGATTTATTGTCGCCATTTGGCCCAAAATTACAAAAATGAAATTAAGCCAAAACTCTTCTTGCATTTGGCGAAAGTTAATTGAACACATAATTACAAATACATTGCGACAAACCTTTCCACTAGAGGTAAATTCCAAGCAGTGCCATCAAGTCTGACACACGACAAAAACACTAACTTATCAAAACCAATTAGAGTCTTGATTGACTGCTCTCTAATAGACTGGGAGGAGGAACTTTCGGTCATTGGATATTAGCCTTATTGATTTTCAATTGTGGGCGTGATAAAAAAAAACTCACTCTCTTTAGGTAGGGCATCAGTTTAACAAAATAAATTTGATTGGCATTCTCCAAGGTGATCATACTGGTCACCGAGTGGGTTTTCTGACTGTCATATATTTGTACCATATTGACATTGCAATTTTAGACGCACTTCCTTAATTCTTAATTTCACTACTAATAAAGAGAAGTTTGTGAATATTGTAATCAAAACAGGGACTGCAGAAAACAAATACTTAATTCTTTATAGAGATATTTGTAGATCTATGTATTCATAATTATTCTTATATATTATGGTAAGGTAGAATGGTCACATGTAGAATTCCCTTTAAAAAACTGCAATTCTCTAAGTCAGGTTGGTCTATTGATAGAATAAATGAGCACCATTATTTTATATCTATCCTTATATATATTTAAACTATTAACTATTAGACAAAGCCTTGATAGCTAGTTTTTATTTAGTACCCAAATTACTGATGCAATTTCATCTTGATGTTTGTTCCCCCCCCCCCTCCCCCCCTAAGTCCCCCCTCCCCCCCCTAAGTCCCCCCCTTTTTGATATGATGTTGAATTATTGAATTCCTGTAAAAACATGTAATCATTTAAATGATTGTATAAAGAAAATTTATCAAATTTTAGGCAGTTCCCAACATCCCGAATGGGATTTACTAAGTAAATGATATGGAGGAACTAAAATCAGAGAGGGCAATCTAATTAGTCAAAAGACAAAAAGATGATTTTTGAGAATCTTTCAAGGCAAAATCCTGACTGGGTGACCATTAAACATTATAACTCCAGCTTATTCAAGCTGTAGTTACGAGGTTTTGATCTCCCAGCAACATTATCATTTTCAGTACTTCTAATATAATGTTTATAGTGGTTATAGTATAATATTGATCAACAGAAGAAAGGAGAAAATCTCTGTAGCAAATATTAACCCTTTACTGTTTAATCCCTGCTTTTTACGTGCCTGTGATTTTATGATTAAGAAAACATTGTGAAAAAAGAAGAAATTGCTTCTGACAAGCAATTTCTTCTTTTTCCACACTATTTTCTACCCTACTGAATGGTTATTTTTCAAATTAAATCCACTTTAAATTTTCGTCTGCAAAACCTTTGAATTTGGACAGGTCCAAAATTTTGAAAAAACAGGAAAGGGTTAAGGCCATACAGATTCTGCAAATGTACCAAAACTTCTTGTTTTTTTGATGCAGGGAAGCCTGTAAATAGGCATTTTTTTCTTTAACTATTCCTTTTACCACATTCCTTTAAGCCTTAGCAGAATGATGGGATTCTTTCAGCAGATGCACCTACTCATGGCTTCCTGTTTTTTCTCACACCAGTACAACCACACCATTATATCAGTCACCAGCTGCCCATTCAACCTAGTTGTACAACTTATTCCCCCACTTATCATTCCCCCACTTATCATTCCCCCATTGGTGAGGGACAAAATTATTGGTGCTTAAGTGACGTGTATGATTGGCCGAGCTGATCCGAGATTCAAACTCACAATCACCAGATTACAGCTAAACGCATTACTGACAGAGCTAACAGGGCGTGCCCCCTTTTTCTGCAAGGGAGTCTTTAAGCTAATGAATGTTGAGGAGGGTTGTTTTTCTACCTTGTTTTAACTATTTAGAATTACCTAAATATTGTGGGTAGTTGAATAATTGATGACACGAATCTTAAAATTAATATTCTCAGATGACCTTGACCTGGTTAAATGACCCTCACTTTGACCTCTACAGATGTGTACCAATGAAATCTGTCATTCAGTCAAATTATATGAATACTGTATCTTCTAAAAGCTTGTGGTAATTGGCTATGAAAGTTTTTAACAGCCAAATTTTACAGCAATTTATCTTTAAAATAACCTTGACTTAGTCACATGACTTTTATATCTGATTATGTATTGTCATTTAGATTGATCATCATACCAAATAAGAATTTTGTTTCTTGAATTTGATTGAGTAATTAAAATGGTTAAGATTTTTTGTTAAGTTGTGCAGATGATATACAATGACAAATGAGCCTGTGTGTGACATTTCCAACAATTTCATATGTGCACAAAGCAAAGACTCTGGCCAGCCCATGCATCTGCACATTCTGACCAAAGTCTTTACTAGGCAATTTGTAGATAAATAAGGTCTCAAAGTAACTGTAGACAGTTTGGCGATCTTCACATTTTACCAGGTAATTTTCCGGGCTGCTAAGTGTTTGTATCTCACACAGATGTCAAATTGTTGGAAATGTCACACACAGGATCAAATGATCTTCACCTTGTAGCATGACCTTGACTTTGAGGAAGTATGTGCAATCATTGTTATACCAAATACGAGTCCTGAATTCAGAAGAGCTTTAAAGTTATTGGCAATTTAAACCCTTACATGACTCTGGGTCATGAATGACTGAACATCAAACTTACTTTGTAAGATTTAAGACTACGATTCAACATTTAAGAAAAAATATTTCGCCATTTCCCCATTTCATCGCAAGTGGTTTGAGGCATCATTTTTGTGGTAACATTACTATACTTTCTAAGCTCAGTTTACTCCAGTTGTACTCATATTTGTAAAATTTAACGCCCGTTAACTAAAAAAAAATATTCAACACAATTATTTCTCTCCTGCGCCATAGTGTAATAACATCCACATAAGCAAAGCTTTTCAAAGTGATTACTTCATTCCAGTGCCATACACCATATCATAATGTAAAACATTTATGTCCCCATAAAAGCAGGTCAATAGCCTATTCTTTGTCAATCGACAAAGGGCAACAACTCACAAAATATGATGAGTAAAGTTATGGTTCTTCCGCACAGCACTTCTCCTCAATGAGATCTATCCATCTGTGAAGTTTCATTATTCTAGCTTGCATACTTTTGAGATATGCTCCAGACAAAAAAAGTCTACAGACTGACAGACTGACCAACCAACCCACAGATTGACTGATTGACCAACAAGTACAAAGCAATATACCCCCTCTTCTTCGAAGGGGGGGGGGCATAATTATTTCTAATAACTTTGTTCTGAACCTGTCTAATCAAATATTATGAACTGAGCATTGAAGAGCCATTGAGCCTGCAAGATTTTGACAGTTTCTTTTGACATTGAAATGTACCTACTAGCATCTAAAACAATTTTTCAATACCTTGTAAAGCTGAATAAATCCCTTGGCAAAATTGCATGATAGAGAATGAGCTGAAGCACTGGATTTATTGATCGATTGAATGGAGTTTTAGGCTGTTTTCATTGATTTTTCAGTTATATCACAGCTGGAGCACCTAAAATGGATTACTGGTATTTCTCTCACCAGTACTACCATCACATCCTTTCCTAGCCTTCAGCTGCTATCTCACATAGGTCTACGATTATTAACCCATTGGTGAGATACAAATAGTTTGAAAGAATGAGTGAGTGCCGCCATCGGGGATCAAACCTGAAAGCACTGGATGTACTTATATGTTATCCTGTATCTGATGACCATTACATTGATCAATGGCTCTGTGCAAAACAGTTGTAACTGCCTATATGTTTATAGGCAGTTATAAATGTTTCGCACTAAGCCATCATGATGCTACCTGCCTATAGTTAACATTAATTTCACGGAATTTCAATTAAAGTACCCGTAATTTAAATAATCAAAATCTCTCTTCTGTGATAAAGCATAGCTGTGGTTTCTCACACCAGTAAAGCCACATTTCATCTGATCCACAAAATACATATCCCTCGTAGGCCTACTACTTATCATACCGATGGTTCAGCACGAAACAGTTGTAACTCCCTATATGTTTATAGGGAGTTACAACTGTTTCGCACTGAGCCATCGAATTATTACCTCCATTGGTAGGACTCAAATGACTTCTATGTCAAATTGTCAGATGAAAGTTGATGGAGCAGGGGTTTGGGATAATTTACAGTACTCATAATTACATGATGTGGAACTAGCACTCAGAAAGAGGAACAAATCGTTGTTGTTATTCCAAAAGAATTTAGCATTAAATCGACAAATTGTGCCAAGTTAATTTGAAATCCAATCATAAATCAAGGGCACCTTCAACACGCAACTACACTCGGCAGTTAGGAGATGGATAGCGGATAAAATTTTTAAGTCAAAAAGGGGCTAATTAGTGCTCGAAATATGTTTAGAATTATCTTCTTTGATATACTGGTTCGTCTTTTTGAAATGTGGACATGTACGCCAAGTTTCAAATGAACACCTCTAGTTATATCAGAGATATCAAAAAATGTCAAAAGTTTTTTTCATAAATGACGCAAACAACAACACTGTGGCTATTTCATTACCTCAGGTTCTCACTGAAAACAGCCCAGCTCAAGATATGCTCTAGAAAAGTTTGAAATGGTCTTCTTTGCTTTGGTAGTGAACTTAAACTTGAAACAATCTTTTCACATAACACTTGTTCTCTATAAATCAGATCCACTGAACATGGCAAAATGTGGACAAATCCATTGTAAGTTACTAAATATATCAAGGCTTCAAGGCAAAACTGTTGCAAGTGCTTGTAATTACATTGGCACTAACAACAGTACTGTCTTGAATGATATAAGTGCATGTGTTGAGTAACTAGTATTTATCATGAAGAACCTTAACTTTTAAGTCAAATTATTTTGAAGAAATGATAGTCTCAATAGTAGAAAAAATCTATCTTGACCTTCAGAAGTGATCTTAAATCTGCATTTATCAAAAAAAAACCCTTTATTTTCAAATCAGTCAATCCTTAAAAGTAGAAAAAATGCTTTGTAAAATACATTGGATAAACACACTGGCACTTTGACCATTGGCTGTGACCTTGGCGTTGAAAACAAAGTTTTACCATAACACTATATTGGGCCAGCTCATACTATTATAGGTGCCTATAAATATATAGGCACTTACAATAGTTTTGAGCTGACCATTCAGCTAAGACTCATAAAGGAGGGCTAAGACTCATCAAGGAGGGCAACTATGCAAGTTTTCTTTTTGTAATCCATCCATAAACTTTAGGAAGATAAGCTTTTTGACAAAACAGAGCTTACAGACTGACTGGTGCAACACACACAAAACAAAGGTAACTCTATATGCTCTTCACTGCTTCAAAGTGTGGGCATAAAAGAAGGGAATATTTCAACAGTCAGGGAATATTATATTGTGAGTGCCTATAGTTTAAAAATATCTATAGGTACTTGCAGTAATTTGTTGTGAATCCTCAAAGCCTGAAACTGGTGCAATAAAATTACATTGTCACAATGTATGCTGCCTTAGCAAATATTAATGATGAAGGACCTTTTCCTACTGCCATAGCATTTTACAGATTTGTGTTTTTGAAAGGGGTTTTATGGCACATTTAACAATAATTCAGTTGTATAAATAGCACCTGAAGCACCTAATAATGGATTCCTGGTATTTCTCACATCAGTGCTATCAATACATCCTTTCCCAGCTCCTAGCTGCTATCCCACATAAGTCTTTGATTATGAATCCAATAGTGGAAGACAAATAGTCAGAGAAGATAAGTGCTGTCATCAAGGATTGAACCCTGGACCTTATGATTGACAGGACCAAGTTCTTCCAGTTGGGTTATGACTGCAGCAGCATATTGCAGAATAAAACAAGAGCACCGCCTACGGGTGCCTACGCTCGGCTGTCCAGGGCTGGATGGTTGGAAAAAATCTAAGTCGAAAAAGGGGCATAATTTGCACAAAATGCATCTAGAGTTATCCCCCTTGATAGTATAGATTGTTCTTTTGATGGTAAACATGTGTGCCAAGTTTCAAGTGAATGCCTTCAGTAGAACCAGAGATATAACAAAATGTCAAAGTTTTCTCACGATGACGACGACAACAACAATGACAACGACGACGACAACGATACAGAGGCTATAGCAATATCTCGGGTTTTCTCTGAAAACAGCCGAGCTTAAAATGAAAAATCACGGGCATATTCAAGAGATAAGGAACATTATTTGAATGTTTCATGGAAATCCTTCCATGAATTTGGAAGTTGTGGAATTTTATTTATAGTTTGGACCAACCTAAAACTTAGTAATCTGGTAATGAGTTAAGAGCTTAAGAATTTAAATAACCTAATTATCTTTTACACTAAATGCATATAACATAGCAGTAATTCTATTTCATACAAAAAGTTATTTACCTTTATTTACAGAAATTAATATTGGGCACTATAATTATTAGTGTAATTATTTACAATGACCTCACTCCTCAGTGGCAATGATCCTCTGCAGGGCAGCCTGGTGGGCCCTGAAATGAAGGAATACAATAATATAATTTGAGCCCATGCGTGACATTTCTAGCAATTTGAGCCTGTGCGTGACATTTCCAAAAATTTGAAACATGTGTGAGGGGCGAACATTGAGTAGCGTAGACAGCCACATACTGTATATATAAAGTTACCTGATGGTCTACTTATACTTTGAGACCTTATCTATCAACTAAACGCATAGTTTAGACTCTGGTCAGACTGTGCGGATGCACAGGCTGGTCAGAGTCTTTGCTTTGCGCATTTTGAAATTGATGGAAATATCACACACAGGTTCATTCGTTGTCATCAAAGTGTGAAACAAAAAATGTAACCACGCTGTACAAATATGCAAAGAGGCTTCATTCACTAGTGCGAGAATGAATAAATTCTTGTTTCATACTACCATGAAAACAAAAATAAAACACAGCAATATCTTTAATCTTTTAATCACTCTTGTTATCCTGAACCTGTAATATTCCTGCTTTGGCAGAGGGTAAAGATAAAGATCAGTCTGCACAACCGAGTTAGATATTTTTTTCATACAATACACTAAGTACGTATTATATTTATCTTATAACCTCTATTTGTCTTGTTTTCGTTGAGCATTTTAACTGAGATGCAAGTTTCTAAAAATAACCACATAATATCATTGTTCTAAAAATAACTATGTGATAACATAAAAAATATCATATGGGATGTTATCACACGGATATTTGTGTAGTTATATGATAACATATGTGGTTTGAAAAGGGAAAAAGCTTCTTGTAGGATTTTGCTTCTTTATTCTCCCTGATCTTTTGTAAACAATGAACCCAAACAATAACAATGGTAAACATGATGTTACATCGTATGATGTGTTGGCACAGTGGTGCCTCAACTGAACACAACGTAACAGTTTTCCGAAAAAACGATGTTTAGTTCAATAGCACCTGAGGTTTGTCTTCAACTATTGAGTTCTGATAGGCAAAAGTCAGTTTAACCCTTGTCATGCTGAATAAATTTTGTCTAAAAATTATCATCCAAATCAAAGGGCAAAAAGCACTGAAAGTTCGAACTGTAGGTCAAGTTTTATTTGAAAAACTAAATCTATTGACAATTCTGGTTTGAAAGTGAGAAACAGGTGGTATAGACTTACCTCAGACTGCACATATGTGCAGACTGAGGTTTGTCTATAGCTCCTGCCAAAGCAGGAATATTCGGGGTTCAGCATGACAAGGGTTAATTTATTACTCAGAATTATTTTATTGTAAGTGTATTTCTTTTCCCCCATTCAGAATACCCATTGTTGATAGACAAAACTGAAAATTAAATAATTGAAATAAATATTCACCTGTATCTCTGGCTCCTCCCCTTCATCTGGGTTTGCTCCTAATAATGAAAAAAAACACTAGATGAGTTTATGTAACACAGTAGTCATGAAAACATTCTTTTGCTTGAATTGGATTTTATGCCGCTTTCAACAATCATTCAGTTATTTCAGGGTGACTGGAGCACCTAACAATGGATCCTTGGTATTTCTTACACCAGTACTACCATTACATCTTCCTGGCCTGCAGCTGCTATCCCACATAGGTCTACGACTATCAAACCAATGGTGGTAGAAAAAAGGTCAGAAAGGATGAGTGCCGCCATCAGGGGCCGAAAACATTAAAAATTGTCAAAACTTTGACCACAAGACATGACCTTGGCCTTATCTCATTACCTTGGCATTTGTAGACTAATATCAATGAGATATATCATCATACCAAATATGAGCATTGTATCTTGAATAGGCTTAAAGAAAGCAGTAATGTTAACACTTGTCATGCTGAACCAGGAATATTTCTGCTTTGACAGGAGGTATTGACAAAGGTCAGCCTGCACATAATATGTGCAGTCTGATCTTAGTTCATATCACCTGGATTTCATTTTTAAACCAGAAAGATGTAAAACAATGCATTTCCGAAATCAATACTCACTCCCATTTGGTAACTTCCAGTACTTTCAGCACTTTGATTTTACATTTATTTTGCAAAGTTTTTTATCCAGTTTGACAAGGGTTAAGTTATTTGACAGACAGACAAATGGATGGACAGTCTGTCAGACAGACTGAAGGCCAACAGTAAAACAACATCATGGGATAAGCACAAAACTCTTGTTAGTGCCTATATAGAAGGCTCAGCGCGAAACAGTTGTAACTATATGTTCATAGGGAGTTACAACTGTTTTGCACTGAGCCATCGATATAGATATAAGGGCATAAAAACACTCTGTATCTTCCATATATATTGGGACACCTGTAATGTTTTTAACCCTTTGCTGTTTAATCCCTGCTTTTTACGTGTCTGTGATTTTATGATTGAGAAAACATTGTGAAAAAAGAAGAAATTGCTTCTGACAAGCAATTTCTTTTTTTTCCACACTATTTTCTACCCTACTGAATGGTTATTTTTCAAATTAAATCCACTTTAAATTTTCGTCTGCAAAACCTTTGAATTTGGACAGGTCCAAAATTTTGTTAAACAGGAAAGGGCTACACCACTAATAATTTTCAAAATAATTCATTTTATGTCCCTTATTTTCCAACAGTTTAAGTAATTAAAACCCATAATTCCTACAAACTGCCTTAGTTGAAATGAGACTGATATTATTAATACAAGAGAACTGCCTACAAATGCATAGATTGGGCTTTAGGGTGCTAGATAGTGGATCAAAATTCCAAGTTTAAACAAGAGGGCCAGCATTAAAAAAAGAAGCTTATCCCTTGGTACCCCTCTGAAATATACCAGAGATATCACAAATTTATAAAAAAATTTCACAATGACGACCGCGGCTAAGATACAATGAAAAGCCTGCTCTGAAAATGTTAAAAAGAATGTAATTTCCTTACCTCTCCGAGGATCGTATTGACCAAGTCCTTCATCATCTCTGAATATAAAACAAATAAACCTTGATAAGCAACCTACATAATAAATATCATCAGGACTTGCGCTTGCTTCTTAATTCAGGAGTTATTTGACCCCCTAGACTTTGAATTTTTAAGGATCGATTAACTGCTATTGAAGAGGGGAAAAAAATGCCCCTGAAACAGCAATTTTACTACAAGTTTTACCTTGATGAATGACCTTGACCTTGATGGATGACCTTGACCTTAATGGATGACCAAGACCTTGTATGAAGTTATAGATGAGAGGAACCTTCATGTCAAATATGAGCATTGTCACTCAAATAGTGTTGAAGTTACAGTAAATTTTTAGTCTGCAGGTTACTTTTTTGCAGAAGCTGGACCTTTATAATTGACCTTCAGCTTGTTTGATAACCTTGACCTTGACATTGAATGATGTGTATTGATCAGAAGAACCTTTATTCCAAATGTGAGCATTTTCACTCAAAGTTTCAGCAAATGTTAAGTTCCCGGTTTAAGTTCATGCATACAAACAGACAGATTGAGAGACAGACACAAGTTTAAATTTATAGGCAGTTACAACTGTTTCACCCTGAAACATTGAATATATGACCACCTTCGGCAGTGTATTAAATTTAGGGCCAAATGGCCTTTAAGCCTTTACCTAATACATTAACTAGTGTAGAAAGCAAACAATCTGAGAGGATTATATCTGCTTAGTTTCAACTCAGTCAGACACTAGGTGACAGAGTTATGGTCCAGACAAAGATGTTTACAAAGAACTCATCTGCCTGCCCTGCATTCAGGTTCACAAAACAGTGGGAACAGTTTTCCAATTATACCCCGCTTTGCACACAAGCTCATGTGCAAAGCAGGGTATAACTGGAAAACTGTTTGCAACTTTTTGTGATTCTGAACGCAGGGCACGATACAAGACATACACCACTGGTGATCACATGAAACATCTTGTTTTTGACAGGCAATATAAAATCTGGGCCCAAGGCTATAAAACTTTTCTCAGGCTCAGGCTCAATTTTCTCAAATCTTAAAATAAATGTATGAAAATAAAAGATAATATTAATAAGTTGTTATTTATGTCAACTTATTAATATAATCTTTTATGTTAATACATTAAAATGTGTATTTAAACAGAATTACAGCTTGAGAAAATTTTTGAATTGAGCCTCAGAAAAGTTTTATTACCTTTGGCCCTGGTGTGACTTATTGACTGATCATACTTTGAACTCATTATTTGGCTTCAGGTGTTGAATAATGCAAAAAAATTCAAGTTAGAAAAGGGAGACATTTCCATGGCTCAGCATGAAGCAGTTGTAACTGCCTATCATGCTTATGGGCAATTAAAACTGTTTCGCACTGAGCCATCAACTTCTAGAACAACACTATTGAAGGTTAAAAGGAAGTGGTATAAATAAATATATCTTACTGTATCTGTCTTGATCCCTTTTGATCTTGTCCTGAAAGAACAAGTGGAAATAAAACATCATTAGACTATTAATCCTTTTTTTCTGGTGCGACAGGACAAACAACCCAAAATTTCTCAAGAAGGTAAGTATCCTTGAGAAACTGACAATCATTTTGATTAAAACAAGAGATGTTTGTAAAACATTTTTGCCCCCCAACCCCCACCCCCCATAAAAGCAGGTGATTAGCCTAATTTTTGTCAATCCCACCAACCGACCGACAAGTGCAAAGCAATATACCCCCTCTTCTTCAAAGGGGGGCATAACTATTGTTAATTACTTGCTCAGTGCTACATTCATTGAAGTCCTAGGGCCTGTTTTACTGAACATCTTACAATCTTTTTTCGCATAAGTCAAAAATTAAAGTTGCTTCTACAGTAGCAACTAGATATGGAATTCTGCCATGCATCATCTCATTAAAATCGTCTTCTAAAGACGTTTTTAATGAGATCATTGCAAGGCAGAATCTAACAATGAATGAAATCACCAGGTACAATTTGTGATTTTGATTAACTATTAATTTTTTCATGAGAAGTTTAATAAAATTGACCCCTATTGTTCACTCAAAGACCTTCTGCATACTTCAAAATTGTTCCAGATGCAACAAATCATGCAGAATACTCTATATCTTAATTCAAATTGATTGATTGATTGAATTGAGTTTTTTGTTGCTTTCAACATTATTTCAGTTATATCACACGGCTGGAGCACCTAACAATGGTTTTCTGGTATTTCTCTCACCAGTACAACCACCACATCCTTTTCAGCCTCCAGCTGCTATCTCATAAAGGTCTACGATTATCAACCAATTGGTGAGAGACAAATAGTCAAAAAGAGTTAGTGCCATCGTTGGGGATCGAGCCCTTAACCTCTAGATTGAAAGTCTGAAGCGCTACTAACTACGCTATGACGGCGGCTACATCTAAATTCAAATTGATCAGCTTGTTTGTTTATTTGAATTGGATTTTGCACCGCCTTTAACAATCTTCATTCTTTCAGCTTTCTCTTAGGAAGAAATCAAAATAACTGAGCTGGGGAACAACAAGTATAGAAAATATTAAAACGGCAATTTCTCCTTTCATCTCAGTATTTTACCTACTGACATTTAAATTGAATTTCAAAAATCTCTTTACAATGACTCTTTTTTTTTGTATTTGGTTCCTTAACCCTTTCCTGTTTTACAAAATTTTGGACCTGTCTAAATTCAAAGGTTTTGCAGACGAAAATGTAAAGTGGATTTAATTTGAAAAATAACCATTCAGTAGGGTAGAAAATAGTGTGGAAAAAGAAGAAATTGCTTGTTAGAAGCAATTTCTTCTTTTTTTACAATGTTTTCTCAATCATAAAATCACAGACATGTAAAAAGCTGGGATTAAACAGCAAAGGGTTAATACATTTTGCAAAATGATGGTCACATGTGTGTCCTTCAACTGTACACCGGTGAAAGGTCATCACCAAAGAATATGAATACCTGAAAGATTGGTATTGCTTTGAATTTATGTCAGCCAGCTTTGCTCAGTTGGTAGAGCATTGGACTTCAAAAAGCAATGAAGTTCGACTGTGTGGGTTCAATTCCCAGGCTGGCACACTAACATACTAATTGTCTTTTGGATGAGATGTTAAACCAAGGCACCGTGAGAAGGTGCTTAAAATTTACACCGAGCACGTTAAAGAACCATGGCGGATCTCAGCAGTAGTTTCCTCATTTATCCTTGCACTTTCCCTCGTTACAACTAACTGTCTTCTGGGGGCTTCACTCATATGGGCATGTGCTAAGGTAGCGATGATAAATAAACGGAAATACATACTTTGAATTTGTTCATGTCCAATCGAGAATTCAAAACAAATACATAAATGCCATTTCAAAGTTTGCAGACAATAATTCAAAGTCTGTTGAAATTGAAACCCCACTGCAAACTACTTTATAAAATATTGAGAGAATAGGAGAAATTGCTTTTGAGAATTCTGTAGGGTAGAAAATTTTGCAGAAAAAGAAGAAATTGTTTGTCACAAACAATTTCCTCTTCTCTACAATATTTTCTCAATTTCAAAATCCTAGGGACGTAAAAACCAGGGATTGGACAGGAAAGGGTTAAGAATACTGCATGCTTTAGAGATCTTTTAAAATAACAGATTCGGTTGATTATTAACTGAAAAAAAAACACTATTGTACACATAAACTGTACTGTATTATCCTTTTTCTAAAAAAACTACTCTATTGTTTTACATATTAACTGAAAATTTCAGTCATTTTATCAAATACCTGACAGAACAGTGATTTTACAAAATCCCTGAAATTTGCAATTATTTTACAAAATCACTGATTTTACATATTCACTGTAACACATACACATTATGTTACAAATGAGTACACTAACAAGTATGATATGTTATGTTATGGATAAAAAACTATTTTTACACACCTTTGCCTCTTTCAGATCCTTTCTAAGGGATTTTGATACGGCCTTTTCTTTGGCCAGCTTTTGGTCCTGGTTTTGGCTTTCCGGGCTCTTCTGAAATGATTGTAACTTGTTGGTTTTAAGAGTCCTAGAATACATAGAGGATAATCATTTGTTTCATTGAAAGATTGATTAACATTTCATTGAGTGAACAACAAAAGCTATATTTTCATGAGTGGCAGAGCCACAAGTGAAAATATAGCCATTGTTGTTCATGAAATGAAATATTAATCGATCTTACACGAAAAACAAATGATTATTACATTTCTTTAATGCAAAAATGAGACAAAATGTGAAATTTCTAGGACATATTTTCGTAAAGTGCGTCATTTTGCGCGAGATCGTTATGCAATGTTCATTGTGACGTCACTTTTTTCACCCCGCATAGATGACGTCAGATAGGGTTAAATGCACAAAAGCAGGGTATAAAATTTTGATAATTTCACTGCTTTTCCGGTGAGATAATCAAGTGATAATCTACTGTTATTTCTCGATAAACCACTGAAAAGCATTAAAGAAAGAGTACTAAACTTTCAATTCCTTTTTTTTCAACTATCAGGGTCCTAGATAAGAGAGAGTCCAGGAGAGTTGAATCCTTATTTCTCAATAAAACTCTATGTTGTGGGTATTCATTCAAATAATCTTGCAATATATGTACCCTTTCTATCTGTATTTATACTGCAATATAACATTGAAAAAATTGAAATCAACACACTTTTGTGATTCTTTGAATTCTTGACGATTGTATTGCTGTTGCAAGTAAAAGGCTTAAAATTGTTAACTGGTCCTTGAATGTTTTCAAAACATTGAATGGCAATTTAAGAACTCTGCTCTACAACTGGTCCAAGAACTAGTTCTTGAATTACAATTTAAGAATGGGAGTTCAAGAACTTAAGTTCAATAAGTCTCACAACTCATTCCAGAAGTTCATGAACAGCTATTTAAAATTCTTGCGCATTCAAGAACTAGTCAAGAACTAGAACTTTGTCACGGGGTAATTGATTCCTGCCCTATGTTCAGGATGACCAAACATTACAAACAATTTTCCAATTATTTCCTGCTTTCCACATAAGTGCATGTGCAAAGTGGGGTATAAATGGAAAACTGTTTGCACCATTTTATCATCCTGAATGCTTGGCAGGTGTATCTCTAACTAGTAATACCATCATTTTTTTTCCTAGCTGCTATACTGCTACATTTTACGATTATCCACTAAATCCTGAGAGACATATCATTCGGAACATCACTCAGCCATTTCCATAAACTGCAACAGACCCCGTTTGTATGTAAGGCAGATTGGTATGTAACAAAATTGTGCATTTTGTTAGACGAAAACAGTGTAAGAAAAACTAGCGCAGAAACAACCGGCCCTATCTTTAGATAGGTTTATATCTTTTACAAAAAAAACGGAATCATTCTCAAAAATTAAGATTTTTCAGCCGTTATTTAAGAATCTAAAGATTTTTATATAAGGATACGATGGTTTCACGTCAGTGACTTAAACGCGTAGCGTTGGCGACATTTTCACTCAAAGTTTCGAGGGCTAACGCCATTTCAACTGACATCATCGAGTTTTTCCAAGGTCTCCCGTATTTTTTAAAAATAGTCTGTCTATTTACATCCGAGGTTGATCGTGAGATTGGTTGAGTGATGTTAAGAATGGGAGACAAATGTCAGAAAGGAAAATGGTCTCCTACAGTTATCGAACCCTTGACAAGTGATGATTTGAGATCTGGAGCCTGATGAGCTACAAACTCAAAGCTTTGTACAGATGGAGGGAGTATTTTCCATTTCAAATTAAATTATTTCAACAATACTTGCATAACCTATATTGTGGATACGCATTGGAATCATCCCTTTGAGACAATTCAATTGAGTACCCACAACATAGGATTTGAAAGGTAAATAAATGTTTCAAACTAGAAAAAACCCCTCTTATATGCACCTTTGTGTTCATATCAAGAATCAGGTAAGTGTTGGATTTTGGTAATGGTGGATTCAATGCAACACTGTTGTAAGTGCATATATGAATATAGGCACTTACAACAGTGTTGCATTGAGCCCTCTAAAAATTGATAATAAAATAACAAGATGTTTGTAAGACATCTATACCCCCCATATGATATGAGCGAGTCAATGGCCTATTCTTTGTCAATTAACAAAGGGCTATAACTGTTAAAAACTGAAAAGTAGAGTTATGGTTCTATTTGCATTGCACTTCTCCCCAATGAAATCTGTCCGCCTGTGAAGTTTCATGATTCTAGCTTACATAGTTTTTGAGATATGCTCTGGACAAAAAAAAGCTCTACAGACAGACTGACAAACTGACCAACCATCAGACAAGTGCAAAGCAATTTACATAGACATCATCAATAATCAGTTTATAAGAATGAAATGACACCTACTGGTTGTGACTTCCTCTGGTTGTTGGTTCTTGTCGGCTTCTGCAATGAGAGAAAGAAAATGTTCAGATTTCTTGATGTAGTACCACTTGACTAGTTCACTGCTTAATTCTAAATGTCATGCTGTACTAGGCTATTCCTGCTTTGACACAAGTTATATACAAAGATCAGTCTCCACAAGAGCGTAACTCCCATTACCCAATTTACGCAAGTTTGTAAAGGAAAAAATCCTCTGTTGAAAAATATCATTGATGAATAATCAAAATATGGAAACTACAGTTTATATAAGCTGTAGTTACAATGATTTGATGATTCACCAACGTTCAAATCATAAAAAGGCAGGGGAAGGAGGGCGTTTATCTTTTGTCCCAGTCCGCATATCGCCTTAATCCTATATATTCTTTGGTTTTCCCTTCTGAGTGCTTATAAATTTCAAAATCCTAGACACACATGTACACCTTGATCTTAGACTTAACCACCACTTTCCTGTTTTACAAAATTTTGGTAGACCTGTTCAAATTCAAAGGTTTTCAAGACAAAAATTTAAAGTGGATTTAATTTGAAAAATAACCATTCAGTAGGGTAGAAAATAGTGTGGAAAAAGAGGAAATTGCTTGTCAGAAGCAATTTCTTCTTTTTTCACAATGTTTTCTCAATCAAAAAATCACAGGCATGTAAAAGCAGGGATTAAACAGCAAAGGGTGCTATGCAAGAAAATCTTAGAAAATAAGATATACATTTTCAAAAAGATTCTGTCTCAGAAATAGTTTACTCAGTACTTTCAGCACTTCAGTTTCAAGGTTTCTATACAGGTTTAACAAGTGTATATTTTGTCCCTTTTCATGCATTATTAGAATTACGATTTAACATGGCACAAACTTTGAGCAGCATCGACAACTTTTCAATGCATAAGGATTCCAATATAACAGTTACAAGAATAGAACAAACATAATCTTGCAAGTGGTCCCTATCAAATTTTGAGCAGTAAATTATTGTGTATATCACAGAACTACAAATACCGTATTTCCTCTAATAATAGATCCCTCCCTAGTAGTAGAACCCCTTTACCTTTTATAAAGAACACCGACTTCAACTTCAACTTGTTTAGACTTCTTCTCTAATTTGAGATGAAATTCCTCTAAACAATAATTCATAAGATTTGTTTACAGGAAATTTACCTAGGAAATTGAGGGGAAAAGGGCCTAAAAGACATCTATTTTAATGATTTTTTTAAATCAGAAAATGCATACTAAATAAAAGCTCCCTTATCATGTTATGTTAAGCTCATGGATGCTTTTGTTAGGCGATATACTGTAAGATAACTTTATACTTTATTCCTCAGTTAACCAAATTTGAGTACACTGCCATTTTGTAATCTTGCTCACAAAGAGTTGATCTACTCCAATGAGAAGTCAGTCTGCTTTGGAAAAATATCTACATTTTTCATTCATGCTATTTAGATATAAGAAAAGAAGGTATTTTTTCCAATTCATGCAGGTATGAAACTTAAAAGCCTAATACCACTAATCCCACTAAAGTATGAATCAACTTCCCACATTTATACAGTGATAAGGTTTTAACAGTGGTTCCTCAATTAATTGAAAAATTATCCCCTTTATCTCTTTCAAAATTTTACAGTTTAACCTTATTAAAACAAATAAAACCAACTTACTGGTGTACTAGTCATAAATTGTTCCGGAGCCTTCTGGACCTGCTTCTTCCCTCCAATTCTCTTAGGGATCTTGCTGCAAAAATGGTTCAAGATCTTAGTCTTACCTTGAACTTTTCTAGAACTTCTAGCACTCTATCATAAACTTCTGAGAATTTTAAGAAATCATTTAATTGATAATGTGGATGATATTGGAATGATTTCATAATGAAATTGAAAGAGTAAGAGGTGAAAGTTTAAATGAAATCAAAGGGAGGTATTACAATTTTGTATGAGATAGGCTTGCCTACATAATAGCTGTGTATTCAAAATTATTTTCCAATTGGGGTATAAAACCAATTTTTCAGTCAATCAGAATGCAAAAATTTTGATGAACATAACATATATAAAATTACTCCTTATGAAACATTTTGCAATTTTTGTCTTTTACAACACAGACCCTATATAGACTCAATATCGTATGATTTTATACTTGAGAATTTATTGTGGAAAAAGAAGAAATTGCATGTGGCAAGTTATGTCTCCTTTTACCATAATATATCCTTTTATATATGATAAGATGGTCTCAATGATCAGATAAAGAGGTATTTTTTTAATTTCCCAGAAGTATGACCTATTCTTTAATGCTTTTCGGTGGTTTATCGAGAAATAACGGTAGATTATCGATTGATAATCTCACCGCAAAAGCAGTGAGATTATCAAATACTTATACCCTGCTTTTGTGCATTTCATCCTATCTGACGTCATCTACGCGGGGCGAAATAAGTGACGTCACAATGAACGTTGCATAGCAATCACGCGCAAAATGACGCCCTTTACGAAAATATGTCCTAGAAATTTCACATTTTGTTTTTTTTTGCATTAAAGAAATAGAATAAACGTTTGTTTTTCGTGTAAGATCGATTAATATTTCATTTCGTGAACACAAATGCTATATTTTCACTCGTGGCTCTGCCACTCGTGAAAATATAGCTTTTGTTGTGCACTCGATGAAATATAAATCGATCTTACACTGAAACAAACGATTATCCTCTATATCACACTTATGATTTGTGCATTCCTACAGTGTGTTCAACAACAGATATTACATGAGAGGTCATAAAATACAGAATTTTTTAAATGAGTTATCTCGAGGGGTCAGCGCAACACTATTGTAAGTACCTATATATTTTTAGGCACTTACAATAGTGTTGCCCTGACCCCTTGATCTATCAACAGATATAACGAGGCTTTGCCAAATTTTTTTCTGTTTAAGATGATGAGTTTATTCAATTTCATATTTAATGGCCATGAATTTAATATTCTATCTATAATATTTGTAATAAATAGAGATAAATTCAGAATGTGTTGATTCAAGTTATCAGGATAAATATAACGCCATTTGCAAAGTGACATCATCAAATGCAATATGTCGTCACTTTCAAGGCAATGAAAATATAAGGTTGCAATACCTGCTTTGCTCATTTGCATAGTTATATTGGTGTAATAACACCCGTGTAATATCAAAAATATTCAATGGGGCTATTCAACTTGCGTGACCTAGGTTATATTATAAGGTTTTTTGTCTGATAATTCTAAAGGGTTATTATATTTGGCCAAGTATGACATTAATAATATTACCTCTTTTGTATGGGCTTCTTGGGAACTTCGACCGTCCTTCTCTTCCTCTTTGCTGAAACAATTACCAATTTTTGTAGAAAATTTGCCTCCTCAATCTTGATTCCATATTTCAGTAATTCAACTGATTGGTTGATTGTATGGGGTTGAACACCACTTTCACCAGATACAACAGATGGTACACCTACCCATGGTTTCCTGTCATTCCTCTCACTAGTACAACAACCACATTTCATCCAAGCCTCTAGCTGTTCTACATAGTTATACTTATAATCCTACGCCTATCGGTGAGAGACAAATGACTTGTGTATATAGTACTCATTATTATATGCCTATTGGTGGAAGAAAAATGATTGATTGATTGAATGGAGTTTAACGCCGCTTTCAACATTATTTCAGTTATATCGCGGCGGCTGGAGCACCTAACAGTGGTTTCCTAGAATTTCTCTCACCAGTACAACCACCACATTCTTTCCTAGCCTCCAGCTACTATCTCACATAGGTCTACAATTATCAACCCATTGGTGAGAGACAAATAGTCGGAAAGAATGAGTGCCGCCGTCGGGGATCGAACCCGGGACCTCTAGATTGACAGTCCGACAAGCTACCAACTGCGCTATGACGGTGACTGGAAGAAAAATGACTCATGTCACAATGACTCTTGTTAAATGTCAGGTGAAAGTTGATGGAGATGGGTTAAAACTCACAATCTCATGTTTACAGTCCAATATGTTACCAACTTTGCTAACCAAGCTTGGATACTGTTCTTTAGGTAGTGGAACCATAATAGTTTAGCAACATTTTGGAACTCATGAACTTTCACAATGTTGACCAAGGTTTTCCTAATGAAAATCATTAGGAAACCTATTTCGTCACTGTTCAGATTCATTACTTCCGAATCATTGTGGAACTATTACAGGTCAACTACCTTAAAATTCAAACCTAAGGTACAAACACAGCTACTTATATCCTTTTTCTTTGATATGCGAGCCTGTGGGTAACATTTCCAACAATTTGAAATGTGAGGTGCAAACATTGCGTAGCGTAGAAAGACACACACTGTAAATTTTAAGTCTTTGATATGCGAGCCTGTGGGTGACATTTCCAACAATTTGAAATGTGAGGTGCAAACATTGCGTAGCGTAGAAAGACACACACTGTAAATTTAAAGTAGCCTGATGGTCTACAGATACTTTGAGCCTTATCTATCTACTAAACACATAGTGAAGACTTTTGTCATACTGTGTGGATGCACAGGCTGGCCAGAGTCTTGGCTTTCCGCATATTTGAAATTTTTGGAAATCTCACGCATATGCTCATGTTACCTTTGCATTACCCATCCCATGCTGTTCATGACATATTCCTTCTGTATACAAAGCTTTTGCAAACAGAATAGACTAACATCAGACTGCATAGAGTCTAATTCTAGCCTATAGTGCCTGCTTTGCAGTTAATTGTAGTTGCAAAAACTTGATGGGTTGATTAAAGTGTCAGCATCATCAGCAAAATTTGTTTGAACCAAAATTTAAATTTCAGCAGGAATAGGATTATTTAAACCTTTGTATTACTGAAGCTGCGATATTCCTGCTTGGGCAGCAGATATTGATTATGATCAGCCTACATATATGTGCAGTGTGAGACTTAAACTTTCTCATTTGATGATTTTTCTTTCTAAACCAAAAAAGCTTAAAATTTGAGCCTGTGCGAGAACATTTCCATCAAGTTCAAATAACCACAAAGCAAAGACTCTGGCCAGCCTGTGCATCTGCACAGTCTGACCATAGTCATTTGAAGATAGGTAAGGTTTCAAAGTATAATGTAAACCAATCACTTACCTTATATTTACTCTATGTTGCTGTGTACGTTGCTCAATGTGTGTCCTCATAAACATTTCAAATTGTTGGAAATGTTACATACAGGCTCATTTAATTATTTCCAACAATTTCAAATAACCACAAAGCAAAGACTCTGGCCAGTCTGTGCATCTGCACAGTCTGACCATAGTCTTCAATATGTTATTTGTAGATAGGTAAGGTCTCAAAGTATATGAAACCAACCACTAACCTTACATTTACTTATGTTGCTGTCTACTTTGCTCAATGTGTGTCCTCATAAACATTTCAAATTGTTGGAAATGTTAAACACAGGCTCATTTAATTATACACTGTACTCCTACTATTACAAGGACCTCAAATGTTAGCATGTTGCAATTTTCCTTTTTTTAAATTAAGTATGACTTTTAAGGTTTCACTAATTGTGGTATAAAATGCTGTTTGGCAGGTCTTGTCCTTACTTTCAAATTACGGGGTCATGGATCCAATTTGACAGTAAATTATTAACCCTTTCCTGTTTTACAAAATTTTGGACCTGTCCAAATTCAAAGGTTTTGCAGACGAAAATTTTAAGTGGGTTTAATTTGAAAAATAACCATTCAGTAGGGTAGAAATTAGTGTGGAAAAAGAGGAAATTGCTTGTCAGAAGCAATTTCTTCTTTTTTCACAATGTTTTCTCAATCAAAAAATCACAGGCATGTAAAAGCAGGGATTAAACAGCAAAGGGTTAAAGGTAAAATTCAATAAAGAGTTCAAACTTACGGATTGCCTTATAGGCGGTGTCTATCGTCCCAAAAAACTCATTCAGGGATAAGTCTGAAACGAGATATGTTTTGAAACCTGAATGCCCTCTGAACGGAGATGACCTTGACCCTGTTCACATGACCTTGGGATCTGTACATGCCAACAATCAAGATCTATCATCATACCAAATATAAAGACTTTATCTTGAATAGCTTTGAAGTAATTGGCAATGTTAAGTTTTTTGTTAAAGTTTTGCAGACAAATAGACAGCTTGACAGACAGGCAGATGGACAGACAGATGGACTGACACAGTAAAATGATATGTTCCTGATCTTTGGATGCAGGGGCATAAAAAACTGATTTGCAATTCACAATTTTTTTGGTTATATCCTTTTATGTCATAATGCTGCCAGGAAAATGTTAAAGCACACGTTTAAAGATAATAATCCACAAAAACGTTTGGGAAGTCATACACTGTAACGGTGTTAACTGAGGTTTCCTAATAATTTCATTTGGAAACCTCGATTAATATTGTGAAAGATTATCAGTTCACAAATGTTTCGGAACTATTATGTACTACATTAAAAAACATGCTGCATTATCATTTTTAGTGTGTAATTGAAAATTGAATTTTTTTTCATTTTGTGAACAAAAAGCTATCATATTCACTCAATTGGCTGCACAATATGTGAAAATAAAGTTTTGTTGAATGACTCAATAAAAGATTAATCGCTCTTCCAATTAAACAAAAAATTGTTCTTCTATGCTGTCCTGATGAACAATTAAATCTGTGAATTTCACATATTAAGTCAGTCTATATGAATTTGCAGAATCAGAAATACCTAACAATTTAACAGATGATAAATGCCATTTTAACCCTTGTCATGTTGAACCCAGAATATTCCTGCTTTGTCAGGAGATATAGACAAAGATCAACTTGCACATATGTAAAATCAAACAGGTAGATCCCAGACATTACCTCTAACATCCTTTGACTTGTTGGCCCCTATTCCTGAGAAGTCCCCCTCTGAAAAGAGACAAATACAGATCATCTTAACCCTTGTCCTGCTGGCCTTCAATTTTATTTCAATTACAAATATTTTTTTTGGTATAATAATCGGTTTGAGAAAACTTTTTTCCAGGCAGGCAGAGTCAACTAAGATCAGACAGTAAAATGTACGAAAAATAACAAAGGGAAATAACTAAGAAAATTAGCTACCTGACATAGTGGTTCTTGCTCAATACAATTCATAATGATGAGAGGAATATACCTGTCAAGTTCCAAGACAATCAGACATAAGGTGAAAGAGTTATACCCTTGACAAAAAAGCGGATACCATCTGCCAGAAGCTTGGCACCAAACTCCAGACGTATTGACCTTGGATGCTAAACAACACATGTGAACACATAAAAAACTCAACTCATCCATGGGAACAAACTAAGAATCCAGCAGCTCAACATAGGCATATCCAGGACTTTGAACTTTTTACGCACTCAGAGGGCAACAACTAAAGAATACATAGGATAAAGGCGATATGTAGACTGTGACAAAAGTTGAATGCCCTTCGACCCCTCTCTTTTTATGATTTGAGCGTTAGTGAATAATCAAAACATCGTAACTACAGCTTGAATAAGCTGTAGTTTCGATGTGTTGATCATTCATCAGCGATATTTTTCAACGGAGGATTATTTCTTTTACGCACTTGCATAAATTGCGTAATGGGAGTTACGCCCTTGCTCAATACCTTGAAGGGTTTGCAAAAAAGTGCAGAATACTATAGATTTCCTAGTAATTTTCTACGTTCAGCATCCATATCTTCCTCAAATTTCTGTTTCTTAACTCAAAGTTTGTTTGTAACTCATTGATGCTAATACACATATCAAAAACCAGGTCAATGTCTTGAAAGGTTTGGACAAAAAGTGTGGAAAACTGAGATTTCCTTCTTATTTTCTAAGTCCAGCATCTGCCTTCTCCTTAAATTTCAATTGACTGAAATCAAAATCAATCTCATTCTAAAACCAATTTATAAAAGTCAGATACCGAAAAATCAGCTCTAAATCTGCCAGTGTTGAAAAAGAAATGTCTGGAAGAATGTAATTTCCAAGTAACTTTTTAAGTCAAGCATCCATATCTTCCTCTAAAATCAATGGACCAAAACCAAATTAGAACTAATTGATTGCTCTTAAACCCATGTATACAAACTCACCAAAAAACAGCTCTATAAGAGTTAAGAAAAGAGTTAAGAAAAGAGTTAAGAAAAGAGTGCAGGGGCCAGTTTTAATAAACATTTTACAACCATTTTTTTATATAATTCAAATATACAGTAGTCACTAAATATAGAAATTTCCTAGTAATTTTCAAAGCAAAACATCTGAATCTTCCTCAAAAATCAACAGACTGAACCCAAACAAACATGTTCTGTTGCTCATTGATGCAGACTCATACATCAAAATCAGCTATTATATCTCCATGGGTTTACGAATGAAATCCAGAAAACTGATTGAGTGACAGATGGATGGACAGACAGACAAATGGACAGATACATGGAGAGCAAAACTTAGACCCCCTTTGGTTTTGCCCATACAATATTTGCATTTCAACAACAGCAGTTTGAAAAACCTGAAATCAATTATATGGCAATACTGTAAAAATCTTTTTACAATATGACCCATATCACAGGAGTGAAATAACCCTGTTTAAAAATTTTTCATTGCATGGGTCTTATTACACTAGTGGAATAACTATGCAATTGAGCTCAGAGCGAATAGCAACATTATTTTTTCTACGTCAGTTTTAAACAGCTATACAAGTTAAATGAAGAATGTTGAATTTCAAGAATGTTGATGATTTTTCGCAAAAATTCAAGTCATATTATAAAAAGAATATATAATTTGTGCTCATGAAAGGCAGTATTTATTAAACTTGTCATCTTAAACAGATAAAAATGTGGGGCAGCCTCGTTTTTTATCTGTTAATAGATGACCTTGTTTAATAAATTTGGTATTCCATGACCACTCGTTTAATTTCCTCATAGGGTCGCCATTTGTCTCTACAAAATATATTTTTGCCCAAAATATTCTATCCTTTTTTATTTAAGTTCTTAAAGAAATTTGTGCAGCAAATATAATAAATGAACTAACTGAGTAAGGGAAATTCATAATCAACTACACGAATCATTAAATGCTGAACCAGGAATCATTAAATGCTGAACCAAGAGGTATAGACAAAGATCAGCCTGCACATAATTGCAGTCCAGTCCAATCTCCTTCCTTGACAACTGATTTTTATTTAGAAATAAAATAAGTTTTCAAAAAAAAAAAAAATATTTTAAGAATTGTTACTGTACTTACGGGGTACTACCCTTACATCTATTTTATGATGGTATGTAAAGGAACCATCCATCACCTTACACACATATAAACCCTGGTCCTCAAAGTTAACGTCTGGCAGGACCAGCCTCCCTGCATCCATTTCACACTTACTGGGCAGCTTAAATATAAATGTCATCTGTTAGATAAAAAGGGACAATCTGGGAAGTATAAATTTAATTGTCAACTAGGGTATATACATGTTCATAAGCAGATACAAATGTATCACGCTGATTTGTTGATTTGTACATTTCGATGGCTCAGCGTGAAACAGTTGTAACTCCCTATATGTTTATAGGGAGTTACAACTGTTTCACGTTGAGCCATCGATTTGTGATATACTAATTATTACTTTTGAGATATGACTTCTGGATTTTATTTATTTTTCATATGTTTATTTTTCCGAGTTCCCAGATGGTCCTTTAAAGTAGTGGAACCATGAAGGTTCTGCAACATTTTTGAACACATGAACTTTCACAATGTTGACCGAGGTGAAAATGAAAATCGTTAGGAAAACCAGGGTTAAAGCGAAAAATGTTCATTACTTCCGAAACATTGTTGGAACTATCATGGGTCCACTACCACCATTTTGTGCAACTTACAGGTCCAAATTTTATCTTGTAGGAGTAATAATTAATTGTAAATGTTACAATTAAGGTAGTGGAAACCTTAAGATTTCTGCAACATAATGGACCGCATGTTCTATCACGATGTTAACCAAGGTTTCCAAATGAAAATCATTACAAAAACTCAGTAAACACTGTTAAAGTTCATTACTGCCAAAACGTTTTGACCAAAACGGATTGATTATGGGTCCACTACCTTAAAAATTCTCTTTTTCTAAAGGCAAAAAGTCTGAAAATTTGACTGAAATCCATAAGAGTCATATATTGTATGAACTCAAAAAGTAATTGAGACAATCTCCTCAGTGTGTTTCAGTGAATTATTGAGAAATATCTATAGACTTTCTCATTCCCAAGAGAAAAAAGTTCAAGAACAGATTCTTAAATGTTCTAGAACTTTTAAGAACCTGTTTAAGAACTCTTTGTTCAAGAGATAGTTCAAGAACTAGTTCCTGAAACTTCTAATACTGGTTCTTGAACTAGTTCTAGGACTATATCTTAATTGGGAGTTCAAGTAGAGTTCAAGAAATGAATCTAGAAGTCCAAGAGCTAATTTTTGAACAAATTCTAGAACCAGAAGTCTTTGAACACTCAAGTAATGTTTTAGAATGTTTAAGAACAATTTCTAAAACTTTATTCGGGGTGGGGGGGGGGTCTACCTACTTCATGGCTAACCATGAAACAGTTCTCACTGCTTATAAACATAAAGGCAGTTAGAACTGTTTTTCCCTTAGCCATCATATTGATGTCAGTTTTGAAAACTATAATAGCTTTTAGGAACTGAGTGATCAATTATGAAATTTCTTAGTCCATTATCACGATCGGAAGCCCAAACCAGCTGATTATCGATTATAATCGATGAGTCTGTCCATGATCACTACTAAATTATAAATCAATTGCTATTCAAGATTACAACATTTACAAAAATATATGACCAAAGTTTTTTACTTTTTGTCTCGTATTTGCATGTAAGGACTACATGTAAAAGGAATTCTTTGTTTTAATCCCCAATGAAAACAATTTTGAGAACGCAGTTGTTTTGTCACCTTCCACAAAAAGTAGTCCTTTAGGAAATCTGTTTCTTAACAGACAATATTTACATTTTTGCTTCATAGCTTAAAATTATTAGATATGAAGATAATTTTTGTTGATTCATAGAGATATGAAACTAAAAATCTAATCACACTCTTGTTTGCATCCGCTTTGTGCATTTAAACATTATGATTATGTATTTAGTATCATACCTCCATGAACCCAACAAATACCCTCTTCATCTCTTAATAAGGTTTTTTTTGTACCCAAATTGAAATCCCTTTAGTTTCAGCATATTTCTGCCACAAAATATGGGGTAGCAGAGTATCCAGGATGGGGAATCATGTGACACACATCATACTATATTTTTCAATAATTCTCTAAATACTTGGCTGAGAATGATTAAAAAAGAGAATGCAGAAAAACATGGGGAATTAGCTAGAAGTGGAAAATCTTTCAAAATACACGCATTTTACGATATTTTTCAATAATTGTCTAATACTTGGATGATTTAAAAAAGAGAAAGCAGATAAACATGAAGAATTAGCTTGATGCGGAAAATCTTTCCAGTTACACAGAGTTTATAATATTTTTCAAATATTCTCTCAATACTTGGATGATTTAAAAAAGAGAAAGCTGATAAACATAAAGAATAAGATTGATGTGGAAAATCTTTTCAGTTACCGTACACACATTTTACAATATTTTTCAATAATTGTCTAATACTAGGATGATTTGAAAAAGAGAAAGCAAAAAAACGTGAAGAATTAGCTAATTGTGGAAAATCTTTCCAGTTACACACATTTTACGATTTTTCTCAAATATTCTCTAAATACTTGGATGATTTAAAAACGAGAATGCAGATAAACATGAAGAATAAGCTTGATGTGGAAAATCTTTCCAGTTACACACATTTTACGATATTTTTCAAATATTCTCTCAATACTTGGATGATTTAAAAATGAGAATGCAGATAAACATGAAGAATTAGCTAGTTGTGGAAAAATTTTCCAGTTACACACATTTTACGATATTTTTCAAATATTCTCTAAATATTTCGATGATTCAAAAAAGACATTGCAGATAAACATGAGGAATTAGCTGGATGTTGGAAATTTTTCCAAAGTCTGCTGATAAAAACATTATTGACTTTTTACTTGGTCATCAACAACTTTTTATCAGCAGATTATTTAAAGATCTGACACACTCAGTAAATTTCTGACTTTTTTCACATTCTCTGCTTCAAACTGAAATCAAAGTGGTTAAATATTGGCAGAATAATTAACAATTTTCTGAAATGGTTACAAGTCACAAGTCCCCCGCCCCCCCCCCCCCCCCTCCCCCCATCAGTTTTATGGTTCTTTTAATCTGAAAATTCATATTGATAAAAGTTCCCTGACCATATTATGTATAGCTCCCGGGAGTGTTTATTAGGAGAAATACAGTATGTAACTTACTCCCCCTTCTCTAGACCACTCAGTCTTTGCTGTGTTGCTTGTTTCCACGCTAATTAAAAGCCTTTGCCCAAACACTGCGATCTGGGATTTGGCATCTGAAGTGTCTAATAAGATAGATTGGTAATAAACAGAGGATAATGATTTGTTTCGATGTAAGATCGATTAATATTTCATTGAGTGAACAACTAGAAAGCCATGAGTGGCTTGAGTCGCTCCACAGGCTTGAAATTCTTGTAATAGCAAATAAAAGTTTTAACTAGATTTTTAGATATTTTGGGTTCTACTGCTGTTGATAATGATTTTCAAAGTTTCCACTGTATAACATATAGAGAAATGACCTCTGCCCATAAAAGATATGTTTTTCATCCAATAACAATATTGTTTGGCTGCATGATAATGGGTCACCCAAGAATCATACCAATGAAATTTGGTTAATATCCATCAATTAGATTATGAGAAGATGATTTTCAAAGTTTACACCATATATCATAAAGAGAAATGACCTCCGCCCATAAAGTACATATCTTTCATCCAATCGCAATAATTTTTAGTAGACTAATAAAGGGTCACTCAAGGACCATTCAATTTTGGTTGATATCCATCAGCTACATTCTGAGAAAATGATTTTCAAAGTTTACACTATATAACATAAAGAGAAATGACCTCTGCCCTTAAAATCCATATTTTTCATCTGAACACAATAATTTTTGGTAGAGTGATAAAGAGTCACTCAAGGATCATTGCAGTGAAATTTGGTTGATATCGAGCAGTTACTTTCTAAGAAAAAAGTTTTCAAAGTTTCTACTACATAACATATACAGAAATGACCTCCGCCCCTAAAATACATATTTTTCATCCGATCACGATTATTTTTAGGTAGACTGATAAAGGGTCAACCATTGATCATTCATGTAAAATCTTATTGGTATCCATCAATTAGAATCTGAGAAAACTCACTATTTACCATATTTGGAAATTAGCCACGCCCATTAAATCCATGTTTTTCATTGAATCAAAATTTCTTGAACAACTTTTAAAGAGGGTCACCCAAGGATTATTCCTGTGATGTTTGGTTGAAATTCATCCAGTAGTTTCTGAGGACAAGATTTTTAAGGAAAAAGTTTACGACCAGAGGCACGTATGTATCGACGGACGGATGCACGACAGACACAAAGCCATGACAATAGCCCCAGTGGCCTTCAGCCAGTGGAGCTAATAAAACCTTTATTTGAAGAAGCCACTAGAGAACATATAGCTTTTGTTGTTCACAAAATGAAATAATGAAATATTTATCAATCTTACTCGAGAAACAAATGATAGTTCTATTTAGGAAAAAAATTCTTAATTCACATCATTTTGCATGTGAATGCTTTGCAACGTCCATCATGACATCACATATTATGCTCCCCTTAGATTACGTCAGATTGAGTAAAATGAACAAAAGTGGGGTATTAGTTTTTGGTAAATTCACTAGTTAGGCTGTAAGTTTATTAAATGAGAATCTACTTTTATTTCTCGATAATTCATCAAAAGGTTTTTAAGAATATATATAACAATATAACCTTTGTTGCAGGAGGGAAATAAGTTATAACAATGCAAATGAGGTAAGAACATAAAGCATAACATTGTTTTTTCGTTGTAACAATGACATCATAATGCATTTGCTGACATTAATTAGTAAACTGCCTGATAATTGTTTCAGGTAATAACTCGAAAAATATTATAATTTTCTTGTTTTATCTCAAAAAATCAGGTCATATTATGAATAGAATATCAAATTTGTGCTCATTTTGTACTGAATTTACTTAACTTGTCATATGAAACAGATAAATTTCGGGGCAGCCTCATTTTTATCTGTTGGTAGATAACTTGTTTAATAAATATGTCATTCCATTACCACTCATTTAATAGTCTCTAAATATTTCTTACATGACTCCCATGGCCTTCTTTTACCCTTTGCTGTTTAATTCCTGCATTTAACGTGCCTGTCATTTTATGATTGAGAAAACATTGTGAAAAAAGAAGAAATTGCTTCTGACAAGCAATTTCTTCTTTTTCCACACTTTTTCCTACCCTACTGAATGCTAATGTTTCAAATTAAATCCACTTTGAATTTTCGTCTGCAAAACCTTTGAATTTGGACAGGTCCAAAATTTTGTAAAACAGGAAAGTGTTAACACACAGCCATCAGAGATATCCTTATCTTTCATGTGTTTAGGTTCACCTTCTAAATAAGGTCAATATGACGTCACCTAACACATATTATCACCGTATTTTTACCAATTGGGCATTCCAAAAATGAGTTTTAACGTGCAAAATTGGTGTTTATGTGATTAAAATCTTGTATTTGACCCAAATTCGATCAGTTTAGAAAAGATACTTAATTAACAAATTACTGACAAATTTATTCAACACTGCTTGTTATTCATTCCTATGAAAGCATGTTCAAAGCAAGTAGGATCAGATTTTTTATTCATCTATATAGCAGGGGTCAGATTCAGGTTAATAAAACTACGCTATGATAGTGGAGGGGGGACTACTATCTTGGAGCATGCTCTAAAAAAATTTGAGAGTGAATATTAAGTATCCGAGATTCATCTGTTTATATGAGGCTTAACGCCACTCTCAACATCATTGCAGTTAATTTGCAATGGCTGGTGCACCTACCCATGGTCTTCTGTTGTTTCTCACACCCGGACAACCACAACATTTCATCCAAGCCATCATCTGTTCATCCCACTTAGTAATACTAATTATCATACACTCATGGGTAGGAGACAAATGGCTTGTGTCATTTTGACTTGTCAGATGTCTGATGAAAGTTGGCTGAGCCAGGGTTTGAACTCGTGCCAAAAGGATTGACAGCCCAATGTGTTAATCCAGAGCAAGCCAGGTAGGGCAAAGTATCTGAGAGATAGCTACTTAATGGTAATTTAGGGAAAGCAATACACTTTCTCACAATCTGTCAAGAATCTTTAGGGAAACTCTGGCCCATTTAGAGGAATTACAGTGGTAATAAACATAAAGAACCCACCTTGAGCTTTGGCACCTTCAGGGCTGAAAGTAAGCAAAGTATTATTCAGAATTTGTAAAATGACTCTTTCAGGGGCTAAACTGTTGGTTTCTTTAATTGAATTATTTTTACGCTGTAAATATTCAGTATGATATTGTGGCGGCTAAAGAACTTAACAATGGATTCCTGGTATTTTTTATACCAGTACCACCATTAATTCCTATAACTCTTTACTTTTTAATCCCTGCTTTTAACCTGCATGTGATTTTATGATTAAGAAAACATTGTGAAAAAAGAAATAATTGCTTCTGACAAGCAATTTCTTCTTTTTCCACACTATTTTCTACCCTACTGAATGGTTATTTTTCAAATTAAATCCACTTTAAATTTTCGTCCGCAAAACCTTTGAATTTGGACAGGTCCAAAATTTTGTAAAACAGGAAAGGGTTAAATATGGATATAAATGTTTCAGAGGCTAAATTTCAAGAGAGAATAGAAGAGTCTTCTTTCCTTCCTAAAATTGAGCCCCAGAAATTCATGACACTCATATGAGCTACAGCTACCAACAATATGAAATTGACTCTCATTCTGATCAAAACCATTCTAAATTGCTCACTCAGTTAATTGATTCAATCCAAACACTCACTCAATCCATTCAAAAACACTCCAAAATAACTAAAAAGACAAGATCAACAACTACATTCAAAATAGAAATCTCTATAATTTCACAGAGTTATTTTGACTATTTACAGAACTTGTATGCATATTTTTTAAAGGAAGGTGATAAATATTGATAATTGGATATTGGATTATCTCCTTGGAATTGTATTCAAAGTTCACTCATCACGCTCATTCTATTTCATTCAAATATCATTCCAATATCATTCAGTTAGTTTATTTCAGAATAATCTAAACAATATTGTATGGCAGTCTCATTCTTGCAGCTCCTTTAGAAGGATTTAACCCTTTACTGTTTAATCCCTGCTTTTTACGTGCAGTGTTTTGGTTTTAATGCTATATTCAACAGTATTTCAATTATGTTGAAAAGTAGAATTCAAGCATGAATTATCATTAAATTACTAGCTTTTTTATTATACATTATATTATATATATACAGTATTGCCGTTATATTCTGGTGACTGATGCACCTTCCCATTTCTTCCTGTTGTTTCTTATACTCACAGAACCAAGCCTATTTTACAGAGACAAAAAACCTAAGCTTCCCATCTAACTAAGACATACCACTGATAACTTGACCTATGGCTGGGGACACAAAATACCATTGTCAAAAGATAGATGAATATTGCCTCGTCTGGTGATCCTACTCACGACTCCTTGATTAAGAGCCTAAAGGCTTATTGCCTAACAAGAAATCAAGTTGACAAAATTTTCACAATTAAAGACATCTAAACAATTCTTTGAATCTTTTAAAGCTACTCTTTCACAGACTGGGAAAATGTGATTTTTGAAGAAAATTTTCATAAAATCAATCAGATGAAACGACTTTATCATGTAAAGCCCTTGAAATAATAAGATTCAGTCCAGTAATGCATGGAAAGAAAGACTGATATTTCTGAATTTCAACCGGAAAAATAAAGCAACTCCTAACGCCTAAAAAATCATTATTCAATTTCGAGCCAATTATTTAAGCATGTGCATTCCGCATTATTGTCTAATTCTATAAAAAAAGAAGGTTTAAGTATTTGACAGCTGAAAATTTCATATCGATACAAGCAAAAATGAAAGATTATTCACAAAAAATCATGATTTTGTAATTTTTAGAGACTGAGACCATGTTCTATTTAGAGGTACACAGATCTGCACATTTCAGATTATATACTTTTTTTATGCTCAATCTAGAATTTTCTCAATTTTCAACATGAAATTAAAGCTTTATATACCTAATCCAGTTGTTACAACTTGAACGTAAACAATAATATTTACAAGTAGTAACAAACTACAACTTATCATTATATTCTTCTATGTTCATATACATGTATTCATTTGAAATTGAAGTTTGAGAAAATTATCAGTTGAGTTCAAAAAAAGTTTATGATCTTTGGCCAATCTAATTGTTGCTTCTCTTTTATCTACTAAATTTTAATCTAGAGTCTGACTTGAGACAATTGAGCCTGTGTGTGACATTTCAAACAATTTATATGTACGCAAAGCAAAGTCTCTGGCCAGTCTGTGCATCTTCTATGCACTTTATTGAAAGATAGAAAGATTATAAGATTATATTAGAAAGATAAGGTCTCAGTCCCTCCACCAGCTATTAGCCGGTATTCTTATTGCATTGGGTAATTGCCTAAATTGCATTATGTCTATTGATCACACACATATGAAATTGTTGAAAATGTCATACACAGGCTCAATTGTATTTTTGTACATCACCGACAAGATGCTAGATTATGGATAAAAATCATTAAAAAAGATGTGTTCGCCACAAAAATGGCAACTTTTTTGAAAAAGTTTGACCTTGATAATTGACCATGAGCATGAATGCAAAAATAGTCCAAGTCAAAAAGGGTGCATAACTCTTACAGAAATGCCTTCAGAGTTATCCCCCTTGAAAGGCTGTATAACTCTAGCAATGGTCAACACAAATGCCAAGTTTATGATAATATCTTCAAAGCAATAGAGATATGACATATGAGCAAGTTAAAAGTTTGTCAGGCCAACACCAATAACTCAACCAAAGCAAGTGCAAATAGACACCAATGACAATTCTTTGGTTGCACAGGTTGGTCAGAGTTTGTTTTGTACAAGTTGATGTAATGGCGCATACCAGTTCAAAGAGTTGTCTTGTACAAGTTACGGAATAACTTAGAAACTCACCTGCATTTTATTGATCTTAAATAGGGGACCCATAATAGTTCCACAACATTTCTGAACTCATGATCTTATAATGTTGACAGAGGTTTCCAAAAAAAATCATCAGGAAACCTCACTAAACAGTGTTTAAGTTCACTTAACTTGTTGAGGAAATATTACTGGATCACTACCTTTAAATACTTATCCTGCTGAACTTGGAATAATACTGCTTTATTACTGGTAGAAAAAGGGAAGACTAACTAAAATCAGTCAGCATATAAGTGAGCCTGATCTTAGTCTCCAAGACATTATTTCATTTTTAAACCAGGAAAGTTTAAAAATTATTTATTCCAAATATATACCGACCTAGAATAAGAACATTTTCTATGTCCAAGTTAATCAGTAGCCTGCTGTAATAAAATGATGGTTCAGTGCAAAACTTTGCGCTGACCACTGTAGAATGTGATGATTATAATAAACTTTCAGGATTGTATTGGAGCTATAAGGACATCTTTTGCATAAACACTTTAACATGCTTTAAGCAACCATACAACCATTCAATACAATTATTACATTGAAAACAATTCAATTAATAGCTTGAAACAAATAAGTGCAAATCATAAATTCGTTATAATAGAAATATATAAATGCTATTTTGTCCATTCTAATCTGATAAATATTTTAACTAAATTATCAAATCATGTTCTTAGATGTTTAATAAAACACTCAGTATTCAATATTTCGACAAAAATTGCCTTTTTCAAGAAAACGATATCCTTTGTGAGATAAATTTAAAATGGCTGTATCAGTTAAAATTATTATGTAGTAGTGGTAGAATATTTTTCGTTTTCTTGAAAAAGGCAATTTTTGCCAAAATATTGATTACTGAGTGTTTTATTAAATGTTTATTCTATTCCCTTCGGAAAAAATTTTGATAATACATTGTTCTTAGATGGTTTGTATGATAGACATATTTACCTAGATTATTAAGTTTTATTTGCTAAGTGCTACAATCATAACAATTTAAACCTTTGCTGTTTAATCCCTGCTTTTTACGTGCCTGTGATTCTATGATTGAGAAAACATTGTGAAAAAGGAAGAAATTTTTTCTGACAAGCAATTTCTTCTTTTTCCACACTATTTTCTACCCTACAGAATGGTTATTTTTCAAATTAATTCCACTTTAAATTTTTGTCTGCAAAACCTTTGAATTTGGACAGGTCCAAAATTTTGTAAAATAGGAAATTGTTTACCAATTTCTGGATCATCCGCTATGTAGTAATAACACTTTGAGATATGTTTGTCTTAAATTTGGATTGATTGGATGGATTTTTACGCAATTTTCAACATTTTTTTCAGTAAAAGTGTGGCGGCTGGAGCACCTAACAATGGTTTCCTGGTATTTCTCTCACCAGTACAATTAACACATCCTTTCCTAGCCTCCAGTTGCTATCTCACATAGGTCTACCATTATCAATCTTATGGTGAGAGACAAATAGTTGGAAAGAATGAGTACGGCCATCGGGGATAAAACCCGGGACCTATAAATTTATAGTCTGACGCGCTACCAACTGCGCTATGATGGTTTCTTCTTTAATTTGGATATTTAGACCAACTAAAAATAATAGTTTCAACACAATGGCTTAAAACGCATATAAGAAATTAGAAGAATTACATAGAACTTCATTTGCAAAAAAATTTTATACGTCATGTATTTTACTGTGTACATAGATAGCTCAGCCCATTATGAGGTTGATGCTTTTGACATCATATTAACCTTCATGCTAAATGATGTGATGATTTTTTTTCATGAAATTCTTCTAATGTCAATATCATTACTTATTTATCAAATATACATCCAGTAAAATGTAATTTTACTATTTTAGACCTAGATTAAGGTAATTAAACTAATTTCAGAATTTTGAACTTGCTATAATTTCATGTTTGCCTTGATGTGTCCATGTATAAAGTCTGATGGGGGAGGGAAGGGGGAGTTATATGCAAAGCAAAATCCTTGGGTTCAGTCAGACCTTGTATTTTACTTTTTGCTTATAACTCCTCCTCCATCAGATTTTATTTCATGTGAAAATGAATTTATTTCCTAAATAAATGACTCTCACCTTTTGGGCTTATCTTT
Source organism: Fragum whitleyi (assembly GCA_948146395.1). Taxonomy (NCBI): domain Eukaryota; kingdom Metazoa; phylum Mollusca; class Bivalvia; order Cardiida; family Cardiidae; genus Fragum; species Fragum whitleyi. The sequence goes on along the minus strand of OX411548.1, from coordinate 29,590,765 downwards.
TTTGGCGGCCTTTGGGGTTTCAGGCATGGTCAGGCTGTCCGCCATAGGAATGTCACTAATATCTGTGTTTGATAAATAAAATGAATTTAAGAGATGAGGAGAGTATTTATTGATTTCATTGAGGTTTGAAAATAAAACCTTATCTCACTATATGAATACGAAGAGCAAATTCATACATGAGTGAGATTAGGTTTTTAGTTTCATCTCTTCAAACCTTAGTTAACCCTTGTCATGCTAAATAAATTTTGGCTAAAAATTTCCATCAAATCCGGAGGGCAAAAAGCAATGAAAGTACCAACTGTAGGTAAATTTTAATTTGAAAAACTAAATCTATTGACAATTCTGGTTTGAAAGTGAGAAACAGGTGGTGTGGACTAACATCAGACTGCACATATGTGCAGGCTGATGTTTGTCAATAGCTCCTGCCAAAGCAGGAATATTCTGGGTTCAGCATGACAAGGGTTAAAAGTCTGCTGTATATATGTTAATCATTTGGATAGACAGTTCAAAAGCAAATTCATACATGAGTGCTTGTTAAAAGCAATTTCTTCTTTTCCACAATGTTCTCCAAGAACAAAAAGTTGGACTCCTTACTTTGAGCTTTGACTCCTATATTACCAAAGTTTAGAGTCTAATGGACTCCTTCCTCGCAGAAGTTAGTGTCGATCCCTGTCAAACTACTCCACAAGAAGTTTTAAGAATTAATATTCCCATAGATTTAAACCAATTGTACACCCATTGTTGGGGAAGGGAGGGGGGGGGGATATCAGAACAAATGTATGGGGCAGTCAAGGATTAAACCTAGGACCCCTTGATTTGGAGTCAGGGTGGCTCCATACTGAACTATAAGGGAAGCTCTTAGAACAGAGAAGAATGCACGTGATAAAATCATTGCATTTCAACTTTGAAATTCTTCATGCCGTTTGATCAGACTATACAGCAAGGCAAAATACAGCTTATTGGATAAAGATTATGTTTACCTTATCTTTTCCAAACTATAGCCATGGTTATAAATAGGATAGATCACTCATTTTCAGATAAATGCACATATTCAATATTTTTGAGTCAGCTAGAAAAAGTAGAAAAAAAGCCCAATTTCATCTGTTTGATAAATAGTATGCTTAGGTGGAATAAGCAGTTGGTGGTTCAGATGAAATGTTTTGGTGTAAAAATATGACAGGAAACATAGGTAGGTTTACCTGCCACTGTAATATAAGTGCATTAATGTTTTAAGTGGAGTTATATATTGGGATATTTGGAGGAAAGAGTTATTTAGAGGATATTGAATGATTGGTCATTGAGTACCGAATTATTTAACAAGTCATCTAGACTGAGGCTGCCCCTTGTTTTTTCTGCTTTAGATGACGAGTTTAATAAATTTGGGATTTAAATAGCACAAATTTGATATTCTATTTTTAATATGAAGTGAATTTTTGCAATAAATCCAGAAATTTATCGATTCAAGCTATTCCACAAAACATGTAAAGCCCCTTTGGAATTGACATCATCAAATGCACTATGATGCCATATTCTTAACTGAAATAAAACATTGCTATATGTACTTAGCTCATTTGAATAGCTCATATGTAATAGCACCTTTGTTATATCAAAAATACTCTCCGGGTTTATTTCACTCCGCAGATGTATTATCATATTAAAATATAAGTACACAGACTATAATTAGGATAATTATGGTACATACCTTCATATCTATCGTTGTCCTCAATATCAGTGTCATCAAAGGGTATGTTCTGGAAAAGACAAGAACATAGAGGATAATTGTCCGTTACAGAGTGAAATCCATCTTTATTTTCATTGAGTGAACAATAAAAACTAAACTTTTGACCTTGGACAAAGCTTTTGTTGTTCAAGAAATGAAATATCTATTGATCTTACTTAAAAAAAACAAGAAGTGTTTGTGAAACAAGAATGCCCCCATAACAGCATTTTTTTTTAAAGTTTGACCTTGACAGATGACCTTGACCTTGTCACATGACCTTGACGACCTTGAAAGATGACCTTGACCTTGTCACATGACCTTGACTTTGGTGTACAGCTTTGTATGTCAAATACTTTTGGAGAAAAGGCAAAGGTTAAGTTTTCAGGTTAAGTTTTCAGACAGACAGACGGACAGATGGACGGACAGACAGACGGACGGACAATCTGACAGACAGACAGACAGACGGACATGAGTAAAACATTATAATGCCCCCGATCTCTCGATACGGGGGCATAAAAATATATATTCCCTTTAATGTCAAAATAATACAAAATGTAAAATATTTGGGACAAATCGTCTTTACTGCATCTATTTGTTTGTGATTTCTGTGTAGTTACATAACTTCATAATGTATGTATAAATCCCATTAAAAATCTTGTTTATGAGCTATTTGTAAAAATGTGCGATAACTTACCATTCAGTATGTAACTCTCTTGTAACATACAAGAGACTTAAAAAAGTGCAATGTTGGATTATGATTTGAACCCATTAAAGTAGTGGACCTGTAATAGTTTGGCAACATTTTAGTTCTGATGATCTTTCACGATGTTGCCCGAGGTTGAAAATCATTAGGAATCCAGGAATTACACTGTTAAAGTTCCTTACATCCAAATCGTTGTGGAACTATAACAGGTCTACTACCTTAATTCTACACAGCCAACCCAATTTAAGTGAATGTAAAGTTCCCTTGAAACTTTTGTCAGTGTTGATAATCAATGATCTTGGTTTCTTCTTGACAGTAACTGATCAAAGTGAATCATCCTTCTTACATTACGTTTGATGTAAAAGAGGAACAAATATTTTGCCTATTTCAATTCACTGTGATCCCATTTATTTTCATACCCAACAGTTAATGGGATTTCCTCAACTTTAATTTTTCTAACACACATAATGAGTTATTTTTTTTTTTAAATTTCATATTTCTAATGTGCTGCTTTATGATAATTAGAGCTCTTCATGAATATAATGAAGTAGGTTAATATTTAATTTCAAACCCTTCAGGTATCACCCATTCAATAAAAGTTGGTGCACTCAGACAGAACCTATATTTTGTGTACCCAGATCCATTAAAATAATCATTTTTTAGAATATTGGGCAGATTTATTTGAATGTGGTTTAATGCCGCTTTCAACAATCTATCAGTTATATCGCATTGACTGGAGCACCTAACAATGGATTCCTGGTATAATAATAGTACTTCCATTAAATCCTTTCTTAGCCTTCAGCTGCTATCTCACATACCGGTAGGTCTACGATTTATCAACCCATTGGTAAGAGAGTCAGGGACTGAATTGACTTACTGTCCAATGCACTACCAACTGCCTTATGATTGAAGCAGAATATTGGGAAGCAGACACATAGGTAAAATTGATTACTCAGAGCAAAACAAGTTATAAGTTACAACTGTTTCACACTCAGTCATCGATATAACATGCCAAAAAATGATCTCTATTCCTGATGGTTTGGCAGGAGTAGAATTTCAATTATTTTCTTAATTTCTAGCCTAACTGCAACAAGCAACAAAAACTTCTGATGGAGTTAAATTCATTTAAAACATAACGGTGAAAGACTACCTAAAGAACACCCCTGCCAAGTTTAAGCTTGATGGTTTATGAGGAGAAGATGTTTCAAGAAATTGAGAAAAGACAATGGATAATGGCTTATCAAAATTGCTCCATTGTGCTCAAGTGATCTAAAAATTCTCATTATTTTTTTTAAGTCAAGCATTTGTATCTTTCTCAAAAATCAAAATAATGACAAAAATGAATCTTAAACTTATTCTTTAACTCATCCTAGTGACCAGACAAATATTCTAATGAATTTCATGAAGATTCTAGCAAAATTATGGCTCCTAATTGAGCAATAAAGAAATTTCTTCATGAACTTGTCACTTTTCTGCGTTTTCTAATGGATGGATTCATTCAAAAGAGTTCATTTTTGTGACCTGACATTCTGGCCAAGTTTTGGAAAGATTTGGCTGTATCTATATGGTAGAATGTATACAAGAAAATAGTCATGAAGACCCCTTTTCCCATGATTATAAATGTATCCTACCTATTGTCAAAAGGGTTAATTTGTCCTTGTAGTCTTTATAATTCTAAGCAACTTTCAAGAAGAACTTGCCCAATACATGGCCTTTAGAATGTATACAAGGAAATTGTCATGAAGACCCCTTTTCCCATGATTTTAAATGTATCCTACCTATTTTCAAAAGGGTTAATTTGTCCTTGTAGTCTTTATAATTCTGAGCAACTTTCAGGAAGAACTTGCACAATACATGGCCTTTAGAATGTACACAAGGAAATTGTCATGAAGGCCCCTTTTCCCATGATTTTCAATGTATCCTACCTAATTTCAAAAGGGTTCATTTGTCCGTTGTAGTCTTTATTATTCTGAGCAGCTTTCAGGAAGAATCGGCCAAATGTGTGGCCTGTAGAGTTTAAACTTATTTATTGTTGATGTAGGACAATTCCATGACCATATAAGGTTGTGGAGCTTTGGTGAGTTAAAAATTTACAAATTTTAAGATTGACAGGCCAATGTAGGGAAAGGAAACAAATTTTCAATAAAGCTCTTCTGACTGTGTTTTTGTCAATTGAGCTAAAATTACATGATTTCAGCCTAGCATTTATTGCTTACAGGCTGTCAACCAAGTAATCTTCAAAATATAGGAAAATAATAGGAATATTTGTGCTACAAAAATAGGAGGTTTTTGCTATTTTGACAGCAAATTATAGGAATTGGACTTCGAAAATTGATTGATAAATGGCATTTGTAAAAGAATTCATTTATTTTTTATACCATTTCAACATAGATATCTACTTTAAGTAACTATTCACTGAGATACACAATCATCAGTTAACTTGCATAAGCCAATATTGCTATATCTTTTTTATCATAATACTGCATATTTTATGTTTCCCTGGACATATGGCCCAATCAAAGTAATAATAATGCAATATTCATATTTCATCAGAACTCAACAAAGTATCACTAAATATCAAGCCCTACACTTTTGCACTGATAAAATACTAAGTCTCTTGGCTTTCTTCCAAAAGCTGAAAAGATACAGCAGGTTTAACTGTTTTTAGTCATAGTGTCATCTAAATTTTGATTATCTTCACAATGTTGTAGTCTTAATTTTACTCAATTAGCAAGGTGTAACTAGATACATAAAGAATTAGCATCAACAACAAAGCCCACTGCTTACTTTAATGTAATGTATAATTGTCAAAGTGTTGTTCTTTTTTTTTTTTTTTATTTTTCTAGAAAATGTTACATGCACTATATACTGTAGGCAGTTATTTGTTATTTAAACACTTATGTTCTAATACTATAAGATTGATATGTTGTCCTTCATATCTCTATTAATCTCCTAAGAATGGGTGCAATTTTTCTTCTGCAAGTGAACTTATTTTCCAAGGAATTCATACATTCCTTTTATTTGTCTTTCAGAAGGTTATGGGTATAAAAAGATTTAGCATATGATTGTAATACCGTGAGACTGTTCATAATTGACAGAATATATTGTTAGATGTTTGCTAAATACTGCTTTGTGTTAGCCAAATGATCAAATATACCTACAGACTCTTTACTACTTATAAGTCATAAAATAGTTAAACATGTAAATATGCTGATGCTAATCAATTAAGTGACATGAACTGAATTTTGACTTAAATAATTTTATACATAGAATTTTTGTAAGCTGTAATGAATAATCTATCAATAAGCATTTGCATCCAAAAATTTATTTCAGGGAAGATATTTTTTCATACATATTCTCATATGGCACCAATTTTAGCAGACTCAATGACACCCATGTTTTCACCAATCATGATTTCTGGAAGAAATCACAGAGAGCAAGCCTTAAGTTTCATTTTTTGTGAAATTGGTTTGAATTCTGATCAGAAGTTTCAGAGAAGAAGTATTTTTTTTACATCTTAACCATATATTGGGCCATTCTTGATCGATGTGGCAGCTTGTAGCACCCAAGTTATCACCCTACTCAGAATGAAAACAAGAGCTGTCAGAGGACAGCGAAGCTTGACTATTCCTAGTGCTGGATAGTAACAGCAAATCAATATCGACATTGGAAATTCAATAAAATGAAAGTCAAGAGAAAAGAATCTTTGTCTAAAAACTGATATCATGGTCACAGAAGCATGGGCAGAGTTTCAAAGCAATAGTTTTAGTAGGAACAGAGATACAACTAACATAAAACAGTTGCACATGAAAACATAACTAAGATTTTAGAGCGGAAAAGGATTAAAATTCCACTAAATTAAATATCAGAGTAATGAATCTTTTTCTGTGGGCTAATATTATGGTCAAAGAAGCATGTGTAAAGTTTCAAAGCAGCAGCTATAGTAGAAATAGAGATATTGCAGAAATACAACATTTACACGTAAAAACTTAATGAAGAATTTCTTAGTCCAAAAAGGGTTAAAAATCCACTAAATTCAATATCAGAGAATTGAATCTTTATCAAGAAGCTATTGTTATGATCATTGAAGCATGTGCAAAGTTTGAAAGCAATAGCTTTAATAGAATTAGAGATATAGCTGATGTACAACATTTGCACGTGAAAACTTAACCAAGAATTTCTGAGTCTGAAAAAAGGTTAAAATTCCACTAAATTCAATATCAGAGTAATAAATCTTTGTCAAGAGGCTGATATGATGGTAACAAAAGCATGTGTAGAGTTTCCAAGCAAAAGGCTAGGTAGAAATAGAGCTATAACTGATATACAATGTACAACATTTGCGCACAAATACTTAACCAAGATTTCTAAGTCCGAAAAGGGTTAAGATTCCACTAAATTCAATATCAGAGTATTGAATCTTGGTCAAAAGGCTGATATTATGGTCACAGAAGCATGTGCAAAGTTTCAAAGCTATAGCTTTGGTAAAAAAAGAGATATTACAGAAATACAACATTTGCACGTAAAAACTTAACCAAGATTTTCTAAGTCCGAAAAGGGTTAAAACTCACTAAATTCAATATCAGAGTCATGAATCTTTGTCAAGAGGCTGATATTATGGTCACAGAAGCATGTGTAAAGTTTCAAGGCAATAGCTTAAGTAGAAATAGAGATATTACAGAAATGCAACATTTGCACGTAAAAACTTAATCAAGAGTTATTAAGTCCGAAAAGGGTTAAAATTCCACTAAATTCAATATAAGATAAATGAATCTTTGTCTAGATGCTGATATTATGGCCACAGAAGCATGTGTAAAGATTCAAAGCATTGCTTTAATAGAAACAGAAATATTACAGATAAACAACATTTGCACGTATAAACTTAACCAAGATTTCTAAGTCCGAAAAGGGTTAAAATTCCACTAAATTCATAATCCGAGTAATGAATCTTTGTCTAGGTGCTGATATTATGGTCACAGAAGCATGTGCAAAGTTTCAAAGCAATAGCTTTAATAGTAACAGAGATTTTAAACACTTGCACATAAAACTTAACCAAAGCATTACGCCGACGCCGATGCTGACACCGACACCCGGATGACTGGAATAGCCCCCCTATTCTTCGAATAGTCGAGCTAAAAAAAAAAGGAATATAAAAGAGTATGTCCAAAACCTCATTCCTGTGCAGTTTGGATGGATGAATTTGGTCTAGTAGTTTCAGAGAAGAACATTTTTTTCTATTTTATCACATGGAGCCATTTTAAGATTACATGACATCTCATAGCATCCAAGTTATCAACCCAATGAAGATTAAATGGTTGAATCTGAAAGAGCATGTTCCACGCTTGATTCCTGTGAAGTTTGGTTGAATTCTGCAAGTAGTTTCAGAGAAGATTTTTTCACCATGTAGGGCTACTTTTTGGCGACTCAACAGCCCCTAGCACCCAAGTTATCAACCTGATCAGGATTGAATGAAGGAATCTGAAAGAGCATGTTTTGGGAGCCTTGCACAGGTCATCATCATGTGAAATAGAAATAAACTACTAATCTTTTAATAGAAAAAATCAAAAGGTAGTTTTGAAGGAAATAATTAGAAGGAAACATATACTTAAAAATACTTACTTGTATCGGCAACGTAGATTTGTCCTTATAAATATAGGAATTATTTGTCAAAAAATAGGAAAAATAGGAGGTATTCTAAAATATAGGTTTGGACTCAAAATATAGGAATAAATAAGAATATAGGAATCAGTTGACAGTCTGTGCTTATCTAATGGAGTTCAACCTTTTTTACTTAATGGTTCATGAAGATTTTATACTTACATGTTTCCTTAATATATTTTCAAGTTTGACGATTCTCTCGTCCTTCTGGGCCTAGACAATACAAAAGGAAGAGGATATCAAAAGCTATGCTCATTGAGCAGGGTTCCCAAACTCCCTCAAATGGGGGTAATTTACCCCAAATTTTATCTTGTACCCTCCATTTTTGCAAGCAGCCTTCTTTGTCTCATATAGAATGGGTACATGCATACTGTAAAATACCCAATACCCCAGATTGAAGTAGCAATGGGAACACTGCATGTTTTTCTCTTAAACCAGCCTTGATTCAAGATGACAAAACAGTGTAAACTGTTTGCAAATCATACCTTGCTTTGCACATACACTTGCATACAAAGCAAGGTATAATTTGAAATCAGTTTGCATTGTTTTGCCATCTGGAACACAGGGCAGGGTTTTGACCTTCGAAAATCAGAAAAGTAAATTGACCCTAGAATTTTTGCAAAAGTTTTCCCTTAAGATCTTTTTTCTTTTTACTGCAGCAAGTTATATAGGTGTTCCAAGTAATTACCTGCTACATATTTTCATAAATAAGTTAAACATGTATGAAGCAACGTCTGACCTGACAACCAAAAAGAATCAGTTGAAGAGAATGGTCACTTACATTTTGTTTACAAATTAAAACATGATTTTGATTGATACAAGATACAAGATACAAGATACAAGATACAAGATTTATTCAGAAAACCATCACAACAAAGTGGGTGTCCTCCATCAAACAACCAAAACATAGTGTAATACAATATCAATGAATGATTATTAGCAATTTATCATGAAATATCTAAGAATGATAGCTAGCAACTTATTGAAAATGTATAACACATTGCTAATTTCTCAATCATATGTTATTAAAGCTCAGTAAAATCCTCTCATTGATATGATTTTAATGAGTCTTAACAATATTTGATCCACTTTCAATGATTTTTAGACCCATAATATTTATTTTTAAATATTCTTTGATTTAAAGAAGGGGATTTTGAAAACAGTTGCTTAAATAAAAGTGACGCTAAATAGATGTGGTCGCTCTAGCAATATGTACTGTAGATTCTCAGCTTTTACACAGAATATGAAGGAAATAAGCTAAAGAGTCAGTAAAATATACTATGTAATTAAATTTGACCTCTTTCACAGTAATTTTGACCCTTGGAAATTCAGTCAAGGAATCAATGACCCCTGTCAATCCAATTTTTTTCAAATGGTTTTCCCCTTTGCATGTGAGTCCCGATGCAAAGCAGAGTATCATTTGGAAAATGTTTAATGAATGTTTTCATCATGAACTCAGGGCTTAATTTGAAAAGCTAGCAGCTGTGGAAACATGATAAAGACATCAGATAATGAATGTTTTTTTTAATCTATCATTAATCACCCTGGCCCTATATTGAGGGTACTCATTCTGTTGATATGATTGCAATGATGCCATTTAGTACCAACAACATTCAAAAATATTTATAATCTGTCACCAATAAAGGACCATCTACGAAATCTGGAATAATCTGGGAAAATGAGATTGGTTCCTTTAGAGATCAACCATAAAATCAATTTAAGAAGTTCTTTCACAGGAAGGTAGATACAGAAAATTGTCCAAATTTAAAAATGTTAGTCCCTATCAGTCTGTGCAGTATGACCAGATAGTCTCTTTTTGCATGATGGTTGACTTTTTGTGGATTTACCTTTACCTACTTTCACTCATATCATGGCGGTTGGATCACCTAACAATGGGTTCCTGGTATTTCTCTCTCCAGTACTACCATTTTGTCCTTTCCTAGTCTCCAGCTGCTATCCAGCATAAGTATATGATTATCAACCCAATGGTAGGAGATAAATAGTTGGAAAGGATGAGCGCTGCCATTGGGGATCTAACCTGGGACCACAGACATTGAGAAGTTTTGACAGCTATAAGTTTGGTGCTTAAACAATTATATTTTCTTTTTTTCATGAGGAGAGACATGATGCTGAACCACAATATTCCTGCTTTTGCATATGTGCAGTCTGATAGTTGTCTACATCACACATTAACTCTTCTTTCTGAACCAGAACTTGAAGAGAGAGAGAGTTACGCAATAGCAACGCTCATGGGTGTCTACGCTCAGCTGTTGATTGCTGGATGGTGGATGAACTTGATGGATGGTGGAAGAAAATTAAGTCGAAACGGGGCAAAATTTGCACGAAATGCAACTAGAGTTATCCCCCTTGTTAGTATAGGTTTCTCTTTTGATGATGAACATGTATGCCAAGATTCAAGATAATGTCTTCAATGGAACCAGAGATATCACAAAATATCAAAATTTTCCCATGAGGACAACTATGACAACAACAACGACACCAAGGATATAGCAATACCTTGAAGTTTTTCAGAGCTAAAAATTACTTTTCAAAATAAATACAGACACACTGTTATTGCATCCATTGATTTCTACTCTTTAATTTTAAAGTAAATGTGCCCTGGTTTTTGTTCAGTACATCAAGGGTTAATAATTCTGTGTCTTAATATGCCCTTGCAAAAAGGTTCGAGAATGTTAAATGGCCATTCAATTACTTCTTGAACCAGTTCTTGAACTTAAGAACTTGAACTCCTAGTCAAGGTTATTGAACTGGAGTTGAAAGACTAGTTCTATTCCTATTAAAATCAAAATAATGCCAACATTGGAAAATTCCAATAAATTCAGCATCATAGAAATTAATCATTGTCTAGGAGCTGATATGATTGATGGTCAAAGAATCATGTGCAAAGTTTCCTAGCAAAAGTTTTAGTGGAAACAGATATATTACAGATATAAATCAGTTGCACTTAAAAACTTTACCAATATTTTTAAGTCTGAAAAGGGATTAGATTCCACTAAAATCAATATCAGAGTAACAAATGCCTAATGGGAGCTACGCCCTTCTAGGCGCCTGTGTATTGCTTTGGTTGAGGTTTTACATGCAACTGTGTACTATTTATTTAGCTTGTAATTCAAAACTTGACACATGTTTCTGTAAATGTAATATAAGTCCTAAAGAAAGATTTGTTACTCTGATATTGATTTTAGTGGAATCTAATCCCTTTTCAGACTTAAAAATACAAATTGATTTGATTGTTTACAAAGAAAAAACTTATTCAGTTGATTGTAATACCTGATGTTAAAGATTTTTGCGAGTCCTTTTCTTCTACAATGGATAGATTTTAACCCTGTTAATGCTGAACCTGAAATTTTCCTGCTTTTGAAGGGCATATAGACTTATAAGAGTCTGCATATATGTTCAACCTTTGACATTGTTGGAAATGTCACAAGCAGAATGAAATAATAATTTGTACTCACCAATTGTTGTCTTAATCTAGCTACTACTTGGGGAAGACCCCCGGCTGCAGGACTCTTGACCTGTAATAGTTAAGTCAATAGAAAATGGCGTATTGGGGCATTACTGCCACAAGAAGCTCTTTCTGGAACAGGACTCTTGACCTGTAATAGTTAAGTCAATTGAAAATGGCGTATTGGGGCATATTACTGCCACAAGAAGCTCTTTTTGGAACAGGACTCTTGACCTGTAATAGTTAAGTCAATTGAAAATGGCATATTGGGGCATATTACTGCCACAAGAAGCTCTTTTTGGAGCAGGACTCTTGACCTGTAATAGTTAAGTTAATTGAAAATGGTGTATTGGGGCATATTACTGCCACAAGATACAAGGTACAAGGGGCATAACTCTTTCAAAAATGTTTCTGGAATTATCCTCATTGATAATCCGGATAGCTTGTGAGATGGTGAACAAGCATGCCAAGTTTCATGAAGTCTTCAATAACAACAGAGTTTCCTTGATTGTATTTTGAATTTTCTGATTATACCAAGAAGACACACAAACAGAAAAGTATATAGATTATATATATATAGATTAAACTTATTCCATTTTATTCTAAAAACATTAAATAAATCATTCACCTTGTGAATGACACAATGTCATCAAATGTAATAGTGCGAAAGAATGGCAAGATCCTAAGGAAATACATAAGCCTTGGTGACTTGGAACATTTTGTGTTAAGTTTATTTAAATCTGTCTAAAATGTAGTTATTGCATACATAGGGATGGACGGACGGACAGACAGATTTTAGTTTCGACACTGTTTATAAATGAAGCTATGAGTCCAGATCATAGGGGTTATAGCCAGTCTAAAAACTTTGGGCCAACTTATTTCTGGCCCGCTTTTGGGTCGGGTGTAGACTGGTCTCACTGTCGAATATCAGAATAGCCTGTTCTAGGCTATTCTGATAGTCGATACGTGGACCAGGTCGATACGTGGTAGCCCCCTTTCTGAGAGATACTCTGATGTTGCGGGCAACAGTACCCCGGGGTCAGAAATAAGTTGGCCCCCAATTTCTGAACAAAATTATTTGTTGTAGATATACTCATTTGAATTATTTTGATGAGATAATTCAAACTAAAGCTGCTTGAGCAGCTGATTTGGTCCATAGGCCTGAATCGACTGATATGATAAGCCAAGAATTAAAGCAAATGAATGAATATTCATCTCAAGTAAATAAATGTTTTTAAGTGTTACATGTTGAAATATTTCTGCAAAAAAATAATAGATGAATAACGTGAAGAAAATTGACATTTGCGGTTAAATGCATATTTTTCATCCAATCACAATAATTATCTGCGGTCTGATGATGGGTCACCATAAGATCATTCCGGTGAAATTTGATTGATATCCATCAATTAGCTTCTGAGAAAATGATTTTCAAAGTTTTAATCTGGTCACAATAATTTTTTGTAGACTGATAAAGGGTCACACAATATTCCAGTGAAATTTGATTGATATCCATCATTTAGATTCTGAGACAATGATTTTCAAATTTTTCACTATATAGCATAATAGAGAAATGACATTCATCATAAAAGACATATTTTTCATCTGATCTAAACAAATCAGGAATATTCCTGGTTAAGCATTACAAGAGTAAATTATTGATAATTGTGATGATGTAACAATTATCTCACCTGTCTCTCAGCCCTCCTCCTCAAGCTGTAGCAACTAGCCTAAAAATACACAATTATATATATGATATGATTAACAGATCACAGCCTTCACTTCATGATATAAGATTATAAGATATGAAGATAAAATTTGTTGATTTTATAGGGGTATGAAACTAACAAGAGAGCCATAGTCACAAAATACGCCGCCACTTTGCTGCTGTTTCACGAAAATAATTGTAGACACTACTTATTTTGACAGAACCAAATTCAAAATGACCAAGTTTCATTTAAATCAAGACAAAAAGTAAGGAGGAGCTGCCTTCACAAGGCTGCAATTTCAATAAGCCCCAGACACTAAGTTTTAAGGGGGCATAATTCAGGGAAATAAATGAGCCATAAAATCCTTGATCCATGTACATCTACAAATTATGGTGATGACATTGACCAAGTTTCATTTGAATAAAGACAAAAAGTAAGGAGGAGTTGCGTTCAAAAGGCTGCAATTTCAATAAGCCCCAGATACTAAGTTTTAAAGGGGCATAATTTAGGGTAACATTAATGAACCATAAAATCCTTACTTCATGCTCATCTACCAATTTCGTTGATAACATCCACCAAGTTTCATTTAGATCCAGCCAGAAACTTAGGAAGAGTTGCATTCACAAGGCTGCAATTTCAATAAGCCCAAGAGACTTAATTCTAACGGGGCATAACTCAGGCAAAAATTAACGAACCATAAAATCCTTCCTTCATGCACATTTACCAATTGAGGTGATAACATTGACCAAGTTTCAAGAAGATCCAGCCAGAAACTTAGGAGGAGTTGCGTTGACAAGAAAAGTGGACGGACATTAAGCCCCAGAGACTAAGTTTTTAAGGGGCATAACTCAGGCAAAAATCAACGAACCATAACATTCTTCCTTCATGCACATCTACCAATTGAGGTGATAACATTGACCAAGTTTCAAGAAGACCCAGCCAGAAACTTAGGAGGAGTTGCGTTGACAAGAAAAGTGGATGGACGGACGGACAGACGGAGAAGATGACGACAATATACGTCCGCCTCCGGCGGCGTATAAAAACCTAATCACACTCAATGAATTCCTCTTCATACAGTTTGATTAGGATATTAGTTTCATACTTCAATGAAATCAACAAAATCTCTCTTCATCTCTGACTTTTTTTTGAACTCCAAAATTCTCCAAAATTTGTTAAACACACACACAGGTCAGGTCACTGGCATATTCCTTGTCTATATCAATCTTCTTTCAGGAAAAAAAGTTAAGTATCCAATGACAATTTTTCAATTTAACAAAGGGCAATAACTCAGAAAATATGAATAGTAGAGTTATGATTCATGTGCACTGCACTCCTCCTCAATTAGATCTTTTATCTGTGGAGTGTCATTATTCTAGCTTCCATACTTTTTTAGTTTTATTATAGACAAAACAAGTCTTAGGACAGATCAACCTATCAACTGACCCAGGGCCTGACTCCCAAGTGCAAAGCATTTGACCCTTCATCTTCAAAGAGGTTTGGGATAATTCAGAGGCACAGAGGCACACATGACAGAGCTAACTCTATATACCCATTATCATTTTGTGGTAAGGGCATAAAATGTTTTACAAGCTTGGCAAAAGTACAATTAAGGGGGAGAATTTCCTGTCTAAAATCTTTATTTCTCAATGGAACCCTATGTTGTTGGTACTCATTTCAATTACCAATACCATAGCATTTGTGTTTTAATTAATGAGAAACTTTGGTCTAAAAACCAAAATAACCCCCCCCCCCCTCTATCTGTAGCTCTGCTTGGATGAACTGGTAATAGACTGTTAAACAAAGTGAAGTCAGGAGAATATGATTGGTTTAAACCTATTCATTTTACACCTTTTGGGAAACAAGTTCCCTTTCGATTCTGCTTCCTAGTAAAATTCACCAGTACTCGCGCCGAAAGTGTGGACCAATGAAAGAACCAAGATCGATATCCGCTTCCGGGAACCAAACTCAGGAGCTTTGGGTCAAGAGGCCGATGCTCTACCTCTAGACAACGAACATCACCCTAGAGAATATGATCAGAATGAAGTATGAATATTACCTCTGATAGGATCGTTGTGTCTGCCATTTTCTCTGGAAAATTGAAGAAAAATATGTACTTCAAGAATACAGAAAGAGCAGTGGCAGATCCAGAGGGTAGGGAATTCACCTCTTTAAGCTAATTGATTCATTTATTTGTGAGGAAATCCGATGGAAACTGTGCTGAGGGAACATTTTTTTTTCATGTTCCAATCCCCATTACAAAAACCCTGGATCCGCCTCAGCATAGCTATAGATCGGGTTGTATATATTAGATATAAATATATCAGGAACTCTAGCAAGGCCCTTAGTTGTTGGTAGTTGTTTGAATTGCCATGATGAGACGATTCAACTAGCTACCTACAATACAGGGATTGTCAGGAAATATAGATTTGAACTTGGTGTTATCAAAGCAAATGAGTAGCTACTATTTAAAATATAAACAAAGATCAGCCTCCACAAATCTAAACCAGTATGTTCCATGTTTCTACTTATATATTGTAGGAGAAACTGAAACTACCCCTGCAATTAAGTTCAAGAACTAGTTCTTAAATATTCTAGAATGTTAAACGGCAGTTCAAAAACACCATTGTAAAAATGGTTCAAGACTATTTCTTGAACTTATAAAACTAGTTTATGAACCAGTTCTAGAACAAGTTCTTTAACTCAAGTTCAGGCATCTTGAATCGGAGCTCAAGAATTTAAGTTCTTGAACTGGTTCAAGGACTAGGTGTAGAGGTTTTTGAACTGTCAAATAATGTTCTAGAACATTCAGAAACCATTTTTCGAACTTTTTCGCGGGGAAAGGCTTGTTGAAATGCCAAACAAATTGACAATCGCTTTATAGAAAATTAAATTCTATAAAGCGATTGTCAATTTGTTTGGCATTTCAACAAGCCTATCCCCGTAAAGTAAATGCCAGTAGAAATACTGATCAATTACATCACAAAATATGAAACACGAATGTCCCCGAAACGGCTGTTTTATTTTATTATTTTTTAATTTGTTGTTGTTGTTGTTGCTGTTATTAATTTGACCTTGACAGAAGACCTTGACCTTGGTACAAGCAGATGCGTGCCATTGATATCTATCATCATACTAAATGTGAGCATTGTATAATGGATAGTAAGGCTTGAAGTAATTGGCAATGCTATTTTTTGTTAAATTTTACAGACAGACGGACAACGGTAAAACAATATGCCCTTGATCTTTCAATGTGTGGGCATTAAAAGATGTCGGGGCTACCAAATTTTTTTTCTAATACTAGCTACCAAGGGCTATATACAACTCAAGCTTTTATATTGTACATATTTTCTTAAGCAAGACTTCTATAAAAATGATTTTTTGTTCGCTTTTCCACAGAAAGATTGAGATTAATTTTCTGTAAGCAATCTTGTTAAGGATTATATAGAGAAAATCTTAAACTAGTGAAAAAGGCAGACAAATTCTATTTTAAATCAATTGTGTGTTTTTTTTTTCTTTGTGGGGAATTGCTTTTAGGGATGTTGCCCTTATCAGAGGAAATACGGTATTTGAAATTTCTCAAGTTTTCTCTGGGGACAGGAAGATTATGAAATCAAGAGCACCGCCAACGAATGCCTGCGCTCGACTGTTGGGTGCTAGAGTATGAGAGTAAAAAAATCTAACTAACATAAAATTAATCTAGATTTATCACCCTTGATAGTTTGTTTGTTTTTTTATAATGAATATGTGCCGATTTTAAAGTCATTGCCTTAGGTAAAGATATCGTAATATGTCAAAGTTTTTGCACGACGACGACGACACCAAGGCGATAGCAGTACCTTAGGTTCCAAAAGCAGCCAAGCTTAAAATACAAAATCTTTTATCCAGAGAGACATATTTAAATGACCTTATCCTGCAGATTATAGAATTCGAAAAAAATATATACTCATCCAAATTAAAAAAATAAAAGGTAAATTCAATGTGTATAGACATTGAAAAGACATGGTGAGGAAGAAAACACAGAGAAAAGAGAGAGATTGCTAAAAGTCATTCCTCTTTTTACCTCAATTTGTTCAAATTTTATTACCTTTTAGTGCATAAAATTTCGGGTAGAGAGATGACTATAGATTGCTTACTTTTCTCATTGAAATTACATAAATAATGCTTATAAACGAAATATATATCAAGCTTGAATGAAAGAAGTGGGTAAATTGAAAAGCTAAAGATTTTTTTTTTTCGAAAATTCAGCTATATACCTTCGACACATGTACTAGAATATGCGTCTTTGTCTCTCTCAACGAACGCGGGCTCGACAAATATTATTATTTCAGCTGAAAAGTATGTATTTAAGTAAGTAGATCCATAATAGCTCCGAAACGTTTTGGAAGTAATGAACTTTAACAGTCTTAAGCGAGGTTTTGTGGGAGATCAAACGTTCCAAAATGCTGCGGAACTAAACGGTTGAGGAGTATATGAAAAAAACATTTAAAATTACCTTTATAGACTCCTCCAAGTATTCGGTAATATCGCAATACTGAAGTTTAAAGGAAAATGATTAGCCATAAATCCAATTAAATAAGAATGATCAGGACCCGAGATTGACATAAGACTTTTTTCGTGCTTAACAGATTTTTTTTTTTCAATTTTCAACTTCAGATAAAAGCTTTAGTTCAATTGTAAAACTATAATAAATGTGTGAGAAAATACAAATAATAAATTTATTAATAATGACTTTATTGTCCATACTTTTATTCAAATTCTAAATTCGAGAAACACACATTAAGCACAAAATCAGCTCCGCGTTCAGAATGAAAACGTTAGCGAAGCGCTTTCGAAATGATACCCCGGTTTCCACGTATGTGCACGTGCAAAGCGGGGTATCATCTCAAAGCGTTCACAAAACGTTTTTACATCCTGAACACAGGGAAGGTATTATAATCTCGGACCCAGATCTCAAAGATATACTGCTGGAAATCCAAGTTTGAAAAACAACAAAGGGAAATAACTGACAAATTAAGCTAGGTAGAGTTACTGTTCTTAAGCATTGTACTCTGTAATTATGTGATGACATGACAGGCAAGTTTCAATTCAATCGGGCCTAAGCTGACAGAGATATGCCCCGCACAAAAAAGGGGACGCCGCTGGACAACGCGTGCAATAGGTGATCACATAATACGTCCCGTTTTTCTGCGTGCTTGTACAAAATTTAACAATCAAATCCCTCATTTATACTGGCATGATTGTTAATACCCCCTCCTTGTCATTTTTCGTCCATTTTATTTCAAAGCATTTTTTTGTGGGAAGTATAAGTGTTCATTACATTATGAGGTAATCCAGAAATGATACATGCATTCGTCTTCGTATCTGTGATCTTACATCTTGTGTATTTCCTTTCATTTATCCTTGCTCCTGTAGCATATGATCATATAAGCGACGCCTCCCCAGAAGACGGTTAGTCATTTCGGGGGATCATGCAAGGATGCATGACAAAAATGCTGCTGAGATTCGCGATGAATCTTTAACGTAATCCATGTAAAATCAACATCACATAGCGCGCCTGTTTAACGCCTCATGGTGAAATTGACGCGCAGCACTAACAAACAAACAAACAAACATGTAAAAAAAACACCGGGGATCGTTCAGAATGAGCAACATATAATTTAAATGGATCAAGTCATTTCTTAATTCTTTTTATTAACTGACATTGTTTTGGTAAAGTCCGCGAAGAAACTCAATTTTTTTTATACAAAAGTATGTATAATTTTTTAGAGAGTTGTTGGTTTGAAGATCAAGGTTGTGTCTAATATGGCCAAAAAATGATATTAGAGATCTTAAAATCCTCTTTAATTTCATTCAAACACGCTCACCAGGCTCAGCCTATTTCATTACACAGTAATCCAGAATCGTTCAACATGTTGATTTCAAGATGTTGTTAACTGTATAACAACATAGCATTTTTTTCCAACTGTGGTTACGACGTTCAAGGCGCCCATCCGCGAAAATCGTTGCATCAAAACTGCGGTAAATGTATGTTCGAGTGAGGTTTTACGCCGCTGTCAACGATGTTTCAGTTATATCGCGATGGCTTGAGCACCTAACAATGGATTCCTGGTATTTCTTAGTTCTTACAACAGTACTACAATAACATCCTTTCCTAGCCTCCAGCTGCCGTCCGTCATAGGTCTACGGTTATCGACCCATTGGTAGAAGGAGGAAAATGTCGAAGGTCAACAGTCATCTAGTATAAATGAGTTGTTTTGATTGGTTAACCAATTTTTTCATTGACAGCAGCGATCTTTTAGTTGGTTCTCAATTAAGAGAACGGAAATTAAAACCCTACATTTCCGTGATCAAACAATGTTTTATGTTTCATAAAAATAAATTTTCTTATAGAGAAGAAATATGGTAATCGTTTGTTTCAATGTTATATCGATTATTACTTCATTTAGTGAACGAAAAAAGCGTAAGTGCGTGGAAATATAGCTTTAGTAGTTCATGAAATAAAATATCAATAGATCTTACTCAGAAAATAAACGCTTATTCTATTTCTTTAATGGAAGAAAAGTCAAAATATTAGAAATCTTAGACAAATTCTCTTCAAGCGGGTCATTTCCTATGCAACGTTCATGACGACACATATGAAGCTACGGCCAGAAGAGCTAAAATTGAGACCAACTGAGAAATATTTAGGACATGTTTTTTAAGTGTGTCATTTTGCATTCCATTGCAATGCAACGTTCATGAAGGCATCCTTTGTTTTTGCTCCGCATAAATAACGTCAGATAGGGTGAAATGAACGAAAGCAGGGTATAAGTTTTTGATGATTTCAGGGATTATGCAGTGAGTTAATCATACAAAAATCTACAGAACTTTCTTTTCTCGATAATCCATTAAAGAAATTAGGGTAGGTACGTGAGAGAAGATATAGGACATACAGGGATCGACAGACACCAGCCGAGGTTCTGATAGCTAACCGTCACGATTCAATGTGACGAAAAATGATCACAATTCTTCAATTCACTTTGACGGCTGATCTGTTTGTTTGTTTGTTTGATTTGGGTTTTCGCCGCTTTTAACAATATCTCAATCATATATCCGCGGCTGGAGCTTGGATTCCTGGTATTTCTCACATCTGTACTACGATTACATCATTTTCTAGCCTACTGCTGTTATCCCACAAGTCTACGATAATCTAACCATTGTAAAAGACAAATAGTTGGAAAAGATGAGTGGCGCCATCGGGAATCGAACCCAGGACGTCAAGGAAGTTAATATTTAAGGACATACTTATAAAAAGCTATAGACAGAGTGACGGGAATACGTCCCCCTCCCTCTGACTAATCATAGATTTGTAAAGGTTTTCCATCACAATTTTCGACATTTTGAAAATAAGAAAAAACAAACAAACAAACAAAACAATAAAACATAAGTTGATGGTTTGTTTTCAGAAACTCGACTACTAACTTCTGTGAATAAGGGTTCTATTAGACATCGGTTGTTCAAGAGAATAACACTGTGGTAAAGAAAAAAATGCTTGCTACAGGCTATTTTTCCCATGTTTCTCCCGAAAAGCCCTTTTATTCCAAATACGGCTAATACTACTCATTGCAAGCAAATGTTACCCTTGCCAACTTCTATAGTGGAAAGATCTAGAATGTTTGTGTTGAAAAGGAAACTGCTCTGTACATTTTTTTTTCAAAATATTCTCATATTATCATAGGAGTCTATTGGGCGGCTTAATTGCAAAATAAAGGAGCCCCAGCTAGCAAACAAGTAGTCTCGGACTCCCGAATTTCCCTTGGTGACAAACCGGTATGTAGAAGCAATTTCTTCTGTACATAATCATAACTTTTTTGCCTTAGATCTTCTCTAATCTCTTATTTATCTTATTTTATTGTCTGTGCTCTCTGAGGAGATCTTACCCTAATGCAAGGCAAAAAGTATATATCGGCATGACTCGTGTTTTATCGGATGATTAATTTAAATCGGAACATCGCTCGGACTTTTCCGTAAACTGGAAACTACTTTTCCTTAGAAACGCCGAGGGTTCCCGATTGGATTTGTTTTTTCCCTCGAGATTGCTAACGTAAGATAAAGACATAGCAATATTGTCAATGTTTACATCGTCGGAGTGCTTAAATTTTGTAAGAGATCAATACCTTGAAAAAGCACTTACCCTAAAAGTTCTTATAGAGCCCCATCCCCTTCTTCGGACATCAATATTGTCTGTGTTTGAACGCATTTCGGAAAACACAACGCCTCTTTTAAGCCCCCCCCCCATCAAATCGATGTTACAATGATTTAAGCGGAGGATATATTTAAACTTTACCGAGTTTTTGTCTTAATTCAATACTTAAATTAAAGATTTGCTCTAAGTTTTTTTTTATTTGTTTGAGATTTTTCTGTTTGAGAATGCGTGGAAAAGTGGCTAAAAATGAAATGACAATTTTGGCCATTTTTCGACGTCTAAACAAATGTAACCTCTGATAGACCTCCACTTCCCTCTAATAGAAAAATGGTGATTCTCATAAACCCCTGGGGTTGTATTAGAGTTTTTCCGGTAGGTATATTTTAGCACTGCTATAACAATGACGTAGAAACGGCGATGTTTGCATGGGTAAAACCGAAATATAACGATGTCTTTCGAACCTTTCCAACGTTTCCGCCAATATCATAATTTCTAAAAAAGGGATGTACTATCCTAATGCTTTGTTTGATTGTTTTTATTTGTTTGACTGGAATTTAACCGTAGCTTTAAACATTTTTTCAGTAGTATCTCAGAGGCTGGAGCACCTAATGATTGATTCCTGGTATTTTTCTATCATAAGTAGGACGATTTAACCTTTTCCTAGCCTCAATCTGCTATAAGCATATTTTTGAGTGCGAAACTCGATTTAATTTTAAGTAAGAGTTCCGTGGACTCATTTGACAATACAGTCGGTATTGCAGGAGCAACCACTTTTATAAAGCGACCACTTGTATCAAACGACCATAATCAATGAGTAAATCTCTTTACCATATGAAATCTCTATCAAAAGGCCAACAACATTAAAAGAAAAATTGTTTTCCAATGGAACCTTGTGTCGTTGGAACTCATTAGAAGCATCTAACGGATTGAAACGTCATAGAATTCGATTAGAAATTGCGGGCGGCAAATTTCATACATGCTATTGAACTGGTCCATCGTATTTATCCGTTATTATGAAATATTGTAGGCCTATTTAGCGACCATTCTCAGTAGAAACGGCGTTTTGGTGGTCGCCTCGGTGGTCGCTTAACAAGCTTTATAGTCCTGTGCTCAGTATGACACAATGATGCAAACTGTTTGCAAATTATATCCAGCTGTGCATAAAAGTGCATGTGCAAAGCTGGATACAATTTGCAAACAGTTGCACAGTTTTGTCGTCATGAACGCAGGGTTGTATTAAAATATTTGAACAAAGGCATCGACTGATAGCTTTCCTTTTTTCTAAATTTTCTGTTTGTCAGAACATTAGCTCTTTCCACTACAAAAATATATAGGCAGACGAGATTTGTTTAGAACAGCCAGAAAAGGAAACATTTTTTTTCCCGGAAAAGGGATCATCACGTTGAAAAATGTGTATAACAAGGAATATCTTCTTTACCACAAAGTTTTTACGATATTAAAAATCGGATCTCCTTACTCTGTGGTTGGACTTATTGACTGTATTAGTTGGGGTTCCCTTGGCCCATGATTCACAGAAGTTTGAGTTGAACACTGATATCTAAATAAATTTGACAGTATCATCCATGCTACTTTAAAATTGTTTTATGAATTATTTTAAATCTTAATAAACTGTTGAATTGATTGATTGAATGGAGTTTAACGCCGCTTTCAACATTATTTCAGTTATATCGCGGCGGCTGGAGCACCTAACAATGGTTTCCTGGTATTTCTCTCACCAGTACAACCACCACATTCTTTCCTAGCCTCCAGCTACTATCTCACATAGGTCTACGATTATCAACCCATTGGTAAGGGACAAATAGTCGGAAAGAATGAGTGCCGCCGTCGGGGATCGAACCCGGGACCTAAATAAAGTGTTGAAAGAAAAGGAACTGCTCCCTACAGGTATTCATACCTTTTACAAACAATGTTTTCAGATCACTAAAGGATTTTTTTTTGAAACACGTATCTGTGAATATACACAAATGTATATCATAATTCTTTTACAAATATAATGTAGGTCATTAAACAAAATACCCCAAATGCAAATTTAGCCAAGATCGATAGTACATGTATTATTCTAAAAAAAATAAAATAAAAAAAATAAAAAATAAACAAAGAAACAAACAAACTTATAATTGATTGTAAAAAATGTGTATTTTTTTGCAAAATACTGCGATAGGATGATAATAAAAATTGTATAAAATGGAATAAATTTTGAAAAAATCAGGCAAAGTAATTTTTGGTACTCACGAATCAAAGCTTTCGTTCCGAATGAGAAAAAAATCCAGAAGTCATTCAACCAGAAATGCAGTGATCAGTTTGACATATAGTCACAATTGAATGTCAACTACATTGATTGAATTAACCGTAAAAATCCTTTGTCGAGACACTTAGTATTTTTTTGCCACAGGCCTACTGGACCTTTAGGTTTTAATCTTTACAAATCCTACCTATCAAGAACAAGTGTGAACCGTCACGCGAAAATGGACAAAATGGGTAGGGCATAAAATATCAACCCTAGTGTGATTGTGCCGATTGCGCAGACTGATAAGGGTAGGAATTGTTCGCATTTTACAAATTTTCTTAATATAGAATGACCATTCTTTGAAAGATGTCTTGAAATGCGATCTCCTTTTGTTGATATGTTCTAAAACAAGCTTCTTTTTTCAAATACATGTATTTCTTTTACGGAGTTTCTTGATGGCCCCTATTCGTATGACGGGTCACAAGTTCTTTTGACTGTATCAATTCGAAAGTAATATATCAGAAATAGATGTAAGGCCTAATTGATTATAACTGATGTCATGGAGAAGAGCAAAATATTGAGTGGTAACAGTGTGGGGAATGAAGATTTTGCTTGGTACGAGTAATTCCCCCCACCCGAAATATTAGCCTTGCGTTATATGAAATCTGAGTAGGAGTATGGGAAAAAGAAATGTTATTTACAAGTATTCAGCAGGGTGTTACGGGATAGTGTAAGAATACCATATGAAACTACTGCTAATATCCGCCATGGTTCTTTAACGTATTCAGTGTAAAGCACTGTCACACGGCATTTTCTGTTTCATACGAAAAAAAGACCTATAGATGCCTTGCGCTCGGTAACTTACAAATTGGACTGTCTATCAAATTCGACCGATTGATCAAAATCATTTATTCAAAACGTCCATTATATCGGAAAGATTTTCGATTGCAAGCAAATCGAGCGTCGTAACTGCAGCTTTATTTTTTAGCCGTCAGATGAATTGAATAAAGCGTTGGTTATTACTGGAAAACCCAAATTTGCTAAAAATAGGCCATTCATTCTTAATTTAAACTTTGTCAAAATCCCCACATTCTAAAAATAGTTGTGTACGCCTTTCGAGTAATCGACCTTTTTCAGGAAGTGGGTGTTCCGTTTATAAATAGAAAGGCTCGCGCAAGCGCAATTAACGTAGGGCAAAAAGTTTTCCGGTACTAGATCTATTATAAGAATCGGAAAATCCTGCCTCATTTGATGTCGTTTGACGGCAATAATGAGCGAGTATCATTATAAATTTGTTATAAAGAAAGCTAAAAGATTGTACGATGAGAAACTGTCAACAATAGGACTTGACAATGTGGAGAAATGTGATCCATTTCTAAACACGCTGGCATGGAAGGACGACATTAACAATGGCCGGAGGTTGAGTTTGGAAATATTTACGTATACCTCATTGACTCAAGGGCGTAGCTCCCATTACGCACATTACGCATTTGCGTAATAAAAATAAATCCTCTTTGAAAAATCTCGTTGATGAATGATCATATCATCGTAACTACAGCTTATTCACCAACGCTCAAATCATATAAACGGGGAGAGGGTGGAGGGCTGTCTTTAGCCACAGTCCACATATCACCCTATATATTCTCTAGTGGGTTTCTTTAGTGGGGTTCACCAAATTGACAAGCCCTAACAGGCTGAAAACAAATAGGACATTTTAAACATTTTAATTATTTTTAATTTTTGGCAATATATTGTCTGATTGAAGACATCCAACTTTTAACAAATTATTTCTTAACATCATAATATAAACATAATTTTACTCTTTAACCCTTTCCTGTTTTACAAAATTTTAGACCTGACCAAATTCAAAGGTTTTGCAGACGAAAATTTAAATTGGATTTAATTTGAAAAATAACCATTCAGTAGGGTAGAAAATAGTGTGGAAAAGGAAGAAATTGCTTGTCAGAAGCAATTTCTTCTTTTTTCACAATGTTTTCTCAATCATAAAATCACAGGCACGTAAAAAGCAGGGATTAAACAGCAAAGGGTTAATTAAAATTTCCATATTACTATAATAAATTTTAAAATTGTGCGTGTACTGTCCTGCAAATTTGGAAAAATAACCACACCGAGATTGTGGTACTCCATTTGAATGTAGGGATATATTGAAAGAACGAACGAACGGAACCCTTGAAATGCGTAAAAATTCCAAAATCCTAGCTACGCATGTTGACTCGCTGGGACCCTATACAAGGGAAAGTATGCAGTCATACAGATCCTTAAAGGCATACCAAAAATTCTATTTTGGATGGTCCAGGACATGTTTTTTCGTTGAAATGAATAACACCATACTCCTGAAAGCTAAAGTTACAAGGTCCCAGGCTGTTTCTAATTTACCTCACGAAGCATGGTGTGCCTTGGACAGGAAGGATTCAACAGTCTTGACAGGTCACTGTACTTGTATGGCAGGGTAATCATTTAACTTATTTTATCATCTTTAATTATTTGTAGATTTATTCCATTTGAAGTAAGGTCACTACTGTTGACACTATCAAGATTGTCATCCATATCATCCATCCCTGTTAATAAAGACTCAAGTTTATTTTATTTCTCAATTGAATAAGTACAGGTAAATTAACTTATAACCTCTTAAAATGGAGAGAAAATAAAGTGGAATAAACAGTGATGAATAGTGTTTTGAACTGGTATGTAATGAAAAATAGGGGTTCAGTAAGGTAGTGGACCCTTGATAGTTCTGCAATATTTCGGAAATCATGGTCTTTCACTATGTTAACCCAGGTTTCCTAATGAAATCATTAGAAAACCTCTACTAACACTGTTAAAGTTGAAGACTTCCCAAACGTTGCAAAACTATTATGGGTCCAATTTCTTAAACAAAGAAAATGTGGATTATTATGTAAATTGACATGCCGTTAATCCCCAGCTTTTTTCACTTAAATATGATCTCCAGTCTGCACTTATAGACTTTATCAGTTTCCATGTCTATGATTAATAAAGAACATAGATAAAGATGTTGATCTTATTCCTGCGTTAAATTTTGTGACATCATAAATTTACCAAGCATCATCAGTATAAACAAAAGAGAATGTGCACTGCATAATGCAATTTTTACGGTAAATTCTTGGGTTTGGAGCTAGTTTTAAAAAGATCCTATGAATCATTTTGTAATCTCAGTTAGAATAAATAATTTAGTCTGTCTTTTTATGCAAATGTGATCACCCTCAAAAACATGAATGAACCCTATATTTGGTTAATACCTAACCCGAAAGCAAGTCTTCCTTGGTCCATGTCGCTTTGCCAATGATTGCAAATCTAAGTTGGAAAAGTAAATTAAATTTTGAATTCTTTTCTAAGTTCTTTAAAGTAAAGGAAAACATAATGCAAAATGGTAATATTGCCTGTTACAAGCAATTTCTTATTTATCTCAATATATCCCATAGCAATTAGCATCAAAAGCAAGTGTAAAATAAGGCATTTAAATTATCATAATCCACTAGTTAAAATCTCAATTCATCTTGTACATTAAGATTAGAAATATCTTAGAAATTTAATTCTTTTTCGATCTCTATATCAGGGCTGTGGAAATACAAGTTTTCTCCACTTGTCCCTGGACAAGTAAAAGCGGATTTTCTACTCGTCCAGGATCAAAATGAACTTGTCCGCTACAGAGTAAATAGAAAAAATTGAAAAAACATTGCCTTTTGATGAAGAAAATGCTGGTATCCAGCATTTTCTTCATTAAAAACAATGTTTTCTACCCTATGACATGAACATTAGGATGATTTCTCTCTTAATTCTTTTAAGTAACATTCCAAGATTTGCCCTGGTATTTACTTGTCCTTGGACAAGTGGCTTAGAAAAATTTACTTGTCCGCAAGTATAAAAGCCCGAGTCGGACAAGTCGGGCATGGGAATTCCACACCCCTGTCTATATACTTTATATAAGATGCATAGTCATCATCCTTATCATCCTGCAAGTTTCTTGGAAAATCATTTTTGTATGAATTCGCTCTACATATTTATACACAGCAGTATGCTAATCTTTTTAGTTAAATAAATCATTTCAGTAATTAAAAAAGAAATCTCTTTATCTCTTCAGATGAGTTTGTAAATGTTGAAAAATTACTTTTATGATTTAATCTCTTTTTAGACAAGGGGAAGTCTGCAGCCATGTAGCAGCCCTAGTATTTAAAGTGGAAGCATGCACATGACATGGTTTCAATAAAGTTTCATGTACATCAGTGCCGTGCAAATGGAATCAGAACTTCACAAAGAAGGTAATGCATTATTTCCTATTTAAAACTAAGCATAAGTAGTAACCACTGCAAAGGAACGAAAGAAGTATGAGAGAGAAAATTAAATGAAAGGTCTTAATATATGGAAACAAAAGTGCAGAAGATATACAAAAGAAAATATCATAAACAAGGGAGCTGTCAAATTGAAACAAGATTCAAAAAAACACATTTTCTTCCCCAAATCCTATTTTTTGGTTACTACTTCGTGCAAATCTAAATGAGAATATTTAAATGAGTATACCAAAACACACGGTTTGCAGATGTAAAAATTTGTGAGAACACGAATCGTCCGTCGTCAGGCGTCACCAATCATTATGAAACTTTGTCAAAATAATTGTCAGGTCACAAGGATGAACCCTATTGAAAATGGGAAGGATCTGTGTGATATACCTTAATGACAATTTTCTTGTTTACGCTCTAGAGGAACCAATCATCATGAAACTTGGTCAAAATGATTGTCAGGTCACAAGGATGAACCCTTTTGAAAATGGGAATGATCCATGCAATATCACCGGAAAAGGGGCCCTAATGACAATATTCTTGTTTACACTCTAGAGGCCACAAATATGGTTTAATCTTCATGAATCAGAATACTATTGAGGTCACAAGGATGAACCCTATTGAAAATGGGTAGGATCTGTGTCATATCACGGGAAAAGGGGCCTTAATGTCAATTTTACTCTCTATAGGTCACAAATATGGTCCAATCTTCATGAAACTTGTTCAGAATATTTGTCAGGTCACAAGGATGAATCCTTTTGAAAATGGGAAGGATCTGTGCCATATCATGGGAAGAGGGGCCTTAATGACAATTTTCTTGTTTACACTATAGAGACCACAAATATTATCCAATCTTCAAGAAACTTGGTCAGAATGTTTGTCAGGTCACAAGGATGAACCCTTTTGAAAATAGGAAGGATCTGTGGCATATCATGAGAAAAGGGGCCTTAATGACAATATTCTTGTTAACACTCTAGAGACCACAAGTCTTCAAAGTACAATTACTATTTTTGCTGGAAAATTTGATAATAGTTGATATAGACAAAGATACACAGGTGAGCAATATAGGACCATCATGGTCCTTTTGTTTTTCAAAGTTATTTTGATGTGGATGCTCATTTGCACCTGTAAAGTAAGAAAATAGCATAATTTTAGTACCTACATAGTGAAAAGAAACTTCTATTTTATCTCTATGTTGAATCAGAGGTGAGGAGTTACCATGCCTACCTTATCCAACACAGGTGTTTCTTTAAGCAGACAACTACATTTTTCTGGGCTGCTTGTCTGTGGACAAGTAAATACCAGGGCAAACCTTGACATGGAACTAAAATTATCGAAGAGATGAATTATGCTGGCTATAATAAAGGTTTGAAAACAGTGTATTTAATGAAGAAAATGCTATATTCATGTATGAAAATAGTGTTTCTCAAAATTTATTTACTGTTTGGTTTTTAGCTCCACTAGCTGTAGGCCAGTGAGCTATCATCATGGCGGTGTATCTGTCATGCGTCCTTTCTGTTGGTACCTAGTTCAAGGTCATCAGTCAAGGTAATTTTGTTTCAAGGTCAAATATGTGGAAATTTCAGGCTGTACATTGAAGTTAATTTTCCTTTGGATTTCAGAATTGAATTAAGGTTTGCTTTTAAATACCATATTGTATCAAACTTTGTATGTAGCATTGACGGGGCATTAGTGTTTCACAAACACATCTTGTTTCATATGCATCAAAATGTAAGACTGTGTGTTAGTTGGGTAACGATAGCGTACAATGTGTTATTCCTTAGTGTGTATATTGCAGGTAGAAGCTGCTACAGTACAAGATATTTCATTCAAGAAACCAAAGAGGGAAAATTTTCATCACCAACTACAAGAAATTCCAGTTAATAGACAGAGGGAAGAATTTTCAGATATATCTCCATTTTTACAGAAGCTAAAATAGAATAATAATGATGCAGTTATTTCCTCAGTTACAAATCCAAAGCCACAGCCAAACCTTTCAGGACCATCACTACCAAATGTCCTCACATATTTATATAGTGCTTCTCCTTTCTGCTGAAGAATTAAAAGTGAAATGTTTAACCTCTTTTGACAGCCTTAATGTAACATCCAGTCAGGCAGAGAAGGTTGAAGCCATGACCAGACAACAGAGTAAGTGTGCATCGTGGTTCCAGTATAGAAAAGGAGACCTTCTTGACCAATTATTAATAGGGCACTTATTTGGGTGATGGACAACAATTGTATGAAGTTTCATGATTCTTCATCAATTCATTTGTGTTTGTGCATGTGTGTGTGTGCAGGGGTGGGGGTGGGGGATGTTATAATGAAAGTGGAGTTTAAAAATGGCTGTGTGAAATCACAGACAGATTATGAACATGTGCATAACAGGATTGACCTGAGACCTGTGGATAATTGTAACAAGGTCTGATAGCAGGGATAGACACTATTTTCTGTGAATTTCTGTCTATTGGACTCCTAACTTATGAAATCAGGGAGTCCATGCTCAAAATAAGGAGTCCAAATTTTCTTCATTGGAGAGCATTGTATCGAACACAATTCCACAAGTTTCTTTCCAAAAGATGATTTTCTTTTTTTCCAAAAATTTCTAGATGCAAGAAAATATTATCTACAACAAATGTTTTCGTGAAAAGATGTACAATGTTTCATAAGGGTTGAAAGGGAAACTGTCCTGTTTAATTGTTTTTATTTCCATGTTTTCTTGGGAGATCTTTGGACTCCTTTCTTTCAAAGTGATGGGGTCCCAACTTGTAAACAATGAGTCTCAGACTCCCTTTAGTGTCTAACCTAGGGTAGAAGCTATTACACTGCAGGTACTTCATGTCTGAACTTACTGACCAATTTATTTCCAAAACGTCTAGTTTGGATTATATAGTTGTCCTTTCCAATATTTTTTTAGCTCACCTGAGCACGATGTGCTCAAGGTGAGCTATTGTGATCGTACAATGTCCGGCGTCGTGCATCGTCCGTCATCCGTCGTCCACAATTTCTTTAAACATCTCCTCCTAAACCAGTGGGCTAATCTTGATGAAACTTGGCAGGGATGTTCCTTGGTTCAAACTCTACCAAAGTTATTCAAATAAATGAAATCCACACTTAACTTACCCTTTACCCTTAACAAAAAGGGTAAAAATAGGAAAATCTTCAAAAATCTTCTTCTCTGAAACCAGATGGCAGACAGCTTTCATATTTGGTATGAAGCATCATCTAGTAAACCTCTACCAAGATTTTTCATATCAAGACTCTTGGGTCATTTTTAGCTCCACTGGCTGAAAGCCACTGGGGCTTTTGTTATGGCGTTGTGTCTGTCATGCGTCCGTCCGTGCGTCAGTGCGTCCGTTCGTAAACTTTTTCTTTAAAAATCTTCTCCTCAGAAACTACTGGATGAATTTCAACCAAACTTCACAGGAATGATCCTTGGGTGACCCTCTTTCAAAGTTGTTCAAGAAATTTTGATCCAATTAAAAACATGGATTTAATGGGCGTGGCCTATTTCCAAATATGGCAAAAAGTGACTTTTCTCAGATTCTAATTGATGGATACCAATAAAATTTTCCATGAATAATCCTTGGATGACCCTTTATTAGTCTACAAAAAAATTATTGTGATCGGATGGAAAATATGCATTTTATGGGCAGAGGTCATTTCTCTATATGTTATCATAGTGGAAACTTTGAAATTCATTTTCTCAGAATGTTAGTGATGGATATCAATCAAATTTCACTAGAATGATCCTTGAGTGACCCTTTATCAGTCTACCAAAAATTATTGTGATCTGTTTAAAAATATGTATTTTATGGGCGGAGGTCATTTCTCTATATGTTATATAGTGTAAACTTTGAAAAATCATTTTCTCAGAATCTAATTGTTTGATATCAACCAATTTTCACTTGAATGATCCTTGAGTGACCCTTTATCAGTCTACCAAAAATTATAATGATTGGATGAAAAATATGTTTTTTATGGGCGGGGGTCATTTCTCAATATGTTATAAAGTGGAAACTTTGAAAATCATTTTCTCAGAATGAAAGTGATGGATATCAATCAAACATTTTTGGTATGGTCTTTGGGTGACCCATTATCATGCAGCCAAAAATTATTTTGATTGGATGAAAAACATGTCTTTTATTGGCGGAGGTCATTTCTCTATATGTTATATAGATGAAACTTTGAAAATCATTTTCAACATCAGTAGAACCCAAAATATCTAAAAAATCTAGTCAAAACTTTTATTTGCTTTTACAAGAATTTCAAGCCTGTGGAGCGACTCAAGGCATTCATGGCTTTCTAGTTTAGCTTTGTCCGGGCGCAACCCTTTTTACAAAGTATCATAGAGCGAAAATCATTAAAAATCTTCTTCTATGAAACCAGATATTAGACAGCTTTCATATTTGGTATGAAGCATCATCTAGTGGACCTCTAGACCAAGTTTGTTCATATCAAGACCAAGGGGTCATATTTGGGCTTTGCCCGGGCGCAACCCTTTATGCTCTTCTGAGCATGAAGGGTCAAAAAAGGAAAATCTTCATAAATCGTGTCCTCTGAAACCAGATTGCAGAGAGCTTTCATATTTGGTATGTAGTATCATCTAGTGGACCTCTACCAAGTTTGTTCATATCAAGACCCTGGGGTCTCATTTGGGCTACACCAAGGCACATCCCTTTTAGCTCATCTGAGCACAATGGGTGAAAAAAGGAAAATCTTCAAAAATTGTCTTCTCCGAAACCAGAAGGCAGACAGCTTTCACATTTAGTATGTAGCATCCTCTTGTGGACCTCTACCAAGATTTTTCATATCAAGACCCTGGGGTCACATTTGGGCTCCACTTGGGTGTATCCCTTTTTATATAGAATCAAAGAGTGAAAAGGCATATTTTTCTTGCTTTAATTAATGTGATGTCCCAGAGGTCAAAGAGACTCAGGTGAGCAATCTAGGACCATCATGGTCCTCTTGTTTTATCATTTCTCCATTGAAATCATTATGGGAAAGAAGAAATTGCCTTTCATAAATAATTTCGTCTTATCCAACACTGTTTTCCTTACAATTGTATTATCAAATTGCTAAAAATAGACATACTTTTTGTTGAGGACCTATTATTATCAGGGAGGACCTTTAAGAAATAAGGCTATTAGGTCCTTCAGGTAGATGCAGATAAGTATAGAGGTTATTTTGTAATTTAGATAAAAGTATTTGATTAATTTATAGCACATATTCTTGGTTTTTGGTACTTATTGTAATTGTCTTGTCAAGACAATTTAAATAAGTTCCCACAATATAGGATTTCATTGAGAATTATAAATTTTATTATGGCTTTACCCCCCCCCCCCCTCCCTAATCTGTACCTCTGTTGATGGCAAAAAGTAGTAGTGACAGACCATGTGCATGTCACAGAAAGAGAACAAATGGAGCCATATTAATATAAAACACATTCTTTGATGAATGATATATGAAGCTTAAATAAATTTATTGTTAATTTGTTCTGAACCCTCTTCTTATTGAATTTAATTTAGATTGAAACAAATTGCCTTTTTTTCCCTCTACATTTCCATCAATCTTGTTGGAGTTCAAATTGATAAAAGGGAACAGTTGTTTAAAGATATTGTACTAGCCAAATCTCAGAGGATTAAATAAAAAGTCTATGATTGCTGATTTTAGTCTTTTATCAAAAAATAGCACACTATTGTTATCGAAATTGCATTTTGTCAGTATGTGACCAAAGTTTCCAAAGCTCATTTTTCTTCCACAATATTTTCAGGTTCTATTATGTGGCATAATATACCGTACTTGTTTTCATATATGTGACCCCTCACGCGGAAAAGTACTCTCTAGGTAGAGCGTAAAATGTCAACCCTATTCAGACTGCGGGGTTTGCCCAGACTGACTAGGGTCAAAACTTTTCGCAATGGGCTTATTTTCCGAATCTAGAATGTTAAATCAGTGCATTGCACGTATGAATGTAAAATGTATAATGGTTATCCCATGTCTATTTTTAGAATTAGTCTGGGAATTTTCCAATACCTTGACTAATAGGTAATGTATGTAGAATATTTTAGATCTTTCTAGAAAGGACTTTTAGAAAGTGATTCAGACTCTAGAGTCTTCTTATGTTCTGTGCTATTCTAGATTGTTCTATGGTATTATATAAAGGGATTCTTACAGCATTCTTGGTTCACTTGGTTTAGACTAATTGTTTCATTTAGTAGTACTGTGTTAAACTAAAACGGGATTTCTCATTATCTTAAAATTGTGTTTAAAAGTGTGTTTAATTTTAAATTCAGATATTATTGGACTTAGTATTTGTGGACCAGGAACTTAATTCAATTGGATCTAAAATTAAAAACTTTAAGATTTAACATTAAAGATATTGTAATTTGTTTTTGTATTAATTTCATATTGTCAATAATTCTGGTATTATTGTCAATAAATATTGTTAATTGTAAAGTTTGTTGCTGGCTTCTTTATTCCTGTTACATTTACACGTAACATTTGGGTGCTTGTCTGGGATACGAACATCAGACAAACAAACAAACAAACAAAACAAAACAAATCAAACATCTTTTTATGCCCCCGTATTGAGAGATCAGGGGCATATTGTTTTACTCATGTCCGTCTGTCTGTCCATCCGTCTGTCCGTCCGTCTGTCCGAAAACTTAACCTTTGCCTTTTCTTCAAAAGTATTTGACATACAAAGCTGTACACCAAAGTCAAGGTCATGTGACAAGGTCATGGTCATGTGACAAGGTCAAGGTCATCTGTCAAGGTCAAACTTTTAAAAAAATGCTGTTCCGGGGGCATTCGTGTTTCACAAACACATCTTGTTTTTAAATCTGCTGTTCAAATTTTTTTTAGAAATTAAATTTTACATTTCAATTGTAATAAATTTAGAGTGTACTTTCACTATTACTTATCAAAATCTTACATTTCTATTTGAACCCCGCAACAAGCTACCATGTCTTTTGACTTAAAAAATTTACGAAGAACCTTCCGTGGAGCTTTTGGATTTGGGTAAAAAGCCTGATTTGCTTAATCTTGCCAAGCATTATGAATTAAAAGAAGTCAATTCCTCATTGGGAAAGCATGAAATTGAGAATATTTTGGTTCAATATTTTGTTGATGAGGACATTTTTTATGAAAAGGCTCTGTCTCTAATTGTTCATGTTCCATCAGTTGCAAGCTCAAGAGAGCTTGCAACTGTTAAAATTTCAACAAAGAGAGAAAGAATTGGAAATAGAAAGAGAGAGACAATAGCTGAAATTTCAAGAAAAGCAATTAGAAAGAGAAATGGAAGAAAAAGAAAGAGAAAGGCAATTTCAAAGAGAAAAGGAAGAGTGAGAAAGAGAAGAGAGAGAACGAGAAGAAGAAAGAGCAGAGAGGGAGAGCGAGAAAAAGAACAAGAATTTCAATTACGATTAAAAGAATTAGACATTCAAGATAGAGCAAATCAGTCCAGATATATGTATAATGACCATTTTGATGTAACAAAACATTTTAAGCTTGTTCCACCATTTCAAGAAAATGAAGTTTATACATATTTTGAACATTTTGAAAAAGTTGCAAATAACTTGAAACGGCCAAAGGAGCACTGGACCTTACTTCTTCAAAGTGTCTTAGTAAGAAAAGCTCGCAATATTTATTTGCAACTTAGAACAGAATAAAGCAATGATTATGATACTGTAAAAGAACTCATTCTCAAAGGTTATGAGCTGGTTCCAGAAGCATACAGACAACAATTTAGAAGTTGTAGAAAAGAATCTGGTCAGACTCACATTGAATTTGCAAGAAACTAAGAAAATTATTTGACAGGTAGTGCTATTCTAAGAAAATAGACCAAAATTATGATAATCTTAGACAACTTATATTAATTGAACAATTCAAAACTTGCATTCAATCTGACATTAAGTCACATTTAGATGAAAAAAATGTTCAAACTATACATGAAGCAGCTTGTTTAGCTGATGATTACTACCTTACACACAAAAATTCTTTCGTTAATAAAGCAAAACCTGCTTCCTCACATCCTCAAAATAAACCTATATCTGGTGATTCATGTAGCATATCTGGTCAATCGAATTCACCTAAACCAAAGTCTACTGGTGAAACCAATGTTCAAAATCCCTTATGTCGAGTACATTGTACTTTTTGTAAAAAAACATGTACCTTATTTCGAATGTTTTAGATTAAAAAGGAAGAAGGAACTGAGTGAAGCTAAACCTACAGGGATGACCAGCCTCCAGCCTAAATCACAGCCTTCTTTTGAGTTAAATTCAATTGTTAAGGCAGAACCAAATTCTGATTCCTGTATGGAGATTTTTGAACCGGTCATGTTGGATGGTTTTGTATCACTTTCAGGTGATATATGCCCACCTACCCCTATTAAAATTTTAAGAGACACAGGAGCTTCTCAATCTCTCATTTTAGCAGATGTTCTGCCTTTTTCTGAGAAGACTTCGTCTGGTACTAGTGTCCTTAGTCAGGGTGTAGAGTGTGGTGTTATTAATGTTCCTCTTCATAAGGTTAATTTGTCCTCATATTTGGTTACTGGTTCTGTGGTTGTTGGTGTTAAACATTCTTTACCATTTAAAGGTGTACATTTATTGCTAGGCAATGACTTAGCTGGAGATAAGGTTGTTGTTAATCCTCTTGTAACTGACACACCTAGTGTAGTTTCAAACAGATGATCCTATTTTGAAGGAAATACCTGATTTGTACCCTTCATGTGCAGTAACTCGGCATATGGCTAAAAAAAGCTTCCTTTAAAAATTCAAATGATATTGACTTAACTGATACTTTTGTTGGTCAACATTTCAATGACGAGATTAAAAAGTCTTTTAATTTTAGTCTGCCTGATACTCAGACAGTCTCGTCAAAATTTTGTCAGTCATCTCCAAGGTCAAATGACCAAGGTCATGAAACGCATTCAAAGTCACAGCTAATCCAGGAACAGCAAAATGATCCTGAGATTTCAAAGTTGGTTGATAGGGCATTACCCGAAAAAGAAATATCTCAGAATCCTGTTTGTTACTATAAAAAGAATGGTATTCTGATGAGAAAATGGCGACCATTTGATGTCCCAGCTGATGATGATTGGGCTGTTCATCACCAAACTGTTGTTCCAAAGTCATATCGCCGTGAAATACCAATGTCTGGTCAATTAGGTGTAAACAAAACTTATCACAAGATTATGACCCTTTTTTTTGGCATGGACTTAAATCGGACGTTTCCAAATTTTGTAAAAGTTGCCACATGTTAAGTGGTAGGGAAACCTAACCAAGTTATTCCAAAAGTAAGGTTACAACCCATTCCAGCTTTTGATGAACCTTTCAGTCGAATAATAATAGACTGCGTTGGTCCTTTATAGAAAACTAAGTCAGGTTCTGAATATTTGTTGACAATTATGTGTGCTTCTACTCGCTTCCCAGAAGCAATTCCTTTAAGAAACATTAAGGCAAAGTCAATCATTAAGGCTCTTGTCAAGTTCTTTACTTGTGTTAGCCTTCCAAAATCAGTTAAGTCTGATCAAGGATCAAACTTCATGTCAGGCATATTCCAGCAGGTTATGCATGAATTAGGTATCAAGCAATATCGGTCATCTGCTTATCACCCTGAAAGTCAAGGTGCTTTAGAAAGATTTCATCAGACCCTAAAGAATATGGTAAGGTCATATTGTTTTGAGACTGAGGAAAATTGAGATGAAGGTATTCATTTGCTATTATTTGCATTCAGAGAATCTGTTCAAGAATCTCTTGGCTTTAGCCCCTTTGAGTTAGTTTTTGGTCAAATTGTTCGTGGGCCATTAACACTCTTAAAAGAGACATTTCTTGCCAATGATGAAACACCCTTGAATTTGTTACAGTATGTTTCTGACTTTAGAAATAAACTGTCTATGGCATGTGAGGTTGCTAGGTCAAATCTCAGTGCAAAATGAAGGCAAGATCTGACAAGCATAGTGTTGATAGGAAAGTTGAACCAGGTGATAAAGTCCTTGCTCCTTTGCCAATACCTGGCCGACCCTTACAGGCAAGATAGTATGGCCCAAATACTATTGATAAGAAAAAGTGATTTGAATTATATTATCAATACTGCTGGAAGGCGTAAAAATAAATGTGTCATGGGAACATTTTAAAAAGGTATTTTGACAGAGATAGCTCTATTTCAAAACCAGTTACAGTTGTAAACACTGTCCCACAAGAATCAAATGTGTTGAATCAGAAGTTAGTTCAGACTTTAGTGAAAAATCTGTTCCTGGTCCACCTAAACTTGAAAAATCTGAAATAATAAAGAATCTTGATGACAAATTTTCACATTTGGAGCCATCTCAACAAGAAGAGCAGAGACAGTTGATTATTGAATATTAACACTTGTTCCCTGACATCCCCACAAGAACTGATAAAATATATCATGATGTCATTGTTGAAGATTTTCAACCAATAAAACAACATCCTTATAGAATGAATCCAGTGAAACAAAAATCACTTCAAAATGAAGTGAATTACTTATTGGAGATGATTTTATTGAACCCAGCCAAAGTAATTACAGTTCACCATGTATATTAGTTCCAAAGCCAAATGGAACATACAGAATGTGTACTGACTATCGAAAAGTGAACTCTGTGACAAAAACTGACTCTTTTCCAATACCAGGAACTGATGAATGTATTAACAAAGTCGGTAGTTCTAAATATGTCACCAAATTCGACCTTCTCAAAGAATCTGGCAAGTTCCGCTCACTGATAGGGCTAAAGAAGTATCAGAATTTGTTACTCCAACTGGTCTGTACCAGTACAAAGTTATGCCATTTGGGATGAAATATTTCAATTTTTCTAAAAAAAATAAACAAACATCAGAAAAACTTCTCAATCATTGAAAAAGAATGTCTTGCTCTGATTTTGGCAATCCAACATTTTGAAGTTTATTTAACATCTGCAACTTCTTCTACAGTTGTATTCAGTGATCCCTTAAGTTTTCTTCACAAGCTTAAGAGTAAGAAACAGAGATTACTGAGGTGGAGTTTGTCACTTCAAGGAATTTGATCTTGATGTAAGACACATTACAGGAAAAGACAACATTATATCAGAGGCTCCGTCAAGAGTCTAGAATTTTGAATTGTCTTATCTTTGATACTCAAATTGAATTTAACAGTTACATTTCACTATTTTTATGCTCCCCGAAGGGAGAGCATATAGCCGCCGCTTCGTCTGTCCGTCCGTCCGTAATTCCGTCCGTAATTCCGTCCGTCCGTCCGTCCCCACCTATTTCTCCATAACCCTTGGGCCAAATCAAATGAAACTTACCATATGAACTCCCTATGATATAGTGATGATGCACCTGTGACGGTTTTTGGATTTGAGGCCTCGTCACGGGAAAAGGGGACTTAGGGTAAAAAACAGTTTTTCACAAATTTCTCCTAGTCTAACTTTCAGAATTTAGTGAAATTTAATATTTGAGTAGCAAATAAGATGCCCTTTGCTATAAACAATTTGAAATTGACGTAAAAAAATTTATCATGGAAAAAGGGGCCTAAATGTTTGTTACCTTTACGTTAGCATGTAAAATAGATATTCCGTCCGTCCGTCCCCAGCTATTTCTCCATAACCCTTGGGCCAAATCAAATGAAACTTACCATGTGAACTTACTATGATATAGTGATGATGCACCTGTGACGGTTTTTGGATTTGAGGCCTCGTCACGGGAAAAGGGGACTTAGTGTAAAAAACAGTTTTTCCCAAATTTCTCCTAGTCTAACTGTCAGAATTAAGTGAAATTTCATATTTGAGTAGCAAATCAGATGCCCTTTACTATAAACAATTTGAAATTAACGTAAAAAGAAATATATCATGGAAAAAGGGGGCTAAATGTTTGTTACCTTTACGGTAGCACGTAAAATACAGTTTATTCTTTCATTTCTCCTAGTCTTATGCTCAGAATTTGATGAAATTTCACATTTCAGAAGCAAATTACATGCCCTTTACCATAAACTATTTGAAATTTGTGTCTAAAAATATGTCATGCAAAAAGGAGGTTTAATGTTTGTTACCTTTATGTTTGCTGTGTAAGATTACACCTTATTTGAGTCCTTGCAATCTGACCACAGAGCATATCTCCCGAAGTATAATAGTTTGAATCAACTTGAAACTTTATGGGTGGATAGATCTTATGGGGGAGAAGTGCAGTGCACAAGAACTACAACTCTTGCTTGCATAATTTTGGAGTTATTGCCCTTTGTTATTTTTGATACTTAGATTATTTATGGAGCATATCTCCTAAATTATAACAGCTATCAACTTGAAACTTTATGGGTGGATAGATCTCATGGAGGAGAAGTGCTATGCACAAGAACTACAACTCTTGCTTGCATAATTTTGGAGTTATTGCCCTTTGTTATTTTGATACTTAGATTTTGTTTGGAGCATATCTCCTAAAGTAAAGTAGCCGTCAACTTGAATCTTTATGGGTGGATAGATCTCATGGAGGAGAAGTGCAATACACCTGAACTACAACTCTTGCTAGCATAATTTTTGAGTTATTGCCCTTTGTTATTTTTATTACTTAGATTTTATAGGAGACAAATCTTTGACAGTACAAAAGAATCTTTCATCTATTAGGCTTCAGTTTACTATCAAGCTTTCTTCGCGGGGGATGTCCATGTCCAACATGGCTTTTGTTTTTGTGACAATGCCTTATTCGGGGAGCATAATCCGTCTCTGACGGCTCTTGTTTTTGTATGTATGTATATATGTTTGCATATATATCTCTTTTTCATATCTTTTGATGAAAAGTGTTTGTATTTTCATGCTAGATGTGCTGAAATGTTTCAACAAATCATGATATTACAACGTTCACGCTGCCGATCGCCAAATTCGCAAATGGCGAATAAAAGTTAATTTTGGCTCCAACTTTTTTCCTTTGGCGAAAATACATGGCGCCAAAAAAAAAAGACAATCCATTTCTATTGAGACAAACCTAAATTTTCCTCCGAATATATAAGTCATTGTCAATCCAGTCAATTATGTAATCAGGTCTGACAAGCGACAAACATATTTCCTTACCCAATTAAAGTTTTAATTGACAGCTTACTCAATTGCATAAGATAAGCAAGCAGTTCATTGGATGATTGCCGATATTAATTTTCGTTAGTGGGCGTGACTAAATTACACCACATCCTCGGTAATTTGTTTTGGTAGGATTTTAACAGAGCAATTATTTCAGACTCGCATACACATATTCGCATTATTTTTGTCCGGAAATTATCACTCTTGTCCCCTTTAACATTTTTCTGACCATTTTGGTCTATTATGCTCTGATTAATTTTGATAGTTTCACCTTCGTCAGCTGTTCCACGATTCAAAATCCGAAAAATTCTAGTGAAATTGTATTCACATACAGGTAGTATTGAAAGAATTTAGTAGAATTTGTTTAATTTCACCAAAAATTTACAACTTTTACTGTTAAATTATCACACAGATGAAATTTATTTTCTGTGCATTTGTACCCAAAAAGTTTCGACCCATCAGGTCTAAAAACTATTGTATCTATATAAACACTATGTTAATTTTAAAAATTAAGTGTTTTGTCACTTTCTTCCCAAACCCATTTTCATATCAAAGCACTGAAGTTACTGATGGAAGAGGACACAATTCGACTTTCTTGTTTTACAAAGCTATATGGTAGTTGTGGCATTTTAAATTTTATTTTGGAATGAAATTATTCCATGACTCTTTTAGTCAAAACCATTTAAAATAAAAGGAAATCTTAATGATTTACTAGGCACATTGTAACAACACAATAAGTGACAAAAACAATTCATTTCTTTAATAATCTGAACGAACAGGAACTTGGCACACAGACTCATTAATTTGGCCAAAACTATGAACCATTTGACCCAAACTATTTTCATTTGGCGAGAATGATGGCGACAACTTTTTTCAAGCCAGGGAAAACCAATCAATTGTGTAAAATAAATTATCATTGTATATGCTAAAGATGATGCAAAAAGAAAGATTTATTTCATAAACCTTTCTTTTCTTTCAAGGGGAAAAGTGTTATGCATGTATGATGTCAAATGCATAATGGTTATCCCATGTCTATTTTTAGAATTAGTCTGGGAATTTTCCAATACTTTGACTAATAGATAAATGTATGTAGAATGTTTTAGATCTTTCTAGAAAGGACTTTTAGAAAGTGATTCAGACTCTAGAGTCTTCTTATGTTCTATGTTATTCTAGATTGTTCTATGGTTTTATATAAAGGGATTCCTACAGCATTCTTGGTTCACTTGGTTTAGACTAATGGTTTCATTTAGTAGTACTGTGTTAAACTAAAAGGCGATTTCTCATTATCTTAAAATTGTGTTTAAAAGTGTGTTTAATTTTAAATTTGGATATAATTGGACTTATTATTTGTGGACCAGGAACTTAATTTAATTGGATCTAAAATTAAAAACTTTAGGATTTAACATATTGTAATTTGTTTTTGTATTAATTTCATATTGTCAATAATTCTGGTATTATTGTCAATAAATATTGTTAATTGTAAAGTTTGTTGCTGGCTTCTTTATTCTTGTTACATTTACACGTAACAACCTTCCAGTGAAAGAATTTTTGAAATGTGACCTCTGGTGAACCAATTCTGACCCCAATGCAATTATTTGAAGGATTTTATTGAAATGTTGATCATTTCTACGATTTCGAAATGTTGATTATAATGAATACTTGTTAAGCTCTCGTGTATCACGTTAATGTACTGGGTGTGTTAGTCGATAAGTCGACGTGAAACTATTGTAAGTGTTTATATATTCACAGTCACTAGTTTTTAGCTCCACTGGCTGAAAGCCACTGGGCTATTGTCATGGTGTTGTGTCCGCCGTCCGTCTGTGCGTGTGTCCGGTCATTAACTTTTTCTTTAAAAAACTTCTCCTCAGAAA
This sequence comes from Fragum whitleyi, assembly GCA_948146395.1. Lineage (NCBI taxonomy): Eukaryota > Metazoa > Mollusca > Bivalvia > Cardiida > Cardiidae > Fragum > Fragum whitleyi. The sequence continues at coordinate 29,547,832 of OX411548.1, read as the reverse complement.
CTACTGGATGAATTTCAGCCAAACTTCGCAGGAATGATCCTTAGGTGACCCTCTTTCAAAGTTGTTCAAGAAATTTTGATCAAATGAAAAAAATGGATTTAATGGGCGTGGGTAATTTCCAAATATGGTAAAAAGTGAGTTTTCTCAGATTCTAATTGATGGATACCAAGTAAATTTTACATGAATGATCCCTGGGTGACCCTTTATCAGTCTACCAAAAAATTATTGTGATAGGATGAAACATATGTATTTTAGGGGTGGAGGTCATTTCTCTAAATGTTATATAGGAGAAACTTTGATAATCATTTTCTTAGAATGTAACTGATGGATATCAACCAAATTTCCTGCAATGATCCTTGGGTGACCCTTTATCAGTCTACCAAGAATTATTGTGTTCAGATGAAAAAATGGACTTTAAGGGCAGAGGTCATTTCTCTTTATGTTATATAGTGTAAACTGAAAAATCATTTTCTCAGAATGTAACTGATGGATATCAACCAAATTTCACTTGAATGATCCTTGAGTGACCCTTTATAGGTCAACTAAAAAGTATTGCGACCGGATGAAAGATATGTACTTTATGGGCGGAGGTCATTTCTCTTTATGTTATATAGTGTAAACTTTGAAAATCATTTTCTCATAATCTAATTGATGGATATCAACCAAATTCGTTGGTATGGTCCATGGGCGACCCATTATCATGCAGCTAAAAAATATTATCATTGGATGAAAAACATATCTTTTATGGGCGGAGGTTTTTATATATTTTATACAGTGGAAACTTTGAAAATCATTTTCAACATCAGTAGAACCCAAAATATCTAAAAACCTAGTTAAAAACTTTGATTTGCTATTACAAGAATTCCAAGCCTGTGGAGCGACTCAAGCCATTCATAGCTTTCTAGTTGTTCACTCAATGAAATATGAATCGATCTTACATTGAAACAAATGATTATCCTCTGTTTATTACCAATCTATCTTATTACTTCAGGTTCAAGCCCACCAAGAAATAAACTAGCCATATATGGGCAGAGGTTATTCGATCATAACGATTCCAGAAAATTGTCAATTATTCCGCCAATATTTAACCAATTTGATTTCAGTTTGAAGCAGAGAATGGAAAAATGTCAGAAATTTACCGAGAGTGTCAGATCTTTAAATAATCTGCTGATAAAAAGTTGTTGATGACAAAGTGTAATTTTAAATGGCCATCAATAACGTTTTAATCAGCAGACTTTGGAAAAATTTTCAACATTCAGCTAATTCCTCATGTTTATCAGCTTTCTCTTTTTTTAAATCATCCAAGTAATAAGACAAGTATTGAAAAATATCGGAAATGTGTGTAATTGGAAAGATTTTCCACATCAAGCTAATTCTTCATGTTTATCTGCATTCTCTTTTTAAAGCGAGTCGGCTCCTTCACAAAATTTTAACAAACATTACAAATTCGGTTGTAAAATACGGAAATATGTTTATTTTTATAGGCTAAAGAATAGTAATGGAGCTTAAGCACTAACTGCTACTCATTTTATCAAATAAGATGTCGAAATTTTCGAAGCGACGAAGTCCATGGAGTATCCCGTCTATTCATTAATAGCGCGTCTATAAATTGCAAAATGAACAAACCTCCACGTGACAGTGTAGTAGATTTACATATGCCACAGTAGGTAGAGCAGACCACTGAAATCACGTGCAGTGTTAATTAAGTCACCCATGACAGTGAGTACATGTATTATTTATCTATAATGACCTGGCACTCATTAAATATTCCTTTTGACCCCTATTGATAGTCGGGTGTTATGTTTCTTAATATAGACTTAAACTCGCGAAGTTTAGATCCAATAAAATGTATCATAACTCATCACCCATACGGAAATTTAGCGCAGGTGGTATGGCTGTTGTCCTATACCCGAAATTGCCGTGAGTTCAAGCCGGGATATGATCAATTTCGATTCCATTCTTCACGGTAACACATTTTTACCTTTTTTGAGACAATAGTGAAGCATTAGGCTATCTGTATTATGACAGTCAGACTTTTTTTTAAAGATTTGATCATTGCAAAGTCACTGTAAATAATAATAGTGAATTATGGAAACAATATCAATTGTGTATCTCGTTTTGTAGATAAAAAATACTTCGTAAGCGAAACTGAACAATTGAACTTTTGAAATGTATCTATATCTAAGAGATGAAGAGTCATTTTTTTCTTGTTCATATTACGATTTATGACGGTATGAAAATAAAAGCCTATACTTGGTTTGATTGCGTTTATCGAATTCCCTTTTAAACGTGATTACGTTATTAATGTAAAAAAACAACGGATTCCTATCGAATCTTATGATTCAATATCATAAGGCAAATGAGGTTTCTATTGCGACTAATTTCTAGTGTAAGTTTACTTCATACTAAATTCATTTTCATTTGGGTATGAAAATTTTTTTCCGGGCGATCAGAATACAATAGTCTAGGTTGGTGCTACAACCAAAATTGAATTATATGAGAATGAAAAAACAACAACAAAACAATAATTGCATCTGACAAAAAATAATAACAAAGGAATAATTTAAAGGGTTAGTGTAAGAAATAAATGAAAAAAAAAATTAATAAATAATAATCACAAGGATAAAAAGATCAATCACTATCGGGTATCGAACTCGTCCCGACAAGTTGACGCGTAACGGGAAGGCGTCTGTAACCAATGTACTACAGAGACTTAGTTAGATTAAGTGAGATAATATGAATAAATCGGTAAAACGTAATTTTACGCTACGGATATACTCGAGCACTGACGGAAGTTAATGAGTGCCAGGTCATTTTAGATGAATAATACATAATCCTATCTCTTCTAGCTCAAGTCGTCTAACACACGGGGGGTGATGTCCATAATCGGAGCCACCGGCTCCGCTTTCAAAATCATGTGTGGAACTTCCGCTCCACGTGTGGCTCCGATTATGTAGATGTAAACATTTCATATTTTGAATGAAAAATGTGGTAGGGGGTCGGGATTTCCTCATTTATATAATATTAAATTCATTAATCATAAAAAAGTCGAATGCTATTCGACCAGTTATACATTTTGCAACGTAAACGTACTCAAAAAATGTAAGAACGCTCGTTGGTTTTTGTTAATCAAAGTACTGAAAGTACTGATAAGTTGGAATGCGTTCGAGAGACGGTGACCTCAAGCTACTAGCGAAGCTGACGCCTCCCGCCCACCACAGGTGATCACAAAATACGACTCGTCTTTTGACGGGCGTATATGAATCAATGTACAATGTATTTCAACAACGAGAGTCGCTTAAACCCCTGAATCGCTTTACAGGCATGAATCTGATGAAAGAAAAATGATAACAAAAGGGCTAGAATGGCCCTAAACCGTTCACCTGAATTCAATTGGCCCAGTGGATCTTATCCAAGAAACTTTCAATGATTCATTCAAATTTGCCTAATTGTTGAAGAGGACACATTATTCGAATTATGAGCAGTCATAATAGAACCTGCCAACCCATTCATTACAGAGGAGACTCAAAACTAGCCCTACCCTGCCACGCCGATATCTATGGGCTAATGAAAATTTTGCCAACAATATTTGAAGAAGGTCATCAAAGGAACATTCTTGTAAAGTTTCATTGAAATCTGCCCAGTGGTTCAGGAGGAGATGTCGTTCAAAGATTTGGGGCTGAAAATAAACCCCGCCCTGCCATAACCATATTTATTGGCCAATTAGGATATAGCAACAATTTTGAAGAGGGTCACCCAGGGAACATTCTGGCAAAATTTCATTGAAATTGGCCCAGCGGTTTAGGAGAAGAATAAGTTTTAAGGGAGTGGACGACGGAGTCAGGGTGATCCTAAAAGCTTCCCTTGAGCACGTTGTGCTCAGGTGAGCTAATAAGGTAGAAAATGATACGGACCATACAGCCGTCTGATGGACGCACAGGCGACCACTTATACACTCAAAACAGTTTTTGTATTATTTTTCAAATGATTTCTGTTCCATTTGAGTTATCAATTACATTTTTATTACAAGTGTCGCACAGTGGACCTCAACAATTGATTTGTCCATGATGAAAAGCTATTTTCGCAGGGAAGTCTTTCACTTCATGAGTTGAAATTTTTGGACGAAGTTCAATTGTGATTTCGATCTTTGTGACTCCAAAATTGGCCACTTTCTCGGGTCATTGACAACATTTGTGTCAAGTTTTATGATTTGGGTCAAAATGGTTGTTCAGTTATAGTGGAAACTGTTAACTGTTAAAATTTACTGATGGCCGTGACATGTATGACCATGAAACAATAGGGCATTTCTTTGGGTCATGGGTAATATTCTAGCGGAAAGTAAAAGGTCAATGGCCTGAGAGACAGACACGATGAAATCAATATATGCTCCTCTACTTCTGAGTTGGGGGTACAGATAATAACATCGTGAAATTGATAAGGTGAGCGATTTTGGAATGATTTAGACATGATGTTGAATGAGTGAGCAGAGTTAGTTTTGAGTGAAATTAAAAGGAGGGAATCCAATGTCGCTTATTTTGTTCAGGATGAACAAAAATAGCGATATATAAAACCTATATAAAATATGCATAAATGTTCAATCAATAGCTTTCTATTTCGTCAAGAATCAAATTTCAATTATGTCAGTGAAATCGCGATTTGGTTCTTGCTAAATTCATTTTGAAGGTACATGTTGATCTTATTTTTTTAATAACTGTGAGCGTTTTTGAATGGTTTGAGTGAGTGTTTGGAATGAATGAATGGAGCGCTGATTGAGCGATTAAGAATTTTTTTATTGAGATGAATGTCAATTTCACGATGTAAGTAACTGTATGATATTGCTCTTAAACGTGTTGATGTGTAAGAATGTGAAGAAAACAAGTTGAACTAGTTGGTTTGCATCAAATGGCAAATTGTCTTGGTGATGGAATGCAATTGGGCAAAGATATTAAAGATGCGGTGGCACGGGTTTTATTGGATGAGTATTAGGTTTTTACAGTGAAACATTCATGTAGATAGTCAAAAGTTAAATGTGTAATAAGGTCGTTGAGAAAGAGAAACTATACCTTTAAAAGAAGCTATAACATAATTCTACGAAAAACAGGTCGCGACCTTACCAAAAAAGCAGATCACGTGATTGGTCTGTGCTATTTCCACAATACTGAGAAAACAGATCGCGACATTACCAAATAAGCAAATCACGTGATTGGCTAGTGCTATTGTCAATTGCTGACCTTATCGGACTTGACTTATCACATGATTTCCAAATATAGTAATGCAAACATGTGATACTTATATATTCGTACGCAAGTTTCAATAAATATCGTTTAAAACATAAAATTAGCGTGTTAATAAAACACATGAAGTGATAGTTGTGTAATTGTACAGCATCATTGCTTTTTGATGAAATAAACTGTGTGTCTTTGTCAAGTTGAGATATACAAAATAGGCCGAAGTGTAATCACATCCTGTTCACGTGATATGTGTTCTCAAAAAACCCGAAATGAAATTATCTTGTGTTCATTTTGCGGTTTTGTTAAATCTAAGTTGGAATTGCTCCGCATTCCAACTTAAAAATGGTTTCTTCTGGGAGCAGTCTTGAGTCAGGAATGTGAAAACACGTGGTTTTTACCTCCAAAATGCAATATTCTGAACAGAATTAATAACGCAGACCATTGTTTTCAGTGTACACGAGTTTAACAAAACAACCACAATAATCTTACCAAATGTACTTTTCTGCAATATGATATATATCAAAGAAAATTGTTTGGTTCCGATTATGTGGATTGGCTCCGATTATGTTCCCTGGCTCCGAAGTTGTGGAGTGTCGTCTTCTTGCATATGCACCCACAGCCTTAAATATGAAGTTTCTGTTAGTTCCATGGGGCGCTGTTTTCTCGTCATTCCATGGCACACGTTGTCTATTTTACGTCTCTCCTTTCTCGTTTACTTTTATTACCTCCAAAATGCAATATTCTGAACAGTATGTCTAACGGAGACCCTTGTTTTCAGTGTGTACGAATTCAAGAAAATAACCACAATATTCTAGAAAATTGTTCCTTACTGAAATTTTAGAAAGTAGAAAGAAAATTATTTGTCTCTGATTATGTACCAATGCTCCAAAGTCTTGGAGTGCCTAGCCTTTAGGAACCGAAACTCATAATCACTTGCCTAAAAACTCCATTTATTTTTTATTTATTTATTTATTTATTTATTTATTTATTTATTTATTTATCTTTCTATTTATTTAGTTATTTAGTTAGTTAGTTACTGAGAAAAGGAATGACACCGTAGTCATACGCATTGAAGAGTTGTAAGCGCGTGAAGGCGACTATCCCTAGGAGCAAATCCCAACATGGCTATGCATTCGATGTTCATGTTGCCTCGATCTCACTCAAAATTGTGGGTTTTCGCAACTTTTTTTTTACTCTCTTTGTAAACTCGTTTTCGATAAGCTCGACTTTGAAATGAGCTCAGTCGGTGAAAGAATAGGCATTGGTCTCACTTTAAGGAGGTGTTCACGAATTAAATCCACAATGGCGTGAGATGAATAGACCATAACATTGACTTATTTACAGGGATTCACCCTATGGCTATTGCTTTTGAATGGGTCGACAAACGGCCAGATACCTCAGCTTTGTGGTTCACTGTCACCATGAGTCTACGATTACCTTAAAAAAAACTGTGACCTGGAGAGTAAAAAGTTTCCGGTCATAATACAAATTGTAGTACAATCCGTCCTCCCTATCCAGTCAGTGCCGAAGTTCGGCATCGGTAGTTGTTATTATCGGCGTTTTAACCTGGTAACGGTCGAGTTAAGACCCCTCAGTGTCCTTGATTTTAATTGCGTAAATGAATCAGTTTAATATGTCTATGCGCAATGACGTTCCGAAATTCATTTTTTCGCTACCACCAAACTCGAAAACTTGGCTTTATCTGACATTTTTTTCACGGTTTGTCCTTTCCACCTTTATAAGCTGTATTACTTGACAAACTTGAGTTTCGTACGATGCATTCGACCTGCTCCATGAGATAACATTGTTTATAACGAAAACCTTCTTTAAGTTATACCGATGCCTTCTCTTTCACCGACCAGACTTATCTCAAACTCAAGCATGTCAGAAACGAGCTTGCACTGAGAGTTCACAAAAGAACAAAAAATCGCAAGGATTTGAGTCAAATTAAGGCAGAATGAAGAGCAATTGGATAGCCATGTTAGGATTTAATCTAGGTAAAATTCAGAAATCCACGTGTCGAACATTATTTGAGAGCAATATTGCACATGAACACACGCGCTTTTGAATTTTATAGAGCAATGAAAACTGACTTTGATTTCAAAATTTTGATTTTGGGGGTAGTCACCTGTAACTCTCCAATGCGTTTGTCTTCGGTGTAATCCTTTTTTGACACAGATCAATAATTAGTTTACGTTTATTTTTGGTATATCAAATTTTCCAAACTATAGACTTTGGAAAAAGTTGTATCTAAAAAAGTGATGCGTTATTTTTGTTGTTCAGTATATATAAAACGTGTTTTCGCCCTTGTATATTGCTCCGTTTTGCTAAATGTCAAATTTTTATACTTCTGTTTAATTTTCAACATCGCCTTTATAAAACGGTACCCCTATACCGAAAAAGCGATCGGGACATTTTCAGTTTTTGATTTTCATAGTCTTAAAAAAGTTTTAATTTTATTAAATCTAGTTTAATTACTTTCCGATTGAAAAGTTGACAAATCCGGAGATGAAGTAGTAAATTCTGACATTAATCGGAATTTATATTAATATGTTCAAATCTTTGTGAAAATTCGAAACTAAATGTTACGCGGGGCTTAAACACAAGGAACAGTTGGCCCTTAAGCGCTAACCTGAGGCATTTACAAGTATTTGACAAATGTGGCAAAGTGTCAAAACTACTTATTTGAAATTCATGACTAGCTCAACAAAAGTCCAAGATATCAAAAAGACAATCCTTCCGATTACATTTCAATACAGTTGAGTCAAATATGTTGCCTCTAAAGTACTGAAGGATTTTCAAAGATTTGAAGAGGTGTCCCAGTTTTTGATCCTCTTTCCAACTCGTCTAAGATTTCAAGAAAAAGATCCTGACAATATGTTAAAACAAATAAATGTCCTCTAGATTTTCCTTAATTTGACCTATCGACCTCATTTTTGGTCCCACTTAACCAATTTTTGAACTTAATGACATTTCACGGAGGCAAATATTCTGACCAAGTTTCAAGACATTTGAGTAAAGGAAGTGGCCTCTAAAGTGAGGTTTTCTTAGATATGATCCCTTAACCTCATTTTTGACCTCACTTGAACCAGTTTAGGACTTGACCAAGATTTTATGAAGCCCAACATTTTGACCAAGTTTCATGATATTGGGGCCAAAAATGTGACCTCTAAAGTGAACAAGGGGTTTTCTAAGATATGATCCCTTGACCTCAATTTTGACCCCACTTGACCCAATTTCGAACTTGTCCGAGATTTGATGGAGACAAACATTCTGATGACGTTTAAAGGCATTTTGACCACAAATGTGGCCTCTGAAGTGCACGCAAGACTTTTGCTAAAATTTGACCCCTTTCATTTACAAGATCCCATTTTTGACCACACTTGACCAAATCTCGAACTGGACCAAGATTTGATAGAGACAGACATCCTGACCAAGTTTAAGACATTTGGACCAAAAAGGTGGCCGCTAGAGTGCACACAAATTGGTGACGGACGAAGGACGCCGGACACAGCTTTTTCACAATAGCTCACCATGAGCACTTCCTGCTCAGATGTGCTAAAAAACGAAAAAAAAGGGAGTTTTAAGAATCATTGAGTCCTTTTTTTTAGTAAGATATGTTAATCGTTTTTCTTGAAATATGTATCAAATGAAAGCGAATTTCGCATCATCTTTTTTTTGATACCTCTTACAAAATATATCTGACAGAATTTCATGGAATTATCGACGTCGAAAGAGTGTTAGTAGTGACGTTGTTAAAATTGAAACGCTTAGCGTGCGAAGTTTAATAAGCAAGATAAAATAATAATAATAATAATAATAATAAATTCTTTATTTATAGAAGGTAACTCATTAAGTTGACATCATTAAACATGATTTGACATAAATAATGAAACACTTATTTACAATGAGGCCTTCTTAACAAACGAAAAATGACAAGATGATGTTTATGATGATCAGTAATCAGTAACGAGATGATGAAAAGATGGTTGTGACCCTAGAATGACCAATGATAAATGATGATAATATGAAAACATCTCAATTATAAAAATGATGATAATGAGTAAAATTCGACAAGGAGTGTTGTCAAAATAAAATTATCAACTATATCGCTTATCACTCAGTGTAGGATAAGGGATAATATTAAGTGATAAACCAAATATAAAAACACAATAAAAATGAGTTATTCACACATTAATGGCAAAAATAAGACATATGCAACAAGGTTTTATAAGTCATTACTTAGCATTAAATATTTTTTGAGTGAGCGCTTGAAGGTAGATATATTTGAGATACTTCGCAAATGAATTGGAACAGCATTCCAGTACTCCATGCCAGTGAAAGAGAATGTCCTCTTTAAAATATCTGTTTTAGGAGCACATTTGTGAGATATTTGATTTCTAGTATTTGATCTTAGTTCATAGAAATGGTTCCTACTGACTGAAACAAAGTTCGACATATATGATGGAGTCAGACCATGAATAGTTTTGAAAACCATAAGAATAGTGAAGTACTTGCATCGATTTTTGAAAGATAACCAATTTAAAGATTTAAAGTTACTTCTGGAGCATGAACGTTTTGGCTGACATAGTATTACTCTTGCAGCTCGCTTTTGAATTTTAGTGATCCTTTTAATTAGTGAAGATTTACAATGACTCCAAATAGTGCAACCATAGTCAAAATGTGGAGCTATGTAGGAGTTGTAAAATAATTGTTTCGTATCAACACTAAGATAACCGTTTATTCTTCGAAGTAAATAAAGCTGAGACGACAATTTTGAGCATACTTTTTCAATGTGAACCTTCCATGACATTGTTTCATCAATATGTACCCCAAATAGTTTTTTTGATGTTACTTTCTCCACATTTTCTTGTAAAAGTTTTAAGTTCAAACCTGTGCATTTTTTAATTCTATGTTTTGATCCTATCAACATACATGTTGTTTTAGAAGGATTTAAAGCCATATTGTTTTGCCTACACCATTCTTCGACTTTCAATAGGTCAGAATTTAAAGTTTCATTTATCATTGATACTGAGGAACATGACTTATGTAGCGTTGCATCGTCGGCATACATGTCAATATTAGCTGATAGTTTGAGAGGAAGGTCATTCACATAAATCAAAAATAATATAGGCCCTAGTATTGATCCCTGGGGAACTCCAGATTTAATTTCTGTCATGTCAGATAAAACATTATTAACTTTTACAACTTGTTGTCTTTCATTTAGATATGATTGAAAAAGATTGCATGTGTTTTTAGTAAAATGGTGCAATTTTAACTTAAATAGGAGAATATCGTGATCTACAAGATCGAAAGCCTTCTTTAAATCTAGAAATACAGTTCCAACTAAGTTTCCCTGGTCCAAATCCATTAACCATGAATCGACTAATCGAATTAGAGCAGTTTGACATGAGTGATTTTCTCTAAATCCCGACTGGTGTGTAAAGAGAATGTCCGTTCGTTTCAAAAAATATTTCAGTTGATTAGCAATGTGCCTTTCAAACACTTTTGACAAAGTTGGCAATATTGATATGGGTCGATAATTATTAGGGTCATCATTATCGCCACCTTTAAATATGGGTATCACACAGGCTTTCTTGAACTCTGACGGAAAAATTCCCTTTAAAATACAATTATTAATAATAGATGAAATTGGTTTAGATATGAAATCTCTGCACATTTTCAAAATTTTTGGACCAATTCCGTCAGTTCCGGTCGATTTGCTGCTATCTAATTTATCAATAATATTTTTAACTTCCAGCGCTGTAATAAAAGTTATTTCGAAATAACAGTTTGGTAACTTGCTTTCTAGATGTAACTTTAATTCTTCGAGATATTTCGGATTTAAAGTTATAAAACATTGACAGGCTCCGAAGAAATCTTTATATCTCTTCACATTTAATCCTGGATTATAGTCCGACAATTCTCTTGCACGTAAATGTACTGAGTAATATTAATGAAGCTAAATGTCTAATAACCGGAATATTGTAATAAAAGTAAAAATGTAGAAGTGAAACGTAACAAACGTAACTTGCATCGTGGAATGATGAAAAAGCGCCCCATGAAACTAGTAGAAATGTCATATTGAAGATGTTATATGAAAGAAGAAGAAGACACTCCACAACTTCAGAGCCAGGGTACATAATCGGAGCCAATCCACATAATCGGAACCAAACAATTTTCTTGGATCTATACCATATTCATGCGAAGAATATTGCTCCCTTTTAAGAAATGCACTGGAGACCGTAGATAGGTGAAATGAGCACTGGGACTAATGTCATAAATCTGACTTGTTATCCGTTAATAGCCATTACTCCCGGGGTTTGTTTTCTTTAGTCAGCTAGGGGTCGGGGCTGATTCTTAATGTCCTGTTATATCCACTGCACATCAATATCCAGGAATAACTGGTGTAAGTGTCTAGTTTGTCTCAAGATCTTATTTTGGAATTTTCTTTAAGAAACTCTGTTAAACATGAACTTACAACACATCCAGACCGCTTACATTTTGAAGAAGATTCGAATGATTTATTTAATTGATAATATGCAATTGGCAACGTTGTATAGTAAAACCCAAACTTGAATGTTGAAGTTAATTACGTATTTTTTCTTAACAAAATCCTTTTATAGATTTCGTCTGCCTTGTAACTAAAGTTTGTACTGTAGTTATGATGTTATGATTGCTTTTGTATTAACTATATATGGTAGCCGGTTTATGTGTAAGGGGTTTTATTCTGCCTTGTCGTACAAGCTAGCTTTTTATAGCAACGCGGTATAGCTCTCGCTTTGGGACAAAGAGGTCTCTGGTTCGAATCCTAACGAAGTTGCATATTTATTTACCGGGGACATTACATATTAAAGTATTGACAGGGTATGTTTTCTAGAACTCTGTGACAACTAAAGAGCTGTTTAGGGTTATAATTACAGCCTGTGATTTCTTTTATTTAAAAATAATGCATGTATGTCTTTAGGTCGAAAATTTATTTTTTTTAAAGAGAAATAGTATTCAACGAATTATAATTATCAACTTTCATAGTTTGAAAAAAAAAACTTAAGGTAGAGTGCTTCCATTCTATATGAGCCGGCAAATTTTCTACCATACATGCATAGACAAGAAACAGGTGATTATTTTACTGACACCTAAAGCAATTATTTATGTTTGAATTTTACGAAACTGGCATTCTTGGGTTAGTTGCCATGGTGATCACCATCAAGCATAGGAGGTTGTAATGAGCACACACATTTCAAAGACATAGACACATTACATGAACACTTTAGTTAAGAAATTTCTCATGTTTCAAAAATATTTCTTGACAACAAAAATATTAACTTCACATCTTTATTGTAAAATGAAACATACTCATACACTAAGGAAAACTGACAAATCGAGATTTCCCCAAAATGTCAAAGTTTAGATTTTTGTCGTTAAATAAACCGACGTGATAATGAAGGGCACGTAATTAAATGTCGCTTACTTAAGTAGAGCCACCGTCGGAGCGCATCAGGCTCGAAATCATGGTGGGGATGGGGTGGGTGGGGTGGGGTGAGGATCATATTTCTTCTATCCCATAGCTTCCGATATATGTATTACATCAGCGGGTTTAAAATCGTAAATCTATGTGGAATGAGTGGCTGGAGATTCGGAAAGCATATATCGGTAATTTGGTAAGAGAAATATAAGGAACTCATGGTCAGTAGCCCCAGCTTCCGAGATATGACTGGAAAATTGTTACAAAGCGATGTAAAGCCTAATTTCAATAAAAAAAATCAAATGTAAGTTAAGTTATAATTGCACACCCTGTTTACCTTTTGATTCGAAGCATCATGAAACCATCGAAGGAAGTTCCATTCGGTCTGAGTTAAAATAGTTAGCTGATAAAGCCTGACTTGGATCGTTACTTTTCTCACTTCCAAGATAACCCCTTATTGCCAGACAGGTCACAATTCATGTAAAAAACCAGCTTCATGTACAGGATGTTAAATGCACTCACCGCGAGCAGAATCCAGGCTAGTGATCGTTCAATTTCGGACATACCGAGTTCGCTTTCAAAAATGACAGGCTGGTGGGCAACCCATAATTTGAATACAAAAAAAAGGTTTAACGTTATAAAGTTGTAGGTTAAAAATCGTTGAGAGTAGAATCCATCGTCGATATTGTTATGCTAATAAGGAAGCCCGCCGATCATCGTGAGTACCCCAAGTAGGCAATGTCTTCAATTTTGGAAAACATACATCAACATCGCTAATTGTGTTCATCCTGAACAAAATTTGCGATATAGGAATAACTCCCATTAAATTCACTCAAACTCGATCCGCACACTCATTTAATTTCATTCCTAAATTATTCGAAAAATTTTCACCTTGTCAATTTCACGATGTTGTTAACTGTAGAAGCAGATAACCATGGGTATTCTCGTAGCTTTGATTGATTGATTGAATGGAGTTTAACGCCGCTTTCAACATTATTTCAGCTATATCGCGGCGGCAGGAGCACCTAACAATGTATTCCTGGTATTTCTCTCACCAGTACAACCAATACATCCTTTCCTAGCCTCCAGCTACTATCTCACATAGGTCTACGATTATCAACCTATTGGTGAGAGACAAATTGTCGGAAAGAATGAGTGCCGCCGTCGGGGATCGAACCCGGGACCTCTAGAATGACCGTCCGTCGCGCTACCAATCTTTTCGATATATATATATATATATATATATATATATATATATATATATATATATATATATATATATATATATATATATATATATATATATATATATATATATATATATATATATATATATATATATATATAAAAACTTTATTGCCTCCATTTTCTGTAGATTTGACATCACATACAATACAGAGTAAACAAATCAACTGAAAATAGCATGTTTAAGAATGACAAATGAAAATAAATATTCACATGCATATCTGAATTTATATTCAGAGGTTCATATGAAGTACCCAATTTCAACCTCCTTAACAAATTCACATACACACGCAGACACAGGCAAACACATATACACATACAAACATACACATATACACATATACTCTTACATACATCCACGCGGTCGCCTTAGTGCATCATAAAACATGTCAGAACATAGCATTATTTCCTGAAGATTAATTCGTTCCTTTGAGCAAAATACCGCTACGGGCCGTTAAGTTTCCCTGATTTACATGCATTATTATATTACAAGCATACAGTTAAACGAAACGAAACTCAAACTGCAGCTGAAAGGGAATTAGATACTGGCCTGTGAGTATACCGTCTGCAGTTAACCAAAGCCCTGCAACTGCAGCTAGCTGCAGTTACGTGACTTTGGTCACTTAGCGACTGTATTAACTAAATATACATTTAAGAAACTCTGCACATTTTATCAAGAACAGTGGATATTGCTCTAAATCAATTAAAGCTTCTAAGCGACCGTCAATTCTTCCTAGCAGGTACTAAATAATTTCAAGCCTTGGAAGTATGCATATGTATTGTAAGATTTTCATACGCTTTGCATTCTCAATTCATCCGTTAGTGCAGTGGCACCGGGCCTTAGACCTTTGAAGGAGAAAAGTGGTGCATAAGAACCACAACATTCTTGTTGCATAATTTTGGGATTATTGTCCTTTATGTTATTATAATGACTCAGATTTTTTCCGGAGCATCTCTGTATGTACATTTGCTATCAACTTCAAGCTTCAGTGGTGAAAAGATCCTTTAAATGATATTACAATGCACAGGAACCATAACTATTCCCTGTTTGATTTTTGAAGCTATTGAAAGTTCTATTTTGTATTTAAAATGAAAATATTTTATCGAAATTAAGGAACTAGTTTATGAAAGAAAGCGAGATGGAATAAACAATCCTTGCAATTTATGTGATAAGTAATGCAAAAATGACCTCCCGGGAACTTCGTAAAATAATTATCTTAGAGAGATATTGGTTCCAGTAGAGGTCAGCCGGTGTTCGCATTTCAAAGTTTTTCTTACTGGAAAGAAGAAAGATCATCAAAGATTCAGAAAAAAAGCCAAAGGCAAAATATTACGCCTGTGAACAGTCCGCACAGTCTGGCTATGATCGACTCGTCACGCAATACCAAGAAGATTCCTTTTCGCCTGACGGGTCATATTTGCAACTCACTTCTCTTTTTACAAGATCATTTAGAATGATGTATTTTCTATTTTTTGGTGTGAAAACGAAACATTTTCCTCGAATACATGTTATCCATGTAATCCAAGATTCTAAAGCTACATGTATATGGATTCAATACCAGCTGCCCTTATTAATGACCATTACATGTAATTAATAGTTCACAAATTTAGTGAGATATGTCAAAATACCTCCGTTGCCATAGCTACAATTCATACTGGAGGTTGTTTTCAGTTTTGCCAAACATCTTAAACTTTCCAATACTTTTATGTATCATGAATCTGATATACCAATCGAGTAATCAAAATGATACACCTCACATGCATTTTGTATTAAAATCCGATTTTAAAGTGATGTAACCTTTAGTAATAATACTAATTTCAAAACGTTTTATTTTTGCGTAATGGCGAGAAATTGAGAGATTGATATTTGAAGACTTTGATCAGAATGTGCGGATGCAGAGACAGATCTGAGTCTGGGTGTTGCGCACATGTAGAAATAAAAAAAACATCAGGAAGGATTATGCATTTTTCAGACATGTTGACTTGCGAGAAAAATTTACTGATCATATATTTTTCTTGCTTTCCTTTCTTTTTCTTAATATTTCCATAGATTCGTTATTTAACCCTTTGCTGTTTAATCCCTGCTTTTTACGTGTCTGTGATTTTATGATTGAGAAAACATTGTGACAAAAGAAGAAATTGCTTCTGACAAGCAATTTCTTCTTCTTCCACACTATTTTCTACCCTACTGAATGGTTATTTTTCAAATTAAACCCTCTTTTAATTTTCGTCTGCAAAGCCTTTGAATTTGGACAGGTCCAAAATTTTGTAAAACAGGAAAGGGTTAACCAATACACTGTACTTAGAGTTGCGTATCTTTTTTAACCAACAGAGCAGAACAGAATTTTGTAAGTCGACTAGTACAAAGCAGACAAGAGTCATAAAAAAGAGGGTTCCTGGCACTTTATCGGATAGTTTTGCGAGTCCTAATTACCATATGGGAGTCTCGGACTCGAAAAAACTGCTCATCTTAAAACCATGGTCATATTTAAGACATATTTCTATTTTGACAATTTCTTATACCGGTATGTGTCCGTAAAGCCTAGTTTACATTTGGATTAAGGAGCCCGTACGGCGCCCGTAACTCGCCACAATTCAAAAATCGTGCGACGCCCGTGCGGCGACATACGGTGTCCATGCGATCATCGCATGGTTTTACGGGTGTCGCAGAACCTTGCGATTTTTTTTATAAAAAATAGGAATACAATTTTTTAAAATTGCAAGACCGTACGGAGAGCGTAGTCCGTAGACACGTCGTCTAGGCATCGCACGATCGCCGCACGGACATCGAAAGGCTACCGTATGATGTTTTGCCTATAAGTATAGAATGGATCATCCTAGGCTCCCCGCGCGGGTTCCGCACGATGGTTGTACGGTGGCTACACTGTCTACAGTGTATAAAGTTGTCAAATCGCACAATTCTCGAAGCGGGGGTCGCACATTTACCTTGCGATAGCCGCAAGGGTACCTCAATGATTCTTGTGACAGCTTTATGAAACCCGTGCGGACACCGCACGATTTGTGAATCGTGGCAATATCGTAAGGCGATCGTGGCAAATGTAAACTAGGCTTAAAGCAGAAAAGAATAAATGCTTTAGTGTTACTCATGCCCCTATCACACTACGACACCGAATCCCACGAATCGCCACGAATTGACAATTTTTTGGATTCGTAGCTGAAACGTAATCGATTCGTGAAGTTCTTAACTGATTCTTATGGTTCGTAGCAAGTTCCTGCAGTTCGTGGGTCAGTCGGGAATTCGTGGCAAAAATTTTGAACTGTTCAGAATTTTGGTCACGAACTCCCGATAACAAAAATTCGCAGTTAATTCGTAACAAAGTCGTAGTGCATTCCTAGACATCGTAACTGAATCTTATTCGATTCGGATGCATTCGTAGGTATTCGTAACTAATTCGGGAATTCCGGAGCCAGGTGTCTGAGAGTGAGGGCCAATTTCAAGCCGGCGTCCAAAGCTGGTCTCAAGCGGGTGTCCCTTCTCTGAATGACAGGGCTAATCCTGTTCAATAACTCTTCAAATAGGTGGGGTGGCATTCGCACATAGTTTACAAAAGCATTTTTATCTTCCACCTTCAGCTCCTGCATTAGTTTGCTGTAGTGTCCAAATTCTACTCTTCTAGTTGGTGTCAACCATGGACGAATCCAACAACCACGGTCTCTTCTCCTCTTTCTTTGGAGAAGTCGCCTTCTAGCTATCAGCAGCTGATGGTGATACTCCATTGCAAAGCCAAAAGTACGACTCTACTTCGATGAACATTCATGTTGAAAGTGACTGACAAGCAGAGGTACATGGCTTTTTATAACTATCTTGACAGAAAATATCAAGAATTGTCAAGAACAATGACGAATTTTCTTTTATTCGTATATGCTGTCGGCATATTCTTGACTGATTCGTAATTGATTCCCAAACTTTCGTGCCGTATTCCCCCAATACATTCGTGTAATCGTAATGAAATCGTAATGAAGTCTTGAAAGTATCCGTACGATTCCAGCCGATTCTGCCGAATATTCGTAACGCTATCGTATCTATGTCGTTACAGATTCGTAAGTCATTACGTAGAGGCAAGAAAATTCCCGAAACTCCACAAATCCTAAATTTTATCAATTCGTGACAATTCGTGGGAATCGGTGTCGTAGTCTGATAGGGGCATCAGTTATTAAATGTAGAATATGTATTTGCAAATTCCGCAAACTTGAGAAAAAGTGGGAATACCAGGTAATGGTTTGATGCCCCCTTATTCGACAATCATGTTCTTGCTGACCTGCATAATATAATTAACGGATCGCCCAACTATTGCAAATGCAGTCTATTTTGGTTATGTTATTTTAAATACCATATGAAAACCTTAGCATGATACTCAACCGGTTATTACCGGGACTCTAAAATCATATCGTCTGTGAGCGACCAAAATCTCATATAGCCCCAGTGTATTCAAGCCGTAAAAACGAGGTTTAAGTGTCTAGCCGACGATATACCAAAAATTATTGTTACAAGAATTTAAACCATGATTTTGAACATTTCAGTGCAATAATTTAACTAAGTTTGATCGCTTTTCTCTTATATGTTTTTGTAAACACTTTTTGTAATATTGTTTCGGTGGCCTAAATTGTGCAATATATAAAAAAAAAATCTTATTCGTAAATACCCAAGTACTCACAGAAATTAGCTGATACCCTTTTTTAACATTTTATAGTACTAGATCTCCTTTTTGTAGAAATATGCTCAAATAATTCGATTTTGTGACATTTCCATTTCGGAAATAGTATACCTACCTCCATTGAAAAAATAGTAAATGAACATATAAGCACGAAACTGTATTATAAAGTCTCGAAAACAATATTACCAATGTACGACAAAAACCTCGTAACTCACGATCTTTCAAGCTGTAGATACGAGGTTTAAGCCTCCCGCTTACGATATACCAATTTTACTACTTTGAGAATTGCAACATGGGTGGTTTTGAAATTTCCCAGGAAATGGTTTGATTTCATCTATGACTGTTACATTGAACTTGACACTATTCAGTGAAATGTGAACGGTAGTCTAAATATGACCGAAACGGCGGCACATATCTTTTCTTACATTCATCTCCCACCTGAAGACCAGGAAAGGAAGTAATTTTTAATGGTAGTGCTGATGCGAGAAATATCAGGAATATTCTGTAGGGTGCTCCAACTGTCGTGATATATGTGAAAAAATACAAAAAAAAACCCAACCTTAGTTGCACCGTCTATAGAAATCATATTTTCGAGGTAGCTTATTCGACCTTTGCAGAATAAGATCAATTACGACGACAGACATTTAATGATCAAAAAGGCTCGTCCCCATGAAACACCATGTGCTCAGGTGAGCTGAAAGTTAGCTGAACATTCAGGAAATAGAAAACGTTAAACATAAACAGTGTTCAGGATAGGGTGCGGCCTATCTTGAACATACCGGACGTTGGCGCTTTAAAACTGATATTTTAAAATAAATAGATAAATGCTTCAATGTATCATCATAAACCATGACAGAAAAAATATCTGCCATATTTGTTTGCTATACTCAGCATGTCGCTCGCCAATCATCGTTTGCATTTCAATACAGGAATACTGAATAGATTTAGAACATTTTCCAAAAGTAAAAAGTTTAATCTCGGTCAGTCCGATCATTTTGCACAGTCTAGTCAGGATTTGTATACATTTTTTAAATAAGAGCCTTCGAACGTAAAAGTTACATTTTTGCGTAAATGATGAAATGTATAATCTTGTGTATGAAAGGAAGCGAGACATTGACTAATGTTCTGCATTATCATTTATAGAAGTTTAGGCGTGAAAGCATTCAACAACGCATCATCATATATCTGAACCCCAACCCCACCCCCAACTCATCTTTCTAAAAAGAAAGATCGTAGAGCTTCCGCGGGGCGCATTTCCTTCTATTTACTTCAAATTTTGTTTTCTTTCCAAAAGACTCTAAGGCCACATGTTTAATTCGAGCCGCAAACATGGTTCCAGATGTGTTATTTATGGGAATGAAATGACCATTGCATGTAATTAATTGTTGGACATATCAAATTTTGATTGCGTTGCTATGGTTACAATGGAAGATGCTTTTATTTTTCCCAACCAGTGTAACATCTTAGCTTGTTAAATAAAATACCGAACTTTTAAGAGAGTCGAGTCAGGCTAGCTCAACGGTAACGATTTTGGCTGCAAATCCTGGGTTGAGAGTTCGAACAACGACTTGGCAAGATTCATCCGGCAAAATTAACAAAAGTGGTTGTGACACGAGTCATTATTCTCCAACCTAGCACGTTTGATAAGTAGTATTCTTAAGAGGAATAAGCATTTGTGAATCTTCCGCTGGTGTGAGAAACGAAAGAAAATCATGTGATGGTCACCAGCCGCCGCAATATAACTGTGATAATGTTAAAAATGGCATTTAACCTTATAAAAGCAAACAAGTCAATTTCGTAGAGGATTCGCAGAGGATTTTTTTACTCTATTTGTATACAATAAATCTTCTGATTTAATTTTTTTAATTTCTTGTTTTATAAAATAAACTCTACTACAAGTATAACTACATAATCGGAAACCTTCGGAACAAAAATGTGGAGAGCGAGAGAGAGAGAGCGAGAGAGAGAGAGAGCGAGAGAGAGAGGGAGAGAAAGAGAGCGAGAGAGAGAGAGAGAGAGAGAGAGAGAGAGAGAGAGAGAGAGAGAGAGAGAGAGAGAGAGAGAGAGAGAGAGAGAGAGAGAGAGAGAGAGAGAGAGATGAAAAGTGAGAGAGAGAGAGAGAGATGAAAAGTGAGAGAGAGAACAAGAAAGAGAGAGGGCATGCAGACAAACAGACAGACAGAGAGTGAGACAGACAGACAGAGAGGCGGAAAAAGCAAGAGAGACAGAAAAAGAAAAGAGACAGGAAAAGATAAATTCAGACAGATAGAGGAGAAGATTGGTTAGGATATTTTTTGTAATTCTTTTTAACAAAACAATAGAAGATGACAAATTTCAAACTGAACGATCGATCCCGGATTGTTCCAGAAACCAGCATGGGAAAGAATAATGTTTAATCTTCCCTTTTACCATAACCAAATACCATATTACAATATTCCAATGCCTTACTGCTATAACATGATCTCTTTCGCAGAAATAGTGTTATTGAAAAAAAAATCTTTGCACGTTGTTAATTGAAAAAAAAAAAAAAAAAAAAAAAAAAGAATTTTGAAGACGGTATTTGCCGACTGCATTTCTAATCAACCTTTGATCGATCCAATCCAATCTTTTGAGCATTTTTTTTTTTTATATTTTCTCAAAGTGTCTTATTTTTTAAGGTTTAATATAAAACTTTACAACTAAAGTTCAATACTAGACCTACGTATTGAAAAATTTGTGACGAAAGCAAGAATTTATGTTTTTTTTTTCTTTTTGATTTCTGTGTATTCCTGAAGTAGCGTATAATTGATATTTAAATAAGTTTAAGAAATAGAATCGAATACAATAAAGAAAACAAAGTAACACAACTTTTTCTACTTTAAACTGGCCAATAGTAAGCAATGATAAAGTGAAAGACCAGACAATGAAAATGTGTCCAACAATCCGACTGAATAAATTTATGGCTTCTCGGTGCCCATCAGGGTAATTAAAACCGCATACATAACAAAGACGAGACGGTCTACTGTTCTCTGACAATTTTAATGGGATATTAACGGACAATCAGAGAGATAGGGTCTTTTTGCTATTATTTCTTAAAAGGGAGTTTTGGTACAGGATATTCTTGGCATGGAAGAAAGGTACATTGGGTTAGAGTATTGTGGTTGTTTTGTTAAACTCGTGTACACTGAAAACAATGGTCTGCGTTATTAATTCTGTTCAGAATATTGCATTTTGGAGGTAAAAACCACGTGTTTTCACATTCCTGACTCAAGACTGCTCCCAGAAGAAATCATTTTTAACAAAAACCAACGAGCGTTCTTACACTTTTTGAGTACGTTTACGTTGCAAAATGTATAACTGGTCGAATAGCATTCGACTTTTTTATGATTAATGAAATAAATATTATATAAATGAGGAAATCCCGACCCCCTACCCCATTTTTCGTTCAAAATATGAAATGTTTACATCTACATAATCGGAGCCACACGTGGACCGGAAGTTCCACACTTGATTTTGAAAGCGGAGCCGGTGGCTCCGATTATGGACATCACCCCCCGTGTAACAGGTAGATTGTGTTTTATCATGTTATAATTTTACATATTTGCATCCATCTAATCCAAGGGCTAGGATGATGTTTCCGCACGGATTAATGGCTGCAGCTTTAGCCCCTATCTGTGTTTGGCCATCTGGCTTTATTTGGCTCTGCGTCAAAGCGAATTAGCGGTTTCAGTAAGGCGACTATGTCCTGAAAACGAGTAGATTTTACTCAAACAGTTTCTGTGCTCTATCTCTTTTATCAGCATTGTCGACCTCTAAATTGTTACTTGATGCTGGCCATAAATCTTAATTATAACTAAGGTAGGCTGCTGACAGAGGACCGTTAGATAAGTTAACCAGATTTTTTTCTTTACAAGCTATTTAACATGTATGGACCTAGGAAACTTTTGAAATAGAAAATTTTGAGTATTTTAAACTAATTTTATAAATCTTTTTAATCACTAAAATATTTTCTTAGATCCTGAAAATAACACCAACCCTTGTCATGCTGAATAAGAAACTTGGTGAAATTTCATTAATGTCAAAGTGCTGATAGTACTGGATTTACCAATTGTCATTTAGTATTTCTTTTGAAGAAGAAGAAAAAAACAACAATTCTTTGAATCATCAGGTGTAAAAGTAAAATCAAATGGTATAAACTAAGATCAGACCACATGCATACAGTCAACTGGCCAATAGCGGATCATGACCAATAGCGGATCACTTTGATTTCCATCCTCAATTAATTTCACTCGCAAATGCCGAAGAAGAAACTAATATTCTATCCCAAGACACTGTCCATCTCTTCGAAGCATAACAAAATTTTGACAGTTCACGTTGTTGTTGTAGTGCTTCAGGTCGACGAAACCTTGGTCAAGCGTCTGTTCGACTGAAAGATTACGTCATAGGAATTTCAAAGAAAATAATTCGTCCGCAAAATTGAAGGCGAGTAAACGAGTACAACTTCAAAAAGTGGATGAAATCATAAAAAGGAGGCATAAATTGTTGGTTCACTATGCTTTCGCATGGTTTTATCCACCTTTTTGTGTACAATAAATAGAAACAACCCTCAACCCTTACTCGCCACTAGCGGATCAGCTGTGCGCATCATAGGGGGCGTCTCAAAATAAGCAAACCAAGTATTTTATTAAGATAACCGCGCCGAATCTAGCTACTTATGCATTTTGATTTAAGTTTTTAAAGAAAAAATGATAAAAAAAATTCATAAGATTCCAATTCTCCCAATTCTGGATTTGATTAATTCTGGAAAGATTGTATTAAATTGAGAAATGACCTATATTTAGATCATTTATCTGTTAAGCAATGTCGTTGTTTCACAGCAGCAGCTGATGAACTTTCCTAGAATTTTTGCAAATCTGGCTGTTTTTTTTTTTATGCCAGTTCATTGAAAGATCGGGATCATATTGCTTGACCATTTTCCGTCTGTCTGTTTGCAAAACTTAACAAAAAAACTAAAAACAAAAACCCTCAACTTTGATCATTACTGCAAGGTTATTCAAGATACCATGTTCATAGTTGGTATAATGTTAGATCTCAATAGTGCGCATCTACAGATACCAAGGTCAACCTCATGTGACGAGGTCAAGGTCATCTGACAAGGCCATGAAAATGGCCTTTTCAGGGGCAAAAAAAATTCTCTTTTTTGTAACAAAAAAAGTAGTTTGAATAGTTGGTTGAGTCTAAATGTTAAAGGACTATAACATTGGTAGTTGTTTCGTGTTTTTTTTGCCAAAAAAATACCTTAACTAGATCTACGTCGTGAATGAAAAAGGTGGTAGTTAGATTACAGAAGTATCTGGCCATATATATCAGATTTTCTACCTATATATACATATATCAAACCAGAGGGAAATTAGTGTTGAAAATGGCCCAAATTATGGTGGTTAGAGAAGTAATTGCTTTTGGGGTATTATTTTATCATTTTCAATCGATCTACAACTCTAATGTTTTATAGATTCTTAGATACTTTTTTCAAAAAAGAAAACAGGACTGTAAAAGAAGCCTCGGTTGCTTGCAACACATAATTTCTTTATAGATTTTACTTCCTATCAAGTATGTTTAAGGCCCCATCACTTCCCACCAGTTGTCTGCAGCCTCTATCAAAATTTAATTATAACACAATGGCATAAAATGCAAGTGTGAAATAAGGACAAATGGCATAGAATTTATTGGCAATAAAATTCATATGCTTTGTGTTTTGACAGTGAACTCATTCATTATTCTCATCGTAATCTTTAGCACAAACGTTAATTTATGCTTTTGACGTCATAAAAGCCACTTGTATGCTAAATGATTCACTTCAATTTCAGTGAAATTTTCCCGACGTCAATATCATTACCTGTTCATTTATTTTACACCCAGAAAAGTTTTATGAAACTATTTTACACCAAGAAAATGTTATAAAACTAATTTCTGAATTGTGATCGTGTTATGGATAATTTCATTTTTGCATTGATGTGTCCATGAATAAAGCCTGATGGGAGAGGAGTTACATGCAAAGTAATATTCTCAGGCCCCAACCTTGAATTTTACTGATTGCATATAATCCCTCCTCTATCAGAACTGATTCATGTACACATCAACACAAAAATGAAATTATTTCATGTATAAAGATTTCAAGAAAAAATCCTGACATCCGTATACAGGACATGATACCAAAGAATAGAAAATGTCTGAGTTGTGCAACCAGACCAGCCTAAAAATGAGCAAAGAGAATTGCAAAGATGTATCGTGGAATAAGCATGAGTCCAGGCAAAAAACTGCATCCTGACCTTCAGTTACATCATGAAAATAAGTTAAAGGCACTGCTGTCAACAATACCAGAAGGTTCTGCAATTGAACTGCTCTAAATAAGTGTTTAGATTCACTATGTCGCAAAAAAAAAAAAGATAATTGATTTTCCACAAATATGTGTAAACATATATGAATTTCTGAACCATGCTTGGCATGGGCTAGGAAAACAAAGTGTACATGACGATTTGGTTGTAACAAATTACTTTTTGTTTCCCATGCTAATTTCTACCTAGAATAAGAAGAGTTTTTAAACAATACATGTCGTCGTTGTTATTCTAAAATCTCGTAACGACAGCTTTGATCAAGCTGTAGTTACGAAGTAAAAATTTTGTCTGGTAGATCTAACAGGTAGGTGGTTAGAACTGTCATTCTAGTTACAAGTGTACAAGTGATTTCTATTTCTCTCCAATGGTTTCAACTGAAAAGGTCCATACTTTCAATTTTCCATAACTGAAAAAGTGATACCATAAAATTCTGGTACAGTACTTATTTTTCTAAATTTCAACCAGCCCAAAATTGTGTCATGTGTAAATGGCTAGATACTGAAGCAAATGATATTTTTTGGATTTTAAAAAAACCAGGAATTGGAAAATGGAAAATGATAGGATTATATGTAACATTTTGTCACAATGTTTCTAACACAGAAGGTAATTAATAGAAAATTACAAATTCAAATTGATGCAGTCTAAAATCCAGTCTTAAAACGTATTCTATGTTAGGATTGATGAAATATATAAAAGCCTTTTGTTTTTATACATTTTTTAGACAGTTAAATCTACAAAATGTTGATTATTAGTTAGTTTGTCTTGTAAGAAGCTTAATAAATAAATGTCTGCTCAATGATTTCGTTTGTCGTACTCAATTAATATTGAAATGACAAAATTATTGTAAAAATCACTTCCAATGGAAGTAAACATATTGGTTTGACAGTGATAACAGGTCAAAATCATTTTGAGACAGCCCCCAGAGTCATCTTATCACGTGATCCGCTATTGGCCAAATTGATCCGGAAATGGCTAATTTACTTACACTACTATTTCCCGAACGATTTTACTGTTGTGATTGATTGACTAAAGGTGTATGTTGCACTTCAAAGTGTACAAATTTTATTGCCTCCTAAGACCAAAATCGGCATTCTGTCACGTTTCTTTGAAAAAATAATCAACAAAGTTCTCACTAGTGATCCGCTATTGGCCAGTTGACTGTACACAGGCTTATCTTTATCTGTTACCCTTTTCAAAGCCGGAATATTAATAACTCTAGATACAGCATTAGAAGGGTTGAAATGGAAAAATGCAAGAAGTGTCACCATTGATGAATCATTTGAGAAATTCATTTTTGTCTAAATTGACATTTTATTGGGGAAACATTGCAAGAAATCAATAAATGGGTAAATAAACAATTCCTCCAATTATTACACATTTCTAATACACACTGTCTATCCATCTGCCTTCCTGTCTGCGAAATTTTACATGTAAACAATACATTTCCCATGATAAACAGGGTCAAGGTCAACCAACAAGGCCAGAGTTAGTAAACAAGGTCGAACTTCTAGAATAATAAGTCTCGTGTTGTATACAGCTGCTTCTACTGCAAAAAAGAACAGCAACAATAACAAAACCTGGATCGGCAACCAAACAATTTCAACAAAGGCCTCCCAAAAATTTATGAGTTTGAAAATTTGATAAGCATTGAAAAGGATGATGAAATTATAGATTAAGAAACATTTGATATATATTGTTTTTTTTCTCTATTTTGTCTATTGCAATCGAGTCAATTTTCAAAGCACGTATGACTGTAAGGAAAAAATTCAGTTTATTTCCAATCAAAAAAAACCAAAAAAACTTGTCCAGTGAATTTAGACAAAGTTTGGCCAGGTTTGCATCAAATTGTGGACTGATGATATGCCGTCAATCAAGGTACCTTCACTTTAGTTTCAAATGACTTGATTTGACTGGCTCTATTGTAAACTTCACCTCATGTTGAGTAGACACATGGGATATTTTCCTTGCATGTCTCTTGGTTTATGCTGACTAAATATCGAATAATCTATACAGCATTTAAGACAACATTACAAAATATAAGTCAATCAATATTCATATTGAAAATGTTGGATTTATTTGGCCCATACTAGATCAATATACTTGGCATCATTTTTAGCTCCACTGGCCGAAAGCCAGTGAGCTTTTGTCATGGCGGAGTGTCAGTCTTGTGTCCATCCGTGCATGCGTAAACTTTTCTTTAAACATCTTCTCCTTCTAACCCAATGGATGGATTTTGAGGAAACTTTGCCATAATGCTCCTTAGGGGACCATCTTGTAAAGTTGTTCAAGAAATTCGGATAACCCCCCAAATATGGGCGTGGCAGGGCGGGGCTTATTTTGAGCCCGAAATCTTTGAGCGACATCTCCTCCTGAACCATTTGGCCGATTTTAATGAAACTTTACCGGAATGTTCCTTGGGTAATCCTCTTCTAAAGTTGTTCAAGAAATGTGAATTGAACCCAAAATATTGGCGTGGCAGGGTGGGGATTATTTTGAGCCCAAAATTTTTGTACGACATCTCCTCTGAATTCATTGAGCTGATTTCAATGAAACTTTACTAGAATGCTTCGTGGGGGACCCTCTTCTTAGGTTGTTCAAGAAATTTGGATTGACCCCCCAAATGTGGGCGTGGCAGGGCGGGCTTCCTTTCAGCCCGAAATCTTTTAACAAAATATCCTCCTGAGTCTCTCTGAGTCAATTTCAATGAAACTTACCAGAATGTTCCTTGAATGACCCTCTTCAAAAATCGTTTTCGTAAAATTTTGATTGGATGAGATCCACTGGATCAATAATTCAGTTGAGTGGTTTAGGGCCAATCTGGTCCTCTTGTTTTAAAGTGATATCTAAATAGTTTTCTTCCTCGTAATTTTATATATTTGTTATATGAGTTCATTTCTGAAAAGTCAGTTTCAACTTGGAAAAGGTCAAAATTCGTTCTGCATGCTGGTGACTTTCATTACCTTCTTTTTTCAATATCTGTCTATCAAATCGTAAGATTTTTAAGCCAGTGAAACGATACATGCCCTCATGGGCCTCTTATTCAATTCAACAAAGACATAGCAGATTTTTTGTGACAAACATATCAATATCTTGATCAATATTTTGCTGAGTTTTCAATTTGAAGGCTTCAAATATATCTTATAATAAGAGTTGTCAGCGGACAACGTAGCTCGCCCAAACTGCTCCTTGTCACAAACAGCACTTGACCAAAGATCTAAGTTCATAGTAAATTTTTTTACGTTAAAGTCCATGATCCAATATATATCAGTCTGATTTAGAAGAAAGAAATATAAAAAAAGATTTTGTTAGTTTCAAGTACATGTAAAAGGTTAGGTAAAAAGAAAACCTTAAGCCAGCTACGTTCCGTCCTTCAAAACGCCTCGGGAGTGAGAGTTTCGACTCAAACCATATGAACACGGCTGCATGAGCATAATCTGAGGTCAAGAAGACCATGTATTTGTATTCCGCTGTCCCGAATTCATTGTCTGTGTCGGTTAACATGGGCATTGGACCACGTTGGCTGGCGCATAAGATGTTGGCGCCCCGTACTATTCACGAATGAGTCAAGGTATTGCCTGGACTACACTGATAGGCGGGCTAGGGTGTGGAGAAGACCGGGAGAAGGGTTTCATGCAGCAAACATTGCTGAGCACGATCGTTATAGGGGTGGGTCCATCATGGTTTGGGATGCCATCAGCTGGGATGGTCGGACTGATCTTGTTATTTTAGAAAGAGGTACTCTGACAGCTCGTATGTACATTGATGTAATTCTCAAAACCCACGTAAGATTTTACGCTGGTGCTATTGGGGATGGATTCATTTTAATGCTTGTATAGTCCAAGAGTATCGCCAAGAAGAGGGCATTCCACGTCTGGACAGGCCGGCTCTCTCACCAGACTTAAATCCAATAGAGCATATGTGGAATGAGCTACAGGTCTGAGTATCGGCTCGCCAGGTCCAGTCAAGGATACTCCAGGAGCTCGACCAGATCCTTGGAGAAGAATGGTCTGTTATTCCCCAAATAGTAATCTAGAACTTAATCAGGAGTATGCAGAGGCGCTGTCAGGCTGTTGACAGTGCCGGCTCTCATACTCGTTATTGACAGATGCAATTGAAAGAACACATTTTAGGTCAATTTCGATTTTTTTTCAATTTTCAAGAAAACAGACCAATTTCTAGGGTCTCCCTGTTTGGTCTACATTTAAAATCTTCTAATCATTATAAAGCTTTATTTTCTTATTTAATTTGATAAACTGATAACAATCGACCATTTTCCAAGTCTTAAAATCATTTTTTTCCCTGAAATTATAGTATATAAAAGTTTTGGTGCTTAGCAAGCTTTTAGTAGTTTTCAATAAGTCATGGAACAGAGTAGGTTCCCTACTGCATGATTTTGACTACATTTGTACAATATTTATCAATAATTGGCGCCAGAACCTCGTAAGTGTAGGGTGAATTCGGAATCACTAGGTTTTAATAGTCATCAACAACTTACAACATACTTCTTACAAAAGCATCAAAATGGAATGTGATGATACATTTTCTTCAAATTCCACATAATGAAAGTAAAGTAGCTGGTTGTAATATGCCTTTAACTTTAAAAGATCATTTAAAATTTTTGTTGTAGTAAAAGGGTTAAAAATGTGCACACTTTATAGTAAGAATTTTTAGCTCACCTGAGCACATCGTGCTCAAGGTGAGCTTTTGTGATCATTGAATGTCCGTCGTGCGTCGTGCGTCGTGGCTCGTACGTCGTCAACAATCTTAGTGTTTACACTCTAGAGGCCACAAATATTATACAATCCTTATGAAACGTGGTCAGTTTGTTGGCCAGGTCACAGGGATGAACCCTATTGAAAATGGTAAGGATCTATACCATATAAAGGGAAAAGGGGCCTTAAGGACAATTTTCTTGTTTACACTCTAGAGGCCACAAATATGGCCCAATCTTCATGAAACTTGGTCAGATTGTTGGCCAGGTCACCAGGAGGAACCCTTTTGAAAATGGGAAGGATCCATGCCATATCAAGGGAAAAGGGGCCTTAAAGACAATCTTCTTGTTTACACTCTAGAGGCCACAAGTATGGCCCAATCTTCATGAAACCTTATCAGAATGTTTGCCAGGTAACCAGGAGGAACCCTTTTGGAAATGGGAAGATCCACGCCATATCACAGGAAAAGGGGCCTTAAGGACAATTTTCTTGTTTACACCCTGGAGGCCACAAATATGTCTGAATCTTCATGAAACTTGGTCAGAATGTTGGCCAGGTCACAAGAATGAACCGTATGGAATATGGGAAGGATCCATGCCATATCATGGGAAAAGGGGCCTGACAATTTTTGTTTACACTCTAGTCTCTCGAGACCACAAATTTGGTTCAATAGTTATGAAGCTTGGGCAGAATATTGGCCAAGTCACATGATACTGGTTTAGAAAAGGCTAGAAACATATGCAGGGATCATAGGAAAAGAATAATGTCTTTCTTTGAATAATCTGATGGTCATTTTATGATCTTTAAAGCATTTAATTTTGTTTAGGGAGGACTCAAAGAGACGAAGGTGAGCGATATAGGACCATCATGGTCCTCTTGTATTTTTAAAAAAAATGCTAAAAGTAGAATTAAATATCCAGTTGGTTCAGCAGTGTTTGTCTGTGATGAAGACCTAAAAATCCAGATTACCTAGAAATTCTTTTTGTCACGCACCTGGTGTTGAGCAGGGAAGGGAATATATTTATTGCTCTGATAAGCCCAGTAGTAACTTGACAATGTGTGACCTTATAACAGGCTAGTTTGATTTATGGCAGGCGGAGAAAAAGTTGGCTCAGACATAGTCGCTAAACTGGTTTATTTTCGCAATTGTAATTGCGGCTAGCCGATGAAGAATGGCGAGATGGTAATGTCGTCTGCTAAAAGAGCAATTTTTTTTTCGGATGAAGATTACCCTATGTGGAAATATCGTCCAGTTTGATTGTGAGGTGAATATTATGCAATATTTACCATTGTTTATTTAATTATTGTAATTTATTTATTTTAATTGCTCCTGATTGGAATCGGCCATTTTCCCACCGAGACGTGTTCCACGATACGGCTTGGGTCATTTTTCAGTCGGTTTTTCTAAGTAAGCAATTAAGAATAGGCCTTCGCTATGTTTCGAGACGTGTTACACGATACGGGAGTAGCTCACGCCTTTGCATTTTTTCCGTAAATACGTTTGATTGAGAATTTAACTTTGTGCAAATGAGGGGGTCACGTGACATCCTATTGCACGACGTCTATTCGCAATTCCCTGTATTTTTAACTTATTTTATGTCATTTGTGTGGCATATTTATGAACTAGTTTGTGTGACTCCATAGAAATTTTGTTTATTTGGCGTATTTTTGCAAATGTAAGAAAATTAAGGATCGTAAACGCGACTCATTTTGAACTTCCGGTTTTTTCAAAATGGCCACCGGAAATGAAATTTTTTGCACAATTCTAGCTATTTCTTGTTTATTTTATGTTTTTTTCAAAAGCTATTGTTTATTTTTCCTTTTTATTTGGATTCTTTGGATGGAGTGACATGATAAGTTAGCGTTTTGTTTCGTTTACTTCATTTTTTTTTAAATATTGATTTAACTTTAAATTATTGACTTTGGAAATTTTTATTTCTTGGAATTTTTTAATGTAAATGTACATGACTTCCTGACTTTTCATGCCGGTTTGCACAGCCTTTGGGTTAGAGTACATAAATAAGGATTAATTTTCATTTTCATTTATTATCCCCAATTTCTATATATCCGTTCTTATCTTCTTTGCCGTCCGCAGATCTCGAGTATTAATTGTAGGGTGTGAAATCTTATTACGTAATCAAACAAAATGCTAACCGGATGTTTACATTCTTACTATTACATGCAGCTGGGAAAATCGGAAAATTAGGTCATTTGGTGGTGTATTATGGGTATTTTTGTAAGCTGCAAGAATTATTTACGAAATTAATTATTCATGGCTTATTTTTTTGCAGTGTCTTAAAAAAAATTGAAACTTAGTCACATGCAAAAAATATTTTTTGTGTTAAATTTTTCATAGATATGCATTATGCACAGCTGAGTTGCTGCATTGAAGTTGTGACCCAATTAACTGCAGGCAGCTAGCTCAAATGATAAATGACGTCATAAGAACGGGTTTATAGAAAAATGGCGGCCAAAGATTTTTGAGTAGGGAGAGTTTAAAATCTAATTGGATTCTCATCAATTGAATTAAATAATCGTAAACCTATGTGAAATAGCAGTCGGAGGCTAGGAAAGGATGTAATGGTAGTACTGGCGTGAGAAATACCAGGAATCCATTGTTAGGTGCTCCGGCCGCCGCGATATAACTGAAATAATGTTAAAAGCGGCGTAAAACCCCATTCAATCAATCAATCAATTGAATTAGTTTACTTAATAAAAGTGCTATGCCCAGATGGAATAATGATTTTTCTACAC
This sequence comes from Fragum whitleyi, assembly GCA_948146395.1. NCBI lineage: Eukaryota > Metazoa > Mollusca > Bivalvia > Cardiida > Cardiidae > Fragum > Fragum whitleyi. The sequence continues at coordinate 29,515,375 of OX411548.1, read as the reverse complement.
ACACATGTACAAAAATAGTAAGTTTAATCTGAATTTAAGCTATTTGATTTTGATTACTTATTAAGAAGAACGGAGAGGGTATATGCCTGTGTCTTGTCAATTCGACTCTTCTTGTCGTTTCGACCCTTTAAAAATTACCAAATTCATACGCTTATTGATCATCTGACTGTTCTGTAACTGGTTTAATTTTTATGCCCCCGATAGGGAGGCATCATAAATTTGACTTGTCCGTCCGTCCGTCCGTCTGTCCGTCCGTCTGTCCGTCCGTCCGTCCGTCTGTCTGTTCGTCCGTCTGTCCGTCCGTCCGTCATTCCGTCCAAAAACTTTAACATTGGCCATAACTTCCTTATTACTTAACATATTCGCATCATACTTTACCACAACATTCCTTGGTACATTACCTTTCTGTAGGCACATACTTTGGTGACCTTGACCCCTGGATGACCTTGACCTTCAACATAGATTGGCCATAATTTAAAATCAAAGCGGTGTCGGGGGCATTGTCATCTTACAGTGACAGCTCTTGTTTCAAACTAAGTTTCTGATAGCGAAATATTCGAAAATACCGATGTTTCTTTCTATTTTTTTTTAAATAATTACCATAGAAATGATGATAAATGTAACAGACATTAAATTAAACATAATAACTAAACAAAAACAAATGATTCTTTTCCCTTTGCTTCCTGAACTAGACAGGAAAAAATAGAAAATGTCACCTGCGCATGCTCAGGGCCTAAACATTCAAGCCCCCTATCCAACCTCAGCTGCTTTGTAAAATTAACTCTGGACCCATAATTCACCTGACCAATCAGAAGGGTCGAATTGACAAGACAATCAATTGATTGGTTTAGAACAGCTACCTACATTATTCTGGTGCGGAAAGCTTCACTTTCTTTTTATCAAAGACGATCTTTGAGATTGTATTTGACTGTTCATATGACATTTTGAATCTTCATTACACAAAAGTTTGGTAAAATACATTGTGATTACACATGCGCAATGTTTTATTTCTTAAGGGGTCGAAAACACAGGTCACAAGGCTACCACTTGTTTGTTTTTATACGCCGCCGGAGGCAGACGTATATTGGCATCATCTTCTCCGTCTGTCTGTCCGTAGATGTGCACGAAGGAAGCAGCCGCCGTCATAGCGCAGTTGGTAGCGCGTCGGACTGTCAATCTAGAGTCCCGGGTTCGATCCCCGACGGCGGCACTCATTCTTTCCGACTATTTGTCCCCCACCAATGGGTTGATAATCGTAGACCTATGTGAGATAGCGGCTGGAGGCTAGGAAAGAATGTGGTGGTTGTACTGGTGAGAGATATACCAGGAATCCATTGTTAGGTGCTCCAGCCGCCGTGATATAACTGAAAAAATGTTGAAAGCAGCGTTAAACGCCATTCAATCAATCAATGAAGGAAGCATTTTATGGTTTGTTGTTTTTTGCCTGAGTTATGCCCCTTGATAACTTAGTCTCTGGGTCCACTTATCTTGTCAATGCAACTCCTCCTAAGTTTCTGGCTGGATCTTCTTGAAACTTGGTCAATGTAATCACCTCAATTGGTAGATGTGCATGAAGGAAGGATTTTACGGTTTGTTGATTTTTGCCTGAGTTATGCCCCTTAAAAACTTAGTCTCTGGGTCCACTTTTCTTGTCAACGCAACTCCTCCTAAGTTTCTGGCTGGATCTTCTTGAAACTTGGTCAATGTTATCACCTTGGTAGATGTGCATGAATGGAGGATTTTATGGTTCGTTGATTTTTGCCTGAGTTATGCCCCTTAAAAACTTAGTCTCTGGGGCTTATTGCCTCAGTTATGCCCCCTTAAAATTTAGTCTTTTGGGCTTATTGAAATTGCAGGCTTGTGAATGCAACTCCTCCTAAGTTTCTGGCTGGATCTAAATGAAACTTGGTGGATGTTATAACCGAAATTGGTAGATGAGCATGAAGTAAGGATTTTATGGTTCATTAATTTTACCCTAAATTATGCCCCCTTAAAACTTAGTATCTGGGGCTTATTGAAATTGCAGCCTTTGAACGCAACTCCTCCTTACTTTTTGTCTTTATTCAAATGAAACTTGGTCAATGTCATCACCATAATTTGTAGATGTACATGGAGCAAGGATTTTATGGATCATTTATTTCCCTGAATTATGCCCCCTTAAAACTTAGTGTCTGGGGATTTATTGAAATTGCAGCCTTGTGAAGGCAACTCCTCCTAACTTTTTTTCTTGATCTAAATGAAACTTGGTCATTTTGAATTTGGTTCTGTCAAAATAAGTAGTGTCTACAATTATTTTCGTGAAACAGCAGCAAAGTGGCGGCGTATTTTGTGACTATGGCACTCTTGTTAGTTTCATACCCCTATAAAATCAACAAATTTTATCTTCATATCTTATAATCTTATATCATGAAGTGAAGGCTGTGATCTGTTAATCATATCATATATATAATTGTGTATTTTAGACCAATGGATACAGCTTGAGAAAAAGGGCTGAGAGACAGGTGAGATAATTGTTACATCATCACAGTTATCAATAATTTACTCTTGTAATGCTTAACCAGGAATATTCCTGATTTGTTTAGATCAGATGAAAAATGTCTTTTATGATGAATGTCATTTCTCTATTATGCTATATAGTGAAAAATTTGAAAATCATTTTCTCAGAATCTAAATGATGGATATCAATCAAATTTCACTGGAATGATCCTTGTGTGACCCTTTATCAGTCTACAAAAAATTATTGTGACCAGATTAAAACTTTGAAAATCATTTTCTCAGAAGCTAATGATGGATATCAATCAAATTTCACCGGAATGATCTTATGGTGACCCATCATCAGACCGCAGATAATTATTGTGATTGGATGAAAAATATGCATTTAACCGCAAATGTCAATTTTCTTCACGTTATTCATCTATTATTTTTTTTGCAGAAATATTTCAACATGTAACACTTAAAAACATTTATTTACTTGAGATGAATATTCATTCATTCGCTTTAATTCTTGGCTTATCATATCAGTTGATTCAGGCCTTTGGAGCAAATCAGCTGTTCAAGCAGCTTTAGTTTGAATTATCTCATCAAAATAATTCAAATGAGTATCTACAACAAATAATTTTGTACAGAAATAAAGTTTTTAGACTGGCTATAACCCCTGTGAACTTCATTTTTAAACGGTGTCGAAACTAACATCTCAGGGCTTTTTCCAGGTATTTTGGGAAAGGGCCCCTGGCCCCAAATTGGGAAAAAAATATCGACAAAACCCTTAAATTGGGAAAAAAATAAAACTTGTATAAATTGTAACATTTGCTTTAATAATCAAATTAGCTTATACACATCCCATGACACTCAAATCTTTAATCATTACAGTTTCCTTTTTTGGCTCTGAATTCATCACACAGTCACCCAACTTTGAACTGGGTGGGCCACCAAGATCTATAACATTAATCATTAAGTTTTGTATGGTGTTCTTGGTGAGAGAACTTCAAATAGGTGTACATATATTCAAGTGACTGAATCCACAGGTAGCCAACACAGGTGGGGATAGTGTAATATTACCAAACATTAACCACAAAAAAACATTATATTAACATTTTTTATCAAAATAATTATATTGACTATATTACATATTTCCATGAAAAGATTTACATAATATTTTTTAATGGTTAATTTTAACACCATCCCAACCCGTTTTGGCTACCTGTGACTGAACCCTAATCTCTACTCACATTTGTGTGAGTTTGTTAATGCTGAATGGTAGAAAATTCAATGACTTGTTTGTTCACTAGTCACTTGATCAGAAGAACTGGACTCGAAAGAAGTTACGGGGTCATAAATAGGGCATGACTTATCGCCATTTACTTTACTGGTCGAAGGTTTTAGGGAATTGTTGTCGCTTATATCAGTTACGGTTGTACAGCCGAATTAATCAACTGTCAAATAAGATTTGGAATGACATTTTCAAAGTCTCTTCACGAAAGATGATTCAACTATTGTGTGAGCCCAACATCGCAAACTTATTTCATATTTCCCCGCTTTTATAATTCCGCCGTTGTTGACATTGTCGCTTAGACAACGAAACTGGTCAGACCCCACCCGATTTTTGGCCTTCTTTGTTCTAGGGCTCCGTACCGGTACTCGATATATATCGAAAACCGGTATTTTACGTTCAATAGATATATCGGATCGAATGTTTCTGTATCGGAAAAAATATCGATCAACATATGAATATGAAACATTAATAGAATAATTAGAAAAAACACAGTGTTCAATGTTTACAGCTGCGAAAACGGTAAGACTCATTGCCTGTCAACTAAAGTTTGGTCCTCGTGCATAAATGCAGTATTTCTTAGGACCCTAAAGAATAAATGGTCATTCAATTTTAATTTTTAAATTCAATTCAGTTTTTAAAAGAAATGGCCTACCTGCCCTGTTAAAAAGATAAACATCCCTTTTTATTCAAGTTTAATCCTTTATTCAAGCACACAAAGACAGTTAATAAAATAATACTAAATTCTCAACATGAATGAAAGGGTCTGAATTCCATTCTCACGAGGTTAACCGACTGTCGCGTGTCAGCTCTGGAAACTTTTCTAAAAATAGCCAAAACATCTGGCGTCGGCACCTTTTGATCAGCTGTTTAACCTTTTGTAAAATAAACTCTTCCAAGTCCTTTACTCCACTTTGAGACTTATAGTCCGTTTGACTTCTATATGGACTAACATTTTGCCAAAAATCTCAGTAATGACAAAGATGAAACGTATTTTTTTCTTCTCATATCATATTTTCAACTAATACCATGACGAGTTTTGTTTTTCAGATTTTTTGAATGTAAAATAATGGTTTTGTCCGTCCGTCTACATGTTAACTTTCAGCCTTTCATACCTACTTGTGTCTCTATTAAACGGAACAGCGAATTGTATTGCCAAAAATAGTACTGATTTGCATAGGGGCCGTGTCAAAAGTGTAAGATTTTAAGTGAGTTGTTTTAGTATAAAATCGAGTATTTTCAAAAATTTAAGTTTGTCGAAGATTTTACTACCTTTGGATTTCAAATCTGAATATATTCTCTCTTTGTTCAGAAACCGATGAACCAGATAAATGATAATTGTTTTTATCTATTCTGAGATGAACCCCGAATTCACATGTTAAGACCAATCAAAAAGCATCATTTAACGAAGTCGTTGGGAATTTCACGAGGAAAACTTGATTACAAGGCGAGTAATAACGGTAAAAATATCGTGATATTTAAGTTAGAGATGATATGACCGTCGATATGCAAATAAGCATGTCCAAATAAGGAATAATGGACATTGCATCTGTCAAATGTTCAGTATAAAACCACGTGCTTTTACGATATGTTTACGTTTTCTTATACCTAAACAGCCTCCATCACCCCTCGTGTTTAAGGGCGGAAAATGCGAAAATATTAACATTAACTAGATAGACAAAATCATTATTTTGAAATCATTTTATTTTCAAAAAATATTTTTTGGAATGGTATTAAGCTGAAATTAAGATTTTACCACAAACAAATCCTTTATTCAAACCCAATTTTATGTAATTGGTGAAAAGGTTGGTCCATATAGAAGTCAAACGGACTATAACTGTTTATTTCATGTGGATTTTCGCCAGAGACCCTCGGATCTTTGATTTTTTCTGGATTATTGAAACAAGAGGGAAAATTACCGGTACTTTCTTTTTATACATCTAAATTGTTTACTTTCGTAATTTTTGATTAAAAAAAATATTATTTTGTTGAGATATAAAATAAAAAGTCACGATTTGCTCTTGTTCAGTGAAGATTTGTAATTACGACTTCCTGGTTTTGAACATTCCATTTAATTTTGACCTTTTAATTTTAGTCAGTCCAAACCAATTTTGATTTTGTCACGCAGTTGTACTTTCAATAGGAAGAGAGCAAGCATGAATTCATTTATTTTACATTAGACAGACCATCATGTAAATCATTAAGCACTGAAGCAAATCTACAAACGTTAAAAGTGTGATGCGCACCTGAACTCTGAGACTCTGGTATTCTTCACCAACATACCGGACAGACTAGAGTACATTATTGTATTTGCAGTTGCTCAAAATGTGCTCAAACTCTTTTTTGTGTGTTTTATTGAACAATAGGAATATCATATGATATATCGAATATCGTTAATTTTTTATCGATACACATATCGTATCGATAAAACTGACCGATACGGACCCCTACTTTGTTCTATATAAAATTGCTCAACTTTCAGGTGCTGCAGCGCATTCCATAACAATGCATTTATATATTACGTCACCAGCGCTTCATCTACATTCATTGTTCTATCATTTGAGACTAAAATAACTGGGTCTTTTAGGTTTAACTTTTCGGCTATTCAAGCCAGAGTAAAGGAACCGTCTTTTTTTCCACCTATGAAGAGGTCAGTAAGTTCGGGCACGCCCACCGTCGCTCATCCGTCCTCCCGGAAAGGAAATCGTGCACAAAAAAGATCGAACCAAGCCTTATATTAAAGAAGAGATGCAAGACTAGCAAAAAATCAAATATATATGCACGTGGATCACTGTTCTCCACTTCAAAATGCCATTTTCAAGCCGCACTATTTTTTCATTAAGATCTACTTTTACCATACAACGACCTCCGGAAGTAAATTCCAGTGAGGTCACTCCTAAATTTAAGAGCTTTTTGCATTCCTCTAACTTCTAAACACTTTGATCAATGCTGGGGGGTATTGTGACCAAAGTTAAGTCAATAAGGTTTTAATATTTGCATTTGTCACTGAAATATGACGATTTTAGGACATGACCTGTTTAGCGAAAAAAGGCAAGAATTCAGAGCACTGTTATTTGTGATGTACCATGATTACTTAATCAAATATTTTTTGGTAAGAAGCCATTGGGAATGATTTCTCAAAGTATAATTTTGAACTATTACTCCGTCCAAACTTGTTAAGCAAAAAATGATAAACATAACTTGATTTTGAGGCAATAAAAAGGGGAGTTAATCATTCAAGGTCGAGGTAATTTTAACAAAAAAATCGCAATTTTCACGTTTTAATGCCAATTAAAAGAACTTAATCATAAAAATATGCGCAAAAAGAGTGTTTTCTGTTAAAAGATATCAAAATGGCAGTAGAAAGAAAAAATAAAACAGACATCTTAGCTTCAAAAATCGTAACTTTGAGGAATCAAGTGGTATAATAGCGTTCCCCAGAAATGAAAAGGGGCTCATATAGAGTACAGGGTGGAATTCAAAATTCCACAATCTTTGCTTAATTTTTCAGGATCTAAAAACATCGTTTAAGAGTTTGTGCATCGTAAACTTACATAATGTGTAGGAATAACGAAAACCAATCTTCAAAAAACATGTCAAAATAGTCATACTGGGTGTGAAATTTAAATAAAAAATGACAGAGCCCGGTCATTTTAATTTCTTAAAATGCAGTTTTATGTCAAAAATCTCCTAGAAGGCTCTGTTCTATAACAGATATGTTGTATTACAACTCAATAAAAGGTATTAGAAACCGCAACGGAAAGGAGAAACGTCCATTTTACAACATGGACTTGGGGTACCCACTTCTATTAATATCCATTCTGATGGGTGTTAAGGGTTGGAAAATGGGTCTCTTGTATCATTTTGAGCCATGTCGAGAATTTCACTCACGTGTAGGTATTCAGCTATGACGACTTTACTATTTAAGTAACAGAAACGGAAGATCACTCAATTTACAAGAAACAACTTGACGCGATAAAGAGGAGAACATTTTACATAATTGATCATTTTGACTTGTAAGACCCTATGTCTCCACTAGCAAAATAACTTGATTCAAATGCTTTTGTCTCTAATTTTCTTTTTTTAAAGCGTTTTGAAACTGTCATATTCAATTTAGAAAACGGGTTGGAAAATGTGTAAAAAAGACTCTAAAAAAACGCTATCAAAAAGGACCAGTCCCCTGCGACAAAGTCATGAAAAAAACGTTATCGGGACAAGGGTTAAGCATTTTCTCACCATTTCTTACTTAAAATTCACTTTTAATTGCATGACTATTGAAAAACAAATGGTTCCCAAGTTTATCAGCATGGAATTTTTGCTTTGAAGTTTTACGAACGCCAGAAGAGTAAAATTGAAATGGGCTTCTTTAGATATTAAACTTACCCATATAGTGTAAAGGGTTTGAATTTCAAGCCAGAAAAGGGATTTAGAATTAGAAGAAATAGGCATATTTCCTGTTTGCTACCAGCAAATGTCTATTTCCGATACTCCCAGCAAAGTAAATTAAAGATTTGCAGCGAGAAAACGATTTTTCGATCACCTTTGTGTGATATCCCCATATTACAAAATCGCAGGTTTTAAATGGGGTAAGGGTTTTTTATGTCCATTCTATCGCATTGTTTACATAATTAATTACATCCACTTGACCAATTAAATTAATCCTTGCTACCCAAAGCGCGAATACCGACTTAATGATAATTCTAGCCTCAACAAGAGTTAAAAAATGCAAGAAGAATTACTTACAAGGAATTTCCTTTAATTTTTTAAAAAAATTAAAAAAATGATTTTAAATCGATAAAATCATCAAAATTAAATTTTTTACACTTTTTGAAACTATTGACAAAATATTACGTCATTTGCAACTATCTAAAGAGGTCAAATTTCGTTTTCTCAAAATCGGACCTTTTTACCATCTAGGTCAGACCCCACCCGATTTTTGGCCTTCTTTGTTCTATATAAAATTGCTCAACTTTCAGGTGCTGCAGCGTATTCCATAACAATGCATTTATGTATTACGTCACCAGCGCTTCATCTACATTCATTGTTCTATCATTTGAGACTAAAATAACTGGGTCTTTTAGGTTTAACTTTTCGGCTATTCAAGCCAGAGTAAAGGAACCGTCTTTTTTTCCACCTATGAAGAGGTCAGTAAGTTCGGGCACGCCCACCGTCGCTCATCCGTCCTCCCGGAAAGGAAATCGTGCACAAAAAAGATCGAACCAAGCCTTATATTAAAGAAGAGATGCAAGACTAGCAAAAAATCAAATAAATATGCACATGGATCACTGTTCTCCACTTCAAAATGCCATTTTCAAGCCGCACCATACAACGACCTCCGGAAGTAAATTCCAGTGAGGTCACTCCAACTACGATCTTTCATTTGTTATTAAAAACAGTAAAGCTATACGAAAATATGCGTATTTTCGGGAGATTGGGTTCCCGCGATCCGAAGACTTACCGCTATCGTATGTGCGGGAACCATATTAGCGATTTATTCGTATTCGACTAGCTTTACAAGAATGGTTATTCGGCACTTATACATGTCGTACTTTGAAATTTTTATCGTTTCCAAATAACGTTGAGCGCATTTTTTTACTTTTCTATTCTTCCTTAGAAAAAAGAAAATAAAAAATGGAACATAGCTTTGGGAATTTTTTATTCAAATTGGGAAAAAAATGGGGCCGTTTTGGATTGGGAATGGGGCCGAAATTCGGCCCCGCAGGAATAGGCGAAAAAGCCCTGCATCTGTCTGTGCGTCCGTCCATCCCTATGTATGCAATAAGTACATTTTGGACAGATTAAAATAAACTTTACACAAAATGTTCCAAGTCACCAAGGCTTACGTATTTCCTTGGGATATTGCCATTCTGTCGCACTATTACATTTGATGACATTGTGTCATTCACAAGGTGAATGATTTATTTAATGTTTTTAGAATGAAATGGAATAAGTGTGTGTGTGTGGGGGGGTTGAAGTGAAATTAAAGGGAAGTTATATTATATTGCAAATCGGATGAAATTTGTGATATTTATAACCTCCTTTTAAATTATCTATATACTTTTCTGTTTGTGTGTCTTCTTGGTATACTCAGAAAATTCAAAATACCATCAAGGAAAAACTCTGTTGTTATTGAAGACTTCATGAAACTTGGCATGCTTGTTCACCATCTCACAAGCTATCCAGATTATCAATGAGGATAATTCCAAAAACATTTTTGTATGAGTTATGCCCCTTGTACCTTGTATCTTGTGGCAGAAATATGCCCCAATACACCATTTTCAATTGACTTAACTATTACAGGTCAAGAGTCCTGCTGCCAAAAGAGCTTCCCGGGGGAAGAAAGTAGCCATACAGGGACTAACCCCTGGACTACAAATGGTTATAGCCCAACTAAGGAGACAGTTGGTGAGAACAAATTATTATTTCATTCTGCTTGTGACATTTCCAACAATGTCAAATGGTTGAAGATATATGCAGACTCTTATAAGTCTAAATGCCCTTCAAAAGCAGAAAAAATTCAGGTTCAGCATTACCAGGGTTAATATCTTTCCATTGTAGAAGAAAAGGACTCGCAAAATACAATCAAGGAAACTCTGTTGTTATTGAAGACTTCATGAAACTTGGCATGCTTGTTCACCATCTCACAAGCTATCCAGATTATCAATGAGGATAATTCCAGAAACATTTTTGTATGAGTTATGCCCCTTGTACCTTGTATCTTGTGGCAGTAATATGCCCCAATACGCCATTTTCAATTGACTTAACTATTACAGGTCAAGAGTCCTGCTGCAAAGAGAGCTTCCCAGGGGAAGAAAGTCGCCATAGAGGAGCCAACTCCAGGTCTCCCTATGGTGATAGCACAATTGCGGAGACAATTGGTGAGAACAAATTATTATTTCATTATGCTTGTGACATTTCCAACAATGTCAAATGGTCAAACATAATGCAGACTCTTATAAGTCTAAATGCCCTTCAAAAGCAGGAAAATTTCAGGTTCAGCATTACCAGGGTTAATATCTATCCATTGTAGAAGAAAAGGACTCGCAAAATACAATCAAGGAAACTCTGTTGTTATTGAAGACTTCATGAAACTTGGCATGCTTGTTCACCATCTCACAAGCTATCCAGATTATCAATGAGGATAATTCCAGAAACATTTTTGAAAGAGTTATGCCTAGGGCTGTAACGATACACTCGAATATTCGGTGAACCGAATATCGTATTCTCGGCGAATACGTAGCGTATTCGTCTGTCTTGGAACCGAATATTGGCGAATACAAAATGTGACATGCACGAAAGGTGTTTAACTGTGGCCATTCAATGCAAAAATATCAACCAGAAATCTATTTTGCAAGTTTTTAAACTGTATAACCCTATCAATTATAAATTTTATTTGAAAATTTGATATTTAACTCTAGATACCACTCCCATTAGCGAAAATGGGAGTAGATATTGTCATGGTCGTAGCTGATCATGACCGCCATGCACTGGGTTACAGTCTGACAGGCGGGTTATTTAATTATTCTGGAAAAAGCATTGCGTTTTGTAAAAAAAAAAAAAAAAAAAATCATTAGAATCTTTATCAATAATTCAAAACTGGCTGTATTCTTTCCAAAATCCTCTTAGAAATCGTTTACTAAAGTTTTGGCAAAAACTAGCTCCGAGTAGGAAAGTAGGCTATGTATCATCAACATTATTCAGAGATCGACAGTGAGTGCCTTTACAGGTACCCCATCTCTTAGAGATGAAAAATAGGTTCTCAAGCAAAAAAATCAGCAATAATTGTAAGGATTTCCAATGAAAAACAGTAATTCTTATCAGGAAGAATGTTGGTAAGAAAAAAATTATTGTCACTTTCGTGTTGTACTTGTCAGACATATTAATGCATTTCGGTTACCTCCCTTTAAAGATTTCTAATTTAATTTTTCTATGTTAAGTTCTAATTCACTTCTAAGGTCAATATAATGTTAGGAAAATAATAATTATAAAAGATTTTTAGTATGCAATGTACTAAGAATCAATTATTTAACATAAAAAGTTATTTTTTTATTACAAAAAACCCTAAATCAAAATTATCTATGGAATATATTTATAGGACATTCAACCTGTCAGTGTAATTATTAAATATTGTGCTGCAGAGTAGACAGAGTGGAATAAGTGTCTACCATTAAATTCAAACACATGCATATGCCAAGTTGGCCAACAAGTCAACCTACGCAAGACTCAAATAGTAGCTTTATAAAACGAAAACATAATAATTTAAGATAGTGAAATCAAGTTATAATGTCATAACTGTAAACAATAAGCACAGTTTAGCTCAGGACAGGCTGCAATTCATATGAGTTTCTTAGATCATCACTTGAGAAAAAACAAAGATTGATACAGATATAGCCTACAAATACATCTTCTTTAATCTAATTGAAAGAAAATTAGCCAATTAAAAACACTACATTTGAATATAGGTTGACGACATTTTAGGATAGGATTTTATCTTTTTCTATTTATGTTTCAATTACAAAAGGTAGCTATTTCAAGTGTACAAAAAGAAGGTTTCCAGAAGAAAACAGATTTTTTTTCAATTCTAAAATAGACAGTTTGTTTTACTTTTGTTTCGTATTTCAATACAAATGATGCAAAATAGGAACCTTTTTTGTGATAATCAAATGAATTGTTTCATTGCTGGGTTTTGTGAGTCTGAGACCCCTAAATAATAACTAGGACTCAAAACTATCTGACTGGAGTCCCTTGGACCAGAAAGGAATTGATGTCTGTTTTTAACAGTCTTCAATTATTTTCAGAAGCTTATCCCAAAGGTCTACATTTTTCTTACACACTGTGAAGCTTACCTGTAAAACAGAGAATAATTTGATATTAATACAAAACATGAACGGATAGCTGAAGCACAGGGACTCCTAAACCTTTAGCAAGGACACCTGTGAGTTTAATAACTGAGTCCTTTGGACCTCATTTTGTTGATGGCATACTAAAACTTTGTCCTTGGTTGATAAAAGAATGTAAGATAAGGCGACACCAAATAAATTTTTAGATTCTCATCCCCGCCCGTCCCTAAAAATAACGCCCACCCCGAACTTTTTTATTTGTGACAAAAAAAAAAAAAAGACCCGACGTTCGTTAAAGGTGTTGTGGTGTTGATTCAAGGAAAATGGCCGACTGCATCCCTTGTATTGCAACATGTTTTATCACTTGAAATTAGAAAAAAAAGCCGCCTTAGCGGGAAAATATCTTGAAGTCGAAAGCAACAAATCTTTCTCTCTATTTTCAGGTGATTTCGCCATAGGCATTTGGATTCAGGATTTTATAAAAACTTACATGAATCACTATAATAAATATATCCACAAGGTAGTGCAGTCGCCATTTTCTAAGGGAACGGATGTTTTTACAAGAAATTTGGTACTCAATCCTCACGAATAAACACGTACCGTGACGGTAGCGGTAGCCAAAGATGCTTGTAAAAACATCCGTTCTCTTAAACATGGCAGCTGCACTACCTTGTGTATTATTTATTATAGATTAGTGATATTGGTAAAATCTTAATAAATCCAAGTGCCTATGGATTTCGCTTGACAAGAAGTATGCTTATATTACAGATTGACGCGTCTACAAGATGTCGAGAATAAGGTCGCACAGTTACACGACAAATTGTTTTTGTATCGTAGTTAAAGATAAATGATGTAACTAATGATTTGCTCTATGGTTTTGCCGATTTTCCACATTCTTACTCGTCTGGACTATTTCTAATTACCCGAGACCATTGAAAGCATTTCCGATTTCGAATTTCCCATTAGTTCTATCTAAAATAATAAGCTTTCTTTCGTGTATTTTCAAACCAATCAAACATTATTTTACTGCATTTCTACAACTTGGGTGTGACAAAAATCCATCCTCGTCGTCATTCGTGATTTTTTATTCTCAAAATTACTATTTATTTCAAAATTAAATCCGGTTCCAAATATCCGAGAAATAAAGACTCGAGAAAATCAAAAAATAATCTCGACTAAAGCAATTTCAAAATGACATCAATCTGTAATTTTCTCTCACGTTTTAAACCTTTGATCCAGAATAGTTTATTTTTCGGGGAGGGTGAACTGGTAATCAAAGACTCCGACACCAGATGTTCGACTATTTTGGGGACAGTTTCTTGACTCGGCACGCGACGCACGCTTGAAAAACCTGATTGATGTTAACCCTTTCCATCGTCAGGGTGAATAGATGGGATTTAGATGACTCTCTTCACGGATTAAATTTTATCAAACAGGAATACTTTACCGTTTTTTACAGCAGGTAGGACATTATTTCAAAATGAAGAGACGATATAGAACAATTATAAATTTACGCATTTTGTTATTGAACGGGACCGAGGTAGATTTGCCGATACGGTGATTATAATTTATGACTGAAAGCTCGGGTAGCTTTATTTATTTCTCGTCAGATTGCCTCTTCATTTCCCGGTTATCTACCAATAAACAAAGAAATGCAAAGTTTATTCTTAAAATAATGTGCGAAGTTCCCTTTGATATAAAATCATGAAAAAGAAAGTAGTTGGTCAAACAATTTACGATTCGGTGCGTTCACGTCGTTACAATAGCTTGGATCATCTGTGATTACGAACTTTGGGTGTCTGCATAGCGCCGATATCTGAATCATTTTGATCAGTGAAAGTACAGAAATACACACTATTCTGAGACGGTCTCACTAAAAAGCGTCGGGAACTGTCGGGAAGCGCCGGGGGATCTAATTCAGAGTCGGGAGGCGTCTAGAGGCATGTTTTAGCGTCTAGAAACATAGATTTCTGTATTTCACTCAATAATTTGCATTTGAATTAAAAAATTTAATGGTATATGGCTTTAGAATTAAAGCGCCGGGAGATCTAATTCAGCGTCGGGAGGCGTCTAGAGATCAAATTTACCGTCGGGAAGCCTTGAATAGCGCAGAAAAATATAAATTTAAGTATAGAAGTGATTAATTTGACAAGTCTGCCCTATGCTACTAAATATTATTATGATTTTTTTTTTCTATTTCCACATATCAGTTAATTACGGCGTTGGTGACGGTGATTGCATAAGAGTGAGTTTTCCATGAATTTCACTCAAGTTGATTAAAGATGCATTCTTTTCCATTTTTTTGGATGCAAGTTTCGTTTTAAAAAAGATTCATGGCTTAAAAAATGCCTACTTATTTGATGTTTGCCAAAATTTAGCTTCGTCCGACATGTAACAGCTCTGATTCTGTGGTTTAAGTCAGCAATTTGGGCCTGGGAGTAACATTGGAGCTTTAATCCATTTTCAAACACGACATGTTTCTGTTAAAGTGACGGGAACTGGGAAATAGCACGGAAAAATAAAGTAAACCAAAAAAATCAATTTTATAGTGATATATCATAAAATTTTGTATTTCAAATGCAAATTATGATATCGTATACATAGAATTATGTTTCTTGGCGCTAAGATAGGTCTCTAGACGCCTCCCAACACCAATTTAGATCTCCCGACGCTTCTCGGCAGCCTCATAAAATATATAAATAGATTAAATTAAAAAGCCATGCATCATTGAATTTTGTTATTTAAAAGCAAATTATCATCTGAAATACCAGAATATCTGTTTCATGATGCTAAATTAGGTCTCTAGACACCTCCTGACACGGATTTAGATCTCCCGGCGCTTTGACACAGCCTCACAAAATAACCCGATATAATCAATTTTAAAGCCATATATACCATTAATTTATGTCAATCAAATGCAAATTATGATCTCAAATACATAGATTTATATTTCTCGACTCTAAATTGGGTCTGTAGACGGCCCCGACGCCGATTAAGATCTCTCGCGCTTCCCGACAGTTCCCGGCGTTTCCCGGCAGTTCCCGACGCTTTTTAGGGAGACCCTTCTGAGATTTTATTTTATTTATTAAACACTTTGAACAAATAATTAAGTAACAATCAAGTAAATTCAGTCTTCACCGGAATCTGTTCAGCAGTCTGAAAAAAAGAAGTACCAGTAAAACAATACGAACGCCTCAAATTATTTTCTTTTCTCTAAGGCATTGAAGTCAAACTCTTTATAAACCAGTAAGCTCCTCGTCTTTGTTACTTGCCAAAACGACGACCCCCCCCCCCCCGGAAATAGAAAATAAAAAATAAAAGCCGTCCACCCGCCCCTTTTTTTCTGAAAAATCGGATGAGAATCTAATAATTTAGTTGGTGTGGCCTAAGCAATTTTGTTCTTATTTAAAAAAGAAATTATATTCGTGAATAAATATTCATATTCATGACCCTGTATCGTGATGTGTATTCGTATTCGTCACTTGGTGTATCGTTACAGCCCTAGTTATGCCCCTTGTACCTTGTATCTTGTGGCAGTAATATGCCCCAATACGCCATTTTCAAAGTCTAAATGCCCTTCAAAAGCAGAAAAAATTCAGGTTCAGCATTACCAGGGTTAATATCTTTCCATTGTAGAAGAAAAGGACTCGCAAAATACAATCAAGGAAACTCTGTTGTTATTGAAGACTTCATGAAACTTGGCATGCTTGTTCACCATCTCACAAGCTATCCAGATTATCAATGAGGATAATTCCAGAAACATTTTTGTATGAGTTATGCCCCTTGTACCTTGTATCTTGTGGCAGTAATATGCCCCAATACGCCATTTTCAATTGACTTAACTATTACAGGTCAAGAGTCCTGCTGCAAAGAGAGCTTCCCAGGGGAAGAAAGTCGCCATAGAGGAGCCAACTCCAGGTCTCCCTATGGTGATAGCACAATTGCGGAGACAATTGGTGAGAACAAATTATTATTTCATTATGCTTGTGACATTTCCAACAATGTCAAATGGTCAAACATAATGCAGACTCTTATAAGTCTAAATGCCCTTCAAAAGCAGGAAAATTTCAGGTTCAGCATTACCAGGGTTAATATCTATCCATTGTAGAAGAAAAGGACTCGCAAAATACAATCAAGGAAACTCTGTTGTTATTGAAGACTTCATGAAACTTGGCATGCTTGTTCACCATCTCACAAGCTATCCAGATTATCAATGAGGATAATTCCAGAAACATTTTTGAAAGAGTTATGCCTAGGGCTGTAACGATACACTCGAATATTCGGTGAACCGAATATCGTATTCTCGGCGAATACGTAGCGTATTCGTCTGTCTTGGAACCGAATATTGGCGAATACAAAATGTGACATGCACGAAAGGTGTTTAACTGTGGCCATTCAATGCAAAAATATCAACCAGAAATCTATTTTGCAAGTTTTTAAACTGTATAACCCTATCAATTATAAATTTTATTTGAAAATTTGATATTTAACTCTAGATACCACTCCCATTAGCGAAAATGGGAGTAGATATTGTCATGGTCGTAGCTGATCATGACCGCCATGCACTGGGTTACAGTCTGACAGGCGGGTTATTTAATTATTCTGGAAAAAGCATTGCGTTTTGTAAAAAAAAAAAAAAAAAAAATCATTAGAATCTTTATCAATAATTCAAAACTGGCTGTATTCTTTCCAAAATCCTCTTAGAAATCGTTTACTAAAGTTTTGGCAAAAACTAGCTCCGAGTAGGAAAGTAGGCTATGTATCATCAACATTATTCAGAGATCGACAGTGAGTGCCTTTACAGGTACCCCATCTCTTAGAGATGAAAAATAGGTTCTCAAGCAAAAAAATCAGCAATAATTGTAAGGATTTCCAATGAAAAACAGTAATTCTTATCAGGAAGAATGTTGGTAAGAAAAAAATTATTGTCACTTTCGTGTTGTACTTGTCAGACATATTAATGCATTTCGGTTACCTCCCTTTAAAGATTTCTAATTTAATTTTTCTATGTTAAGTTCTAATTCACTTCTAAGGTCAATATAATGTTAGGAAAATAATAATTATAAAAGATTTTTAGTATGCAATGTACTAAGAATCAATTATTTAACATAAAAAGTTATTTTTTTATTACAAAAAACCCTAAATCAAAATTATCTATGGAATATATTTATAGGACATTCAACCTGTCAGTGTAATTATTAAATATTGTGCTGCAGAGTAGACAGAGTGGAATAAGTGTCTACCATTAAATTCAAACACATGCATATGCCAAGTTGGCCAACAAGTCAACCTACGCAAGACTCAAATAGTAGCTTTATAAAACGAAAACATAATAATTTAAGATAGTGAAATCAAGTTATAATGTCATAACTGTAAACAATAAGCACAGTTTAGCTCAGGACAGGCTGCAATTCATATGAGTTTCTTAGATCATCACTTGAGAAAAAACAAAGATTGATACAGATATAGCCTACAAATACATCTTCTTTAATCTAATTGAAAGAAAATTAGCCAATTAAAAACACTACATTTGAATATAGGTTGACGACATTTTAGGATAGGATTTTATCTTTTTCTATTTATGTTTCAATTACAAAAGGTAGCTATTTCAAGTGTACAAAAAGAAGGTTTCCAGAAGAAAACAGATTTTTTTTTCAATTCTAAAATAGACAGTTTGTTTTACTTTTGTTTCGTATTTCAATACAAATGATGCAAAATAGGAACCTTTTTTGTGATAATCAAATGAATTGTTTCATTGCTGGGTTTTGTGAGTCTGAGACCCCTAAATAATAACTAGGACTCAAAACTATCTGACTGGAGTCCCTTGGACCAGAAAGGAATTGATGTCTGTTTTTAACAGTCTTCAATTATTTTCAGAAGCTTATCCCAAAGGTCTACATTTTTCTTACACACTGTGAAGCTTACCTGTAAAACAGAGAATAATTTGATATTAATACAAAACATGAACGGATAGCTGAAGCACAGGGACTCCTAAACCTTTAGCAAGGACACCTGTGAGTTTAATAACTGAGTCCTTTGGACCTCATTTTGTTGATGGCATACTAAAACTTTGTCCTTGGTTGATAAAAGAATGTAAGATAAGGCGACACCAAATAAATTTTTAGATTCTCATCCCCGCCCGTCCCTAAAAATAACGCCCACCCCGAACTTTTTTATTTGTGACAAAAAAAAAAAAAAAGACCCGACGTTCGTTAAAGGTGTTGTGGTGTTGATTCAAGGAAAATGGCCGACTGCATCCCTTGTATTGCAACATGTTTTATCACTTGAAATTAGAAAAAAAAGCCGCCTTAGCGGGAAAATATCTTGAAGTCGAAAGCAACAAATCTTTCTCTCTATTTTCAGGTGATTTCGCCATAGGCATTTGGATTCAGGATTTTATAAAAACTTACATGAATCACTATAATAAATATATCCACAAGTTAGTGCAGTCGCCATTTTCTAAGGGAACGGATGTTTTTACAAGAAATTTGGTACTCAATCCTCACGAATAAACACGTACCGTGACGGTAGCGGTAGCCAAAGATGCTTGTAAAAACATCCGTTCTCTTAAACATGGCAGCTGCACTACCTTGTGTATTATTTATTATAGATTAGTGATATTGGTAAAATCTTAATAAATCCAAGTGCCTATGGATTTCGCTTGACAAGAAGTATGCTTATATTACAGATTGACGCGTCTACAAGATGTCGAGAATAAGGTCGCACAGTTACACGACAAATTGTTTTTGTATCGTAGTTAAAGATAAATGATGTAACTAATGATTTGCTCTATGGTTTTGCCGATTTTCCACATTCTTACTCGTCTGGACTATTTCTAATTACCCGAGACCATTGAAAGCATTTCCGATTTCGAATTTCCCATTAGTTCTATCTAAAATAATAAGCTTTCTTTCGTGTATTTTCAAACCAATCAAACATTATTTTACTGCATTTCTACAACTTGGGTGTGACAAAAATCCATCCTCGTCGTCATTCGTGATTTTTTATTCTCAAAATTACTATTTATTTCAAAATTAAATCCGGTTCCAAATATCCGAGAAATAAAGACTCGAGAAAATCAAAAAATAATCTCGACTAAAGCAATTTCAAAATGACATCAATCTGTAATTTTCTCTCACGTTTTAAACCTTTGATCCAGAATAGTTTATTTTTTGGGGAGGGTGAACTGGTAATCAAAGACTCCGACACCAGATGTTCGACTATTTTGGGGACAGTTTCTTGACTCGGCACGCGACGCACGCTTGAAAAACCTGATTGATGTTAACCCTTTCCATCGTCAGGGTGAATAGATGGGATTTAGATGACTCTCTTCACGGATTAAATTTTATCAAACAGGAATACTTTACCGTTTTTTACAGCAGGTAGGACATTATTTCAAAATGAAGAGACGATATAGAACAATTATAAATTTACGCATTTTGTTATTGAACGGGACCGAGGTAGATTTGCCGATACGGTGATTATAATTTATGACTGAAAGCTCGGGTAGCTTTATTTATTTCTCGTCAGATTGCCTCTTCATTTCCCGGTTATCTACCAATAAACAAAGAAATGCAAAGTTTATTCTTAAAATAATGTGCGAAGTTCCCTTTGATATAAAATCATGAAAAAGAAAGTAGTTGGTCAAACAATTTACGATTCGGTGCGTTCACGTCGTTACAATAGCTTGGATCATCTGTGATTACGAACTTTGGGTGTCTGCATAGCGCCGATATCTGAATCATTTTGATCAGTGAAAGTACAGAAATACACACTATTCTGAGACGGTCTCACTAAAAAGCGTCGGGAACTGTCGGGAAGCGCCGGGGGATCTAATTCAGAGTCGGGAGGCGTCTAGAGGCATGTTTTAGCGTCTAGAAACATAGATTTCTGTATTTCACTCAATAATTTGCATTTGAATTAAAAAATTTAATGGTATATGGCTTTAGAATTAAAGCGCCGGGAGATCTAATTCAGCGTCGGGAGGCGTCTAGAGATCAAATTTACCGTCGGGAAGCCTTGAATAGCGCAGAAAAATATAAATTTAAGTATAGAAGTGATTAATTTGACAAGTCTGCCCTATGCTACTAAATATTATTATGATTTTTTTTTTCTATTTCCACATATCAGTTAATTACGGCGTTGGTGACGGTGATTGCATAAGAGTGAGTTTTCCATGAATTTCACTCAAGTTGATTAAAGATGCATTCTTTTCCATTTTTTTGGATGCAAGTTTCGTTTTAAAAAAGATTCATGGCTTAAAAAATGCCTACTTATTTGATGTTTGCCAAAATTTAGCTTCGTCCGACATGTAACAGCTCTGATTCTGTGGTTTAAGTCAGCAATTTGGGCCTGGGAGTAACATTGGAGCTTTAATCCATTTTCAAACACGACATGTTTCTGTTAAAGTGACGGGAACTGGGAAATAGCACGGAAAAATAAAGTAAACCAAAAGAATCAATTTTATAGTGATATATCATAAAATTTTGTATTTCAAATGCAAATTATGATATCGTATACATAGAATTATGTTTCTTGGCGCTAAGATAGGTCTCTAGACGCCTCCCAACACCAATTTAGATCTCCCGACGCTTCTCGGCAGCCTCATAAAATATATAAATAGATTAAATTAAAAAGCCATGCATCATTGAATTTTGTTATTTAAAAGCAAATTATCATCTGAAATACCAGAATATCTGTTTCATGATGCTAAATTAGGTCTCTAGACACCTCCTGACACCGATTTAGATCTCCCGGCGCTTTGACACAGCCTCACAAAATAACCCGATATAATCAATTTTAAAGCCATATATACCATTAATTTATGTCAATCAAATGCAAATTATGATCTCAAATACATAGATTTATATTTCTCGACTCTAAATTGGGTCTGTAGACGGCCCCGACGCCGATTAAGATCTCTCGCGCTTCCCGGCAGTTCCCGGCGTTTCCCGGCAGTTCCCGACGCTTTTTAGGGAGACCCTTCTGAGATTTTATTTTATTTATTAAACACTTTGAACAAATAATTAAGTAACAATCAAGTAAATTCAGTCTTCACCGGAATCTGTTCAGCAGTCTGAAAAAAAGAAGTACCAGTAAAACAATACGAACGCCTCAAATTATTTTCTTTTCTCTAAGGCATTGAAGTCAAACTCTTTATAAACCAGTAAGCTCCTCGTCTTTGTTACTTGCCAAAACGACGACCCCCCCCCCGGAAATAGAAAATAAAAAATAAAAGCCGTCCACCCGCCCCTTTTTTTCTGAAAAATCGGATGAGAATCTAATAATTTAGTTGGTGTGGCCTAAGCAATTTTGTTCTTATTTAAAAAAGAAATTATATTCGTGAATAAATATTCATATTCATGACCCTGTATCGTGATGTGTATTCGTATTCGTCACTTGGTGTATCGTTACAGCCCTAGTTATGCCCCTTGTACCTTGTATCTTGTGGCAGTAATATGCCCCAATACGCCATTTTCAATTGACTTAACTATTACAGGTCAAGAGTCCTGCTGCAAAGAGAGCTTCTTGTGGCAGTAATATGCCCCAATACGCCATTTTCAATTGACTTAACTATTACAGGTCAAGAGTCCTGCTCCAAAAAGAGCTTCTCGTGGCAGTAATATGCCCAATACACCATTTTCAATTGACTTAACTATTACAGGTCAAGAGTCCTGTTCCAAAAAGAGCTTCTTGTGGCAGTAATATGCCCAAATACGCCATTTTCAATTGACTTAACTATTACAGGTCAAGAGTCCTGCACCAACAGTTTCCGGGGGTCTTCCGGGGGTTATTGCAAATTTGAGGAGACAATTGGTGAGAACAATGGTGATAGCACAATTGCGGAGAAAATTGGTGAGAACAAATTATTATTTCATTCTGCTTGTGACATTTCCAACAATGTCAAATGGTCGAACATATATGCAGACTCTTATAAGTCTAAATGCCCTTCAAAAGCAGGAAAATTTCAGGTTCAGCATTACCAGGGTTAATATCTATCCATTGTAGAAGAAAAGGACTCGCAAAAATCTTTAACATCAGGTATTACAATCAACTGAATAAGTTTTTTCTTTGTAAATAGTGAAGGGAACGTACTATCAAGAATGGTGCTCGAAGTAGAG
Source organism: Fragum whitleyi (assembly GCA_948146395.1). NCBI lineage: Eukaryota > Metazoa > Mollusca > Bivalvia > Cardiida > Cardiidae > Fragum > Fragum whitleyi. Next base: position 29,492,645 of record OX411548.1, on the reverse strand, counting down.
GCAATGAGTCTGTACGTGACATTTCCAACACTTTTCAATGTGCACAATGCAAAGCCTCTGGCCAGCTTGTGCAACCGAGCAGTCTGTCCAGAGTTCTCACTTTGCCCTCTGGAAGATAAAAAAGGTCTAAACCTCCCTTCAAGCATCAATAATTTAATATAATTGCTTTTCATCAGTTAACATGCAATCTGATTGGCTTAAAAATTGGTTTTATTTCTCAATGAAAACAATTTTAAGTATGCAGATATTTATAGAGCTTGCATGAAAAGTAGTCCCACAAGAAATCTGTCTGATAATTGAGAAATTCTTCCACTTTGTCTTCATGATATCAAATTATAAAGCACTCCAAAAAGAAAACAAAAAATTGTTTAGTCAAAACGAGGTATTGAAGACGAAAGTTGAAAATCTTGAAAAAAGTGTTATTGAAAACTCAGCCAAAATGGAACAGATAGAGGCACAATCACGAAGAGAAAATCTAAAATTCTATAATATCCCGGATGATGTGAATGAGAAATGGGAACAGTCTGAACAGAAAGTGAGAACATATCTGTCACAAGATTTAAAACTGGATCCATCAGATATAGATATGGAAAGAGCGCATCGTTTACCTAGTAAAAACAACCCAAGGCCGATAATCGTCAAATTTTCTCGCTTTAAAGATAAAGATATGATACTGAAATCATACAGAGAACTGGTTAAGAATGATGAAAACGGAGAAAGAGCAGCATCTGCAGCATCTGCAGCACCCATTAGAATAAGTGAAGCCTTCACGGCTCGTGTCTCTCTAGTTCGGTCTAAACTTTTGCCGTTTATGAAAACAGCCATCAAGGATGATAAACGCGCTTTCCTACGGTTTGACAAGCTAATTGTGGATGGTCAAACATATTATTTCGATGAGCAAACCCAACAGCCTGTGTTAGAAAAACGCAAATAATGCGTAGGCCGAGGTCCGGAGACTGATATGACTGAACCTTATGATGGTACAAATATCAAACCCCATCTCTCAGACTTCTCGAAAATAACCCTTTGTTCATTAAACATTAGAGGATTAAGAAAATTTATTGATGACATACACTTTAAATCTTTCTGTCAATTATACGACATCATAGGTCTTTATGAAACTTGGAAAAATCCAACTGACCTTTACCACGATTTTTTAGACGGCTATAAAAGTTATGAATTTGTACGGAATCGAAATCGGAAAAAAAATACGCACAGAGGTTCTGGTGGAGTTACAGTTCTTGTAAGAGATAAATTTATCGATTCTGGACTAGTAAGGCATGTATTCAAACACTTTACAGAATGTGTTGTTCTTTTATTTGATAAGTCATTGTTTAACTTAGATAATGATATTATTATGTTTTTTGTATATGTCCCACCAGAGCATTCTGTAGTGTACGATCATGAAAATCCAAATGGTATAATACTCTTGAAAGAAAAGTTGACTGAGGTTACAAGCGAATATGCTGATGCGTATATACTACTCGCTGGTGACTTCAACTCAAGAACGAAAGAAATGAGCGATTTTATTGTTAATGATGAAATCGATCATGTCTTTCATAATGCATCAAATTATCCCGCTGATAATTTTAATATACCAAGAAAATCAAAAGACATAACATTATCAAATAATTTTGGGCATAGCCTTATTGAATTATGTCGTGAAAATAATGTTCATATTTTAAATGGAAGGGTCAATGGAGATCTAGAAGGTAATTTCACATGCACTTCAAATGACAGAAAAAGCGTAGTTGACTACATAATTATGTCATCAAATCTTTTCGATTATGTTAAGTCGTTCCGTGTTGGTGAAAATGACTTTTGGATCATTTCCCTTTGATTTGCGATCTTGAGTTTAAATCGTCGAGGTCACATGTTAACTCAAACGATGATAACTTAGTTCATACATATAACGTAAATAAGTACATGTGGAAAGAGCATTTAAAGGAGGATTTTATTCTGAAATTTATCCCGAAATTCAATACATTTTATGAAAATTGTGCTTTTCCGATCATTAATACAGAGAAAACATTACACTCTTTTCTTCAACTTTACTATGAATCAGGCAAAGCTATGAAAAAGATTAAACGCAATGTTATTAATAATGTTTTAAACCAACCTGGCTGGTGGAATAAGGAATGCGAAATCCTGAAAAATTCTAAAAATAAAAAGTTAAGAAATTTTAGACAAAGTAACTGTGCCAACGATTTTCTTCATTTTAGAGTTGCTAGAAATCGATTTAAAGCAAAATGCAAACAGAGTAAATTAATTTATGAGCGCGACAATAGGCTAAAACTTGTCAGTTACAGAAAAAATGCAAAACGATTTTGGAATTTTATTCGTCCTGTTACACGAAAAATCACTACAAACATGAATGTGAGTAGATTAGAATGGTTTAGACATTTTAATACTCTGTACAAAGAAATTGAAATTAACAGAAATAGTGATATTTTATCAAATATTACAAATATTTGTGATGACTCGTATCTGAATGACCCTTTTTTACCTGAAGAAATTGATAATGCAATAAAAAGAATACATTCTAACCGATCCCCTGGTCCAGATGGAATATGTGTAGAAATGTACAAAAACACAGTTCATATCAATTTACCATTTCTCACTCAGTTTTTTAATCACATATATAATTCGGGTAATCTTCCCAAGTCATGGTGTAATAGTATAACTATACCGCTCCATAAGAAGGGGCCCACTAGGGATCCAGATAACTACAGGGGCGTATCCCTAATAGATAGTCTGTGTAAAATATTTATAAACGTATTGAGTAATAGATTGTCAATTTGGTCAGAAAGGAATAACATAATAAACGAAGCCCAAGCAGGATTCAGAAAGAACTATAGTATAATAGACAATATATTTATCCTCCAATCACTTGTTCAAAAATATATTTCGAAAAAACGTGGCCGATTCTATTGTTTATTTATAGATTTTAGTAAGGCATTTGACCTAGTCAATCACGAAAAGTTGTGGGATTCATTACAAAGAAAAGGTATAACAGGAAAATTCTTGAACATTTTTAAATCAATGTACAATCAATTAAACTGTTTTATTAAATTAGAAAATGAATTACTCAATCCGATCCATTGTCAAAGAGGTACCCGTCAAGGCTGTGGAAGCTCCCCCATAATTTTCATACTCTTCATAAATGACTTAATAGAATTCTTAAGACGCGAGTATAACAACGGTATTTTCGTTTTACAAGATATAGAGAAAATTATTGCACTTTTATTTGCAGACGACATAGCCTGCGTTTCAGATACTATCACTGGTCTTCAGCAACAATTAAATTTGATCGATAAATTTTGTTTAAGTGTTGGAATGAAGATAAATTTAGACAAAACAAAAATAATAGTATTTAGAAATGGAGGTACTCTTCGAAAAAATGAAAAATGGTATTATGATGGTAATCCAATTGAAGTTGTTTCTTACTACAAATATCTTGGAGCTCTCATTTCCTCAAGATTATGTTGGATGATGTTTAAATCTAATCAAGCATCTCAAGCAATGAAAGCATGTTATAGTATAACAAGGTTTCAAAAGAAATTTGGCTATTTTGACCCAAAAGATGCATTTAAACTTTTTGACTCTACAGTAAAGCCAATATTACGCTTCGCTGCTGATATCTGGGGCTACGAATACTCTAAAATTATTGATAAAGTGCAAATAGACTTTTGCAAAAGAATTTGCTGTCTAAACCAAAGAACAACTGACTACTTTGCATTGAGCGAATGCGGTCGATATTCTCTTTCTGTTTCTTGTATGATTCAATGTGTAAAATTTTGGCTTAGGTTAATAGAAATGCAAAATACTCGTTATCCAAAACAATGCTATTTAATGTTAAAACAATTAGATGAAAGCGGAAGAAATACTTGGGCTACAAAAATAAAACATGTTATATATGCATACGGATTTGGAAATGTTTGGCTCAATCACGGTGTCGGTGATAAGAAAATGTTTTTACTAAGTTTTAAACAACGGCTTATCGATTGTTCATACCAAAGTATTCAGGAACATATTAATACAAGTCAGAAATCAAAATATTATAAACATTTCAAATCATTATTAAACATCGAAAAATACCTATCTTGTGATATTTATCCAGTTCTAAGACGAACACTCTCAAATTTCAGATGCTCTAGTCATTGTCTAAACGTAGAAATAGGAAGACACCAGAAAATTGATTACAATTATCGCTTTTGCGAAATATGTCTTAAACGAAATACGTATTCAGTAGAAGACGAATTTCATTTTTTACTTGTTTGTCCAGAATACGATCATTTAAGAACGTTATATTTTCCAATAGATTGGAAAAATCATTATCCAAGCACAGCCTTATTCTACAGCATAATGTCTGATGTTAAATTTTCAAATATAAAAGCATTATCGAAATATCTTTATGAAGCATTTAAAGTACGAAAGGAAAAGTTGAACCAAAGTCTTTAGATCAATCTAATACATAATCTTTTTAGTAAGTTATTGGCCGAAGGTATGAAGTTGAAATTTAGATCCCAAAATAAGCTATGCGACATTGCTATTTTGTAGTTTGTAGTTTTGTAGTTTGTTTAAACTGTAGTTATGCTATCTCGGTGGTTCAACGGGGATAAAATCTACATTCATAAAATGATCTTTATTATCATATACCAAATTTGAAATGATACCAGCAATCTGACATAAAAATACTTAATTATATTTAAATAATCGTCACTCTATTATATGTATTTGTAAACACTATTTGTAATATGGGCCAGAGGCCTAAATTATGATGAATAAAACTTGTAACATGAAGAGAATATTTTTTATACGCCGCCGGAGGCGGACGTATATTGGCGTCATCTTCTCCGTCTGTCCGTCCGTCCATCCATCCGTCCGTCCGTCCATCCGTCCGTACGTCCGTCCACTTTTCTTGTCACGGCAACTCCTCCTAAAAGGAGGTAGATGTGCATGAAGGAAGGATTTTATGGTTCGTTGATTTTTGCCTGAGTTATGCCCCTTAATAACTTAGTCTCTGAGTCCACTTTTCTTGTCAACACAACTCCTCCTAAGTTTCTGGCTGGATCTTCTTGAAACTTGGTCAATGTAACCACCTCAATTGGTAGATGTGCATGAAGGAAGGATTATACGGTTCGTTGATTTTTGCCTGAGTTATGCCCCTTGATAACTTAGTCTCTGGGTCCACTTTTCTTGTCAACGCAACTCCTCCTAAGTTTCTGGCTGGATCTTCTTGAAAGTTGGTCAATGTTATCACCTCAATTGGTAGATGGGCGTAAAGGAATGATTTTACGGTTTGTTGATTTTTGCCTGAGTTATGCCCCTTAAAAACTTAGGCTCTCAGGCTTATTGCCTCAGTTATGACCCCTTAAAATTTAGTCTCTGGGGCTTATTGAAATTGCAGCCTTGTGAATGCAACTCTTCCTAAGTTTCTGGCTGGATCTACATGAAACTTGGTGGATGTTATAACCGAAATTGGTAGATGAGCATGAAGTGAGGATTTTATGGTTCATTAATTTTACCCTAAATTATGCTCCCTTAAAACTTAGTAGCTAGGGCTTATTGAAATTGCAGCCTTTTGAACACAACTCCTCCTTACTTTTTTGTCTTTGTTTAAATGAAACTTGGTCAATGTCATCACCATAATTTGTAGATGTACATGGATCAAGGATTTTATGGCTCATTTTTTCCCTGAATTATGCCCCCTTAAAACTTATTGCGGCTTATTGAAATTGCAGCCTTGTGAAGGCAACTCCTCCAAACTTTTTGTCTTGATTTAAATGAAACTTGGTCATTTTCAATTTGGTTCTGTCAAAATAAGTAGTGTCTACAATTTTTAGCTCCACTGGCTGAAAGCCACTGGGGCTATTGTCATGGCGTTGAGTCCGGCGTGCGTCCGTCTGTACGTGCGTCCATGCGTCCGGTCGTAAACTTTTTCTTTAAAAATCTTCTCCTCAGAAACTACTGGATGGATTTCAACCAAACTTCACAGAAATGATCCTTGGGTGACCCTCTTTCAAAGTTGTTCAAGAAATTTTGATCCAATGAAAAACATAGATTTAATGGGCGTGGCTAATTTCCAAATATAGTAAAAAGTGACTTTTCTCAGGTTCTAACTGATGGATATCAACCAAATTTTACATGAATGATCCTTGGGTGACCCTTTATCAGTCTACCAAAAATTATTGTGATTGGATGAAAAATATGTATTTTATGGGCGGAGGTCATTTCTCTATATGTTATATAGTGGAAACTTTGAAAATCATTTTCTCAGAATCCAACTGATGGATATCAACCAAATTTTACATGAATGATCCTTGGGTGACCCTTTATCAGTCTATCAAAAATTATTGTGATCGGATGAAAAATATGTATTTTATAGGTGGAGGTCATTCTCTATATGTTATATAGTGGAAACTTTGAAAATCATTTTCTCAGAATCTAGATGATAGATATCAAACAAATTTTATATGAATGATCCTTGGGTGACCCTTTATCAGTCTACAAAAAATTATTGTGATTGGATGAAAAATATGTATTTTATGGGCGGAGGTCATTTCTCTATATGTTATATAGTGCAAACTTTGAAAATCATTTTCTCAGAATCTAAATGATGGATATCAATCAAACTTCATTAGTATGATCCTCGGATGATCCATTATCATTCAGCCAAAAATTATTGTGATTTGAAGAAAAATATGTCTTTTATGGGCGGAGGTCATTTCTCCATATATGTTATAAAAGTGGAAAATTTTAAAATCTTTTCAACATCAGTAGAAGCCAAAATATCTTAAAATCTAGTCAAAACTTAGATTTGCTATTACAAGAAATTCAAGCCTGTGGAGCGACACAAGCCATTCATGGCTTTCTAGTTTTCATGAAACAGCAGCAAAGTGGCGGCGTATTTTGTGACCATGGCACTCTTGTTACAATTTCATGGAGCTATGAAACTAAAAGCTTTTTCACATTAATGTTTGAATCTGCTTTGTGTTTTCATACAGTGTGATTTGGTTTTTAGTTTCATACCTCATTGAAAATAAAAACCACTCTCTTCATATTTTAAATTAATATTATTATTTTGTGTAGTTGTCTAGGCTGAGCTGTCCCTCAATTATAGACACACATGAAATAATTGGAAATGTCATGCACAGGCTCAAATGTAATAAGTCTCCTAATGTTTTCAATTTCAAAATATTTTGATATACCTAGTGGTTGTCAAAGATTACTCAATGTTTTTTCCATCTTACATGCATGAAATTGTTGAAAATGTTACAGGCATAGTTTTAGCTAGACTATTCCTAGGAAAGGTGGGCTATTCTGGTTACCTGGTATTGACGTAGGCCATAGGTGTAACTAGGACTTCGAAATTTATACGCACTCTGAAGGCGACCACCAAAGAAAATATCTGACAAAGGCGATATTTGGACTGTTACAAAAGATGAATGTCATTTGTCATTTCTCGTCAGATTGCCTTTCCATTACCCGGTTATCTACCAACAATGGAAATGCAAAGTTTATTCTTAAAATAATGTGTGAAGTTCACTTTGATATAAAATCATGAAAAAATAAGTAGTTTGTCAAACAATTTACGATTCGGTGCCTTCACGTCGTTACATTAGCTTGGGTCATCTGTGATAACGAACTTTGGGTGTCTGCATAGCGCTGATATCTGAATCATTTTGATCAGTGAAAATATAGAAATACACACTATTCTGAGATTAAATTTTATTTATTAAACACTTTGAACAAATTATTATCAAGCAAATTCAGTCTTCACCGGAATCTGTTCAGCAGTCTGAAAAAGAAGAAGAACCAGTAAAACAATACGAGCGCCTTCTCTACGGCATAAAACTCAAACTCTTTATAAACCTGTAAGCTCCTCGGCTTTGTTACTTGCCAAAACGGTGAACCAACCCCCTCCCCCGAAATAGAAAATAAAAAATAAAAGCCGTCCACCCATACCTTTTTTTCTGAAAACTCGGATGAGAATCTAATAAAGTTAAAGAACTGGTTCAAGAAGTACTTGAATGGCCATTTAACATTCTTGAACCTTTTTGCAAGGGCGTATTAAGACATAGAATTATTAACCCTTGATATACTGAACAAAAACCAGGGCACATTTACTTTAAAATTAAAGAGTAGAAATCAATGGATGCAATAACAGTGTGTCTGTATTTATTTTGAAAAGTAATTTTTAGCTCTGTAAAAACTCAAGGTATAGCTATAGCCTTGGCGTCGTTGTTGTTGTCATTGTTGTCCTCATGGGAAAACTTAGATATTTTGTGATATCCCTTGTTCCATTGAAGACATTATTAGCTTGACTATTCGAAGAAAAGGGGGGCTATTCCAGTCATCTGGGCGTCAGCGTCGGCCTCGGCGTAATGCTTTGGTTAAGTTTTTACGTGCAAATATTGTTTAAAGCTATTTCTTGGTTAAGTTTTTACTTGCAAATGTTGTTTATCTGTAATATTTCTGTTTCTATAAAAGCAATTGCTTTTCAACTTTACACATGCTTCTGTGACCATAGATTGACAAAGATTCATTACTCTGATATTGAATTTAATGGAATTTTAACCCTTTTCAGACTTAGAAAATCTTGGTTAAGTTTTTATGTGCAAATGTTGTATTTCTGTAATATCTCTATTTCTACTAAAGCTATTGCTTTGAAACTTTGCACTTGCTTCTGTGACCATAATATCAGCCTCTAGACAAAGATTCAATACTCTGATATTGAATTCAGTGGAATTTAAACCTTTTTCGGACTTAGAAATCTTGGTTAAGTTTTTACGTGCAAATGTTGTATTTCTGTAATATCTCTGCCGCGGCAATAGCGCAGTTGGTAGCGCGCCGGACTTCTAATCCAGGGGTCTATATTCGCACGGGTTCGATCCCCGGCCGCGGCACTTATCCTTTCCGACATTTGTCTTCCACCAATGGGTAGATAATCGTAAACCTATGTGGAATAGCAACTGGAGGCTAGGAAAGGGATGTGGTGGTAGTACTGGTGTGAGAAATACCAGGAATCCATCGTTAGGTGCTCCAGTCGTCGCGATATAACTGAGAGATTGTTGAAAGCGACGTAAAACCCCAATTCAAATCAAATCTGTAATATCTCTATTTCTATTAAAGCTATTGCTTTGAAACTTTGCACATGCTTCAATAATCATAACAACAACCTCTTAATAAAGATTCAATTCTCTGGTATAGAATTTAGTGGAATTTTAACCCTTTTCAGACTTAGAAAATCTTGGTTAAGTTTTTACGTGCAAATGTTGTATTTCTGTAATATATCTATTTCTACTACAGCTGTTGCTTGGAAATTTTACACATGCTTATTTGACCATAATATTAGCCCACAGAAAAAGATTCATTACTCTGATATTTAATTTAGTGGAATTTTAACCCTTTTTGGCCTAAAAATCTTGGTTATGTTTTTATGTGTAACTGTTTTATGTTAGTTGTATATCTGTTCCTAATAAAGCTATTGCTTTGAAACTCTGCACATGCTTCTGTGACAATAATATCAGCCTCTAGACAAAAATTCTTTTCTCTTGAGTTTCATTTTTAGCTCCACTGGCCGAAAGGCCAGCGGGCTATTGTCATGGCGAGGTGTCCGTCGTCCGTGCGTGCGTGCGTGCGTGCGTCCGTGCGTCCGTCCGTAAACTTTTACTTTAAAAATCTTCTCCTCATAAAGTACTGGATGGTTTCCAATCAAATTTCACAGGAATGTTCCTTGGGTGACCCTCTATCAGATTCCTTCAAAGATTTTTAATCGGTTGAAAATCATGGCTGTATTGGGCGTGGCTAATTTCCATATATGGTAATAGGTGGCTTTTCTCAGAAACTAATTGATGGATATTTACCAAACTTCACATGAATTATCCTTGAGGGGTCCTCTATCAGCCTACAAAAAATCATTGTGATCAGATGAAAAATATGTATTTTATGGGCGGAGGTCATTTCTATATTTGTTATATAGTGAAAACTTTGAAAATCATTTTCTCAGAATCTAATTGATAGATATCAACCAAATTTTACATAAATGATACTTGAGTGACCCTTTATCAGTATAACAAAAATTATTGTGATCGGATGAAAAATCTGTATTTTATGGGCGGAGGTCATTTCTCTATATGTTATGTTGTGAAAACTTTGAAAGTCATTTTCTCAGAACCTAATTGATAGATATAAACCAAATTTTACATGAATGATACTTGAGTGTCCCTTTTTCAGTATAGCAAAAATTATTGTGATCGGATGAAAAATATATATTTTATGTGCGGAGGTCATTTCCCTATATGTTATATAGTGTAAACTTTGAAAATCATTTTCTCAGAACCTAATTGATAGATATCAACCAAATTTTACAAGAATGATTCTTTAGTGATCCTTTATCAGTCTATTAAAAAATATTGTGATCAGATCAGAAATATGTCTTTTATGGGCAGAGGTCATTTCGTCATATATAGGGTAAAACAAACTATCCTGAAAGGTTAAACAGATGGATTAGATATCATGGAAATTTTATTTCTGTGAAGTTGTATCAGTCTGCAAAAAAATATTTGATTAGATGAACAGCATATTTTTTTTTATTGGTAGAGGGTATTATAACATATTAAGTGAATATTTGATCACCCTTTTGGTATCTTCTCAATGATGAATTTTTCTAGACTTGTTAAATTTAATAGGTGTAATGATTATAGATTAGAAGGAACAAAACCTTTGTTGAAATTCAAATGTATAGAAACATTAGTTGAAATAAGTAGCCTGAGAATACCCACTCAGAATTGGTGAGTTTAGTTGAACGAAGGGTGGATCTGCACAGAGTGTAAAATGATGTTCTGACCTCCTGACATTCAGAGTGGGGTAGAAAGAGTTGAGTTTACTGCACTCTAAGGCATTGGGCAGAATAAAATAAATATATTGGATTGAATATTTTTCTTCTTACTATCATTGGTTAGAATTTTGTTTTGATGACAAACAATTGTGAAGTAAAATCTTTTAGTAGTGTTTAATTAAACGTGGAAAGATCTACAATCAAATTTTTGCAGACCAACACCAGTATATTGTGCAGTAACATTCTGTTAGTTTTGAAATTCTTATATTTGGATTTTAACAAAATATCACTAGAATGATCCTTGGGTGACCCATTATCAGACTGCACAAAATTATTGTGATTAAATGAAAAATATTTGTGTAACAGGTAGAGGTCAATTTTTTTATTCACTGATCATGAGTTTTTTATGCATAAATATTTCAGCATATGACCCTTATTTACTTGAAATAAACATTCACTCATTCATTCACTTCAATTCTCATTTAAACAGCTTTATCATCCTCTAATAGTCATTATTTGGATATTCAGGCCTGTGGAGCGAATCAGGCGCTCAAGCGCCTCTAGTATTGAATTTCCAATGTCGATATTGATTTGCTATTACTATCCAGCACTAGGAATAGTCGTGCTTCGCTGTCCTCCGACAGCTCGTCTTGAATCTTGGCATACATGCTCATCATCAACAGAGAAACCTATACTAACAAGGGGGATAACTCTAGTTGCACTTTGTGCAAATTATGCCCCGTTTTGACTTATTTATACCCCGCACCTACGAAGTAGAGGGGGGTATATTGGTTTCACCATGTCTGTCTCTCTGTCTGTCCGTCCGTCTGTCCGTAGACCTTTTCGTTTCCGGACTCTAACTCAAGAACCAAATGACCTACAATTATGAAACTTCATACAAATGTTCCTTATGACCCAAGGAAGTGCCCTTTTGTTTTTGGGTCATATAGGTCGAAGGTCAAGGTCACAGTCAGCCTTTGTTCAATTTTCGTTTCCGGACTCTAACTAAAGAACCAAGTGACCTACAATCATAAAACTTTATACAAATGTTGCCTATGATCCAAGGAAGTGCCCTATTGTTTTTGGTCATATATGTCAAAGGTCAAGGTCACAGTCAATTTTTGTTCAATTTTCATTTCTTGACTCTTAACTCAAAAACCAAGCGACCTAGAATCATGAAACTTCATGCAAATGCTACATATGACCTCAATATTAGTTACAAACACATCCTGCACTAATAGCACTTGCATTCAGACAAAGCGCTTGTGGGGGGTATAAGTCCGCTCTGCAACAGTTCTAGTTTTCTTCCATCATCCATCAAGTTCATCCACCATCCAGCAATCAACAGCTGAGCATAGACACCCATGAGCGGTGCTATTGCGTAACTCTCTCTTCAAGTTCTGGTTCAGAAAGAAGAGTAATGTGTGATGTAGACAACTATCAGACTGCACATATGCAAAAGCAGGAAAAAAAGAAAATATAATTGTTTAAGCACCAAAATTATAGCTGTCAAAACTTCTCAATGTCTGTGGTCCCAGGTTAGATCCCAAATGGTAGCACTCATCCTTTCCAACTTTTTCTCTCCTACCATTGGGTTGCTAATCAGTAAATAAAGTAGGATGATGTATATAGACTATATCAAAATTAAAGTTGAAAATTTTACCGTAAAGAGACCTTTTTTCGATCCATTTTGGGATTTATGTATTGCATCAAAATATGACATGCACTTGTTTCATGTAGGTTAAGGATGTGACGGCCAGTACTATAGATGCTGTACCCTCTGAAGACAGAAGAAAAGATTGTATGGAACAGGAAGGACAAATGATTTATTATCAAAAGACACCAAAATCAAGAGAGGTAAATTCTTGTATTCACAGTTTTAAGTTTTTCTGAGCACAAAGTAATAACCATCTAATTTCAAAAAAAAATGTTAAGGATGATCATTAATTCAGTGTACTTTAACTGCTGATTACAACATATGAGAAGAAACATGATGAAACAGAGATTGATCAGATCGTTGGGACTTATTCTCACAGATTTCTTTGTTTTAATTTTGTAGCTCCACTGGCTGAAGGCCTCTGGGGCTATTGTCATGGCGTTGTGTCTGTCGTGCGTCTGTCTGTGCATCCCGTCGTAAATTCTTTCTTTAAAAATCTTCTTATCAGAAACTGCTGGATGAATTTCAACCAAACTTCGCAGGAATGATCCTTGGGTGACCCTCTTTCAAAGTTGTTCAAGAAATTTGATCCAATGAAAAACATGGATTAAATGGGCGTGGCATATTTCCAAATATGGTAAAAAGTAAGTTTTCTCAGAATGATTCTTATAGATGGATATCAATTGAATTTTACATGAATGATCCTTGGGTGACCCTTTATCAGTCTTGAAAAAAATGATTGTGATTGATGAAAAATATGTCTTAATTATGGGCAGAGGTCATTTTTCTATATGTTACATAGTGGAAACTTTGAAAATCATTTTCTCAAATTGTAGTTGTTGGTTGGCAACCAATTTTCACTTGAATGATACTTGAGTGAACTTTCATCAGTGTACTAAAAATATTGTGATTTGATGAAAAATATTTTATGCATGGTGGTCATTTCTCTATGTTATGTAGTGGAAACTTTGAAAATCATTTTCTTAGAATGCAATCAATGGTTATCAACCAAATTTCACTGCAATGGGTCATTGAGTGACCCTTTATCAACGTACAAAAATTTATTGTGATTAGATGAAAGTTATGTCTTTTATGGGCAGATGTCATTTCTCCATATTTTATATAGTGGAAACTTTGAAAATCATTTTCTCGGAATGTAAGTGATGGATATCAACCAAATTTCACTGGAATAATCCTTAAATGACCTTTTATCAGTCCACTAAAAATAATATTTTTATATAATTTATATATAATTTATATATAATTGTTATATAGTGGAAACCTTGAAAATTATTTGCAGAATGTAACTAGTGGATATCAATCAAACTTTATTGGTATGATCCTTGGGTGAGCTATTATCATGCAGCCAAAAATTATTGTGACAGGTTGAAAAATATGTCTTTTATGGATGGAGGTCATTTCTCTATATGTTGTATATTTGATTTTTTGAATATCATTTTCAACATCAGTAGAACCCAAAATATTTAAAAATCTAGTCAAAACTTTGAATTGCTATTACAAGAATTTCAAGCCTGTGGAGCAACTCAAGCCATTTCATGGCTTTCTAGTTTTACTGGGTGGTGACATGGGCACAATGGGTTATTGTGTCACTAACAGAAGGCTCCCTATTGTGAAATATAAAAAAAATGTTTCTTTGCTGAAACTACAGGTCAAAATTCAACCTTACTTTATAAGAGTTAGCCTTAGGTCATACTCTTTCAGGTTTGTTCTTTAAGTTCTGATATATTTCTTATAGATTGAGGATGTTGTACCCTCCAACGAGGATGTTGTACCCTCCAAACGATTGAAAAAAGATTGTTGTGAAGGACTGTCATATAATCAACAGATACCAACATCAAGAGAGGTGAATTCCTGTTTTCAGAGCTTTGAAATGATAAAGTAGATTTGACTTGCTCTTCATAATTTTACAATTTCAAAAATAAGTAACTAGCATAGGCGTAGCTAGGACTTTGAAATTTTTACGCATTTCGAAGGCGACCACTTAAGAATAAATAGGATAAAGGCGATATGTGGACTGTGACTAAAGACTAATGCCCCACACCCGCTCCCCATTTATATGATTTGAGTGTTGGTGAATAATCAAACATCGTAACTACAGCTTGAATAAGCTGTAGTTTCGATGTTATGATCATTCATTAGCGAGATTTTTCGAAAGAAGATTTATTTGTATTACGCAATTGCGTAATGTGCGTAATGGGAGCTACGCCCTTGACTAGGACTCTGTAGGATACTATTTTTATAAAAAAAAAAAAATGTGTATTTCTAAATTGAGAATGTACTTGTAGTCTTATATTCATAGACTACAAAATTCAAATTTAATTTTTCTGTGGAATTATAAAGATTTCAAATTTCTAGATTGGCTGTTTTTAGCTCACCTTAGCACAACATGCTCAAGGTGAGCTTTTAGGATCACTCGAGTCTGTCGGGTGTCGTCTGTCAGGAACAATCTGAAAAACTTCTTCTTCTACTGAACCACTAGGCGGATTTTAATGGAATTTTGCCAGAATGTTCCTTTGATGACCCTCTTTAAAAATTGTTAGCGAAATTCTGATTACCCCATAAATATGGGCATGGCAGGGCATGGCATTTTTTCACTTTTAAATCTTTGAAAGACATCTCCTCCTGGAACCCTAAGCTGATTTCAATGAAACTTTGTCACAATGTTCTTTGGGTGACCCTTTTCAAAAATTGGCCGATAAATATGGGCATGGCTGGGCAGGGCATATTTTGATCCTGAAATCTTCGAACGACATCTCCTCTTGAACAGAACACTTGATTTCAATAAAACTTTCCTAGAATGTTCCTTTGGTGATCCTACAGTAAGGAGGGTACTATTAATATATGTTTTTTTGCTTTTCAGGTAATTTCTTAACCTAGTGAAATGGACAGTCAATCCACAGAATATTGCCATCTCTCTCAAATCTCCAACTGGTGTGAGGAGGAGCTTGACACAGATTAAGCCAATGTGAATGCAATCCTTAATAATATTAGTAGAAGAAGTGTTAGTCCACTGAGGTCCCAATTGAGAAGTGATTTAAAAGATGTGGGCTCAACTACTGTCTTTTATTATAAAAGAAAAGCTAAGGAAAGCATAGATTCTATTTTAAATTTGATTGCTCCTGGCAGAACTGATCAGCTACTAGATTATTGTTTGACAGAATGCCCTATAAAGAAAGAACAGCCACTTTTGAACAACACATTACAACCGACATGATAAAACTATATGAAGAAATATGATAATAACTTGAAAACCCAACTTTTGTCCCTTATAGCCTCCAAATTATCTAAAACTGAGCTTCAGCGACTCATACCTGGACTTATAATATGACCGACGTTGCGGGAGTGAAATAAACCCGTCGAATATTTTTGATATTACATTGGTGTTATTACACTAGTGGAATAACTATGCAAATGAGCTCATGGCGACTAGCAACGCTATTTTGTAACCGAGAAAATGATGTCATAATGTATTTATTGTGACCTCAGTTTTAAACGGCGTTATAAGTTTTGCAGAAAATTGAATTGTCAAATTACAAGAATTTTTTCGATTTTTCGTGAAAATTCGGGTCATAGTATAAATAGAATATCAAACTTGTGCTCATAAAATGCCGAAATTATTAAACTCGTCATCTAACACAGATAAAAACTTGGCGCAGCCTTGTTTTTATCTGTTTATAGATGACTCTTTTAATAAATTCGGTATTCAATGACCACTCATTCAAAATCCTCTATTTACAATATACCAGATTGACAGGGCTCGATTTGCCACATCATGCAATGAAGGCCTGTGTATTCCGAAAAAGCAGAAACAGACCTTTCATATAATGAACCCAATCAAGCTTCAACATGCCCTCAGCTTTTTCTTTGACCCTAGCTTTATCCAAACAGTATCATATGGTGTTCGAGAGCTGTTGCTGGACAGTGATGAAAAGTTGGAGATACCAGATGTTGTTAGAACAGTATGTCATTAAAAAGTATTGACATGTATACCTCCTTTTGTCAAGAAACAGATTTTGAGCCTTTGGGTAAAACCTTTTACATAAGATCCTTAGAGCATGTGCAGCTTCCAAAAGAAAAAACTTATGTGGACTAGATAATATTGCTGCACTAGGAATATAGGGTTTTGACATGCTAGATGAATTGGTAACTTCATTGCAAGATGCTGGACATCTAACACACGACTGTGCTGATGAAATTAGAGCAAGTTTATCTAGTTCAAAGCTATACCTGAAGACAAATTATAAATTACATATTAAAAAATCTGATTTATGTGTGGATCATTGCATACATTGGTCGTTGAGTGATCAAGGGAGCAAACATCTTCAATTTCCATGTGACCATACCCACACTCTGCTATGTGACCGATGCCAACATTTGAATTGTTTACAGGAGCAGCTTGATTCTGCAATCAATTTACTAGACAACGATCTGAAAGGAGAGGTTAAAAAAACTTTAGGATTCATATGAGCAAATAAGCAATTGGAAGTCACACATCATCAGGACAGTAAATCAGGACAGATACAGAGTGAAATTGCTTGACCAACTGCAGGAACATGAAGCCTTGCTTGTCTTAGATTGGGCCATGAAATTTTTACCTTTAACCCTTTCCGAACAACAAAACTTTAAGGCGATCCTCGTCAAAAACTGCCACAATTGACAAAATGGATGTTATTAAAGATAGGATTTGTGTAAAATATGACACAGAAAATACTGAGACAAAAGGAGAAACTGCTGGTTATCAGCAGTTTCTTCTTTTGTTTCAATGTTTTCCCAAGCCCTTTTTATCAGGGACGTCAAATCCAGGTCTTGTTTGGGAAAGGGTTAACTTAAAGTACAGACAGACTCAAAGTGATTGTTTTGGCCAGAGAGGTATCAACTGGCATGTTACTGTCTGCATTTTCAGAGAAGATTCTCACCTAAGTGTAAGTGCATTAATATAGCTCTAGTATTTTCTTTGACAACCTTCTGAGCTCCTTGTGGATATTCTTGAGGTTTCACTTTTAACCCAATTAACCTGATACTGGATTAGATAGTTGTCAAAATTGGATTGAAGTTAAATCTTAGAAAAAACCTAATGGACACTCAAGGGACCATTTTTTCAGACATTTTAACCTGAAAATTCAAATGATGTTCTTGATACAATCTAGGACAGGTTTACAATTTGGTCATCTGTTGTGCAAAACTCTGTTAATGGTGTCCAGTTAAAAAAAATGATCAAACACAAAAAAACAGGCTGACACTGTGGATTCAATTTCTTAACCCTTGTCATGCTAATCCCGGAATATTCCTACTTTTGCAGGAGGTATGGACAAAGATCAGTCTGCACAAATGTGCAGCCTGATCTAAGTCTAAACCACCTGATTTACCTTTTCAAACAAGAGAAGTTTCAAAATCATGCTTTCATAATCAATTATTGACTCACAAAAAGGAAATCAAGGCTTTCAGCACTTTGATTTTGATATAATTTTGGCAAGGATTTTATTCAGCATGACAAGGGTTAAACTGTCAAGATAATAATATGTAAAAAGCAGTACATTATTAAGGTAAACCAAAAGAGCATTGCATTTGCTTTGCTATTATTCTGCCTTCATCAGCCTATTATTTTTAAGCCTCATTTAATCATGTTTTATAAAAGCAATTTAGATGAGCCTTTTAGGGCCTTGATGGCCCTGATTTTTAGCTCTGCTGTTTTCGGTGAAACCCTGAGATATTGCAATAGCCTTGGTGTCATTGTTTTTGTGCGAAAACTTTGACATTTTGTGATATCTCTGGTTCTACTAAAGGCATTTACTTGAAAATTGAAACACATGTTCACTATCCAAAGAGCACCCTTTACTATCAAGAGGGATAACTCTAGATGCATTTAGTTCCAATTATGCCCCTTTTTAGACTTAAATTTTTTCATCTACTATCAAGCACCCAACAACCGAGCTTAGGCACCCTTAGGCAATGCTCATATTTAAGTTCATGTTTAGCTCAGCTGTTTTTCGTAGAAAATTTTAGTAATAACTAAGCCTTAGTGTTGTGGTCATTGTCATTTGGCCAAACAAAACACAAGGTACTAAATGTGAACCTATTGTGATCATCCAATGTCTGGCGTTCTATTGCGTGTCGTCCATAATTTTTTTCAAACATCTTAAATGGTATGCCAATATTGATGAAACTTGGCAGGAATGTTCCTTTTGTCAAGCTTTTCTTAACTTGTTCAAAATATTGAAATCATCCCTTAACACTGATTGCCACTGCAATTAAAAACGGGATAAAAATGAAATTTTTGAAAATTTTCTCTGAAACCAGAAAGGCAGTCAACTTTCATATTTGATCTGTAGCCTCATCTATAGACCCGCAATTTAGAGTGAGTGATCAAAGGTCAATTTTGTCTATATAGGTATAGACAAAATTGACCTTTGATCACTTACTTAAACTTGCGGATCTATAGTAGTGTTATTATTTTGCCCCATGGATCATATTGTGAGCAAATCACATTTTACATGGAAACAAAGAAGACATTCTTCTTCTCTGAAAACATACCTTGGCATTGAAAAAAGATACAAATTGTCTCCTAAGAACTGATTATCTATTAATCTTATTCAGGTGATGTCTCGATACTCAAGGAAATTCCAATGAGCAATATAGGGCCATCATGTTCCTTTTTGGTCCGATAGTTTCAAAGTACTTGTAGTTCCATATACTTCATGTTCAACAAATGTACATTTGCAGCACCGCACGTTTACCCATGTGCTAGATGGTGTCAAGCAGGACTGGTACAGTGTAATGTCTATTTTGGAACACACTTTACTGAGTATTCAAGCGCAACTCCCTCAGTTTAAGAAGATTTATTTGCGTTCTGACAATGCAGGTTGCTACCACAATGGAAACATCTGGCTTTGTATACCAGAGATCAGCAAGAGAACAGGTATATTTATCTAAATGTATAACATGCATCTTTCTTGAAATTATTAGTGCTTAGCAGTACATATTATGAAGCTTTTTAGCTCACCTGAGCTCAAGATGAGATTATGTGATCATTGAATGACCATCGCCTGTCATCTGTTGTCAACAATTTCTCAATTAGCGTTCTAGAGGCAACAATTTTGGCCCAATCTCTGTGAAACTAGGTTGGAATGTTTGTCTTATCACAAGTATTGGACCCTATTTGAATTGGTAAGTAGATATTACACATCAGGGAAAAAAGGGCTTAATGACAATTTGATTGAATTACTCAAAGCTTTGAAAAAATCATTGTAATAAAGTATTTTTTAAATCTTGTATGTTATATCTATGTCAATTACAAATATGGTATTTTTGTCTTAAAATTTATCAACACCACAAACCTACATCTATGGATGGATTTCAAGCAAACGTACAGGATACACGTGAAAACTACTGCTGAGATTCGCCATGGATCTTTAACTTGCTTGTTATAAAGCGCAGGAGAAATGTAGTTTATAAGAACTAACTCTACTCATTATAGTTTTGAGTTATTGTCCTTTGTTAATTGACACCAATGGGTTGATAATCGTAGACCTATGTGAGATAGCAGCTGGAGGCTAGGAAAGAATGTGATGGTTGTCCTGGTGAGAGAAATACCAGGAATCCATTGTTAGGTGCTCCAGCTGCCGCGATATAACTGAAATAATGTTGAAAAGGGCGTTAAACTCCATTCAATTCAATTCAATACCTTTGTTTATTGACAAAGCTTTATCCATTGACCTGCTCTTACAGGGGGTAAAAATGATAATAAACATCTTTGGTTGATTTATGATTCTCATAATTCTAAAACTTTTAAATTGCAGAGTGATCGTGTTTCAAAAAATGTAACTCGTTTTTATGAGGTATTGAAATATTGGAGATGTGCTACTCAGAGCCACAGGCGGGTAAAAGACCTATGTTGCGGCAGAACAAAATGTGTGCACAGCTGCAGGAATGAAAGAGGCACTGGATACTGGGAAGGGTAAACTTGTTATAACTTGACACAAAGGGTGACCATTCAAAACATCACTTAGCCAATTTCGTAAACTGCAACAGGTCTGGGATGTATATTGGGCAAATGGTATGCAACACAAAAGAGCACTTCAATCGGAGGTGTGATCTTTAGATTTAGATTTTTAAGAGTGGTATTGAGACTTAAAAGACGAAACATTTACAACTAGAAAGCCATGAATGGCTTGAGTCGCTCCACAGACTTGATATTCTTGTAAATTAAAGCAAATCAAAGTTTTGACTAGATCTTTAAATATTTTGAGTTCTACTGATGTTGAAAATGATTTTCAAAGTTTCAACTATTTAACATATATAGAGAAATGACCTCCGCCCATAAAAGACATATTTTTCATCCAATCAAAATAATTTTTGGCTGCATGTTAATGGGTCACCAAAAGATCATACCAAAAATGTTTGATTGATATCCATCAGTTTCAATCTGAGAAAATGATTTTCAAAGTTTCCACTGTATCGCTTTTTGAAAAATGACCTCCGCCCATAAAATACATATTTTTCATCCAATCACAATAATTTTTGGTAGACTGATAAAGGGTCACTCAAGGATCACTCAAGTGAAATTTGGATGATATCTGTCAATTAGATTCTGAGAAAATGATTTTCAAAGTTTCCACTATATGACATATAGAGAAATGACCTCCGCCCATAAAAAACATATTTTTCATCCAATCACAATAATTTTTGGTAGACTGTTAAAGGGTCACTCAAGGATCACTCAAGTGAAATTTGGATGATATCTGTCAATTAGATTCTGAGAAAATGATTTTCAAAGTTTCCACTATATGACATATAGAGAAATGACCTCCGCCCATAAAATGCACATTTTTCATCCGATCACAATAATTTCTTGTAGACCAATAAATGGTCACACAAGGATCATTCATGTAAAATTTCATTGTTATCCATCAATTAGAATCTGAGAAAACTCACTTATTACCATATTTGGAAATAAGCCACGCCCATTAAATCCATGTTTTTCATTGGATCAAAATTTCTTGAACAACTTTGAAAGAGGGTCACCCAAGGATCATTCCTGTGAAGTTTGGTTGAAATCCATCCAGTAGTTTCTGAGGAGAAGATTTTTAAAGAAAAAGTTTACGACCGGACGCACGGACGCACGACGGACACAACGCCATGACAATAGCCCCAGTGGCTTTCAGCCAGTGGAGCTAAAAATTAACATTTTAAGCCATGATATTAGAATTCGAAGATGTTTAGATAAGGTTCGGAAGATTTCACAAAACTGACATGACAAGTAGAGTTAGCGACAGATGTCTTCACTCAAAATTAGGAGGGCTTATGCAATTTGTAACTGACATCTTTAATTTTACCCCAGGTTTTCCTGTACGTTCCAAAATAGGCTGTCAATTTACATCTGAGGATGATCGTGACATTTGCTGAGTGGTGTTCTAAATGAAAGTGTGATATAAAACTCACAGACAACAAGTTTCATGTCATCAGCCAGACTTGCATATAATCTAAGAGTCAAATATTGTACCGCATGTACAGCATGAAATGGTGCTCCATGTTGGGAAAAGAATTGTTTTCTTGAACACTTGCACATGAAGCATGCAATTCATGCTGGTCACTTATGTCAAGTTTTAACAAATTACTTAAAAAATTTAAAAGGAAATGACTCATTTTTAGCTCAGATGTCATTTAGTCAATGATAAACGCTGATAGATGATTATCTTTGATTCTGGCATCATGATGAACCCTTGACCCTGACTTTAACCTTTGACCTCTTATTTCAAAATCACTTGATTACTGACTGTTTTTTGTGCTCTCCGAAAACTTTTCGGGAAGAGCAAATAGTCCATCATAAAAACTCAAAGTTGGCCATTACATTAAAATTGGAGTGAGATTTAATCTTCATATTTCACATGTTTTTGTTACTACCAAGTTCAAGGTCGTCTGTCAAATGCAAGGTCATTTCACACAGTAAAAAATGGAAAATAAAAACTTTGCTGAAGGTAAGAATTGTCACAGGTAAAAATCTAGTATTATTGGGGCATCGGTATCTGCGATACATTTCTACTTATCTCTTACTACAAGCATAATCAATAAAAAGAGCCAATATAATCCTCAGCTGAATTGGCACTTCATACCTCAAGTTAGTGTGCTATCAATTTCGAAATATTGTCAACGTCCAGATAACAGATGCAGTGGTTAAATAATGTGACTTTCAAATATATGATGTGATGATATTTGCTCAAAGCATCATTGCGATTGTATTTTTAGTTAAGAGAAAATGTAAAAACATCTTATATTCCTCTACATCAAAATTAAACAAGTTGGAATGCATTAAATAGATAATAAGGACATTCTTTTCTCGTTTTCTCAATAAGAAGTTATTGTTTTTGCTCCATTCTTTTTTAGGTGTTACCGGTTGCCAAGTTGCAGTTATTGGTATTGACAATAGTTTCCTATGTATGAAAAACCAAAAACAGAAAAATGTCACTTATTATAATGACATTAAGTATCAGGATGGAAATACGACATTAATCAAAGCTTTTGGAATTAGTCCTGGACTGACCATATCTGCTACCATGTCTGCTAATCCAATGTGTGGAATGTCAGGGGGACAAGCTGCTTTAACAAAACCAGGGCATTTTATTATACATTATTTTAAAATGCCAGCAAAGTGCAAAGGAAACATTTGTTTTCCACAAGACAAATGAAAAAAAGAAGATCAATCTGCACAACCTTTTAAAAAACAAGAAGACATATATTCGTGTCCAGACAATGAGTATATATTGCAATTGAATCTGTATACTTCTTTAACCCTTTCCTGTTTTACAAAATTTTGGATCTGTCCAAATTCAAAGGTTTTGCAGACGAAAATTTAAAGTGGATTTAACTTGAAAAATTACCATTCTGTAGGGTAGAAAATAGTGTGGAAAAAAAAGAAATTGCTTGTCAGAAGCAATTTCTTCTTTTTTCACAATGTTTTCTCAATCATAAAATCACAGGCACGTAAAAAGCAGGGATTAAACAGCAAAGGGATAAAAGAGCACCTACTTGTTGGGAAACACCGCTATGCTCTTTAGTGTGAGTTTACCTATGACTCACTCCATCAAGAGACAGTGGGCAAGTATCTGCAGTGATGTCACACCCAGCAGAAACAATCTTATTTCTACAATAAACAGTTCAAATGATGTTTCAGCTTGTCTCCCCATGGGCTGGGCTTTGAAGATGACAAAGACTGTTCAAATGTTCTCTACAAGTGTAAAATAATTCCTCTTGGCAAAACTTGAAGAAGGACAGAAGACTGGAAAGAAAGCCAGTCCTCATGATGTAATGAAAGAAATGAGAGCAGTAAGAACTAATGGTGAAAGATTATTTCCTCTGAAAGATTGTTTAAAAGCAAACCAGATTAGCTCCTACTTTTCTAAGCCTTCATTTCTCAAGACACAGAAGACATGCAAGACTGAAAAGGTTTCTGAAGAAACAGATTCTGATTTAGTGGCTGTACTGTCTGCATTAGAAGAGATAGGGGATAATTGTTAGTTTCAGTGTAAGATCGATTAATATTTCATTTCATGAACAACAAAAGCTATATTTTCATGAGTGGCAGAGCCACGAGTGAAAATATAGCTTTTGTTTTTCAGGATTAAAGAAAACACATTGTTTGAGCAATTGCAACAATCTGTCTGATTTTCATGAGGATTGGCTTTCTGTACAGTCTCCTGTCCTGTGATGAAAAATGTTTGGAAAAATAGGTGTGAATTTTTTTCAAGGAAAAAAAAAATTATTTATGAAATAATTTCAATTTCATGCTTATGTTTCCTTGAATAAAGTCTCATGGAGGAGGAGTTATAAGCAAAAGGTAAAACCCAAGGGGGGAGCCAAAGGATTTTGCCTTGCTTTTTATCTCCTCCCCCAATCAGCTTTCATTCATGGACACATTAACATGAAAATGAAATTATATTTATTATTACTCGATCACAATTCTGAAAATTATTTTATTACCATTTCTTGATGTGAAGTAGTTTTATAAACTTGTCTGGGAGTAAATTTAATGAACAAGGAATATTATTTGAGTTGGGATAATTTCACTGATTTCTGACTAGCGATTTCTTCTTGTACATAATTTTATGCCCCCTGCAACGATAGATCAGGTGCATAATGCTTTTGGCCAGTTTGGTTGGCTGTTTATCTGTCTGCCCGTCTGTCTGAAAGAAAAGCTTAACATTAGTAATAACCTTTTAATGGTAAGTGATAGAGCCTTCATATTTCAGTGATAATTTGTTGGACACAGGCAATTGTTTCATAATCTGACTTTTTCATTTAGGTTATTGTACAAGTTCTGTATAAACTCTTGTACCTACATGGAAAAATCAGCTTATGAAACATTTGCCTGATTCTTAGAGGTATGATTATCTGATAAGAAATTTTAGCTCCACTGGCCAAAGTCCAGTGAGCTATTGTCATGGCAGTGTATCCGTCTCGAGTCTGTGTGAGTGTAAACTTTTTTTAAACATCTTCTCCTCCTAAAAAAAGGGCAGATTTTAATACTCTGAAGAAATGTTCCTTCGGTGCCCTCTTCTTTTTAAAATTGTTAAAGAAATTTTGATTGACCCCAAATAATCGGGTTGCCAGGTAGGGCATTTTTTTTTACTATAAAATCTTCAAAAAATTTCGTCGCGCAAACCATTGGGCTGATTTAAAAAACAAAAACAAACTTGGCATTGATGTTCCTTGGGTGATGCTTCAAAAATGTTAAAGAAATTTTGATTAACCCCCAATTATGGGCCTAGCAGGGCAGGGCTTATTTTAGATTCTTTGAAAATCTTCTCCTTCCTATTCATTAGGCCTATTTCAATGAAACTGGGCATGGGTGTTCCCTGAGTGACCATTGACTTCAATTGTTGAAAACATTTTGGTTTGTCCCCCAAAACGCATCCCCCCATCCCATCCACCCAAATATAGGCATGGCAAGACAAGGTTGTTTTTTTCAGTTTAAAATCTTCAAAAATCTTCTTCCAAATCATTGGCCGATCTCAAAAAAGTTGCACAAATTTTTCCTGTGTGACCCTTAACATAGATTGCTAAAAAAGTTTGACTAAATATGGGTGTAGCAGGGCGGGATTTTTTCACTAAATTCTTCAAAAATCTCCTCCCAACTCATTTTGGTTATTTTGAATGAAACTTGGCATGAATATTCCTAAGGAGCATCTTTACTTAAATTGGTAATGAAATTTTGATGGGCCCACAAATCGGGTTGAAATCTTAAAAAATCACCACCTAAATAGATGGATTAACCCTTTCCTGTTTAATCCCTGCTTTTAACGTGCCTGTGATTTTATGATTGAGAAAACATTGTGAAAAAAAAAGAAATTGCTTCTGACAAGCAATTTCTTCTTTTTCCACATTTTTGTCTACCCTACTGAATGGTTATTTTTCAAATTAAATCCACTTTAAAACTTCGTCTGCAAAACCTTTGAATTTGGACAGGTCCAAAATTTTGAAAAACAGGAAAGGGTTAATTTGACCGAATCTTGGTAAAAATGTTCCATGAATGACCCTTTACTTAGATTTATCCTGAACTTGTTTTTAAAATGGTCTACTTATTACAATCACCTTCATGTTGGTAATAAGATGGGTAAATGGCATACAGGTTAATGATGAATGAGTATTTAATGCAATGTTGATAAGACCCAGTAAATCATTAAAATATAGTTTTAAAGAGAAGTCAAAGTGTTGTTTTTAGTCACAGTAAGCTCTGTTTAATGATAGTCTGGAGATGTTGAAGCCTGTGGAGCTCTATTTTGGCCTCTTGTTATCCCCCGCCGAAAAAATTTTTCGGGGGGGATATTGTTTTTGCCATGTCCGTCCGTCCGTCTGTCCGTCCTTCCGTCTTTCCGTCCGACATTCGTTCCCGCACTATTTCTTGAAAACTATAGACTGGATTTCAATGAAACTTGGCACACAGCTTCACTACAATGAGGACATGCGCATATTGTCGGGGTTACCCGGTTGGACTGCCCAATTTAGAGTTACTGCCCCTGACTGTTTAAGCCATATACATACATAGTGATATTCGTTTCCGCGCTATTTCTTGAAAACTATAGATCGGATTTCAATGAAACTTGGCACACAGCTTCACTACAATGAAGACATGCGCATATCATCGGGGTTACCCGGTTTGACCGCCGAATTAAGAGTTACTGCCCCTGACTGTTTAAGCCATATATATACAGTGATATTCGTTTCCGCGCTATTTCTTGAAAACTATAGACTGGATTTCAATGAAACTTGGCACACAGCTTCACTATAATGAGGACATGCGCATATTGTCGGGGTTACCCGGTTGGACTGCCCAATTTAGAGTTACTGCCCCTGACTGTTTAAGCCATATACATACATAGTGATATTCGTTTCCGCGCTATTTCTTGAAAACTATAGATCGGATTTCAATGAAACTTGGCACACAGCTTCACTACAATGAAGACATGCGCATATCATCGGGGTTACCCGGTTTGACCGCCGAATTAAGAGTTACTGCCCCTGACTGTTTAAGCCATATATATACAGTGATATTCGTTTCCGCGCTATTTCTTGAAAACTATAGACTGGATTTCAATGAAACTTGGCACACAGCTTCACTATAATGAGGACATGCGCATATCGTGGGGTTACCCAGTTTGACCGCCGAATTTAGAGTTACTGCCCCTGACTATTTAAGCCATATACATACATAGTGATATTCCTTTCAGCGCTATTTCTTGAAAACTATTGACTGGATTTCAATGAAACTTGGCACACAGCTATACTACAATGAGGACATGCACATATCGTCGGGGTTACTTGGTTCGACTGCCGAATTTAGAGTTACTGCCCCTTACTGTTTAAGCCATATACATACAAAGTGATATTCGTTTCCGCGCTATTTCTTGAAAACTATAGACTGGATTTCAATGAAACTTGGCACACAGCTTCACTACAATGAGGACATGCGTGTATCGTCGGGGTTACCCGGTTTGACCGCCGAATTTAGAGTTACTGCCCCTGACTGTTTAAGCCATATATATATACATAGCGATATTCGTTTCCGAGCTATTTCTTGAAAACTATAGACTGGATTTCAATGAAACTTGGCACACAGCTTCACTACAATGAGAACATGTGCATATCGTTAGGGTTACTGGGGTAGACCGTCAGAGTTACTGCCCCTGACTATTTAAGCCATATACATACAAAGTGATATTCGTTTCCGCGCTATTTCTTGAAAAATATAGGTTGATGTAGATAAAAGATAATCTGTACCTAAGTTTGATATTAACTCCATTGACAATGAAAATATGTTCGGCGGGGGATATCAATTCAACGAATTTGCTTGTTTTTTCTCAGAACCTAACAAATGGATAACATCCAAATATCATTGGAATGATTCTATAGTGATCCTTTACAAGTCTGTAAAAAAATCATTGTGATTAGATGAAAAGTGTGTATTTTATGGGCAGAGGCCATTTCTCTATATATGTTATATAGTGGAAACTTTGAAAATCATTTTTTCTCAGAACCTAACTAATGGATAACATCCAAATTTCATTGGAATGATTCTTAGGTGGTCCTTTACAAGTCTGTAAAAATATATTGTGATCAGATGAAAAATAAGTGTTTTATGGGCGGAAGTCATTTCTCTAAATGTTATAAAGTGAAAACTTTGAAAATCATTTTCTCGGAATCTAACTGATTGATATCAAACAAACCAAACTGGAATGTTTCTTCAGTGATCCTCTCTCAGTCCACAAAAAATTATTGTGATTGGATGGAAAATATGTCTTTTATCCCGTATAGGGTAAAATAAACTTTTTTGAAAGTTAAACAGATAGATTTCAACCAAATTTCATAGGAATTTTATTTCTGTGAAGTTGTATCTGGCTGCAAAAAATATTTGATTAGATGAACAGCATGCTTTTTATTGGCAGAGAACATTTCAACATATAAAGTGAATATTTGATCACCCTTTTGGTATTAACTAAATGATGATTTTTTTTAGGGTCATTAAATTTAATAGGTGTAAAGATTGTAGGTTAGAAGGAACATACACTTTATTTGAATCCAAATGTATAGATACCCCCCATTTTTTTTTGGTCAGTTCAGTTGAAAGAAGGGTGACTCTGCACAAAGAGGACAAGTGGTGTAAAGTGGCCTACTGATGTTCAGAGTGGGGAAAAAAGAGCTGAGTTGACTGCACTCTTAAGTCATTTGGCAGAATAAATATATTGGGTTTAATATATTACTTCTTATTATCATTAGTAAGAATTTTGTTTTGATGACAAACTATTATTGTGAAGTAACACCCTTATAGTGGTGTTTAATGAAAAGCAGAAAGATTTAAAGGAAAATTTTGTTGATAAAGTACCAGAATATTGTGCAGTAACATTCTGTTGGTGTTCTTTCTTTTGGATTTCAAACAAATTTCACTGGAATGATCCTTATTTTATACAGCCTTTATAATCATCTTCTAATAATCATTATCAGGATATTCAGGCCTGTGGAGCAAATCAGGCGCTCAAGCGCTTCTAGTTATATAGCACAGAGAAGGCCAAAATCGAGTGGGGTCTGACCACATACAGAGAAATATAAGTTCCCCGCTATTTCTTGTAAACCTTTGGCTGGATTTAATCGAAGCTTTGTGGAAAGCTTCACTTCAAAAAGGAGATGCACATATTGTCAAGGTTACCCATTTTGACTTTTGCATTTATAGTTACTGCCCCTGATTGATGAAGTCATATCAGAGGAAGTTTGAGGAATTACATATGTCAAGGCTCTGTAGAGTAATCCTCCAAGCCAAATCTGTTGAACTTAAAATTAAGAAAAATCAAAGTGCTGTAAGCACTGTAATTGTGCGGTACTGAATGACTGAACTGCTTATTGTTGTTTCAGGAGTTTATGTATATATAGCATTGAAACAAAAAATAAATAAATAGACGAAAAATCCAAACCAAGTTATTGTTGCAGATATAGTCAAACCATACATGCCATTTCTAAAGTTACCCCAAAAACTTGTGGGAAACGTTCATTAGACAAATATTCTATCAAGGACGTTTTAAAAAATAATTCAACATCTAACTGCCAAATATAAGAAATGGAATTTGCTTCATTCATAGTT
The DNA here is from genome assembly GCA_948146395.1 of Fragum whitleyi. NCBI lineage: Eukaryota > Metazoa > Mollusca > Bivalvia > Cardiida > Cardiidae > Fragum > Fragum whitleyi. Next base: position 29,463,002 of record OX411548.1, on the reverse strand, counting down.
TTAGGTTCAATGTACACGGGAATATATCTCCATTCTTTTGATGCTAAAAAGCTCCTTGTAAAACACGCTAAGCATTCTGTATTGTAGGTCTTTGGAAAATTTATCTCGTGTCACTTCTTGAAGAGTTGTAGTAACAAGTTTTCAGAAATGTACATGTAGATAAATCACAGGCTGACATAGACCAATACACCAAGATAAAGCTATAGAGTGAAGAGTGACACACTGCACTTACACTTTGTAAATAGTAAAGAGGTTAATAGGTGAATTATAAGGGGTTATTCCAAAGAGAGGGTATTAGGTAATTCATCCCACAATCCATCTCTGTAGCTTTTTCCCTCATAGGTACGAAGTGCAACTTTACAACTGCATTTTAGTAAACTAATGTTGATATTCTATTATTAAGCTAAATTAATGAACTATTAATTCCTTCATGGAATGCACTGTAAATAAAACACTAATTAACAGCCAGAGAAAATAAGAAGCTCATTTTATGCCAGCAATTTTCGAAACAAACGGTTTACAAAATTGATATGAGTTGGAAAAAAGGTTATTTTGCAATTTTTTCATTAGATACAACCCGGGCAGAACCACTCTAATTGTGCTTCCGCACAATTAAAAATACATTAGCATATTACTTATCGTTCATCTTCACTCTAAAATCTAACACAATTTGAATGTTGAAAAAATGCTTATCAGTCATTTTTTTTTTTTTTTTTAAATATAATAAAACTTGAGCATTGACCATAACTTTTGAATGGTCTAGATGATTTTTCAAGGTCAAATCTTTGTAGTTTAAACTAATTTTATAACTTTGGATTGGTAAGTCAAAGAGCCTTAAAATTTCACTTGTGCTTTGCTTGTGACCGTCATATTCATAACAATATCAATGTCATTGATCAAGATTAAGGTCATTTGGTGAAAGTCACTCATTTATAAGATAAAAACTTCACATTATGTGATATCTCTGGTTCTACGGAAGGCATCCAACTAAAACTTGGCAAACATGTTCACCACCAAAAGAGCAACCTTTAATATCAAGGGGAATAACTTCAGAAGCTTTTTTTGCAATATGCCCCTTTTTTAATTAGTTTTTCTCACCATCCAGCACTTAACAGCTGAGTGTAGGCACTTGTTGGCTGTGCTCTTGTAAGCTTTGGTTGGTAGAGCTATAGCAATACTGGTTTACCGTTCAACTTTTGCTTGTTAACTGTCAAGTCCACAGTTTTCTTCTTATTCTTGAAATTGCTCAGGATGATCATACCATTACAAGGATGGTTCCCTTTAACAGGACCATCATGGTCCTAGATCACTGAGTCTCTTTGACCCCTGGGACATCACATTAATTAAATAGGCAGATGTCAACAAGGAGATAATTTCTACATAAGATCAATACCATGGAATGTTTTCGGCCAAGAGCAAGAAAAATATGCCTTTTAATTCTTTGATTCCATATAAAAAGGGATGCTCCTGGATGGAGCCCAAATGTGACCCCAGGGTCTTGATATGAACAAACTTGGTAGAGGTCAACTAGATGATGCTACATATCAAATATGAAAGCTGTCTGCCTATTGGTTTCAGAGAAGAAGATTTTTGAAGATTTTCCTATTTTCACACTTTTTGTTAAGGGTAAAGGGAAAGCTAATGGTTGATTTCATTTATTTGAACAACTTTGGTAGAGCTTGACCTAAGGAACATCCCTGCCATGTTTCATCAAGATAAACACATTCATGTGAATCTTTCACAGAATATTCCATTTCAAGTGACTATGTGAAATTGTGGCAGTTTAGTTATATATAAGGTGTCTTTATGTATACTTATTGTAAACACAACTCCTTCAATTAAACATAGATTTTCGCGAAAACTTTTTTTCATCATGTGACCAATGCCATAGTTTTATTCAGTATTTATATTGGCAATATACTCACTTGGTAACACAACTCTTTTTTTAGATATAAACTATTGGCATAAAGTTAAGCATATCATATTTGAGATTACCCATGTAATATGTGAAACTGAACAAGAGCAACGATGAGCGTGGCATTATACGCCCGAAGCTCAGAAATAAACGGGTGATGTTTTGAACTTTTTATTGATCTTAAGAATGTATTTTCTAGCTAACACTATAGTACTACTAAAATATTCACAAATTCAATCAGATTGAGATAATGTAATCAAACACCCTAGCTATGAGTTCTACATACATATGAAGTTTCAACATCGTAGTCCTTGTATTTTGAAAGTTATGGACCGGACACGAATTTGCAAACTGAATCAGACAAAGGGCAAAACTCAAAAATAATAAATGGTAGAGTAAGGGTTATTGTGCTCTGCACAACCTAGTTATGAGATCTATACACCTGTGAAGTTTCAAGACCATAGGCCTTATAGTTTCAAAGTTATGGACCGTACACCAATTTGCTAACTGAATCAAACAAAGGGCAATAACTCAAAAATTACAAATGGTAGAGTTGTGGTTCTTGCGCTCTGCACACCCTAGTTATGAGATCTATACACCTGTCAAATTTCAAGACCAGTGAAGTTTCAAGACCATAGGCCTTATAGTTTGAAAGTGATGGGCCGGACACGAATTTGCTAACGGACAGATAGACGGACGATGCAGGCGATAACATAATACGACCCTTCATGCTATGAAAAAAATGTAACCAATCTTATATGACCCAACTTAAATTACAATTTATTTCAACACTAGACAAGTAGCTATACTACTCAAAGTTTGCTAAGTACCAAACTTTTTCGCTGTCCTACAGGAGCTGATTTTTAAAAAAAAACACACAAAAAAAAACATTCGTGTTCGTGTTTAAAATTGCACAATGATGTAGGCCTATTGACAAGATATCTTATGTATACACTACCAAATTTGACAGGCGATTTTCTCCCGAGACTCGTGCAAAGTGAGGAACCCCGGTTTCTTTCCCGTCTTTCCTCATTTTCTACATGGACAGGTTTCGTGTAGATGCTTAGTTTCTGTTTTACAGTACTTTAAAGTCGTTACTCAATGCTAATCCAAATGTCAGACGCACAATCTGTCGAACAATTGTGGCGTGCTGTAGGTATGGTGGATTTGATTTGAATTGGGGTTTTACGTCGCTTTCAACAATCTCTCAGTTATATCGCGACGACTGGAGCACCTAACGATGGATTCCTGGTACTTCTCACACCAGTACTACCACCACATCCCTTTCCTAGCCTCCAGTTGCTATTCCACATAGGTTTACGATTATCTACCCATTGGTGGAAGACAAATGTCGGAAAGGATAAGTGCCGCAGCCGGGGATCGAACCCGTGCGAATATAGACCCCTGTATCAAACATGAAGTTTTTCTTTAAAATTTTTCCAAGTCCACAAAAGGTCAAGATCAAGGTCAAATTGTGAAGGACCTTGGTCTCTGTAGAAGCCTATCACCTAGTGAGTAAGTGTATGAAGTATAATGTCCCTGAGTAAAGCATTTAGAAAATATAAGCAAGGTTAAATGTTTGGTTAGTTTTTTCAGTTTAAGTTTTTCCAAGTCCATAAAAGGTCAAGGTCAAATTGTCAAGGCCCTTGGTTTCTGGTGAAAGCCTTTCATCTAGTGACTATGTATATGAAGTAATGATGATCCTAGGTTAAAGCATTCAGAAAATATAAGCAAGGTTAAAGTTTTTGGTAAAAGAATTTCGGTTAAAGAATTTCTAAGTTCATAAAAGGTCAAGGTCAAATTATCAAGGACCTTGATCTCTCACAAAAGCCTATCACCTAATGAGCATGTATATGAAGTAATGATGTCCCTAGGTTAAAGCATTCAGAAAATAATAAGCAAAGTTAAAGTTTTGGGTTAAAGTTTTCAGTTAAAGTTTTTCTTAGTCCACAAATGGTAAAGGTCCAGGTCAAATTGTGAAGGACCTTGGTCTCTTGTGAAAGCCATTACCTGGTGAGTATATATATGAAGCTATGATGTCCCTAAGTTAGAGCATTAAAAAATATATGCAAGGTTAAAGTTTTTGGTTAAAGTTTTTTGGTTAAAATTTTTCCAAGTCCACAAAGGGTCAAGGTCAAGGTCAAATTGTTAAGGACCTTTGTCTATGGTGAAAGCCTATCACCTAATGAGTGTGCATATGAAGTAATGATGTCTCTAGTTTAAAGCTTACAGTAAATATAAGCAAGGTTAAAGTTTTTTTGGTTAAAGTTTTTGGTTAAAGTTTTTTTGAAAGGGTCAAGGTCACAGTCTAAAGGGGTCATTTTGACATGGATGTTGGTCTCAAATGAAAGCTTATGCCCTAATGAGTGTTTCTGTAAAAAATAAAGCCTCTAGGATAAATATTGATAGAAATAAAAAACTTTAACTTAATGCGGACGCCAACACCGACGCTGACACCGACATCTGAGGGAATGACAATAGCTCTTCCGGGACGAAAGGCGAGCTAAAAATTGGTCCGAAATAATAGAGCCCCGTTGACATTTTGCATTGCGCCCAGGCACGTCTATTAGGTGAAATACAGTAATTCAAACTAGAAAGCAATGAATGGCTTGAGTGGCTCCACAGGCTTGAAATTCTTGAAATAGCAAATCAAAGTTTTGACTAGATTTTTAAATATTTTGGATTCTACTGTTGTTGAAATGATTAACAAATTAGATTCAACTATATAACATATAGAGAAATGACCCCCGCCCATAAAAAACATAATTTTCATGTGATCACAATAATTTTTGATTGACTGATAAAGGGTCACTCAAGGTTCATTCCAGCGAAATTTTGCATTGCGCCCAAGCACGTCTATTAGGTGAAATACAGTTATTCAAACTAGAAAGCAATGAATGGCTTGAGTGGCTCCACAGGCTTGAAATTCTTGAAATAGCAAATCAAAGTTTTGACTAGATTTTTGAATATTTTGGATTCTACAGTTGTTGAAATGATTTACAAATTAGATTCAACTATATAACATATAGAGAAATGACCCCCGCCCATAAAATACATAATTTTCATGTGATCACAATAACTTTTGATTGACTGATAAAGGGTTACTCAAGGTTCATTCCAGCGAAATTTTGCATTGCGCCAAGGCACGTCTATTAGGTGAAATACAGTAATTCAAACTAGAAAGCAATGAATGGCTTGAGTGGCTCCACAGGCTTGAAATAGCAAATCAAAGTTTTGACTAGATTTTTAAATATTTTGGATTCTACTGTTGTTGAAATGATTTACAAATTAGATTCAACTATATAACATATAGAGAAATGACCCCCGCCCATAAAATACATAATTTTCATGTGATCACAATAATTTTTGATTGACTGATAAAGGGTTACTCAAGGTTCATTCCAGCGAAATTCAGTTGATATCCATCTATTAGATTCTGAGAATATGATTTTCAAAGTTTTCACTATATTAGTTAAACAGAGAATACATGACCAATTTCTTCAAAACTGGATGGGTCGCATAAATGATTCTAGTAGAGCACTATTTTACAAAAATCTGGCGGAATTTCGATTTCAACCCTATCTTGATTTCATTCAAGTAGAAAAAATTAGAGTAAGCCTAAGCCGGCTTCGCGTTTCATCGCACAGGTTGTGCGTTGAGACGGGCAGATGGAATAGACCTACAAGTACACCACTAAATGAAAGAATATGCACACAGTGTCATATATTAGAAGATGAATACCATTTTGTTATCGAATGTGGTCACTATAAAACACTGAGAAAACAATTTTTACCCAGTTATTATTGGAAATATCCTATGTAAAAATTCGTTGAATTGATGAAATCGGAAAATGTGACTCTTATAAAACAATTAGAAAGCTATATTAGTAAAGCATTTTTACTAAGGAATGAAATAATGTACTCAAATTAAGCATTCAAACCATCCCTCTGCTTTTAGAAGTGTTAAAATACTTTAGTTGCTGCGTAAACATTGCAATGTATAATAAAAAATGACAATGTTGCTTAATTATACAAGCGCACCGTGATATTGACTTTCATCTCGATCAGGACCACTCAAATCACTCACACAGTTAAAATATCTTCTAAATCGTTATAAAAATCGATATTTCAATCAAATCGACAAAAAATGGATGATGTTATTGACTTAAATCGTCTGAAACGGCCGGGATGACACAGAAATAGAAAATACCTAGATTTTATAAGGGGGGGGGGGGGGGTAATAAATATGGCTAATTTCGTTCACGTTGGACAGAGTTAGCGATATTGGATTACCTCCCTTGAATCCCATTCCAAACTAGCTCCTCACTTTGATTCACTATCATTCTAAAATCAAAAAAGCTAATTTCACGATGTTTCTAGCTGTAGATTGAGACTTTGTTTCTCTTTGTTTTAACTTGATAAATTTTCATTTAATACTTTTTTGTCTCTATAAACTATACATATTTCACGTGTTCATGGGGCTATGTGGCTATGTACCATCAGTTTGAATAAGCTGAAGTTACGTTGTTCTCGTTGCCCATCGACAAATAACTTCACCATAGAAGGTAATAATAATCTACCCACAATCCTGGCTTGTTTTTCGTTTTGCACAAGCCTGGAGAAGTGGATCAATATTTCATTTCTCACTTTGTTATATCTTGATTTAATACACTATCAAAACTTATTACAGATACAATGAATATGTAACATTATTTTATGCTGTCCGCCATAGTCATTTGTTAATATTGTAACAATTATTGTAATCTCCTCATGGGTCAAAAACCTTCTGGAGGCTTATTGAATAAAAACTATAAAACATATAGAGAAATGACCTCCAACCATAAAATACATATTTTTCATCTAATCAAAATAATTTTTGATAGACTTTGAAGGGATCACTAGAGAATCATTCCGGTGAAATTTGGTGGATATCCATTTTGTAGATTCTAAGAAAATGATTTTCAAAGTTTCCACTATAAAACATCACAATTTTATTTTTTAGACTGATAAAGGGTCACTCAAGAATTATTCTATTGAAATTTGGTTGATATCCATTGATAAGATTTTGAGAAAAGTCTCATATCGCCATATATGGAAATTAGCCATGCCCATTAAAGCCTTGTTTTTCATCGGATCACAAATCTTTGAACAACTTTGATAGAGGTTACCTAAGGATTGATAGAGGGTCACCTAAGGATCATTCCTGTTAAGTTTGGTTCAAATCCACCCAGTAGTTTCTGAGAAGATTTTTAAAGAAAACTTTACAATGGTAGTACTCATTCTCTCTGACTATTTGTCTCTCACCAATGGGTTGATAATCATAGACCTATATGTGATAGTAGATGGAGGCTAGGAAAGGATGTGGTGTTTATACTGGTGAGAGAAATACCAGGAAACCATTCTTAGGTTCTCCAGCCACCACAATATGACTGAAAAATGCTGAAAGTGGCATAAAACTCCATTCAATTATGACCAGATGCTCTTACAGATGTACACCCGAAACAGTGCCATGACATAAGCCCCATTGGCCAGTGGAGCTAAAAACCTTTTTGCACTCTAGAGGCCTAATATAGCCTGAAATGTCTTGAAACCTCGTCACAGTGTTTGTCTACATGATGTCGATATCCATTAATGGATGAAGTTGTTTCTGTGACTTTGGATCCATTTGTTTGCTTTTTTGAATGGGGTGTTAAGTGACTATTATCAGTAATTTAGTTATATGGTGGTACACCTAAGAATTTATTTCTAGTATTTCTTACACCAGAACTTACCGACACATCCTTTCCTAGCCACTTTGGATCAAACCGTGGACAACACCATGAAGAGTTAAGACAACAACTTAGGTATGGCTGCTGAAAAAATACTGTTATATCCAGATGGATACAAATAGAAATCAATGAAGTCTCTCTTATTAACATGATTTAACCTTTTATTATATAGATACAAATATTTACATATATACACAAGACAAAATTTTGATGCAATGCATCAATGTAGGCCGCAAATTATTTGGTTATCATCAATGAATAATGTATTTTGTTTTTATAAAAAATTTTTTTTGCAAACAATACCTATCTAGATTTTAAAGATTTTAACAACAATAATGTCCCTACTTTAGCATGCACACCCGGCTTAAATACACTTAGGAGTACTTTATTTCAACATAGGCACAATGAATTACACATGATGGTAAAGTGATTGCCTTTTTAAGCTTGTCTGTTTTCTAAGAAAACTTGAGGTAAACATGGAGATCATCTTAGCGATGTTGGCATTGTTGTTGTTGACCTGTTGTTATTGAATATATCTTCATAAAATTTAGCATGTATGTTCACTATCTCAAGAGCTATCCAGACAATCAAGGGGGACAACTCTGAAAAAGGATTTTTGTAAGAGTCCCTTTTTCCACTCAGCTTTTTGTATTATCCAGCACCTGCAGCCAAGCATAAACAAGGGTTGCACCCATAGGCGATGCTCTTGTTAGAATAATATATTCTCTCAACCTTCATGCTGATGTATGCGGAGTTATCCGAAGAAATCAGCATAAAGAAAGAAAATACAGACTCAAAATAATAACACAAACAATTCTGAAATCAGAACATGAGGCAAAAGATTCAAGTTATCATTCAATAGCTGTCATTCAAACTAGTACTAAGACTGCACCTATTTGAAGTAAAAGGACCTACTTCGGTTGTCCCAAAATAAGTGATATGCTCCTTTTGTCGCATTGTTTTAATGCTAGGATTACAGTAACTGGCTTGAAGTTATGTTACGCTAAGTGCCAGACAACTGCTACATATCACACACAGGATTAGATTAATTAAGGTAGAGACATTTATTCTCTAGACCAGGGCTTTGATATTAGTTATCACACACTTTTGTACCAAAAGGATTTCGGTTGTAATTGTGCACAATGAAGTATTATGGTTTTTTTAAACCGCAAAAATGCCATTTTTACTATATGTTTAACAAGACCAAAACAGACAGGAGTGTAACCACAGGTGTATCTTTAGCATGTTTAGGGGAATATCAGTTGGCTGTGCGAGTCAAGTTGTGCCTCGCACAGCCCACTGATATTCCCCTAAACATGCTTTTCAATAATGAAAAGCCATGTTTTCATGATCAAAGGGCTGTAACTCTGTCAAAAGATAATGGATCGTAACCAAAATATAACTTGCATATCCCTTCCTAATACAGATTATATATGTAAAGTTTCTATGAGTTAAGGTACCTAGAGTACCTGTTCTTGTGCCTTGCACTCCCTATTCATGAAAGAAACCTAACTGCCAAGTTACTAGTCAATTAAAAAAGTTTTAACATCATTATCTAATTCATTATATGGTTCAAATCTATAAGAAATGATATGTTGACAAGAATCAGAGACCACAAATGAAAAAAAAAATGACAATGCAAAAATTAAAGTCTGTCATAATTCTGTAGACATCCATACAATTTCAGTATAAAAAGAAAAAAGTCTGTACAACAAAGCAAATCAATTGATATGTCAAACACATGGCAATCTGTATTGTAATCTTCTGAGCTCTTTCACAGGAACCTCACATATCTTAAATAAACTGATTGGTCTTAATGAATTTTGTAGCAGTTTCAAAATCTGATACTAACAATTTGGATATTGATACTTTCTATCAATTTATTCATGTAAATAGAGTCTCCCAAATGTTTGAACACTATGCTATAATTAATCATTTGAATGAGTTTTTTTTTGAGAACATGGATGAACCAGATAAAGCAGCAAATTAGGATAATAATTACCCGCCCAGCACTCCAAAACCCTGAAAGTGAGAAAAGAAGGGTGAGTCTTACCAGTGATACAACTGGAAGAGGTTGCAATCGCTGAAAGAGCATCACATTGAGGAAAGAAAGAGGATAGCTTGCCATGGCTTGAGTTTTGGATTGCCTGGTATGCTGCTTACCTGAGTCTTCCTTATTCTTTCAGAGTCACCTTTGCAATTGTTTTTCTCACAATCCATGTATGTTGTCTTAGGTTAATATTCAGTTGAATATTTTTCAATTTAATTTTCAGATTTTCATTTTCTTTGACTCCCAAATCTATAGCCATGTAAATTGAAAACATATTGTAACTTTATGTTTTTGTTTAAAATTCCTCTTTTTCTTTTTTAAGTTATATGAATATCCACAGAATCATGTCATGCATTGTTGTTTGTAAATCATTGTTCCTTGAAACAGTTAATTCTTAATGTACTTATCAATAGTTCATTGAAAGTAATGATGATTCCATCAACCTGTTACCTTTTTATACCTTTAAATTGATTTACGAAGAAGTTGTTATTTTCACATGTCACTTAATTGGAATACCATATTTTCCGGACAATAAGCCGTAGGTTATCTGTTAAAAAATATGAAAATTTCACTGGTGTGGCTTATATCCAGGTGTGGCCCATAATGCAATTTTTTTTTTTTTTTTCTGAAAGGACCTTTATGTATGAATGGTTATAATTGTAAGGTAAGAGAAAACAATGGTCCTGAGATTGTGAAATATCACTTTACTTTGACTGGTGTTCATTAAAACATAATTTTTGGGCCGAAGGTGTGGCAAATTATGAAATTGTGAAGCCTGTAAGTCACACAATCATTAATGATTAAAGTGATATAATTACCATGATAAAGGCTGCAGCTTTTACACTGATTTTTATATCTAAATTGACAAGAAAGACATCTGCTGCCTATACGATTGAACGGCTTATATATTGTCCAGAAAATATGGTAACTCATTTCTGAAAAGGTTTTTTTTAAGATGATACAATGAATAATTCTTTTCAAATTTTTGGGAGCATCCAATGAAAATGGTTGATTTGCGATAAAAACAACAACAATAGCAATACACAGATGGAGGGATTTGAGACACCTTATTGCTTCAGGACTGGCCCTGAAAAGAGACTTTTGCAAAACGAGGTGTCAGCGCAACACTATTGTAAGTGCCTATAAATATATAGGCACTTACAATAGTGTTGCGCTGACCCCTCGAAAAGTTCTTCATATGTCCTCAGCTAAATAAGAGGGCTTATGAAGATTTGACAGAATCGAAATACTTTTTAACATGGCTTTTAACAATCTATCTATCTATCATAACATGGTGATAGTCACTAATTGATTTACTTAATTGGTATCACCAGAACTAGACTGGGACTCTTGCCCAAAGATAAAGCTACATGCCCAGAGGTGTAGCCTGTCCTGCATTCAGGATGAAAATGTTAACAAAGGGTTTTTGAAATAATACCTTCCTTTGCATGTATGTGCACATGCAAAGCGGAGTATCATTTCAGATAATGATGTTAAAACTTTTTTAAACAAAAAGTGAATCAATCATATAATGATTGCTTAAAAAATAATGAAATATACAAAGTGTCTGTCTAGACCAAATATTGTTTGAGGTATTCAATGAAGTGTTGTATTTTGATAATTCATTTTTTCACAAATAGTATAGAACTGATTAAATATACAAAAATAACATGTTCACAACAAAGGGTATATGAATGATAATCCTAAACATGTAAAAGTGTATGTCAAAAGGGGAACCAAACATGGTAACTGCAGCTTCAATTAAAAGTTACAGAGCTGTAGTTGCCAAGAAACAATTTACTTTCTCACAAATAACTTTATACTAGGCAGTTTAGTATGTAGCCAATAAAAAATTTCTTTGCAATAGAAAGTTCCAAGATTACAATGGTTGAAAGATGGTTTTGTTGATAAAAACAGTTTTGTCATTCTGTAGCTTTAAAAAACATAGTAACAAGGGTTTTTTTTAGATCCACCAGGTCCGTATAAGAAGCAATTTAAAAAGTAGTGAGTAGGGGCTGAATTTCAAATATCTTTTTAGGAGGAGGGTTTAACTTAAATAAAGTAGGCTTTTCAGGGGATATTTATATTACAGCTATCACTTGTCGCTGAAGGGAATTCGATTCCCATACAATACCTTTGAATATTCTTAAAGAGGAATAGTAATTCTTGAAAACATAGCTTTTGTTGTTCTCTCAATGATGATAAATCACTCTTGAACTTAAAAAATACTCTATATTATTGTATATCAAGTGATTTGTTACTCAAACCATTGTCACTGTATCACAGTATATAATAATTTGAAACAAAAATAACTGTAGGAAAGATTGATACAAAAAACCTGTGTAAATAAAATATTTGCACAGAAATTAAGAAAAAAGATGATTAAGGGAAGATTTGTAACACAAAAATCTATGTTCACAATGTGTGATCAGACTTTCAAACAAAAAATATCTTAAGAAAGATCATTGATACACAAAACCCGTGTAGCAAAAATAATTGCACCGAAATTAAGACAAAGGTTGTAAGAAAGATTTGCAACACAAAATCCATGTAATCAGCTAGCACTTGTCGCTGAAGGGAATTCGATTCCCATACAATACCTTTGAATATTCTTAAAGAGGAATAGTAATTCTTGAAAACAGAGCTTTATGTTGTTCTCTCAATGATGATAAATCACTCTTGAACTTAAAAAATCCTCTATATTATTGTATATCAAGTGATTTGTTACTCAAACCAATGTCACTGTATCACAGTATATAATAATTTGAAACAAAAATAACTGTAGGAAAGATTGATACAAAAAACCTGTGTAAATAAAATATTTGCACCGAAATTAAGAAAAAAGATGATTAAGGGAAGATTTGTAACACAAAAATCTATGTTCACAATGTGTGATCAGACTTTCAAACAAAAAATATCTTAAGAAAGATCATTGATACACAAAACCCGTGTAGCAAAAATAATTGCACCGAAATTAAGACAAAGGTTGTAAGAAAGATTTGCAACACAAAATCCATGTAATCAGCTAGCACTTGTCGTTGAAGGGAATTCGATTCCCATACAATACCTTTGAATATTCTTAAAGAGGAATAGTAATTCTTGAAAACATAGCTTTTGTTGTTCTCTCAATGATGATAAATCACTCTTGAACTTAAAAAATCCTCTATATTATTGTATATCAAGTGATTTGTTACTCAAACCAATGTCACTGTATCACAGTATATAATAATTTGAAACAAAAATAACTGTAGGAAAGATTGATACAAAAAACCTGTGTAAATAAAATATTTGCACAGAAATTAAGAAAAAAGATGATTAAGGGAAGATTTGTAACACAAAAATCTATGTTCACAATGTGTGATCAGACTTTCAAACAAAAAATATCTTAAGAAAGATCATTGATACACAAAACCCGTGTAGCAAAAATAATTGCACCGAAATTAAGACAAAGGTTGTAAGAAAGATTTGCAACACAAAATCCATGTAATCACAATATTTAATCAGACTTTGAAACAAAAATGGTTTTAGGAAAGATCTTGATGCACAAAACCTCTGTAACAAAGTATTGTGGCAAGAATTTTAGATAAAAATGAATGAGAGAATTGTTACATAACAAGAGGACCCTGAGGGCCCTAAATCGCTCACCTGATATTTCAAGTAAATTATCATTAAGACTCCATTTCCTATGATATGGCATGAACCTTCCCATTTTCAACAGAGTTCATTCTTGTGACCTGGCAAACATTTTGATCAAGTTTCATGAAGATTGGACTATATTTGTGGCATTTGGAGCTCTTATGAGAAAATTGTCATTAAGGCCCCTTTTCCCGTGATATGGCATGTATACTTCCCATTTTCAAATGAAATCATCCTCTTGATCTAACAAACATTCTGACAAAGTTTCATGATGATTGGACCATATTTGTGGCTTCTAGAGATTAAACAAAAAAATTGCCATTAAGACGCCTTTTCCTGTGAAATGGCAGGGATCCTTCCCATTTTCAATAGACTTCATCCTCATGACCTAACAAACATTCTGACCAAGTTGTATGAAAATTGGACCATATTTGTGGCTTCTAGAGAGAAAACAAGAAATTTGTCATTAAGGCCCCTTTTCCCGTGATATGGCACGGATCCTTTCTATTTGTGCAATTTTGATAAGGGACCACCCAAGGAATATTTCTGCCAAGTTTGGTTGATTTTGACCCATAAGTTTAGGAGGAGATGTCGTTTAAAGATATTGTTGACAAAATTGTCATTAAGGCGCCTTTTCCTGTGAAATGGCACCGATCCTTCCCATTTTCAATAGACTTCATCCTCATGACCTAACAAACATTCTGACCAAGTTTCATGAAGATTGGACTATATTTGTGGCTTCTAGAGTGAAATTAAGAAATTTGTCATTTAGGCCCCTTTTCCCGTGATATGGCACGGATCCTTTCCATTTGAGCAATTTTCATAAGGGACCACCCAAGGAATATTTCTGCCAAGTTTGGTTGATTTTGACCCATAAGTTAACGAGGAGATGTCGTTTAAAGATATTGTTGACAAAATTGTCATTAAGGCGCCTTTTCCTGTGAAATGGCACCGATCCTTCCCATTTTCAATAGACTTCATCCTCATGATCTAACAAACATTCTGACCAAGTTTCATGAAGATTGGACCATATTTGTGGCTTCTAGAGTGAAAACAAGAAATTTGTCATTAAGGCCCCTTTTCCCGTGATATGGCACGGATCCTTTCCGTTTGAGCAATTTTCATAAGGGACCACCCAAGGAATATTTCTGCCAAGTTTGGTTGATTTTGACCCATAGGTTTAGGAGGAGATGTCGTTTAAAGATATTGTTGACAAAATTGTCATTAAGGCGCCTTTTCCTGTGAAATGGCACCGATCCTTCCCATTTTCAATAGACTTCATCCTCATGACCTAACAAACATTCTGACCAAGTTTCATGAAGATTGGACCATATTTGTGGCTTCTAGAGTGAAAACAAGAAATTTGTCATTAAGGCCCCTTTTCCCATGATATTGCACGGATCCTTTCCGTTTGAGCAATTTTCATAAGGGACCACCCAAGGAATATTTCTGCCAAGTTTGGTTGATTTTGACCCATAAGTACAGGAGGAGATGTCGTTTAAAGATATTGTTGACAAAATTGTCATTAAGGCGCCTTTTCCTGTGAAATGGCACGGATCCTTCCCATTTTCAATAGACTCCATCCTCATGACCTAACAAACATTCTGACCAAGTTTCATGAAGATTGGACCATATTTGTGGCTTCTAGAGTGAAAACAAGAAATTTGTCATTAAGGCCCCTTTTCCCGTGATATGGCACGGATCCTTTCCGTTTGAGCAATTTTCATAAGGGACCACCCAAGGAATATTTCTGCCAAGTTTGGTTGATTTTGACCCATAAGTTTAGGAGGAGATGTCGTTTAAAGAAAAAGTTGACGCCGTGACGGACAGACGGACGCCGGACAACGATCGATCACAATAGCTCCCTTGAGCACTTCGTGCTCAGGTGAGCTAAAAATCAATGCAACAAAATTTCATACACAGATATTAAAACACAGATCTTAGGAGAGATTTTTACATCAAATTTGTATAGTCATAATGTATGCTGAGACTTTGAAATAGCATTCGGAGGAGGGGTTTGTTATACACTACCAATTTCAGCAAAATAGATGTCAAATTTCAAGTGCAAGTAATGTGCAAAAGCACTTCAGCATCATACTTTGAACATTAACGTATGAGTGAAGCTTCAACATGAAGGGTATAAACTATTGAAGAACACCTGTAATTGCAATAATTGAGAGGTTAAGCAACCCCTATTAGCCCCCCCCTCTTTTCAGCCCCTTTTCATTCTTACAGACCTGCTGGAATTTAGGTTTTCCTCCTTTTATCTAATTGACTTCTATGTGGACCAATAATGATAAAAATTTGCATTATATATTTATCTATTTGAGGACTTTTTAAAATGTTGGCCCAAATAGAAGTCAATTAGAGTAATTACCATTAACCTAATACTTTCATGCAATAATTTTATTTTGAGAGAGAGATAAATAAAAAAAGAAATAATGATAGAAAGAAAAAGACAGAGACAGAAGGAGAGAGGCTCCATCCCCCACCCCTGCCCCTTCCCCCCTCCCAAACCCACCCCTTCCCCCCCCACCCGTAACCCCCCCCCCCCCCAAAAAAAGACAACATCCCAAACACTTCACGCCTTAAGGTAGTGGAACTGTAATAATTCTACAATATTTTGAACACATGACCACAGTGTTAACCAAGGTTTCCAAATGAGATCATTTGAAAACCTTGATTAATACTGTTGCGGAACTATTACAGACCCACTATCTTAACTCCACACACCGCCTGCACACAAAGCAATCATAGAAAACACATAATATACAATAAAGAGATTAAGAAAAAGAGAGAAAAAAAATAGAAATTGATATCACAGACAGGGATACCCCTAAAAATTGATAAATATCAGTCCCTTACTACAGTAACTCATTGTCACACAAGGGTGCATTTACATGACCCCGCAGAAAAAATATTCTTAACACAAGGAAAGTGAAGAAATTCTTATTACAAGCATTTTTTCCCTTTCCACAATGTTTATTTCTCCTTAAGACAAAGATTTTTTTAAAAATCATACAACTTATAATGCTAAAGGTGAATACAACATACTGGTTTAAAATTGCAGGCAAGTGTGCCCACATATCGAAAGATTGGGGGGCATATTGTTTACTTTTGCCCGTCTGTCAGTCTGTGCACAAAACTTAACCAAAAGACTTAACTTTGCCAATGTTTTCGTTTTCATGGTTTTTCAAGATATAAGCTTCATATTTTGCATGATGATAGTTCTCAATGATACACATCTGCTGATACCAAAGTCAAGGTCATTTGACAAGGTCAAGGTTATCTGACAAAGTCAAATAACTCAAAACTTAACCAAAAAACTTAACATTGTCTATATTTTCAAGGCTATTCCAAAATGGAAGCTTCATATTTGGCATGATGATAGATCTCAATAATATGCATCTGCTGATACAAAAATCAAGGTCATGTGACAAGGACAAGGTCATCTGTCAAGGTCAAATAACTCAAAACTTTACCGAAAATCTATACATGGCCGATATTTTCAAGGCTATTCAAGATGGAAGCTTCATATTTGGCATGATGATATTTCTTTATGATACACACTTGCTTATACCAAAGTCAGGGTCATGTTACAAGAACAAGGTCATCTATCAAGGTCAAACTTCTTAGAAACTTTATGTTAAAACTAAAGTTGCAAATATTTTCAAGGCTTTTCAAGATAGAAGCTTCTTATTTGGCAGGATGATATAGATTTCAATAATGTGCATCAGTAGATATCAAGTTCAAGGTCATGTGACAAGATCAAGATCAAACTTCTTAAAAACTTAACGTTTAAACTTTAAATGTTCAGTTCATTCAAGCCTATTTTAGATACCTTTCTCATAATTTGCATGTTGAAAGATCTCAGTGATGTGCATCACTAGGTATCAAGGTCAAGGTCATATTATAAGGTTTCAGGTTGTCTGTCACGGTCAACATCTTTTAAAAATGCTGGCATTTGTGTTTCACAAACACATCTTGTTTTTTTGTTCTTTTTAAATTCATCCATGAATGTAAAAGATACACTGCAGACTATAATGGGGACACAACTTTAAACCATCACCAACACACTAGGACAAAGGCAATTCTATACAATGTCCATCTGCAATTTCATGGCAGTGGCATTAAAATAAGGAAAGATGAGCTTGGATCCAGGAGAGTAAGGGGGGGGGGGGGCATCTAAAGTGATAGTTTTATATTTATCAGTGAAAAAGCAAATTTCATAACAGCCGTAATAAAGCTTAATTATTACATTTTGCATTTCCAATGACCACATGATGATTTGAATGATACATTTTCTGATTCTGAGGGACCCCCCCTCCCAGGATCCACACATGAGAGAAAAGAAAGAGAAAGAGATGGAAAAAATGAGAGACAAGTTTAACAATTATTGAGATAGACAGATGGCCACAGAAACAGGAGGGACAATAAGAGGGACAGAGACAGAGCTTCAAGGAATAAGAAAGGAGAGAGAGAGAGGAAGGTAGATATGATGAAGAGAGAGAGAGAGAGAGAGAGAGAGAGAGAGAGAGAGAGAGAGAGAGAGAGAGAGAGAGAGAGAGAGAGAGAGAGAGAGAGAGAGAGAGAGAGGAGGGAGAGAGAGAGAGAGAGAGCGTCTGAACAGACAAACAAGTAGATGATTGATAGAACAGACATGTAGACATAGGTTGTTCACTGCAGACACACAACATATGTTCATAAACAATATATCACTCTCTCATCCTAGATTGACATTTGATATTGAAATATTATATGACACAAGAGCTATAGGAAGAGGGGATATTTTTGGATTTTTAATTCAAATATTTCTCTAATTCTACCTCAAACTCTATATTATGGGTACTCATTAGTATCACCTGGCTGAGATGATCTAGATGAGTATACACAATATAGGGTGTTATTGAGAAATAATGATGTAAGACCGACTCAAACCCCCTCTTATCTGTACCTCTTTCAAGACTCAACATTTGAAGAATTAATCCATTCTATGATATAGTAGCCATTCATCCTGTTTTAAACCAATATTTTAATCAAGAACTGTAAGAGATTAGGCCAAGGTCAGAGTTAAGATAGATCAAAGGTCAGGGTCAAAGGTTCACCATCATGTCAGAGTCAAGGTCAATTAAAGTATTCAATCATTTATTTTTGACACTATTAAGCTTAAGATACACAAGGTCACAACATACAGTATATCAAAGCCTTAGGGCAAAGTTAGGATCAACAGTTTAACTGAAAACTTTTAGAATTACAGGCAAAAACCATGTTCATCTTATGACATTCAACAAACAAGGTCAAGGGTTTAATGGATGCCTGAATCAAATACCATGCAAATCAACAATTACATAGACTAAATCTTGTCCTTTTGTTGAATAAAAAAAAACATGAAAAAATTGTTTGTAAATCAAAATGCTGAAATCACTGATTGAACTTAATGTGAGTCAGTTTGAAAAGTCCATATATTTTCTAGTTTAAAAAGGAGAACCAGGTAGTACAAATAAGCCTGATCTTTTGTCTATGCCTCCTGCCAAAGCAGGGATATTCTGGATTCACTATGTCGAGGTTTTGTGTCTTGGTAGAAATAATATTACAAGATATTGAAGTAAGTCAAATGATAAAAATAATTGGGTCAGTTCAACAACATTGATTCAATGCAGTTGTAGAATTGCAGGGTTTGACACTAACTAATTTTTGCCACCAGCCTGAAGGATCAGTTAGCCCTAAATATTACAGGTCCTCCCTTATAACAACAGGTCCTGCTTGAAAACCATGTTTGATTTAAGCAATCTAGGGGATACATTGCTAGGAAAACATTGTTGGAAAAGACAAAATTGCTTTTGACAAGCAATTTCTTCTTCTTCATCAATGTTTTCCAGTTGGTAATTCAAATTCTAGCATTGAAAAAGCAATTATTTTTCAAAACACAACAGATTTGAAATACCAAGTACATGTACTGGCAATAACTACGGGCCTTAATGACCTGCATCAAGGTAACATCTACCAGTCCTCCTTAAAATCCACAGGTCTCGGGCCTGAGGACTGATGTTAGTGTCGATCCCTGACTCAGTGATATATAACTTAACAAAGTAGGTCCAAGAAACAACCCGTACGAAAAATTGTAGCGGATTCCGCTTGGAAAATGGGCGTAAATGAGACGGAATTGAAGCGGAAATGGTCATTTACGCTTGTAACTCAGGCTTAAGTTTAATTTACGTCTCTGCTACATCATAAAGTACTGGCGGAAAACATCAGAAATTACGGGCGTAAAATGAATTCAAAGCGGAATTTCATTTCTTTTCAGTTTTACAGGCGTACTTCAACACTTTAACTTTTTCTAGAGACGGATTTTACAGACTTAGCATTTTTATGGAAGCGGAAAGACACTTTCAGCAAGCGTAAAATAACTTAAACTTTTGTTAGAGGCGTATTTTTCTAACTTAAACATTTCATGTGAAAGAAAACATTACTGTGGGGAAAATTCGTGCCGTGATATAACTGAAGAAATGTTGAAAGAGGCGTAAAACTCCTTTCAATCAACCTTTCACTTACCCTTGAAATGTTATGTCCAATGATCAAGCTTTTATGCTGAAAATCAGTGAACTCCAAAATGTGACCTTGACCTTGGCAAATTACCTTGACTCTACTATCAACAAAAAGGCTTTGTCACTAGCAATTCATATGTAAAATACCAATGCTATATCACTTACCATTACAAAGTTAGAGCAAATGTAAAAGTTTTAATCTTTAACAAATTTGACCTTGAAAAATGACCTTGACCTTGACTGATGACCAAGAACTCCATGAGAAAGGTCTTGTCCCAAGCAATCATCATACATGTGAAATATGAAGGCTCCCCCCCCCCCCCCCCCCTTCACCCCCCTCCCCCACCCCCCTCAAAAAAAAATCTGAATATACTCACAAAAAATCTTCTTATTCTCAAGTAAATATCTTTAAATACAACCATAGTTTCTGAAAATATTTTTGAAAAAAATATCTACAAGCTTATTTACTTTACCCAAACGAATGCAGTTGATAACGTCCAAGTCTAAAAATGACTAGAACTCCAGTCTATAGAAATCCAAGATGGCTGCCGATTTTAAATGAAATTTCCGTTGACATGTTTTTTTGCCTTATTTCCTTTCACTTTGGGAAGAATAGCACATAGAAGGTATGTAAAAAGCAGTAATTTGATGATTTTTAATAGAATCTTGTCCTGTAGGGCTCAATACAAGTTATTTACGAATATAAGACAACTTTTAACTCGGTAATTAGTGAGTCCTTCGGAATGCAAAAATTGAAAAATGATTCCATGGTTTTAATGAATTAAGTCAAAATTCATAATTCCAAATATTATTAAACCCACAATTAACCTTGTTACCCCAAAGGTATAGAAGAATTATATGAAATGAACTATAACAAATTGTATTAATTTTTGTAGATTCGTACCAATAAATTTTCGACCCTATGTCCTATTTCAGCAACATGTTTTTTTTAGAATATATTGTACAGTGCTCTCAATAAGGGCCAAAATCAGGAATTTTTGTAATTCTATGTTCGATTTTAAGTTTTTTTTTCTCACAAACTAAGGAATTCCCCCCCCCCCCCCTCCAAACACCTCCCTTTCCTACACACTTTGTAAATGCTCCTCTCCTTGTTTGAATAAGTTTAATTGTTCCCAAAGTCCATTATTCTTTGTTCACAGGGTATAACGTGCCACGCAGACACCAGAAGGTTCATGGACACCTGATCGATTTTTTCGATACGGAACAAACGATGGGGCAAGTTTTTGACTGATTTGTAAACCAAAATAATCATTTTCATTTCAATTTTTAGTATCACTGTCGAGATAAATGGTTCTTCTTTTAGGAAATAAAAAGGGGAGGGTAACAACTAAGCAAAATGAGCGAGTTCTAGCTCTAGGAGTGAGTGACTTTGCTCGTTTTTTAGGTTTGTCATTAATGTTTTGTCAAACAACCTGACTATTCTTCATTGTTTGTGTTTGTCTAAGAGCATTTATGTATCCTCTACACACCGTCCAAATTTCTCGGCAAAAGATCCACATAAAGCGAAGATATTCGTACTTTTATTGGCCTGGGTAGCGAAAAATATGATAACTAGACGCCCCCTGATTTTTTTTCGATTGGAAATCGACACCAGAATTTGTGATAGGGGGTGTCTAGTTATCATATTTTCTGTTACCCAGGCCAATAAAAGTACGAATATCTTCGCTATATGTGGATCTTTCGCCGAGAAATTTGGTATGCGTGTAGAGGACACATAAATGCTCTTAGACAAACACAAACAATGAAGAATAGTCAGGTTGTTTGATAAAAAAATAATGACAAATCTAAAAAACGAGCAAAGTCACTCACTCCTAGAACTAGAACTCGCTCATTTGGCTTAGTTTTTACCCTCTTCTTTTATTTCCTAAAAGAAGAACCATTTATCTCGACAGTGATACTAAAAATTGAAATAAAAATGATTATTTCGGTTTATAAATCAGTCAAAAAGTTGCTCCACCGTTAGTTCCGTATCGAAAAAATCGATCAGGTGTACACAAACCTTCTGGTGTCGGCGTGGCACGTTATACCCTGTGTTGTTGGTCTTTAAATATAAACTTCCAAGGGTTAAAACTTATAGCTTTATCTTTAGGCTGTAGATACAAACTTTGGTTGCTCAATCACCCTTTATTTCTTTATATATATTTTGGAAACTAATATGAGGAACTGAAGTTTCTATTTGGAATTGCTCTGTAGATGTTTCTGGCATGATGGACCTAGGAAATGCTGCTAACCCAAATTTTAGTTACGATGTTTTGATATCCTTTGATATAACAAAGCAATATTTCAAAATTTTATCAGTCAGAGCTGTATGAATTTTGTTTGATCTTAGGAATATTCCCCTGATTTGAATTTTATTTGTTTCGAAAGGCCCAAATTTTAGTTACGATGTTTTGATATCCTTTGATATAACAAAGCAATATTTCGAAATTTTATCAGTCAGAGCTGTATGAATTTTGTTTGATCTTAGGAATATTCCCCTGATTTGAATTTTATTTGTTTCGAAAGGCCTATCAAAGACCCCTAGCGATCTGTATCTGACAAAGAAAGAGCATGACAGAAGCTGTAATGACGCATTGCGTTGTCCAATACCATGTATGTTACATATGACTTGTTTTTGTCAGCTATAATGTATGCTCGTGTTTATTATTGATAGACGTCCGGGGTCAAAAAAACAGAGCATTTTTCTTGAATCTCAGACATTTTTTTACGTAAAAGAGTCTGATTTTCTTGTTGTAATTTCTGAAATTTTGGACATACATTACGTCGATGTCCACTTATTGAGAGCACTGTGCATCCTATTCACAATATAAGTTAAAATAATTTTTCAAGCAATCACATTAATATATGAATGATTTTTCCAAGTGTGTATTTCCTGTATTGACCACTTACAAGCGTTATTTCTAATTTTCAGACAAAGTTTGTCCTCCTGAACCTATTAGAATTATGCTGGACTGATTAACTGTTAAAAGAGGCCATGAGAAGGCAGCCTATCATCTAACCGAACAGTTTGGGGCGGAATACCTGATTAAAGGACTTTCAGGGATCAAAAGATCAACAAAATAAGCTACTGATCATCAGTACTGAGAGGAGATGGGTTATGAAAACTAACAAGATTGCGTCAAGTATGTATGAAAGGTATTTACATATCCATTTCACTTAAAATACTTTGGTGCATTTTTAGCTCACCTGAGCACAACGTGCTCAAGTGAGCTATTGTGATCACCTTTTGTCCGGCGTCCGTGCGTCGTCCGTCGTGCGTCGTCCGTCAACAATTTGTTTAAACGACATCTCCTCCTAAACTACTGGGCCAATTTTAACCAAACTTGGCAGAAATGTTCCTTAGGTGGTCCCCTTTAAGAATTGCTAAAAGAATTGAAATCAGTGAAAAACTCTGGTTGCTATGGCAACCAAAGTTAAAAATTTAAGAAAAAATTTAAAATTCTTCTTCTTCTGAACCAGCAGCCCTACAGCCTTAAAATTTGGCATGGATGATCAGCTCATAGACCTTAATAAAAAAAGCTTAAATCATATCTGTTCGGCCATCAGGTGCGGAGCACCAGGGGGGGAGGGGGTAGTACTTCGGGTAAGTTTTGTAATCTTTAACCTTCTTCTTCTTCTGATCATGAAGCCCTACAGCCTTAAAATTTTGCATGTATGATAACCTCATAGACCTTAATAAAAATAGCTAAAATCTTATCTGTAGGGCCACCAGGTGCGGAGCACCAGGGGGGGGGGGTAGTACTTTGATGAAAATTTTATAATCTTTAACCTTTTTCTTCTTCTGAACCAGGAGACCTACAGATTTGAATATTGGCATGGATGATCAGCATATGGACCTTTAAAAAAATACCTAAAATAATGACTGTAGATTCACCAGGTGCGTAGCACCAGGGGGGAGAGGGTAGAACTTTTGTGAAAATTTTGTAATCTTTAACCTTCTTCTTCTTCTGAACCACAAGCCCTACAGACTTGAAAATTGGCATGGAGGATCAGCTCATAGACCTTTATGTAAATAGCTAAAATCTTATTTGTAGGGCCACCAGGTGCAGAGCACCAAGGGGGAGGGGGTAGTACTTTGATGAGAATTTTGTAATCTTTAACCTTTTTCTTCTTCTGAACAAGGAGTCCTACAGATTTGAATATTGGCATGGATGATCAGCATATGGACCTTTATAAAAATAGCTTAAATCATGACTGTAGATTCACCAGGTGCGGAGCACAAAGGGGGAGAGGGTTGTACTTTTGTGAAAATTTGTAATTTTTAACCTTCTTCTTCTTCTGAACCACAAGCCCTACAGACCTGAAAATTGGCATGGAGGATCAGCTCATAGACCTTAATAAAAATAGCTAAAATCATGACTGTAAAACCATCAGGTGCGGAGCACCAGGGGGGGAGGGGGTAGTACTTTTGTGAAAATTTTGTAACTTTAATCTTCATCTTCTAATGAACCAGGAGCCCTAAAGACTTCAATATTGGCATGGATGATAAGCATATGGATCTAAAATAAAATAGCTAAAATCATGAATGTAGGGCCACCAGATGCGGAGCATTAGGGGGCAGGGGGTAGTACTTTGGATCAAATTTGAAATCTTTAACCTTATTCTTCTCCTGGATCAGGGACCCTATAGACTTGAAAATTGTCATGGGTGATCAATATATTGACATTAATAAAAATAGCTAAAATCATGACTGTAGGGTCACCAGGTGCTGAGTGTCTTGGGGAGGGGGTAGTACTTTGGATCATTTTTGAAATCTTTAAACTTCTTCTAAAGAACCAGGAGTCCTACAGACTTGAAAATTGGTATGGATGATCAGCATATGGACATATATTGAATTAGCTAAAATCATGACTGTAGATTCACCAGGTGCAGAGCATCTTGGGGGAGGGGGAGTGCTTTGTTGAGAATTTTGAATCCCTACAGCCTTTATATTTGACATGGATTGATCAACTCATTAAAGAAAACTTTAAAAGTCTCAGACTCAGCATGTATATCTGGCATAGATTAGCTGATCACAGACCTTTTATGAAAAAAGCTTTGATAAATAATGACCAGGGGAGGAGCAGAGGGGGGGGGAGAGGATTATTTCATATTTTATCTGATTGAACAAGTGAAAATCTCTTTTTCTGTGGTTGCATGGGCATACCTAGGTAATGAAGCTTTTTTCTCAGGTGAGCGACCCAGGGCCAACGGCCCTCTTGTTTTGTTTTTTTTTCTAAATTACCATATCATTGATTTTTTCCCTGAAACAACCAATTTGCTGAGGCTTGAGTTTGCCCAACAGAATATTTCAGGTAGGACACATGGATGAAACTGTGTGCAACACACCCAATATTTTCAACACACCCAATATTTTCAACACCAAAAAATTGCTCAACATCCTCAATACATTGTTTTGATACTTTTTGCCTTATACAAATCATACAGTGAATTTGGTTAAAGTTTTCTCACATTTTGACGCTTTAAGTATTTGGAATAAGGTTTAGTAAATATTTGAGAAGAAAGTGTGCGGTTACTCAATTTGGGATTGTCAAAGATCACAGATTTACAAATAGATAAACTGCTTAATAACCCTTGCAGCGATAATTCTGGTTCAGAATGTCATGTGCAAAGATATCTCATTTAGCCAAATGAAATGAGAAATTAAAATTTCTGGCAAGAAATTTTACCAAGAACTTAAGTTTTCTGGTTTTCAAAAGAAAATCAGTTGTGGACTAAATCTAGAATATAAATAAATGTGGAACATAAAAAATGAAATTAATAAGTTGTTATTTACAACTTATTAATATTATCTTTTATGAACATACAAAATAAAAGCTTTAATATCAAGCTATAGTTTGAAAAAATTCTCATCAGAGAATGCAAAAAGTTGTATAGTTTTTTGGCCAAGTAATGTGATGATTATTTGTTTTATTTTTCAGAATATGTCAATTCCAGTCTGGCTTGATGGTCATTTTACATTCTGGACAAAAATGGTTGAAATAGATGAGGAATTTACAGAGATGATTCACTGAACAGAAATGGATGAATATCAAGAATAATTTGTAGACTGAAAATAAAGAATTCTGAAATTTTTTTGAAGTACTATTACATAATGTATAAATTTATCCTTCTTCTTATGTGAAAGTTGTCATTCTTTTTTGATTGGCTGTGCTAGAACATAACAGGGTTCTTGTTAGACCCTTAAACCAGGGTTTTGACCCCCCAAAAAATCTGAAATATCTAAATTTGACCCCTAGCAATTTCTCCCAAGTGGGTCATTTTGACCCCCTTGAGAGGAATTACTAAGGGTCAAAACATGGTTTTATACCCAAGATTTTCACAAATTACTATCTAAAATTTCTACAAATTAATTACCTATTTCAAATTGTTACAAGGCACAGTTAAAGAGACTCTTCAATCTGCAAATTCTAAGTATGATTTGCTTTTCTTTTCGTTTTGACTCCTTGAAATTCAGATTTGACCCCCTGAATTTCTTAGGTGAGGAGTCAATGACTACCAAATATCAAACACTAACACGAGCCCTGCATAAAAAGTTTTTCATCATGCTATCGTTGTATCACTGTCATTATTTAAAATACAATTGTATATAGAGGTCTGCTTGAAATTTTCCATATGTGTTCACTATATGATCTACTGTGGAAAACTGTGTGATATGCCCCTTTTTACTGAGTTTTTTTTTTACCTGGATCATCTAGCCAAGCATTGGCGCCAACAGAGCTAGTGATTTCCCTTTCAAAATGAAAATCTATATTATTCATCAAATACTATGTTGTGGGTACTCATTCAAAATGATTCATCAATTCATTCCCTTTGAGCACACACAAAATAGGGTAAAGATTTAAAAAAATGCAGATCTAAAGTCTGAGTAATTGTGCCATTCAAATAAAATTTTGATCTATAGCTCTAAGGTCAATGTAAAAATTGGGCTTGTGTATAGCAGAGCTCATGGCACGTAACTATGGATTTTCAGTGATCAATACTTAAAACTTGTCCTAGGACCTGTAGATCTTTTGGAGGATTGATAGTAACCTCCATGTCAAAGGCTCTTCAGGCCTATAGTACTTTTCCAAGATTTTCAGCTCGGCTGTTTAACAACAAAACATCAAGGTATTATCATCACATTGGTGTTGTTTGCATTTGTATTGGCGTATGTGTTGGCAGCTGGCAAACTTAAACCTTGGTCATATCTCTTGTTAATGAAGATATGAACTTGAAATTTGACATGTGTTCACTATCACGATAGCTACCAAGACTATCAAGTGGTATAACTATAGCATCTTTTTTGTAAGAGTTATGCCCCTTTTTTCTTTGATTTTTTCATTATCTAGCACCTGCAGCTGATTGCAGGTACTGGCATGCTGTGCTTTTGTTTACCAAATCATGTAATTTTAGTTGTTTCATTTCAATACATAGAGTTCCACTGAGGAAAACATTGTGAGAAAATAAATTATTGCTTGTTATATGCATTTTCTTCTATTCACTCACTATTTTCCGTATACTAGAATACTAATTCAAGTGTTCATCAATGAATATAGTCTCCATCAAGGACTTGTTATTATCAGGGAGATACTGTAAGATTTAGGACATAAAGGTCCAGCATGCTGAAGACAAAAAAGTGTTGAACCCTGATTTTGGAATGAATAGAGTAATTGTTCATTTAGGTAAATTCCAAAGAAGCTAGAATTCAAAGCGATTGTACTCTGAAATATTATTACATGTACCTAGTATGTAGGGAAAAGGAGAAATTGCTATGTTCACACAATGTTTTCATTACTCAGGGGCTTGAAAACTAGAGACTTGAGTAAAAAGACATTTTTATGCTCCCACATCAATAAGATAGGGGGCATATTGTTTTACCAAGTCTGTCTGTCTGCCAAAACTTAACCTTATAACCAAATATTTTCCTATAACTTCAACACTTTTGGATTGACAATGCTCATATTTTACATGAACAAAGCAGTTAATTCAGTCATCAATCAAGATCAAGGCATTCTTCAAGGTCAAACATATATAAAAAAAAAAAAAGGCCATTTCAAGGGCAGAGGTGTTTTACAAAAACATTTTGTTGAAACCCTGAATATGAATTTCAGTTTGTCCTCCAAAGGATGACCTATTCTTTATTCCTTGAGAATATATGATATCAATTAAGTTGAGTTTTGTATCTCACCAGAACACTAAGTGCTAAAGGTGAGGTTACGGGATCATGTTGTGTCTGTTGTCTCAATAGTGTGTCAAGATCTTGTTTTGTTTACTAATTTGTACATGTAAAGATTTATTTCTTTATTATCGCCCCCACCTACAAAGTAGAGAGGGGAATATCGGTTTCTATCCGGCCTGTTTGTCTGACATACCTTCTTAGACCTTTTTTGTTACCCTGCTCTAACATAGGAACAAAGTGTCCTAGAATAATGGACTTTGTACTATTGTTGCCCATGACCAAGAGCAGTGCCATATTGTTTTTGGTTACAAAGATTAAAGGTCAAGGTCACAATTGAACTTTGTCCAGTAACCTTCTGCAGAAATTGAATAAAGCCCTGGTGGGGAATCTTTGTTTTGTGACGGATCTATAGTTAAGCATTGAGATATTATTGTAGAATCCAACCAATTATACATTCACTTTTAACTAAAATTCTGTCTCATTTATGTTTCCACCTGGTTCCATACCAGCTCACAAGCGGAAAATGAGACGTAATCCGCTAGTCAATTCCGCCTGTTTTTCAACTACAAGCATTTACGCCTGTAGAAATATTCCGCTTAATTAGCATAATTCGCCTCAAATTACGTCTATTTTACGCTTGGTTTCCGCCTCATTGCTATTACTAGCGGAAAGCTAGACGGAGTCCGCTTAATAATTCCGCCTGGTTTTCCCGCTGGCAAGTGATTACGTCTGTAAAAAAATTACGCTTAATTAACATAATTCGCCTAAAATTCCGTCTATTTTACGCTTGGTTTCCGCCTCATTGCTTTAAATAAGTTTCAACCAGCTTCCTAGCGTAAAATGAGAAGGAATCCGCTTGATAATTACGTCTATTTTACGCCTCTTTTACAGGTGGAATTTTTCGTACAGGAAGGATGAAGGCTTCAATACTAACCCAAAATTGTTATTTAACATTTTAATTTACCATCATGATCATATATCGCTCACCTAAATAGGAGAGATCTGAGTTTAAAGAATTTTCTTCTTTCTTTACTCAAGGGATTCCAAGAAGATGAATTTTCATGTTTTGGTCACTTTTCTCTCTGTTCAGTATCTCAACTGTAATTCAGTTAAAAGCATCTCATTTTGACTTTTTTAGCAATTTAATTCCAATTTTGGCAATATTTTGTTCCTTCTGATTGTATTTTTTACTTATTTGTTGTCAAAAAGATTTAAACATATGCTTTATAATTTGAATGGTCATAGATAGTATTCATATTTCACATGATTGTAGCTTTTGACTAGACTTTTCTGTTAGTTTCAACTTTAAAATTATTAGTCTGTCATTCAAGAACAGGTTTATATGAATTTTAAGCTCTATCATGCTCATTAGCTTTGGAATGGTTAGTTAAATAGCCTTGATAATTATCTTACATCTATTGTGCCTATGGCAAGACTTTGAACAGATAATAAAGTCAAGATCACTAATGATGGACAAGTTCATGTTTTTAAGACCACAAGTCATGCTTTCAACACTAGTTTTACTTTTTTTCTAATGATAGGACAAGACCTCTTTTTTCAAATGATAATTGCTTGCTACAAAGAGTCAACTGAGAAAAAACCCAAAGTTTTTCGTCAAGGTCAAATGAGTGAAATTTAAACTTTCAGTTTTGCCTCATTTTTAGAATTGGCCAGTGATAGACTATAAAACTTAATTTGACAATAATACAGATCTAGCCTGTTTATTTATGCTCCCAAATTGATAGAACATGGACATGTTATTGTTGTCCATTTTGTTTGCCCGTTTATCCCTTTGTCATTTTCTCTACAAAAAAAAATATCTCTGGCTTTATGGTGAGCTATTGTGATCTAGCCCTGTCTAGCGTTCATCATCAGTCATCTGTCAACATCTTGTATGCACTCTAGGTCACATTTATGACCCAAATGTCTTGAAACTTCAAAATATTTGACTCCATCTGTCCGTGGACAATTTTGAAATTGGGTCAAGTGGGGTCCAAAACTAAGTCACTGGGTCAAATTTTAGAAAAATCATGTGTGCCATGTTTTTTGCCCAATTGTCTTGCAACTTGGTCAGAGTATTTGTCATGAAATGACAGTTCGAAATTGGATCAAGAAGAGTCATTACTAGGTCAGGATGTCAACTTTTAGAAAAAAACCTTTAGAATGTGTGCACTCTAGGCATTTTTTTGTCAAATTGGTCTTGGTCTTCTGACTTGGTCAGAATGTTTGTCTCTATCAGTCATTAGACAAGTTCGTATTTGGGTTAATTGGGGTCTAAAACTAGATTAAAAGAAAACCTTGAAAAAGAGGCCATATTTTGGCCATAAAGTTTTGAATCTTTATCAGAATGTTTGTGTACATGATATCTCTGATTTGTAAGAAATGTGGTCAAGTGTTATCGAAACTAGGTCACAGGGTAAACTTTTTAAAAAGAAAAAAAATTGCTTGCACCCTAGAGGCCATTATTAAATTGGCTAAAATGTCTTTGTTTGTTTCAATGGGGTTTTACAAAGTTTTCAACAAATTCTGTTATAACACGGCGGCTGGAGCACCTTTCTATGGATTCCTGATATTTCTCTCACTAGTACTACCATTACATCCTTTCCTAGCCTTGAGCTGCTACCCCATTTAGGGTCTACCATTATCAAACCAATTGTGGGAGACAAAAAGTTAGAAAGAATGAGTGCCGCTGTAGGGCCAAATGTCTTGTATCTTAGTCAGAATGTTTGTCACACACATGATATCTAAGAAGAGTATGAAATTGGATCAAGAAGGTTCAAAAACTAGGTCACAGGGTTAGATTTTAGAAAAAACATTGTGTGCGCTCTAGAGGTCATAGTTTTGGCCAAACTGTCCCTAAACTTGATCAGAATGTTTGTGTACTTGATATCTCAAATTAGATTGAAATCAAGTCAAGTGTGGTTAAAACTAGGTCACAAGATCTTTACTTAGAAAAGTTTCGTGTTCACTTTAAAATCCAATATTTTTCAGAAACGTCTTGAAGCTTGGTCAGAATGATTCTCTTTATGATATCTTGGATGAATTCAAAAATGTTCAAGTAGGGTCAATTACTAGGTCACTGGATCAAATCGTAGAAAACCCTTTTGTACACATTAGAGGCAAAAGTTTGGTTTGATCTTGAACTGTGTTAAAAAATGATGTTTAGGAAAAATTTGTAATTGGTTCAAGTGCCTTCAATAACTAGGTCCCCAGGATATATTTTGATATAAAGATTTAAGTGCACCCTAGAGGCAACATTTTAGGGTCGAATGTCTGGAACTTTGCCAGAATTATTTCATGCTAATCTGAAGCAAACTTAAAAACTGTGTCAAATTGGGTCTAATACAAAGCTATGGGGGTCATATCTTTGTAAAACTCTAAATTTTGTAGTTTCTGCATTTTGCAACTTTTTAAATGATACCTCTATTGAGGGCCATTTGTCCTCTTATTTCAATGTGATATATCTTCAAGATTTAAACATTTTATGCCCCCTGCATTGATAGGTTTGGGTAATATTGTTTTCGCCTGCTACTATGTTTGCAAGAAAAAACTTTTGAATGGTAAGTGTTATGGCCTCCATATTTCACATGGATATTGCTTGGGACGAGATCTTTCTGTTGGTACCACTGTCAAGGTCATCTATCAATGTCAATATAATTTTTTTTCAAGGTCAAATATAGGGCAATTTTAGACTTTACATTCACTTCACAATTTGCCACAGTTTACAGTGTTGAATTAAGATAACGGTATTGTATCAAATTACTGTATCTGAAGAATGGCAGAGGCAGGGGCTTTGCTTTTTCACAAACACATTTGGAATGACAGGTGATAGAGACTTCATATTTCAAATGTGTATTACTTATGACAAGACCTTTCTTTCAGGGGATACCAAAGTCCAGGTCATCAGTCAACATCAAGGCCATACTTTCAGGGTCACTAAATTTTAACATAAAAGCTGGTAGATCAACCTTGACTTTTAATGGTTAGTGATAAAGATACACATTGCTTGTGACAAGACCATTCTGTTTGGTACTAACTTCAGTCATCAGTCAAGATCAAGGTCCTTCTTCAAGGTAAAAAAATGTATGAAATATAACTTTGATATAACTTTTTAAAAGACTGTTAGTGATAATTTTCATATTTGACATGCATTGCTCGTGATAAGATCTATCAGTTGATTCCACCAATGGGTTTATAACCAAGGACATACATGTTGAATAGCAGGTTGAGGCCATGAAAGGCTGGAATGGTACAATTGGTGTGAGAATTACCAGGAATGAATTGTGAGTTGCTCCAGCCCGTGTGATTGTTGAAAGTTGCTTAAAACCCTATTCAAACAAACAAACAAATCAGTGCATAGCAAAGTCAAGGCCATGTTGTCTACACCACAGTAATAGTTGCTTGTGATCTTTTCTGTTGGTATACTACTTTCAAGTTCAATCAAGGTCATTTATGTTGAGTTGTCTCGGTTAGCGAGACAGTCATCGCAACAACAGTTCTGTGTTAATATGTCTATCTGTTTGTCTGTCTATCTATCTGATCTTGCCTGATCAATTTTTCCTAAATTCATGGATTGATTTTATAATAACTTGTCACATTTAATCAATATTATGAGTAAATGTGCTACTTGAATTTTTTTTCTGATAGTTATAAAGTCAAGTTCACAGCAAAAGGTCAAACATTTAAATGTGGGCTTCCAACGACAACTAGCTAGTTCTAGGTCAAAGGGGTCTATCTCTGTCTGTCTCTCTTTCTGTTTCTGCCTTCCTAAATCTCAAATGTCTGTCTCTTTGTTTTTAGACATAGACTGTTTGTAATATGCAGTTTGTTTGATTGTTTCTTTGTTTGTTTGTAAAAGTTTATATTATTTTTTGCTTTGTTAATTGTTTGATACTTGTGTACATTTTCTTCTGTGAAAGGAGGAAAATAAAATATGTATGTATGACAAGACCTTTCAGTGGGTATCAAAATCAATATCACTTAAATTCAACATACCGTATTTCTCCTTTTAAACGCGCCCAGGCGGGTTGCAAAACGTCGTGGGGGCGCTATTATTTCAGACCCTTTTACTTTATTAAAAGAAATTACGTATTTTGGTACCTACTCACTCACTCAGAGAAGCAAATTGCTAACAAGTTCGTAATTAATGATTGAAATACGTGCGCTACCCAATACGCTTTCCTATTTATCTATTAAGGCCATAAATTTAAAAAATAAAATAAAATGTTAGCTAATGAATTGTAATTCTGTCAATTAAAGTCATCTATCGAAATACAGTCACCTTCGACCATTAATGCAGCTTTCAAAAGCAAATGATTGTGTTAGCAAAAGCCGTAATTATTATTATTGTTATTATTTGTACAAGATAGGAAGTTCCAGACGATGCAATATTCAATGTTCCGCTACCGATGGACAAAGCGGTAAATCATTACCTATTCACGTATGAAATAAATAATCCTGTATTAAATCCTAAAATTTTGTTATGTGTAAATGCACCCGGTACATGAAATGGAAGTGTTTCGTAGTGAAAACACAACACGTCTGGAGCTAGCTGGGTCACCGTGTGTCCGCACCCTTTGAAGTCCCCAGATTCTTGCAAGCGGCGACGTTGCTTTTGAAATAAGTTACACACGAGATTTTACAGGTTTTTCCTATTTTAACAGTATGAATTGTGACTAGGATTTAATAATTTGACTCGGATATTTTTTATAATTGCAGAAGGTAACATGATTTCAGAAATATTTTCGTAACAACGTGAAGAAAGGGGATTTTGTTCGCATGTGACAAATGAAGAATGACGAGAAATAGTTTTAATTTTGTGTTAAATTTTAACCTTTCGCGCTTCCGGAAAACTGCGCAATTTAGGACGCGCTAGTTTTTCAGATGTTGAACGATCATTTAATGACGCAACAAGCCTTATCCTGATAGGAATTTAAGATAGATAACCCACAATCTATTGAACATTACGTCGTGGAGTAGCAGCTAATGAAATTAAATTTGAGACCGGATTTTTAACCACGGACCGTGGGTGGTTGGATGTTGTTGATCGTATAGTCAAGGGCCTGGGAATCGTATTTATGGGGGAGCGCGTTTATTAGGGAGGGCGCGTCTAATAGGTGAAATACGGTAAAACTTTTTCATTAATTTTGTTAAAAGTTGAATGGTAAGTGATTGAGACTCTATGTTTCAGATGTGTTTTGCTATTGACAGGACCTTTCTGTAGGTCCCAACTTCATGGTCATAATCAATGCAATTTTCCAAGGTCTATTTTTAATTTTTTAAATTTATATTCTGATATGGTCTTAAACAAATGAATTGGAAAGTGATAGTGTTTTTAAATTTCACCAGATTTTTTATGCACCTCTATTGAAAGATCAGGGGCATATTCTTTTTCTGTTGTCCATCTGTCCATCCGTTCGCCTGTCTGTCTGTCTACAAAGGTTAACCAAAAAACTTAACTTTGCCAATATCTTCAAGCCTATTCAAGATGCAAGGCTCATATTTTGCATGATGATATTGATAGATCTCAATGATAGGCATCTGCTGGTACCAAAGTTAACATCATGTGACAAGGTTAAGGTCATCTGTCAGGGTCTAATAACTCAAAAACTTAACCAAAAAGCTTAACATTGTCAATATCTTCCCGCCTATCCAAGATACAAGAGTCGTAATTGGCATGATGATAAATCTCAATAATAGGCATCTGCTGGTTTAAGAGTCAAGGTCATGTGACAGGGTCAAGTTCAAACTTCTTAAAAACATAACCAAAAAACCTCATTGTTCAGTTTATTCAAGCATATTATAGATACCCTTTCTCATAATTGGCATGATGAGAGATCACAGTGATGTACATCTGTAGGTATCAAGTTCAAGGTCATCTGTCAAGATCAACATTTTGAAGAAAAAAAAAGTTACGGGCATTTGTGTTTCACATTTTTTAACAAGATCTTTCTGCTGATACCAAATTCTTCAAGGTCATTGGTCAATGGTTTCGAAGTCAAATTTATGGAAGCAAGTCAAGTGTTTGATTGTGATTTTCATATCAGTGTTATGTTTATGGAGTAGGGTTTATTTTTGTTAAATCTGTCCTCTGTAATTGCCAGAAATAAGACTTGTGTTATAAGGAATGCTTTTTATGATAATGGGTTTTTTATTAATTGAATGGAGTTTAACGCCGCTTTCAACATTATTTCAGTTACATCGCGGCGGCTGGAGCACCTAACAATGGATTCCTGGTATTTCTATCACCAGTACAACCACAACATTCTTTCCTAGCCTCCAGCTGCTATCTCACATAGGTCTGCAATTATGATTATTATGATAATGGGGTAAGATTTATACTGGTTAAATCTGTTCATTGTAGTTGACTCGAATATGAATTTTGTACTATACAGAATGCAGTTGACTGGAATAAGACTTTTGTATTATACAGAATGCTGTTTATGATAATGGAGTAAGGTTTATTTTTGTTAAATCTGTCCATTGTAGTTGACTAGTATAAGACTTTTGTATTATACAGAATGCTGTCTATGATAAAGGAGTTAGGTTTTAACTCGTTAAGTCTGTCCTTTGTAGTTGACTAGAATAAGACTTTTGTATAATACAGAATGCTGTCTATGATAAAGGAGTTAGGTTTTAACTCGTTAAGTCTGTCCTTTGTAGTTGACTAGAATAAGACTTTTGTATAATACAGAATGCTGTCTATGATAAAGGAGTAAGGTTTTAACTCGTTAAGTCTGTCCTTTGTAGTTGACTAGAATAAGACTTTTGTATTATACAGAATGCTGTCTATGATAAAGGAGTAAGGTTTTAACTCGTTAAGTCTGTCCTTTGTAGTTGACTAGAATAAGACTTTTGTATTATACAGAATGCTGGTTATGATAATGGAGTAAGGTTTTAACTCGTTAAGTCTGTCCTTTGTAGTTGACTAGAATAAGACTTTTGTATTATACAGAATGCTGTCTATGATAAAGGAGTAAGGTTTTAACTCGTTAAGTCTGTCCTTTGTAGTTGACTAGAATAAGACTTTTGTATATTACAGAATGCTGTCTATGATAAAGGAGTAAGGTTTTAACTCGTTAAGTCTGTCCTTTGTAGTTGACTAGAATAAGACTTTTGTATAATACAGAATGCTGTCTATGATAAAGGAGTAAGGTTTTAACTCGTTAAGTCTGTCCTTTGTAGTTGACTAGAATAAGACTTTTGTATTATACAGAATGCTGTCTATGATAAAGGAGTAAGGTTTTAACTCGTTAAGTCTGTCCTTTGTAGTTGACTAGAATAAGACTTTTGTATTATACAGAATGCTGTCTATGATAAAGGAGTAAGGTTTTAACTCGTTAAGTCTGTCCTTTGTAGTTGACTAGAATAAGACTTTTGTATTATACAGAATGCTGGTTATGATAAAGGAGTAAGGTTTTAACTCGTTAAGTCTGTCCTTTGTAGTTGACTAGAATAAGACTTTTGTATTATACAGAATGCTGTCTATGATAAAGGAGTAAGGTTTTAACTCGTTAAGTCTGTCCTTTGTAGTTGACTAGAATAAGACTTTTGTATTATACAGAATGCTGGTTATGACATGCATCATTATATTTGACTTGAATTTGTCTTTATTGTAGCACTGAAACCAGGGAAATAGATTTAAGTCATTATCTAGGGTTTTTATGTTTGTGACAACACTTTTCTCCTGGTTCAAACTTCAAGTACAATAGTAAGGAAAAATGACATTTTACTAGATCAAATTGTATGACATAACTAAAATGTGGCAAATATCATATAAAATTAAGACTGGAAAGTGATGGAGTCTTAAATATTTCTTATGTGTATGGCTTGTACTGAAGACATTACAGTGGTAGCCAAAATGAAGGTCATAAATCAACATCAAGGTCCTATTTTCAAGAGTTCCTACTTCTGTCACAACACATATCACTTTATAGTCAAAACAATCATAAGGTAGTTTATAGTCTCATAATTGCAATCCAATAAAATAAAGAATTCTGATTGGTTTTAATCACATCACATGGGGAAATCCATTGCACTTTATTTTTGTATGAGAAGCAATAGGTCTTTCGGGAAACCCCCGACCTTCGACCTGCAAGTCCTATGCTGTAGGAACTCGAATTAACCTATTTCCCGATCATCATTGCTATTTAATCTATTATAAATTTACATATTTTCGAAAGAATTTACGATTACAAGCATGCAGTTCTGATTCAGAGCCATCGTAAACTAAGAAAACAGCGAGTCGACGATGATCAAGCAACCCTCTCAACTAAGACTTATAATGGCGTTTTCGTTTAAAAATACAGACTTACTTGGCAGAAATAAGTTTTTTGTCATAAGTACCTCTACGAATTTCAAAGTTGTTGTTTATTTGTGTATCATTTGTTTTACTCTATGACATTTCACTTCGATAGCGAGATAAAAAATACACGATCTAAAAATAGATTGTGTAATATATACGCGCATAAAGTAGACTTGAAGCTTTAATGTTTGGCCGAGTATTTTAATAGTTTCTTTGATATACAGGATTGCAATTATAAGGGACGAGTGTCTTTTTCACTGCATTTATTGGGGTATAAAGTGCAATTACCTTAGCACACGGCTTAAACATAACGCCCTACGGGCGTTATTTGCCATGTGCTAAGGCAATTGCACTTTATACCCCAATAAACGCAGTGAAAAAGACACTCATCCCTATATTCATTATTCAGTAGAATGTTCATTTTGGTTAGAGCTTTCAAAAATTGTTTATGCTTTTGGCAAGACCTTTCAAGGCCATCAGTCCAGATTCAGGTCATTTTTTCAAGGTCAAGTTTGAGATGAAATAGACCAAGGTTTCTAATTATAAGTTAAAAAGTCGCTTTACACTTTTTCTTGATACTAAGCATTATCATGATTGTGAACTTTTTATCCTTTTGACCTTTTAATTGCATAGGAATAGAGAGGAAATGAAACACTGACATGCATACCGACAAGCTGACTCCTATTTGTCCCCTTATAAGGTTCTTGGGGTGAAAAAAACAAAGCTATACTCAAGAACCTGTCTGTCCATTTGAAAAAAATACAGAATCACTGGATTTTAATTCAGTTAGTCAATGTTAGGGTTATGTTATGTTTCATGGGTTAGAAAAGGTTAAATAAGGATGTTACATTAAACTGAAAAGAAATGGGTAGACAGATTCTTCAAGTGCACTTTGAATAGATATCCATTCAACATCTTTTTTATAAGTAAGATATACCATATTGCTAAAAATTCAAACATGAGCTTGATCTACTTTATTTAATTAGAAAACCCCATTTCAGTCCATCAAAAATATGTAAATTTGAACATTTCTGATAGGCTAATTCATTAATCAATGTTAAATTCAGGTTTATAATCATTGATATCATTGATTAGGGTAAATTTACCTAAAACCTAAAAAGGAAAAAAATCATAACAGACACAATTTGATACATATCTTACTTCCGATATTTGGCACTAAACAAATGATCCCTGTCCATATTGTAAATATGAGCATTTATCAGGAGAAATAGTGTAAAATCAAGCAAATGCTGTCACTACAAGTGACGAATACCCCCGAAAACTTTTCCATGTCACAGGAAAGACAATTGTTTACTGGATTTTGTGTTACCAGGCTGAACCATGTTCAACTTGACAAAGCATTGAAGGTTATCAATTATAAATGATTCATCTTGTCAGATAATGTAAACCATCTTGTCAGATAAGTGTCAGATAAGTTAAACCGGCTTGTCAGAAAAATATAAACCACCTTGTCAGATAAATTTAAACCATCTTATCAGATAGGTGTCAACAATCTTGTCAGATAACAGTAAACAATCTGGTCTGATAAATGTAAACCATCTAATCAGATCTAATCAGATAAGTGTTAACCATCCTATCAGATAAGTATAAACCATCTTGTCAGAAAGGTGTAATTCATCCTATCAGATAAGTATAAACCATCTTGTCAGAAAAGTGTTATCCATCTGGTCAGATAAGAGTAAACCATCTTGTCATTAAGTGTAAACCATCTTGTCAGATAAGAGTATACCAACTTGCCAGATGAGAGTTATCCATCTGGTCAGATAAGTGTAAACCATCTTGTCAGAAAAGTGTAAACCATCTTGTCAGATTAGTATCAACCATCTTGTCAGATTAGTATTAACCATCTTGTCAGAAAAGTGTAAATCATCTTATCAGATAAGTGTTACCCATCTTGTCAGATAAGTGTCAACTGATAAGAAAAGTGTAAACCATTTCAACAGATGTAAACCAATTTCTGTGACGATTTAAATCACTCTCAAGGTTAGATTATGTCACACAGTGTTCTTACATTGTGTTACAAGCTATTTATTGAAGCTTATTTTAAAAGCAAAATAAACAGTAAGATTTGAACAGAAATGCTTAATTATGCTTTGACATGAAAAGAATAGGGGATATTGTTTTTGACATGTCTTTTTATTAGTCTCTTTGTCTTGTCCATTAGTGTAATGTAGTGGTGTAACAATAGGTTGAACTATTGCTGTATTGTGATATTTTACTTTGCAATAACAATAGGTCAATAGCATTTTTACAAGTCAATAAATATCGCAATAGTTCCTCGGACTATCAATAGTTAACAATAGTTTTTAAGGTCAAGGTCATGTTTTTCAAAGTCAAATAAGTTGAAAAAAAATCTAACAATGTAAGGGGCAGAAGCATTTGTGGATTTAAATCACAAAAGGTTTAAAATTTGTGTTTTTCAACCAAGTCAATTGTAATTCAAATCATGCTTAAATATTTTGTAAAGTTGTATTAGAAGATGTGCTTCTATGCTTAGGTTACCCATAAAAATTTAACTGAAAGCAATTTCATGTTAATTATTCATCAAGTGCCTGATGAAAATGCACAGCACTCAAGGTTAAAGGTCAAAACTGAGTTGAAAAGTTGTGCATGCAATTGGATTGATATTCAAAGGATTGTTTGTAATAATACCCCACTCCAAAGAAGAGGAGTTATAATGTTTTGCACATCTTGGTTGGTCGATCAGTATGGTGGTTCTCCACCAATCCCTAGACCTTTTTAGCTCATCTGAGCATGAAGTGCTCAAGGTGAGCTATTGTGGTCGAGCTGTGTCCCATGTCATCCGTCGTCCATCAACATCTTGTGAGCCCTCTAGAGGCTACATTTTTGTACCAAATGTCTTGAAACTTAGTCAGAATGTTTTTATCGATCAAATTTCAGTCAAGTTCCAAATACGGTCAAAAATAGGGCCAAGGGGTCA
Source organism: Fragum whitleyi (assembly GCA_948146395.1). Lineage (NCBI taxonomy): Eukaryota > Metazoa > Mollusca > Bivalvia > Cardiida > Cardiidae > Fragum > Fragum whitleyi. The sequence goes on along the minus strand of OX411548.1, from coordinate 29,422,641 downwards.
AATCTTAGAAAAACCTTGCGTGCACTCTAAAATCCTCATTTTTGGCCCAAATGTCTTGAAGTTTGGTCAGAATGTTTGTCTCCATGAAATCACAGTCAAGCTCAAAAATGGGTTAAGTGGGGTCAAAATGAGGTCAATGGGTCAAATTTAGGAAAATCCTTGTTTGGCCTGACATATATTTGTTTGATAATATTGTCTGAATGTTTGTCTTGAAATCAAAGATGAGTTTGAAAGAAGGTCAAAACTAGGACTACACTTCAAATCTTGAAATTCTTTTAGTACTTTTGAGGCAACATATTTGAGTCAAAATGTCTTCAAATGAAATCAGAATGTTGGTCTACTTGATATCTTGGACTTTTCTTGAGCTCGTCATGAATTTCAAATAAGTAATTTAACCATTTGCCACCTTTTTCATCTAAATGCCTCAGGGTAGTGCTTAAGGGCCAATGGCTCTCTTGTTTGAAATGCCCCCATAGCAAAAAAGATCAGGGGCATACGGGCATATTATTTTTCTGTTGTCTGTCAGTCCTTCTGTCTGTCCTTCTATCTGTCTGTCTGATTAAATCTTAACATTGCCAATATCTTCAAGCCTATTCAACATGCAAGGCTCATATTTGGCATTATGATGGATCTAAATGATCTGCATCTGCTGGTACCAAAGTCAAGGTCATGTGACAAGGTCAAAGTCATCTGTCAAGATCAAATAATTCAAAAACTTAACCAAAAAACTTAACTTGCCAATATCTTCAAGCCTTTTCAAGATGCAAGGCACATATTTGGCATGATGATGGATGTAAATGATCAGCATCTGCTGGTATCAAAGTCAAGGTCATGTGACAATGTCCAGGTCATCTGTTATATTGCAAAGAGAAGGGTAGTGCACATTAAACATAACTCAATAAATTATATTTTCAGTTAATTCAGTTTTTTGATTGACAATTAATAGGTCATTGACCAGCTTTTAGGGGGGCATTAATGTTTAACAATGATGTAAATTTCATGAAATTTTAAATTAAGAAGTCTACACTTTCCTTATGACCTAAGTATATTTTACTTTTAAAATATCTAAAACTGCACCATTTTAATTTCATGATTTAAATGCTTTGATCATTTACCATGTGATTAAGTAATTCTCTGATGTCTGGAATGGGAATGTTGTTGAACAAAAGACCATGGCCGAAGGCCACTGGGGTTATTGTCATGGCATTGTGTCCGACTTGCGTCTGTGCGTCTGGTTGTACAATTTTTCTTTTAAAATCCTATCCTCAGAAACTACTGAATGAATTTCAACCAAACTTCACAGGAATGATCATTGGATGACACTCTTTCAAAATTGTTCAAGAAATTTTTATCCAAGAAAAGCATGGATTTAATGGGTATGGCTAATTTCCAAATATGGTAAGAAGTGAGTTTTCCGAGATTCTAATTGATGGATACCAATTAAATTTTACATGAATAATCCTTGGGTGACCCTTTATCAGTCTACAAAAAATTATTGTGATTGGATGTAAAAAATACGTATTTCATGGGCGGCGGTCATTTTTCGATATGTTATATAGTGGAATCTCTGAAAATCATTTTCTCAGAATGTAAGTGATCAGTATCAACCAAATTTCACTGCAATGATACATGCGTGATCCTTTATCAGTCTACCAAAATTATAGTGATCGGATGGAAAATATGTTTTTTATGGACGGAGGTAATTTCTCAATATGTTATATAGTGGAAAGTTTGAAAATCACTTTCTCAAAATGTTAGTGATGGCTATCAATCAAACTTTGTTGGTATGATCCTTGGGTGACCCATTATCATGCAGCCAAAAATTATTGTCATTGGATGAAAAATATTTCTTTTATGGGCGGAGGTCATTTCTCTATACAGTATAAAGTGGAAACTTTGAAAATAATTTTCAACATCAGTAGAACACAAAATATCTAAAAATCTAGTCAAAACTTTGGTTGGCTATTACAAGAATTTCAAGCCTTTGGAGCGACTCAAGCCATTCGAGGCTTTCTAGTTCCTTTGATATGACTTTGTTATAATCATGTGAGGTCATTATTGTAAGATTATTGAAATTAATGTGATTTTCAAAATATTCTACATGGATTTTTCTTTTAATTTGTGGTTACTGTGTAAAAATCTAAATCTGCGCTTATAGTTTTTATGTGTTGCAACTGAAGTTAACATGTAATATTAGATTCAAGTAAGATTTTAACCCTTGTCATGCTGAACCTGGAATATTCCTGCTTTGGCAGGAGCTATAGACAAACATCAGCCTGCACATATATGCAGTCTGATGTTAGTCTACACCACCTGTTTCTCACTTTCAAAATAGAATTGTCAAAATATTTAGTTTTTCAATAAAAATTGACCTACAGATGGTACTTTTAGTGTTTTTTGCCCTTTGATTTTGATGAAAATATTTAGCAAAAATTTATTCAGCATGACAAGTGTTAAATAACTTATTTTTTTTTGTATGCTGACTATCTAAAATTCCTGTCAGTTCAGACAGTCTTTACATGGTCTTTGAAAGTAAAATGATTTAGATGTTATTTAACATGGATTTGAATTTATGCTATGAAAAATTTATGTCTGTCTTAATAGCACATGTGTTGTCATTAAAAGATAATGTGATCCAAATAAGATTTTACATGAATTATACCCTTATGCTGATAACATAAAATTTATGTCTTTCCAGATTGCAGGTGAACCAATGAAGATGAAATTTTTGTGTATGATTTATATTGAGATTTTGAAATCATGTATGCTGTTTTTAGAAACTTAGACTAAAGAATCAGAAGAAAGCAGACTAATCCTTTATCCCTATTGGTCTGCTTAACTTTCCACCAAATGCAAAACATTTTATTGCTTATCACATGTTCTAGGAAAAAATAATTATTCAATTGTATATACAGGTTGTCTTGAGTATAATCCATGATTATTGCCCTAGCAGGGCGGAGCCTAAGTAACTGGTTGTTGCTCTTAAGGTTAAGATAAATTAACTTTTATTTACAACTACTTACTTCTATTAATAGTCAACATATAAATAAATTCAGACCTTAAATCAGAGAAAGATGACCAAACCCTCATATGCCTCAGTGGCCTAGTGGTAAATGCACTCGACCCGTGACCTGGAGGTCCGTGGTTCAAGCCACACTGTTGCCAGGGTGTGTTTGCGGGCAAAACACTTAATACCCAGCCCCATTTCACCCAGCTGTAAAAATGGGTAGCAGTGGGTTTTAACCACTGCCTTTCTCTCAAAGGAAAAGGAAAACATCAGGATCGATGTGTTCAAGAGCATTGAATTTGTTCAATAATATCCTTATCACATTGAAATCAAGAATTTGAAGAATCAATTGGACAATATGCAAGCAAAGGGTCATAGCAATGAATTTGGTCAAGTTGTAGTTATAACATTTTATCATTTACTGAGGAATATCTATAATTTTTTTTTCATTCTGCTAGCAAGAAGAATCCAAACATGGAAGGGAACATTTACCTTTGACATAGGTTGATTACAATAGATCATTTGAGCTGTTAGTGCTCAGATGAGCAAAGGTTGACTTTAAAAGTCAATCTACAAATTCATAACAGACACTTGACATAGGTTCATCACAATAGATCATTTGAGCAGTTTGTGCTCAGATGAGCAAAAGTTGACTTTAAAAGGCAATCTACAAATTTATAACAGACACTTTGGCATCAAAAATTCTTCAAATGTTGATTGTTTTTAGCCTTATGTAGCACTTGGATTCAGAAATGTAACTAGTCAGGCAAAACTAGACCATCTGGGTTATGCAAAAAAAAAATTGACCCTGGTCAGTATGCATAGTCTGTACAGGCTAATCAGGATTGAAACTTTTTTTTTGCTTTCTTTATATATCTGGATTTCTATTGAATTATCTTTAAAATTTGACCTCTTGTTGACCTTCACTCCAATACTTTTAAATATCAATTGTTCAGAGTACCCTGTTTGTCCTTAATTGCATGACCAGTCACGTAGAGAATGAAATGTAAGTGTCTAAAAATCTCAATGTTATTTGGTTGCGGTTGGGAGAATTTATTATGATGAGGCTTTGCGGCGGAGACCAGATAACATTGATATCTGAAGACAATAACATGCTATTCTATTTATCATGCAATCATTTTTAGTGATTTATTATAATAAACCCTTAAAAGTAAAAAAAATCAGGTGAAAGTATTTGCAAATTATTTCTAAAAATAGACTACCTGATATCATGTTATGTTTTTCTGTCAGGTGATATCAGGTCAAAACAGGCTTTGACTGCATGATAAATTTATAACAGCTTACAACAATATATCTCTCCATGATAATTATACCATATTTCCTCTAATGCTAGTGTAAAAGTACCCTCCCGCCATTTACAGAGGAAAACAAATACAAAATTATCTTCATTTTAAGAATTCTGGAAGTTTTTTTTTCTCATTTGAAGTTTATTTTCTCTAAACAATCATTTTAATGGTTGTTTGCAGAAAATTTACCTCAAGCTTAAGGAGGAAATGTAAATAGACATCAAATTGAACATTCATTTTGATTCTGTAAAGGGTTCTAAACAAAATCTTCCTGTATATGTTTTGTAAATCTCTTAAAAGCATTTATAAGAGGAAGTTCAGTACACAACAAAACCCTCAATGTGGGTACCCACACTCAGCTGTCAGGTGCTGGATATGGCAAAAAAATAGTAAAAAAGGGGCATAATTTGTATGATATCACATTTAGAGTGATCAACTGATAGTATAAGTTTTTGATAGTGTAAATAAATTCTCAATTTCTAGTGAATGCCTTTAGTATTACCAGAATTATCACAATTTATATCACATTTTTCCCCCTCAAATCAGTTGAAACAAGGTGCCAAATTGTCACAAGATACGCCCGTCACACTGCTTAGTATTAACTGGGGGTTTGAATAGAACTGAGGTTATTTTGAATGAATATTTTTTGCACCCATGAAGTTTCATGATCCTAGCTATTATACTTTTACAGATATACTCTGGACAAGATTCAAGTCTGAAAAACAACAAAGGGCGATAACTAAAAAAATAGGCCAGGTAGAATTATGGTTCTTGTGCACTGCACTACCCCTTGGTGAGATCTATACACCCATGAAGTTTCATGATCCTAGCTATTATACTTTAAGAGATATACTCCGGACAAGATTCTAGTATGAAAAACAACAAAGGGCAATAACTCAAAATATAGGCCAGGTAGAGTTATGGTTCTTGTGCACTGCACTCCCCCTTGGTGAGATCTATACACCCATGAAGTTTCATGATCCTAGCTATTATACTTTTAGAGATATACTCCGGACAAGATTCAAGTCTGAAAAACAACAAAGGGCAATAACTCAAAAAATAGGCCAGGTAGAGTTATGGTTCTTGTGCACTGCACTCGCCCTTGGTGAGATCTATACGACCATGAAGTTTCATGATCCTAGCTATTATACTTTTAGAGATATACTCCGGACAAGATTCTAGAAGGAAAAACAACAAAGGGCAATAACTCAAAAAATAGGCCAGGTAGAGTTATGGTTCTTGTGCACTGCACTTCCCCTTGGTGAGATCTATACACCCATGAAGTTTCATGATCCTAGCTATTATACTTTTAGAGATATACTCCGGACAAGATTCAAGTCTGAAAAACAACAAAGGGCAATAACTCAAAAAGTAGGCCAGGTAGAGTTGTGGTTCTTGTGCACTGCACTCCCCCTTGGTGAGATCTATACACCCATGAAGTTTCATGATCCTAGCTATATACTCCGGACAAGATTCTAGTATGAAAAACAACAAAGGGCAATAACTCAAAAAATAGGCCAGGTAGAGTTATGGTTCTTGTGCACTGCACTCCGCAATGATGAGAAGAATACAATTGCCAAGTTTGAAGTCAATCGGACTTCAAGTGACAGAGTTATGCTCCGGACAAAGAAGTGGACGCCGCCGGACGCCCGGACGCCCAGACACCCGGACGCCCGGACGCCACGGGTGATCCCATAATACGTCCCGTCTTCGACGGGCGTATAAAAAGGGGCATATTTTTTTTACAATTTGCATTAAAGCCCCTGTCTGTGCTCCTGAATATTTCTGAAACGTAAGAAAGTGATTTTTGATGACTGTGTACACAAAAAACTAGACTTTTATTATCAAAGATAAGCCTGAATTTGTTATTCCAATATTCGGTAATTCAAATGATAATGGCCAGAAGATCTAAATAAAGGCCTAACTTGATGAATATTTATGACCCACAACTGTTCACACTCTAGTTTGAATACTGCTCCTTTGAATAAAGGCCTAACTTGATGAATATTTATGACCCACAACTGTTCACACTCTAGTTTGAATACTGCTCCTGCAAGTGGGCTTATTTCATGGGACCATGAATTCACTCTAGGCCCCCATATCAAAAGATCGGGGGCATATTGTTTTACTGTTGTCCTTCTGTCCATCCATCTGTAGGTCTGTCTGACTGTCTGCAAAACTTAACCAAAAACTTAACATTGCCAATATCTTCAAGCCTATTCAAAATACAAGGTTCATATAGACCTCAATGATCCACATCTACTGATACCAAAATCAAGGTCATGTGACAAGGTCAATGTCATCTGTCAAGGTCAAATAACTCCAAAATGTAATTAAAAAACTTAACATTGCCATTATCTTCAAGCCATTTTCAAGATACAAAGCTCATAATTGGCATGATGAAAGACCTCAATAATATGCATCTGCTGGTACCAAAGTCAAGGTCATGTGATAAGATCAAGATCATTTGTCAAGGCCAAATGACTCAAAATCTTAACCAAAAACTAAACATTGCCATATCTTCAAGCCTATCCAAGATACAATGCATATTTTTGGCATGATGATAGATCTCAATGATACACATCTGCTGGTACCAAAGTCAAGGTCATGTGACAAAGGCAAGGTCATCTGTCAAGGTCAAATAAATAAAAAACTTAACCAAAAAAAATACCATTGCCAATATCTTCAAGCCTATTCAAGACACAAGGCTCAATTAAGGCATGATGATAGTTCTCAATGAAAGGCATCTGCTGTAACCAAAGTCAAGGTCATATGACATGGTCATTGTCATCAGTCAAGGTCAGACTTCTTAAAAACATTACCCAAAAACTTTCATTGTTCAGTCTATTTAATCATATTGTAGATGCCCTTTCTCATAATTGACATGATGAAAGATCTCAGTGATGAACATCTGTAGGTATCAAGGTCAAGGTCATACTCAAAGGTGAAGATTATCTGTCAAGGTAAACATTTTCAAAAAATGCTGTTACAGGGGCATTTGTGTTTCACAAACACATCTTGTTATATTTTACTTCATACAACAGATTATGCATGTCATGAAAAAACCGCTGTTTGTCAATTAGTTTGTATTTTTATGTTACTCACCTTTCATAGGATTAAATCAAAAACGAATATTCAAAGAATATTCTAAAAAGAGCAATGTTTTTTACTCTAAATGCAGACTGGGGCTTTGAGATTTATTTCCCTTGATTGATACCTTGCCCCTGTAATAATTAATACATGTTGCCAGTTGCCATTGAATTCCTTTAGTATAACTAGATTTGTCAAAATGTCAACTTTTACACAACCTTGACCAGATGTAGATCTCGATGCAAAGGCTATAGTGATACCTCTTGAAAATAACCAAGCTTTTAAAGTAGTGATGCTGTCTTATTAGAGAATATAGTGATGATTAAACAAACATCTCTGATTCTCTATATTCATTTATCTTATAACTATAGAATAAAAATTAGAGGTTAAATGCCAAACATAATACATACTTAGTGTATTGTATGAAAAAATATTTAACTAAGTTGTGGGAATTGATAATTGTCTTGACAGAGCCTCTTCAATGATTAATTCTCCCAACCACATTAGATATTTTTTCTCATACAAAACACTAAGTACCTATCATAAATATATAATTGCAATCCAATAAAATAAAGAATTCTGATTAGTTTAAATCTCATCAAATCGGGAAATGCATTGCACTTTATTTCTGTATAAAATGCAATAGGTCTTTCGGGAAACCCCCGACCTTCAATCTGCAATTCCTGTGTTGTAGGAACTCGAATAACCTAGTTCCCGATCACCAACGCAACGTTCCTATTTAATATATTATAAATTAAGTTATTTTCGACAGAATTTACGATTACAAGCATGCAGTTCTGATTCTGAGCCGACGTAAAAATAGAGAACAGCTAGTGGACGAAGACAATCAAGCGACTCTCTCAACTAAGACCGACCACGCTGTTTTCGTTAACAAATACAGACTAACTTGGCAGAAACAAGTTTTTTGTCATAAGTACCTCTACGAATTTCAAAGCTGTCGTTTATTTGTGTTTCATTTGTTTTATTCAGGACATTTCACTTCAATAGCAAGATAAAAAAAATACACAATCTAAAAATAGATTGTATATATGCGCAGAAAGTAGACTTGAAGCTTTAAAGTTTTGCCAAGTATTTTGTTAGTTTCTTTGATCTAGAGGATTGCAATTATAAGGCACGAGTGTCTTTTTCACTGCGTTTATTGAGGTATAAAGTGCAATTGCCTTAGCACATCGCTTCAACATAACGCCCTATGGGCGTTATTTGCCATGTGCTAAGGCAATTGCACTTTATACCCCAATAAACGCAATGGAAAAGACACTCATCCCTATAATCTAATATTTTCTGTGAAGGAATCCTGAGAGATGCTTGTAAAAATATCATTACTATCAAAATACAGCAGCTTCACTACCTCCCTTGTATTTATCATAGAACTAGAAAGATATATTTTATGCAAGTTATTATAATTCAAAATCCAAGTGCCTATGTCTATCGTCACTCTTATAATAGTATCATACACTCCCTTTCTCTCACTTTCCACATCTCACTCACAACTCACTCACTCCCAACCCAAAACAGTCCCATCCCATCCCCACCCCACCCTACCCCACCCTTCCCCCCCACCCCAAACCAACCCAACCCAACCCTGCCTCCCTCCTTCTATCTCTTCTTTTTCCTCTCTCTGGTAGGCCATCATTTGGCTTATAAGTCTTCTTTAAATCATGCAAGCCTAAAAGAATGTGTGTACCCTTTAATAATGTGGCCTATAGTCTAAATGTTCCTGGACTTTGTTCATTATTAACATTAATTAATGTTTAATCAAAATGAAATTTTCCATGTAATGTAGTTTACACTAATTGCAAATTTAAAACTTGTTTGTTCTGATCAATGATATTTTGTAAATAATCAAGTTTTAATTGGGGGAGAAAATGGTTTCAATTATCACTTTGTATACATCATGTATATCCAAAATGCATTCGTAAATAAAAGCCTTTCTTCAACTTTATCTGATGAAAACAATAGAATTATCAATTGGTTAAAGTTTTATTCAATAATTGTGTTCTTAACCCTTGTCATGCGGAACCAATAATATTCCTGTTTTGACAGGAGGTATAGACAAAAAACAGCCAGGACCTATGTGCAGCCTGATATTAGTCAAAACCACCAGTCTATCCCCTTTCAAGGTAGAGTTGCTAATGAATTTAATCTTCAAAAAGAAAGATTAACTACACCCTTGGATTCTAGGGCTTTCAGTATTGTTGATATGAGTGCACTTTTGAAAGAGGATTTTAATTCAGCGTGACAAGGGTTGAAACAGTATTAACTGTTACAGAGGTATTTTGAATTCTTTTGAAAATACCAATAAAGGTGGTTTTTCAATAAGTCAAGATAAACAGCTGTCAAAATTACAAGTTTCCAAGTCATGATAGTTTGATTTAGAATTCATAAATTCAAAACGGATTAAAAGACTCAGGAAAAATGAAATACTGATCAGAAGACGTTAAGAATTTTATGTTCAAGGAAAAGAAGACAAATTCCTTAAAACAAAATCATGTTTAATGACATCAAAATGCACTCTACCCTCCCCTACTTGTTTCAGCAAGTTAAGCAGATTAGTTTGTTAAAATAATATGATGTTCCGTGACATCAATATGCTCCTTGCACAAAAAAGCAAACAAACAAAAAATGACCAAAAGACTTAGAAGTCTTGTGGCTAGACAAAAATTTTGAAGAAGAGGAATTTTTCAGATAAAATGATGTTCAATAAAATCAAAATATCAAGAACATAAAAGGGCATATGGTTATGAAAGTATAAATAAAAAAAAGTTTGCATGTGTTTATGATTTATGTCCATGTGTAAAGTGAAAAGCTCACATTATGTTTAACATGCACACATCGAATTTATAGAGCACTTGTTTTATTCGTTCTGGCACACAGTATTTTAGGTTTGTATGACTTTGTTCAGGCATTTACAACTTAAGGACAGTCTTTCACACTTCACAAAATCAAATTTTATCCCTCTCTCAAATTTATATCATCAGTGGGTGACAAAATGCCATAAATACAAATGTGACCCATCACGCGAAAAAGGACCATGTGGGAACTTCTTAAAATAAATATTTGAAAAAGAGATTGGTTCTAGAACAGGCCAACCAGAGGTCACATTTCAAAAATTCTTTCTCAGGTAGGTAGATTGATTCCCAGATGGTCCTTTTTTCTTGACCGGATCACATATTATTCAAGCTTGATTTATGACATTTTGGTTACCTATCAATGATATTTTGAAATATACAGTTAGGTTGTTGGTAAAAGAAGAAAAACAATGCCACTCAAATCTTTAGTCTTAAAGATACCAACCCTTGTTAGTTAAGCAGCATATTTGAATTTGGGATTTTTTTTCCAGAAATTTTGAGAATTTACAGAATATCCATTTTCAAAAGCAAGAAATATCATATCTGTATTGTAATGCAATAATGCTTTTCTCATGTAAGTTAAAATTGTTTTTCATTTCATACTCCTTAAAATTAAAACAATTTTTCTTTCATCTATTGAATTGCTTTTTGAGTCTTCATTGGAACAATTAATGAATTTAAAATAAAAGAATTTGTGATTATTTGTGAGAAAGTATATTGTCTCAATAAAAGCATTTTTTTTTAATTTTTTTCATTTTAACATGATGATGAAAGCAGACTTGCATTCATAATTGAAGAAAGGGACCTTGTTCTAATGGGGGTGTCGTCATCATCGGCTCTAAAAGAGAAAACAGAAAGAAAATGTACGTAATAGATTAGAATTAGAATTGTAAACAAACTCCCTTTATGGTGATGTGTCTTGCCATGTGGATATATACTGAGTAACTTTAAATACACAACAAAGTAAATTTGAAATTTGAGCATGGAAAAGTAGATTTGTTTTAAGTAAATTTAAAATTTAGCTAAAATCATAAATAAGATACTCTGTTGAATCGACTTAATCTTCATTTGATTTGACGCTTTGGTTAGTTTTGACATGGCAATCTACTGTCCACTCTTTCTTTGTCATTTCACTTTTATTGGTTGATTGAAGTGTGGAAGGTAATTAACGATAGACATTTTAAAAACTGCTAAAAGAAATGAAAACAACTCACTCACTTTGTAAAGACTCTCAATCAAGTATGTCAAAAGGGAAATTGTTCCTTAGAATTAGAATGTCGTTAACCTTGCTAAGACTGATCTATTCCATCAATATTTGAACATCTGTAAGGTAGGACCTTGCCAGTAAGGAGTTTCAGAAGACATAACATGTCAAAATGGCGTTAATGTCATACCGTAAACACGCTCAAATTGTCATCTAAGGGCTTAAAGGGGTAAACAAGCTTTGTTTGCCAATAACACATTACCATGAACAATGTTTGTGGTTCTACGAAAGGAATGGAAAAGCATGTAAGTGACACCATTCCTGGTCAAAAAAGATGACGTTTTGGTGTCATCTTTGGACCAAACGTGCTCAAACAAAGTATTGATGATTTGTTTGACCCCTTGATACATTCAACTTAACTCTAAAATTTGTTTGGCTAATGTTTCATTTAAAAAGAAAATGTTGTCCTAATAGTCGGGCTATGGAGAAATTTCAACTTTCATGGGTGCATCTAAAATTTCCACCGTATTGGGAATACAAGCGAATGTTTCAAACCAACATTAATGTTGGATTAAAGGTAACTTGTTAAGGTAACAAAATAAGTATAGTCCAAGTTTTTTCACTCATATTTGCATTTTAGTGCTGTTTTTAAGTATTGCGTTTTTAAAGTCGCTCAGTATATTTCAAACTTTCGCTTAAACTAGAAATGTGACACAAACACAGATGCCCTGCAAACTTTTGATTTTTATATGCCACCAAAGGTGGATGTATATTGGTTTAATCTTCTCATCATATATGTATGCATCTGTCCATACATCCAAACTTTCTAATTTTATGAATGCCACTTCTTTCTCATTTATGGACCAAATTGCATTAAATTTTCACACATTTTTTTTAGTCACCTGACCTTACTTCTGTTGTTTAGTGAAATTCTTCTAAGTCATAGAAAAAGGGGTGTTCATGCCAAATTTCTTGTTAAAGCAACTCCTCTTGCATTTATGGACGGATTTGCATGAAACTTTAAAAAAATGTTCCTTGTCACCTTGCCATGTGCATAATCAGAGGTAGAAATAAGCACTTGCAAAATGCGATTTAAAATGAAAGATTGCAAGTTTCAAGTACCGACCACTTGTGGTTTTTGAGTGTTGAGAAGATCAGCAAAATGATGTTTTAATTCTTATTCAAATGGCTAAAAATTATGCAACATGTTAGTAAGAAGCTTGAATCACTTCATAACTTAAATTATCAAGCATTTCTTTAACCCTTTGCTGTTTAATCCCTGCTTTTAACGTGCCTGTGATTTTATGATTGAGAAAACAGTGTGAAAAATGAAGAAATTGCTTCTGACAAGCAATTTCTTCTGTTTCCACACTATTTTCTACCCTACTGAAAGATTTTGTGGTTTAGAGCTATTTTAGCCCTTTTGTTTCTCTGTTGTCTTCTTAGACTATTTTGAATTCAGATTAGTCAGCCCTTTTGTTTCTCTGTTGTCTTCTTAGACTATTTTGAATTCAGATTAGTCAAAGTCGAAATTGTAAGGTAATGGGTGAAATGATTTTTTTTTCTTACAATTTGAGCTTATTATGTGTGACTTTTTTTAAAGTGAAATATAAATAGTCTTCTTTCATGAATTTTACACATTAGTTATAAGTGTTTACTCCTGATAGTTTGTTTATAAGTATCAATTTGGAAAAAGTCAGAATTCCTTCTGAATGATGGTGACTTTCATCATCTTCTATTTTCAATATCTCTCTCTTAAATCTTGAGATGTTTAAACCAGTGGAGCGATAAGGCCCTTTTGGGCATCTTGCTTTACAGTATTTCCACCTGAATAAAGCAAAAAAAAAAAACAAAAAAAAGAATTTTGTTGATACAACTACATGTACTTCTTTTGATTTGTTAATTGTATGTTTTGTTTTATGAAATGTAAATATGGTGAAATATTGATTGAAAGTGGCCTGCATCAATGGCTCAACGCAAAACAGTTGCAACTGCCTATAAACATTTAGGCAGCTACACCTTTTTTACGCTGAGCCATTTACACAGTAGATTGGGCCACCAAATGTGTAGCCTCTGTAAAGAAAGTTATTATTATTATTATTATCATTATTATTATTAAAAAAAAACAAAAAATATTAAACCAAAAAAAATAATTTACCTTGTTTTATTTATTCCTAGCTCCAAAGCTCTGTCGAGCTGTCGTCTTGCTGAACTGAAACAATATGTAAAAGAAGAAATAAATATTTTTTGGTTTCATGGATATATGAAACAAGAGACAGACTTTAAACTGTTTCATTTAACCGAAAATACTTAGTATTTTTTACAAAAGGATGAACGTGTACTTTGTTACATACAAATTGAAAGAGATTTTACTTATGTTTTCAATAACTTAAGTTCAAATAAAGGGGAAGCAGCACCAAACAGTGCCTACAATATATTTGAAAGGGATACAAATTTTAGTCAAACAATCAAATGTTTTGATTATTGAATTATAATCATTATTTGCTTTCAATGTTTCAATTTTCTTATTCAGGGATTGAATGAGAATTTGAACAGACACCAATGATCCCAAACAAAAGTTCAGAGGTATATCATTGATTTTCTACTAAAACCTTGTAACTACAGCTTTAAACAAACTGCAGTTATGAGATTTTTACAGAACACCGACGATTGGTAAAAGTGGAAATCATAATTTAACCTACCTAATAAGTTCCTCTACTCTTTCAGCCTAGAAATAAAAAAAATTATATATAGAAGCATACATGAACACACTCAATCAAAATCTAAAATTTACAAAATATACACTATTTGGTGTTAATGGTCATGGCAAATAGGATCTTAATGAAAGTCTTTTTAACACAGCAACTTTATTTATGGATACATTTTCATGAATCTTTTACAGAAAGAACGTTGTTCATTATGGGCAATATTTTTTTTACTGTTTGGCTGATAAATGGAATAATAAAACAATGTAATTATGTTAATCAATTTCTATGTTTGTTTTATTTATTTATTTTTTGGCAAATCAACGCTTGGTTCCATGTTTGACTGAACAAAAAGGGGTAAACAGATTGAAGCAAACAAGTTCCTGCACAGACTCATCAATGGAAATCGCAGCAATGAAAAAAAATCGCCTGCATTTTCTTTGTCACTGTCTAATTTACGACTCTCAAAGAGCCATATGAAAATTCCCAAAACTCTTAATTGAAAACCTGAGAATATTTGTAAGAGTGATGTTCAGGAAGGCAGATCGAGGCCTTAGTTCATTCAAGTTTGGTTCATTTATGTTAAAAAAGTTTCATCAAAACTTCTGAAGGGAACTTTGCTTTTTACTTTTCAAAAACTTGTTAATATAGCTTATTTCATATTCTGAATCAGTCGTTTTGAATCAATTAAGAGTTGAATATAAAATTCAGTCTGGGTTTTAAAAGTTTTTCACAAATGTTCCCAACTTTTGAGGTGACATGAGACATTTGTGCCATAACTTTTCCCCCCTCACCAGAACACCCAGGATGCTTGTCATGAATCTCTCTGTAGATAATTAAAGACTGATCTGCTGATATAATTATCTCAATAATCCACCAAAAAAATTAAAGTAAAGCAGGTAAACACCCTACCTTTATCCTTTTTGCTTCTTCTAGGGAATGATAAACCTCTGAAAAAAGAACAATATGCAAAATTGATTGGAGAAACACTTATGTCCTCTCAGATAGCAAAGTCAAGATCATCAGTCAAGGTTAGTAACCGCCAGGTTAGTAACCTGCATAGTCTGATTACCTTGACTTTGCTATCTGATCAAATGCTTGGTTTTGATTAGATGTATCTTAACTTTTCAATTTGTATTTGTTTTTTGGGTTTTTTTGTTGTTTTTTTTGAATTGGTTTAATCTACTCTTTCCAAAAAATTTCAATCATATCAAAACAGCTTGAGCACCTGACAATGCATTCCTGGAATTTCACATAGACCTATATAGGACTTTGAAATTTATAGGCACTCAAAAGGTGACCAACATAGAATATATAGAATAAATGCGATGTGTGGACTGTGTCAAAAGATGAATGCCTCTGTCCACTCCCATTTTTTATGATTTGGGCACTGGTGAATAATCAAAACATCGTAACTACAATAAGCTGTAGTTTTGATGTTATGATTATTCATCAACGATATTTTTTTAACAGATGATTATTTCTTTTACGCACTTGCGTAAAGTGCGTAATGGGTGTTACGCCCTTGTTTCATGCAACAGTACTACGACAACATCCTTTCCTATCCTCCAGCTGTAAACAATGGTATGTACAAATGGGGGGAGGGGGGGAGCCAGTCTCAAATCTGTATTTCTTATTGAAACCCTTTGTTGTGGGTACTCATTTGAAACTTCTTGATGGGGCAATTCCAATGGGCTTCAACAATAAAGAATTTGAACAATTATTATTTAAATAATTTAATTTGAAAGCCAAACAGCCCCCTCTATCTGTAGCTCTTAAGTTAACGATTATTCATCCCATTGGTGGGAGACATATTCCAGGAGGTGTGCTGCTGCTGGGGATCAAATCAACTGAGATCTATTGCAATACCACCATGCTGAATATGAGCATTGTATCTTGAATAAGCTTGAAATAATTGACAGACATAGGTTTTGAGTTAATTTTTGGGCAGACAGACAGACAGAGGGAGACGGACAATGACAGAAATTTTACCAATGATTTATCAACAGGGGTAGGAAATGCTTAAAAAAGGGGAGTTTTTTAACATCTAGAACTGCTTCAGCAGCTGATTTGCTCCACAGGCCCGAATCTTCTGTGATTAGACAAGAAATTGAGCAAATGAATAGATGTGTGTTTGAAGTAAATAAGTAAATTTAAGCTGAAATTTTTCTGCAGAGATTAAAATGTAAAATATATGGAAATGAAATATAGAAAATTGACCTGTGTTTGTTAGAATACATTTTTTTTCATCCAAGCACAATAATTTTGCGCAGTCTGAAAATGGGTCTCAAAATGAGCATTCCAGTAGAATTTGGTTGATATCCATTGATTATAAGTTCTGAGAAAATGATTTTCAAATTTTCCACTATATAACATAAAGAGAATAGACCACCGCTCATAATAGACTTATTTTGATCCAATGAAAAAACATGTATTTAAAGGGCTTGGCTTATTTCCAAATATGGTAAAAAGTTGAGTTTTCTCTGATTCAAAAAGATAGATATCAATTAAATTTTACATGAATGATCCTTGGGTGACCCTTTATCAGTCTATGAAAAATATTGTGATCGGATGAAAATATGTATTTTATGAGCCAAGGTCATTTTTCTAAATGATAAATAGTGGAAATATTGAACATCATTTTCTTAGAATGTAACAGATGGGTATTAACTAAATTTCACTACCTTTATACTTGAGTGACCCTTTATCAGATGAAAAATATGTACAGTAAAACCCCTCTATTAAGACCACTTGGAGTACTTTTTATACGCCGCCAGAGGTGGACATATATTGGCGTCATCTTCTCCGTCTGTCCATCCGTCCGTCCGTCCATCCATACATTCATCTGTCTGTCCATCCGTCGGTCTGTCCGTCCGTCCACTTTTCTTGTCAACGCAACTCATCCTAAGTTTCTGGCTGGATCTTCTTGAAACTTGGTCAATGTTATCACCTCAATTGGTAGATGTGCATGAAGGGAGGATTTTATGGTTTGTTGATTTTTGCCTGAGTTATGCCCCTTAAAAACTTAGTCTCTGGGGCTTATTGCCTCAGTTATGCCCCCTTAAAATTTAGTCTCTGGGGCTTATTGAAATTGCAGCCTTGTGAATGCAACTCTTCCTAAGTTTCTGGCTGGATCTAAATGCAACTTGGTGGATGTTATAACCGAAATTGGTAGATGAGCATGAAGTAAGGATTTTATGGTTCATTAATTTCACCCTAAATTATGCCCCCTTAAAACTTAGTATCTGGGGCTTATTGAAATTGCAGCCTTTTGAACAAAACTCCTCCTTACTTTTTGTCTTTATTTAAATGAAACTTGGTCAATGTCATCACAATAATTTGTAGATGTACATGGATCAATGATTTTATGGCTCATTTATTTCCCTGAATTATGCCCCTTTAAAACTTAGTGTCTGGGGCTTATTGAAATTGCAACCTTGTGAAGGCAACTCCTCCTAACTTTTTGTCTTGATTTAAATGAAACTTGGTCATTTTGAATTTGGTTCTGTCAAAATAAGTAGTGTCTACAATTATTTTCGTGAAACAGCAGCAAAGTGGCAGCGTATTTGTGACTATGGCACTCTTGTTGAAAGTGGTCTTAATAGTGGGTGGTCTTAATTCTGAGGTTTGGTCAGATGCGTTCAAACATCCTAAATTATTATTGCTTATAGAAGACTATGTAATTCAGTTTATTTTATAATGATTTAAGCTTTATTGTGTATTTTACATTACATCAGTTGAATCTATAAGATAGCATTTACATGTAAAACTTTTGTTGTTGTTGTTGTTGTTATTGTTACAAGCCAATCCAAATTGTTGATTTCCAAAAGGGAGAAATTTAATCTTTGAAATTGCTCATTTCAATGATACAAATCTTCTTCGAATCGAGAGTATAAATTAAGTTAAATTCGTTGGCTTATGCCAAAAACTAGGACAAAAGCCCAATTATAGAAGAGACTTTTCTGCTACAAAAAATTGTCTTAAACTGTTTGTTTTGCTTTCGATTGATAACTGAGGACCTATTTTTCCCATCACCAAAACTCTCGGTGAGTAGGAATGGTGACATTGCTTGCTTTGCAAAGTTATTCTTTCAATATAGCTCTTTTCTCTGTTACGTTTGTTTGTTTGTTTGATCTGATTTGAAAACCTACTTCTGATTAATTTTATGAAAATTAGGCCAATTTTTGTCACACTGTAAATGTAGCCCATACATTTAGTAAAATCCTAAAAACAAAATCTATCAATCATAAGCAAATTTACAATCGGTCTGCAGATTGCCGAAAAACGAATTCCTGTATGTTTCCCGAATTAGCATTACTTTCGGTTTCTTTACTTCAGTTAACCAGGTAACAAACATCTTTCATTTATGGACCAATGCAGTGTATCAAAACAATTGACCACTTAAAGTTGTTTGGTTGAAAATAACACCAAAACACAATAGAGGTTTAATCCCGATATCAAAAAATCCGATAATCCATTGATGATCCATTCCTATCCAATTAGTGTCGTACTTACTAAGCGTGAAATTCGGATGGTCAACCTGGAGGTGTGAAGTTACTGGTCTTTTTAGCGAGGTTCGTAATAGTGTATTATATGGCGTATGTACTGAAATAAGTGGTCGTAATTCGGAATAGTGGGGTGCTTGCATTAGAGAGGTTTGCGACAATTAAAATAAGGAAAACTAATTCCGTTCTGTGGAAAATCGTTCGTTTAGCAGGTGCCCATTTCTCCAAGGTGGTCAGAAGGAGGGATTTTACTGTATTTTGTTGCAGAGGATATATTTCTATATGTTATATAGTGGATTTTTGAAAATCATTTTCTCAGAATGTAACAGATTGGTATCAACTAAATTTCACTGCCTTGATACATGAGTGACCCTTTATCAGTCTACCAAAAATTATTGTGATCAGATGAAAAATATGTATTTTATGTTATATAGTGGAAACTTTGAAAATCATTTTCTCGGAATTTAATTGATGGATATCAACCAAATTTAACTGGAATGATTCTTGAGTGACCCTTTATCAGTCTACCAAAAGTTATTGTGATCGGATATAACAATATGTATTTTATGGGCGGAGGTCATTTCTCTATATGTTATATAGAGGAAACTTTGAAAATCATTTTCTCAGAATGTAATTTATTGATATCAATCAAATTGAATAGGTATGATCCTTGGGTGACTCATTATCATGCAGCCAAAACTTATTGTCATTGGATAGAAAATATGTCTTTTATGGTCATTTCTCTATTTTATATATAATGGAAACTTTAAAAATCATTTTCAAAATCAGTAGAACCCAAAATATCTAAAAATCTAGTCAAGTCTTTGATTTGCTATTATATGAATTTCAAGCCTGTTGAGCAACTCGAGATCAAGCCTATCATAAAGAACCAAGTTTCATAAAGATTTTACCATATTTGTGGCCTATAGAGTGTAAATAAGAAAATCTTCATCAGTTCATCCTTGTGAACTGGCCATCATTCTGACCAAGTTTCATAGAGATTGGGCCAAACTTGGAAAATAGGAAATATCCCTGTGATTTCACAGGAAAGGCAGCCTTGATGAAGATTTTCTTGTTTACACTAAAGGCCATGAATGTGGCCCATTCCCTATAGATGAAACTTTGCCAAATTGTCTGTCTGGTCACGAGAATTAACACTTGGAATTTGGAAGGATCCTTTTGATATCAGAGAAAAATTGAGCCTTAATGATAGTTTTCTTGTTTACATTCTAGAAGCCACAATTCTGGTACTCCTATTTCTTTGGGTGGTATGTTACAGTTTCTTCCCTACAGCGTTACAAACTCTTTCATAGATATTGCATACAAAAATCCCAGTTTTCATGATGCCAGGATTTTCAAAAAACACAAAAAGAAAACGCAATGAAATCCGAGTTATCGTATATTTAAGTTTTATATTGCGAAATACGAGGAAGATGGGGAGAAAAGTCCCAAAACTTCATTTAACGTGATATATCTAAAAATAACACTCTGATCTCCTTTCTGATTTATAAAAATTAGTATGCCTTCCTTCTTTTCAATTATATCTGCCTTACTTTCAGGATAAGAACACGCTCGCAAATGTTATTTATACGAATGCCTATACATGGTAGTCTAATCAACATCGTAAGACTTTCACCTGCTTAAAATGAAAGGGATCTTGTCAAGAAAGTGTAAGCTTAAAATCCCCAAATCGAAATGGATTGAACATTCTCAAAATCATTGGTTTAAATCTCTTCTACAAATGATGGTGTTACGATAGTCCGCTCCGCATTTCCCCAATATGAAACTTGTGTTCAAATAAATCTACATTTGCAATTTTAAAAATAAAATAAATGCGTATTTTATACCTAGACCTGTTTACAAATGGGTTCAATCAGCCAAGTGTGTTGTTGAGTTGCTTTTGAAATTTTAAGGAAAATATAACCCTGATGTGAAGTTATTTAGAAATATATAAATCTAAGCACAAAAAGGCCCTGTTTCGCATTGTGATTGAAAATGGACACTAATTTGCATTGAAGTAAAACATACGAGAATTGAAGGGAAAAAACATAAATTCGGTCTATATAAAAAGTCAATCAAACCGTCTGAACTATCTCCGAGATTTATACACAGAAAGGTCATTCAAACCTTCTGAACTATCTCCGAGATTTATACAAAAGGTCTAAACAGCTAGCTATGCTCTGATCTAAACTATTTTCTGAGATGATAGATCCATCGAAATACTAGATGATTGTAGTTTTTAGTTATAAATTTTTCGAATTCACAGGATGTCCACGAGAGCCTAGGACGCTCTGACGCCTCCTTCCGTCCGAAAAAGTTCAAGAATTGGTTCTTAACCGTTCTAGAACGTTGATTGATAATTCAAGAACAGTCAAACTAGCCATTGAACTTCTAGTACTAGATATTGAACAAGTTCTTAACCCTTTGCTGTTTAATCCCTGCTTTTTACGTGTCTGTGATTTTATGATTGAGAAAACATTGTGAAAAAAGAAGAAATTGCTTCCAACAAGCAATTTCTTCTTTTTCCACACTATTTTCTACCCTACAGAATGGTCATTTTTCAAATTAAATCCACTTTAAATTTTCGTCTGCAAAACCTTTGAATTTGGACAGGTCCAAAATTTTGTAAAACAGGAAAGGGTTAAATTTGAGATCAATTACTAGATCCAGAACTAGAACTTGAACTGAGAATAATTGCTCTTTTTGCAGGATGTAAAGCTAATAGCTGTATAAGATATAGTCACGTGTTATTTGAAAGTACTCAAAGGGAAACCATCTATCTAAGGTCAGTTAAATGTCAAGGGTTGGGATAATTTCACCAATTATCATAAGGCCCCTTTTTCAGTAATACTTCAACGCCCTGACCCTTTTTTCAAAAGGACCAATAATGTCATTGGTAAAATCTTTATTTCACGTTTGTAGCAAATTCGATTAAAACTATGGGCTCTATTGCGATATCAGAGATTCTTTAAATAAATTCAATTTTTCTCGTAGTACTTGACGGACCTGGTATAACTTAGAAAGGACCCATTCCTGTGTTGATTCAATCATTCTGGGAAAGCATGAAACAAATTGGACTCTAATGCTATAACGAGTATATTGTAATTAAATTTCCTTAATGTACCTTTTCCTTTGATGTTTTTCAAAATAATTTCTAACAAAAATATTCTGATGTTGATTTCATTATTATGTGAAAGTTGAAGAAAATCGGATAGAGATTGTTGACTCTTTTTGGAAATAAGTGTAAGCTAACATACGGGCGGACGGATAGACATGACACACAGGAAATCATAGCTAGAAAAGCTGATAAATCCCATTCAAATAAATAAAACAAACAAGATGTGTTTGTGAAACACGAATGCCCCCGTAACAGCATTTTTTCAAAGTTTTACCTTGACAGATGACCTTGACCTTGTCACATGACCTTGACTTTGGTACCAGCGGATGCGGATCATAGAGATCTATCATCATGCCAAATATAAGCCTTTTATCTAGAATAGGCTTGAAGATATTGGCAATGTTAAGTTTTTTTGCTAACTTTTTGAGTTATTTGACCTTGAGAGATGACCTTGACCTTGTCAAATGACCTTAACCTTGGTACCAGCAGATGCGGATCATTGAGATCTATCATCATGCCAAATATAAGCCTTTTATCTTGAATAGGCTTGAAGATATTGGCAATGTTAAGTTTTTTGGAGTAATTTGACCTTGACAGATGACCTTGTCCTTGTCACATGACCTTGACTTTGGTTATGGCAGATGCGGATCATTGAGATCTATCATCATGTAAAATATTAGCCTTGTATCTTGAATAGGCTTGAAAATATTGACAATGTTAAGTTTTTTGAGATATTTGACCTTGAGAGATGACCTTGACCTTGTCAAATGACCTTGACTTTGGTACCAGCAGATGCGGATCATTGAGATCTATCATCATGCCAAATATGAGCCTTGTATCTTGAATAGGCTTGAAGATATTGGCAATGTTAAGTTTTTTGGTTAACTTTTTGAGATATTTGACCCTGAGAGATGACCTTGACCTTGTCACATGACCTTGACTTTGGTATCAGAAGATGCGGATCATTGAGATCTATCATCATGCCAAATATGAGCTTTGTATCTTAAATAGGCTTGAAGATATTGGCAATGTTAAGTTTTTTGGTTAACTTTTGCAGACAGACAGACAGACAGGCAGACGGATGGAAAGACGGACAACGGTAAAACAATATGCCCCCGATCTTTCGATACGGGGGCATAAAAAATTGTATTCCATAAGAATCTCTAACTTCTATCAGTGATGTAGTTACCATACTGTAACACCCTCTGTCATGCACCATAACATATATTATATTATTTCTTTTCGAATTTTTTATTTTTAATTGTGATACTAGAGAGGAAAACTATTACAAATTTATTCAATTGGAATTATTGCTTGAGATTGCAGGAATTTCCAATATGAAACGCAATCTATAGGCTTTTAATGCCTTTACTTTTGAAAATGACACACAATACTTCTAATTTCCTTTAATCTTCAAACTTCTAATTATTTGCAGATAAGATATGAAAGTAAATGATAATGCGGAGTATCCGACTGTATAAGCTACACTTGTTTTTTTACATTCGATGGATTACTTGAAAGTCATGGCTTTTTTTCCGTATGTACAGAAATCTTGACGGTTTTCATTGCGAATCCTTAACATGTTTTCATGCAGAGGTATTTGTCCGTTGTATCGGCTCTTAGGGGGTGGTCACTGCGCATACTGCCAGGGTTTGAAGAATTTCTGACAAGCAATTATGTTTTAGTGCATATTGTGACCCTGGCAATATTATCATAATAGGTTGCTCTTTTGAAAGTGAATGTAATGTCTAAGTTTCAAGCCTATGCTTTAAATTATTCACAAGATTCACAAAATGCCAAAGTTTTTAAACAATGACCATGCCAATTTTAATGCAAACCACTGTCTTTTCTCTGAAAGCTAGTTAACAATATGCATTGGGAAATGATTATAAGTAATAGATTAACTCACCATAATCTTGCTTAACTCTTTCATACTCTGCCTGAAAAGAAAGTAACAGAGACTGTTTGACTTTTTATTATTATACCCCTGAATGGTCGTATTATGTTATGGCCTTGGTCGTCCATCTGTCTGTCCGTCTGCCTGTACGTCCGTTAGAAATTTTTTGTGTGCACAACTCCTCCTAAACTATCAATGGGAATGAGCTGAAACTAGACACAATTAGTCTCTATGATGTCTAGTTATGCATAAGACTTTTAAATTCAAAATGCTCTTGTCATTCTTGAGTTATCTTGAATTATCTACCCTTGAATTGAATGAAAAACAAAATTTCTTGTTAGCTCACTTTCTCCTACATTTTGGATTGGAATGAAAGGAAACTTGCCACAATGACTCTGTAGGATGTCTATTTGTGCTTAGGACTAAATATTTTTTCATATGTCAAGTAGTTCCTGATTTATCTGCACTTAACCTCACAAAATAGTTTAAAATTACAGATTTTTGTTGTGATTGTGTTCACAACACGAACAAATTTAATTGGATTAAAATGAATCTTGCCACAATGTAACCCTGATATTTGGTTGAGCATAAGACTTCAGAAATTCAAAAAGCTTTGGTCTTTCTTTTATCATCCGCCCTTGAATTGATTGAAATTCACTATATTTCTTTTGTGAGCAACTCGTCACACTTTGAAATGGAATAAACGGAAACTTGCAAAATGACTGTTTGGCGTATATTTGTTCATAAAACCATTTTCAATTTAGACTCAAAGGGTCAAGCTATGTTATGGCCCCAGTCGTCTGTTTGCAATTTTTTAGGGTATCATTCAAGCTCAGGAAACTGACAAGCAAAGGTTACTGACAAGCCCCATCGGGCGTATATGTGCCGCTCTGCGAAGCTCTTGTTCAAAAGTCATTTTAGATACTGAAAAATTAGCTTTGAAAAAGATAGTATGTAACAAAGAAATTAACTGCTTGTAACTTTGTGTATCTGTCTTATTGGGATATATCTTAGCTTTTATTTCTATCAAAATAATCAATATAATTCTTTCTATTTGTCTGCCACCAATGGGTTGATAATCAAGGTCCTATGTGAGATAGCAGCTGGAGGCTACAAAAGGATGTGATGGTTGTACTGGTGAGAGAAATACCAGGAATTCATTTTTAGGTGCTCCAGCCGCCTTGAAATAACTGAAAAAATGTTGAAAGCGGCATAAAACCCCATTCGATCAAACAAATCTTTTCTCAGGATGATTGTAGGATCTCTAGTTATCTGTTTATAGAAGACTCATACAAGAGGACCATGATGGTCCTAGATCGCTCACCTGCGTCTCTTTGACCGCTGGGACATCACATTTATTGAATAGGCAGATATCAAAAAGGAGATAATTTCTACATAAGATCAATACCATGGAATGTTTTCAGCCAAGAGCAAGACAGATATGCCTTTTTCGCTCTTTGATTATATGTAAAACCGAATGCACCTAGGTGGGGCCCAAATGTGACCCCACGGGGGTGATATGAACAAACTTGGTAGAGGTCCACTAGATGATGCTATGTACCAAATATGAAAGCTGTCTGCCTTCTGGTTTCTGGGAAGAAGATTTTTGACGGTTTTCCTATTTTCACCCATCATGCTCAGATGAGCAAACACAGATGTGCCGGGGTGGAGCCCAAATTTGATCCCAGGGTCTTGATATAAACAAACTTGGTAGAGGTCTACTAGATGATGCTACATACCAAATATGATAGCTGTCTGCCTTCTGGTTTCAGAGAAGAAGATTTTTGAAGATTTTAATTTTTTTACCCTTTGTGCTTAGGTAAGCTAAAAGGTGTGCGCCTGGGCAAAGCTGAGTGTGACCCCAGGGTCTTAATATGAACAAACTTGGTAGAGGCCCACTAGGTGATGCTACATACCAAATATGAAAGCTGTCTGCCATTTGGTTTCAGAGAAGAAGATTTTTAGGATTTTCGCTTTTTGATTCTATGTAAAAGGGGTTCAGCCCGGTCGGAGCCCATATATGATCCCAGGTTCTTTATATGATCAAACTTGGTAGAGGCCTACTAGATGATGCTACATACCAATATGAAATCTGTCTGCCTTCTGGTTTCAGAGAAATTAGAAGATTTTTGAAGATTTTCATATTTTCACCCTTTTTGTTAAGGGTAAAGAGAAAGTAAAGGGTGGATTTCATTTATTTGAACAACTTTGGTAGAGCTTGACCTAAGGAATATCCCTGCCAAGTTTCATCAAGTTTGGCCCACTGGTTTAGCAGAAGATGTTTAAAAAGAAATTATAGACGATGCAAGACGGACGCCGCAGAACCGACGCCAGATGCCGGACATTGTACGATCACAATAGCTCACCTTGAGCACTTTGTGCTCAGGTGAGCTAAAAATACTCATAAAATTTCCTCCATAAATTCTTGTTATATCAATACTATAGAATTCTTATAGAGCACCATGTTCAAATAAAATCCTTTTCCCATTTTCAGAGGTTTAAATAGAATTCTAATAGAGCCCCATGCTTAAATCAAACCCTATACCGCTTTTCAGATGTTATAAATGACCAATTAAGTTGTGAATTCACAACATCTTAAAGTCCCTAATTAAGGCCCATACCCACCAATCAAGGTTGCTAAAAATTCAAGAGAGGCTTAATGCACCTTTCCCCCCAATCAAACAAAAATATTTTTCCTTTTTTTTTTTTTTTTTTTGAGCCATCTTTTCATTATCTTAACAAATATTGATGGCTCAGCGCGAACTGATGTAACTGCCTTATGTTTACAGGCAGTTACAACTGTTTTGCACTTAGCAATCAAATGTAGTGTAACATTTATAAAAGCTTTGTAATGGAAATGTGATGATTCTAATAGAACCCACAGGTTCTTTTTAAAGTTATGATACTGTCTCTTACCTTAAAATGGTCCCTCTCTTTTTTCATGTTCCGGACCTCTTTGTCTTTTTCCTCCAATAGGGCGGTCTTTTCCTGCGAATTATACAAAATACAAAAAATATGGGCATGTGCTGCAATAGTGCCGATAAATAAACGGAAATACACACACACATGCATTAAATGTAATCATTTAGCAGCCTCCGCAGTTCCACAGTGCAATAGAAATATTGGCAGTCTGTCTGAAGACACTTCTAGACCTGAACCATCTACTAAGTGCAAAGACACAGCTCTGGTCACACTGGGCATATGCACAGGCTTGCAAGAGTCCTTGCCTAGCACAAATTGCACATGTTGGAAATGTCATACGAAGGCTCATTTTATCTAAAATTATCAAGTTTTTAAGACTTTTTCAATACTTAACCCTTATCATGCTTTAATTGGCAAAATGGATAGTCAGAGATCAATCTGCACATAATGTGCAGTCTGATCTTAGTACATGACAACAGATTTCCCTTTGTAAACAAGAAAATGCTTCAAAATTGGTTTTCTCAAAATTAATTATTGACTTGCAAATTGTGTATCCATTGCTCCCCTTTCTGAATTTAATGAGATAACTATGGTTTTTATTCAGCTTGATGTGTGTAAGTCATGGGGATTCTAATTCAATGTTCCAAGTAAAGGGTTTTGAAGATCAGTGCAATTTAGTGTTGGGCAATTAGTTTCAAATCACAATCAATAATTGGTTTTTAGTTGGAAGAGTAAATCAACTAATGATCGATTGTACAATAGTTTTCTTGGAAATTAATATGACAGCACTCCCAGTATCATTATTTGAAGAATACAATGTGAAAGTCTAGTTAAAACTAATGACCTAAAGACTCTTTCTGCAGATTTTGCTATTAACTTCATGGATCAGCATGAAACAGTTGTAACTGCCTATAAACATATAGGCAGTTACAACTGTTTCATGCTGAGCCATCAAACTCATGTAGGTTTCGATAACAACATATAATGGCTTTCATTTATGTGTTAGGAACTGATTAATCAAATGAAAATACTTAGTGAATTATTCACTATCAAAAGCCCAAGCAAACTAATTATATCGATTATGATTGATTAATCTGCCCATCGCTAGTGCAATTCAAATACCAACATACCTTCAGCTGGTCCTGCAGTGATTTTATTAGGGCCTCTAGATTTTGTCCATCAGTCTGCAAGATAGTGACGTAATATTTTACAATCAAGTTTTATACATGATTTTTCCCATTTTTTCAATCATTCACAGTTTATATTTAAAAAAACAACAACAAAGGAATTGCCAGCTTTGATCTTTTGGTAAGGGAAGATAATTCAGCAAGAAATTTTAGTGGGGTCTTAAAAACTTTAGAATGCACAATACCAGCTACATTGTGTAAATTTCACTTCACTAAATGTACTAGTTCAGGGGAAAAGCTCCAGATGATAAAAAAAAAAATATGTGAAAATGACAAATTCCAGGGGAGGTAATTCAGAAATACTGAGACTGAAAGTGTTGGTCCATAAAGAGGCAAAAAAATGTGAAGAAATATATTTCTCTACCCTTGAACAAATTTTTAAAATAAATACCTGGCAGGCAGTTTCTTGTACATCTTCCTCCGGAAGAGCTATATGTGAGGCTGCTATCAATGAATTCTCCTGATCTACAAATATGAATTAGAATATTGAATGACTGGTCATCAATTACCATGTCTATTAAAGTCATCCATAATAATAATAAACATAACAATAATGTCTTTATTTAACGAGGCTACACAGTTGGGTGAACCCACTCTTCCCTGTAAGCCTCTGAAAATAATATCTTTACAACATGTGGAGAATACATCAAATTTAAACAGTACAAAATTTATAAAGATAAAATTTGGCAATCTATAAACAATAAATGTGTTTTCCGAGCTTTATGTATAACTATCTAAAGTCCCTACAGAATAAATAGACACTTATAGTCCGTTTGACTTCTATATGGACCAACATTTCGCCGAAAATCTTAGAAATTAATTAATGAAACGCATATTTTTCTTGTCATATCATTTTTTCCAGCTAATACCATGACGAATTCTGTTTTTCAGAATTTTTGAATGTAAAATAATGATTTTGCCCGTCCGTCTACATGTTAACTTTCAGCATTTCATACCTACTTGTTACTGTATTAAACGGAACAGCGAATTGTATAACCAAAAATAGTACTGATTTGCATAGGGGCCGAGTCAAAAGAGTAAGATTTTAAGTGAATTGTGTACTATAAAATCGAGTTTTTCAATATACTTAAGTTTGTCTAAGATTTTTGCCACCGTTGGATATCAAATCTGTGTATATTCTCTCTTTCTTCAGAAAATGTTTGACCAGATAATTGATTATTGATTTTATTCATTCTGAGATGAACCCTATATTTATATGTTAAGACCAATCAAAAAGCATTATTGAACGAAGTAGTTGGGAATTTCACGAGGAAAACTTGGTGAAAAGGCGAGTACTAACGGTAAAAATCACGTGCTATTTAAGTTTAAGATGACATGACCGTCAATATGCTAATTAGCATGTCCAAATAAGGAATAATGGACATTTCATCTGTCAAAAGTTTAATATAAAACCACGTGTTTTTACTATATATGTTGATATTTTCTTACTATTGAACAGCCACCATCACCCCTCGTGTTTAAGAACGGATAATGCGAAAATATTAACATTAACTAGATAGACAAAGTCATTATTTTGAAATCATTTTATTTTCAAAAAATATTTTTTGGAATGGTATTAAGCTGGAATTAAGATTTTACTACATACAAATCCTTTATTCAAACGCAATTTTATGTAATTGATGAAAAGGTTGGTCCATATAGAAGTCAAACGGACTATAAAATAGTTTTGCACACACTCTAGAATAGGTTTGTCACTGGTTATCTTTCCTTTTGAAAATTCTAAAATAAGGTAAACTTATGAAAACATTTTGGAAAAGAGAAAAAGAATCAATATCAAGTAATTTCAGAGCTTCCCCTTGAAAATCTGATAAGCCCTTGTTAACACACATGTCAAGTTTCGTAAAGATCTCTTCATTGAAAAAAGTTATGACACAGGTTAAAGTTTGTTATACAAACCCCTAGATTTATACCAAATACAGTAAAACTTGTATTAAGTGACCACAACTTGAACCATTAAAAAGCAGTTGTATAAGAAAATGGCTAATTAATTAACATTTTTGATCACAAATAATAAACATTTTTTTTTTAATGAATATGCATATAAATGAGAGATTCTCAAAATCCCATGTTTTTATAACTCAAAAGAATCCTCTCATTGAGACAATTCTGGTGAGTTTTCACAACATAGGATTCATTCTCAACAATTTTTGGAACAACAATAAGTTCTTTTTAGGAAACCCTTATTTAAAGAAGGGGATTTTTTAAAGCAGTCCCTTAATAAAAAAAATGGTTGCTTAATAGATGTGGTGGCTCTAGCAAGATTGACTGTACAACACCAATGTCAAAGTGAACAATGCCAGGGTGATGATTAATATCTTGATTTTTCGAAACAGCTAAGTTAAAAATATAACATAGAAATTCAATGTAAGGAATTTTTTTACAGACAGGCCCTTCCTTCCTTGACGCAGCCTTATATTGCAAGAAAGTGACAATGACAATAAGCGCTTTGATGGTCATACATTGAGAAACAATTGTATAAAAATTTCTTAGAAATCAATATATTTATTAAGATTTTGTGTTAACATAAAATTTTACAAAAAGCCTTTCTACATTGATGTGACAAGAACTCCAAAAAGCAATTTTGCATTGTTACATAATGAGGCACATTCTGTGAAAGTTGCATACAAAAATATGCATCTATAGAAGTTGTATTATAAGAAAATTGCTCAGCAAGAAAACAGGTTTGATTGATTTATTGAATGGAGATTAATTCAGCTTTCGACATTTTTTCAGTTATTTCACAGAGAATGGGGCACCTAACAATGATTTCCTGGTATTTCTCACACCAGTATCACCATCAAATCCTTTCCTAGCCTCCAGCTTCTATCTAGATTTACGATTATCAGCCCATTGGTGAGAGACAGATTGTCGGAAAGAATGAGTGCCACCGTCAGGGATCAAACCCGGGACCTATACATTGGCAGTCTGCTATTAACTGCACTAGGATGGCGGCCAAGAAAACAGAACACCATTTACATGTTTCATTCCAATTCATCCATAAACAAAGAAAAGATTCCGTACAGGGGTGTGGAATTCCCATGCTGACAATTTCATGTTATTCCTTGACAAGTAAAAAGTCATGTATAACTTGTCCTGGAACAAGTGGAAACTAGAAAGCCATGAATGGCTTGAGTCGCTCCACAGGCTTGAGATTCTTGTAATAGTGAATTAAAAGTTTTGACCAGATTTTTTGATATTCTAGGTTCTGCTGATTTTGAAAATGATTTTCAAAATTTTCAGAAATGACCTCTACCCATAAAAGACATATTTTTCATCCAATCACAATAATATTTGGCTGCATGATAATGGGTCACCCAATGATCATACCGGTATATGGGTTGATATCCATCTGCTTCATTCTGAGAAAATGATTTTCTAAATTGCCACTAAATAACATATAGAGAAATGACCTGCGCCCCACAAAATTCATATTTTTCATCCAATCACAATAATTTTTGGTGGACTGAAAAAGGGTCACTCAAGGATCATTCCAGTGAAATTTGGTTGATATCCATCAATTACTTCCGAGAAAATGATTTTTTAAGTTTCCACTATATAACATATAGAGAAATTACCTCCACTCAAAAAATCCAAATTTTTCAACCAATCACAATAATTTTTGGTGGACTGAAAAAGGGTCACTCAAGGATCATTCCAGTGAAATTTGGTTGATATCTATCAATTTCATTATGAGAAAATGATTTTCAAAGTTTCCACTATATAACATATAGAGAAATGACCTCTGCCCATAAAATCCGTATTTTTCATCCGATCACAATAATTTTTGGTAGACTGATAAAGGGTCACCCAAGGATCATTCATGTAAAATTTAATTGGTATCCATCAATTAGAATCTGAGAAAACTCACTTTTTACCATCTTTTGAAGTAAGCCACACCCATTAAATCCATGATTTTCATTGGATCAAAATTTCTTGAAATACTTTGAAAGAGGGTCACCCAAGGATCATTCCTGTGAAGTTTGGTTGAAATTCATCCAGTAGTTTCTGAGGAGAAGATTTTTAAAGAAAAAGTTTACGACCGGACGCACAGACAGAGGGACGCACACACGACGGACACAACGCCATGACAATAGCCCCAGTGGCCTTCGGCCAGTGCAGCTAAAAATGTGTACTTCCACATCCCCTCTGTAATTAAACTAGAAATGAGCATGCAGACAGATAAACAGGTAAAGGTGGAGATGATTGTTCACAGACTTTTTAGGTAGTGGACACATAATAGTTCTGCAACGTTTTGGAAGTATTGAACTTGAACAATGGTAACGAAGTTTCCTAATGATTTTCATTAGGAAACCTTGGTCATCATTGTGAAAGTTTATGCATTCAGAAATGTTGAGGAACTATCACAGTTCCACTACCTTAATGTACTAACCTTCATAACCTTCAATAGGATCCACTATTGTTTCTCTATCATACTGTAAACAAAGTGTATGCAAAGCCATTACTTAATTATTTCCTAGTTCTCAGGAGAGCCAAACAAGTATGAAATATGGGTTTAACTTTAAACATTTTCTAAATTTTACAAATCCCTCAAAAGTGATATGTTTCTTAAAAATATTTAAGTATGCCTCATGGATTTCTTGTTGTTTTTTGACACATCAACAGTTTCTACAAGAAAGTTTTGTTGGAATAACAAGAGGACAAGAATGGCCCTAAACCACTCACCTGACTTTTAATGGTCCAGCGGAACCCATCCAAGAAACTTTCTGACATAGTTTCATTCACATTTGTCTAATTGTTGAAGAGATGTTATTCAAAGAATTTAAAGTGAAAATAGACCTTGCCCACCCATTAACTACTGAGGAGACTCAAAATAAGCCCCGCCCTGCCATGCCCATATAAATATACCAAACAAAATTTTGCAAACAAATTTTGAAGAAAATCATCAAGGAACATTCTGCTTAAGCTTTATTGAAATCGGCAGAGTGTTTCAGGAGGAGATGTTGTTCAAAGTTTTCAGGCTCAAAATAAGCCCGCCCCTGCCACACCTATATATATTGACCAATTAAAATTTAGAGAACAATTTTTGAAAAGGGTCACCCAAGGAACATTCTGGTAAATTTTATTGAAATCAGCCCAGTGGTTAAGGAGGAGATGTTGTTTAAAGTTTTTGGGCTCAAAATAAGCCCGCCCTGCCACTCCCATATTTATGGAGCATTGAAAATTTCGCAAACAAATTTTAAAGACGGACACCCAAGGAATATTCTGGCAAAGTTTAAAAGTGGCCCAGTAGTTCAGGAGAAGAAGTTTTTATGATTGTTGCCGACGGATAGCGGACAACACATGTCAGACGACAGAATCAGGGTGATCCTAAAATGGCCCAATGAGATATCAAAGGGATCCTTGATGGCTCTATCTAGGTACTGACAGCACATAGAACATCACTTGGCCAATCTCACAATCAACCTCCGATGAACAGATGGATTTTTTTTAAAAAATTACATTTAAACCTTGGAGAATCTTGATAACGTCAGTTAAAATGGCGTTAGCCACAAAACTTTGAAAGAAAATATTCAACGTCGCCAATTCTACTCATTTACATCCTTTTCATGAAACCATCACATCCTTATTTAAGTGTCTTTAGATTCTTAAATAATGACTGCGCTTCAGCCACCGCCATTTTACAGAAAAATTGTTAATAGTGGAATTCATCTCTATTCAAACAAAAAGCACAAGCAAGGTTGTAAATTCAAAACGTGTCAAATAATTCTTGAAACCCATCTCGAGACTGACTGTTGCATGTTTTAAAGTTATGTAAAACCCAAATGCATAAACCACGGATGTCACCAGACTGGTTACTGTTTCTAATGCTACAAGGTGTATAGATATAAAGGTAAAAATAAGTTCAGGAGGTCATGACCTAAAAACACATATTTCCGGCAAATTAAAACAAGTTGCAAAAGCGAGGTCTTAGATTTAAAAACACAAAGTACCTGTCTATATAGTGTATAGACACCAACATTGTTTTTTGATCTAAACCCATAACAAGCTTGGGTGGATCATCCATTTGCCCAATTAAACATTGCAACTTCACTTTTTATTTTAAAGGGGAATTTTTCATTATCTTCAATTGATGAAGAATTCTAGTATCATGAAATAAACAGTGATTTGGGGAGAGAAATCTTGAGAAATACTTATTTTGAATCCAAATGGGTACTACTTTATTTTGCAGCTATAAAGATCCTACAGGGTGTTCCTAACATCTTAGTGTTTACCAGATGATTTTCCTTTAATATCAGAAGTTTTTGAAAATGATATTTTCAATATACATAATGACTAGGAATTAGTGCATCCAGTGCTTTCAGTTCCTTGATTTTAATTTGCGAAGAATTTTATTCAGCATGAATAGTTAATGTGTCCAAATGAGGCTTAGTTAAGCTAATAAAGTGACCGAAAACAAGATATGGTTGTGAAACAAGAATGCCTGAACATGCAAAATAATGTGCTGTAAGAAAATTTATCATAGGATTCTCATAATTTGTCCTAATTTTGCATTAGAACAAGAGGGCCGTTGGCCCTGGGTCTCTCACCTGAGAAAAAAGCTTCATTACCTAGGTATGTCCATGCAACCACAGAAAAAGAGATTTTCACTTATTCAATCAGATAACATTTGAAATAATCATTCCCCCCCTCTGCTCCTCCCCTGGACATTATTTATTTAAGCTTTTTCCATAAAAGATCTGTGATCAGCTAATCTATGTCAAATATACAGGCTGAGTCTGAGACTTTTAAAGTTTTCTTTAATGAGTTGATCAATACATGACAAATATAAAGGCTGTAGGGATTCAAAATTCTCAACAAAGCACACCCCCTCCCCCAAGATGCTCTGCACCTGGTGAATCTACAGTCATGATTTTAGCTAATTCAATATATGTCCATATGCTGGTCATCCATATCAATTTTCAAGTCTGTAGGACTCCTGGCTCATTAGAAGAAGTTTAAAGATTTCAAAAATGATCCAAAGTACTAACCCCTCCCCAAGACACTCAGCACCTGGTGACCCTACAGTCATGATTTTAGCTATTTTTATTAATGTCAATATATTGATCACCCATGACAATTTTCAAGTCTGTAGAGTTCCTGATCCAGGAGAAGAATAAGGTTAAAGATTTCAAAATTGATCCAAAGTACTACCCCCTGCCCCCTAATGCTCTGCATCTGGTGGCCCTACATTCATGATTTTAGCTATTTTATTTTAGATCCATATGCTTATCATCCATGCCAATATTGAAGTCTGTAGGGCTCCTTGTTCATTAGAAGATGAAGATTAAAGTTAAAAAATTTTCACAAAAGTACTACCCCCTCCCCCCTGGTGCTCCGCACCTGGTGGCTTTACAGTCATGATTTTCGCTATTTTTATTGAGGTCTATGAGCTGATCCTCCATGCCAATTTTCAAGCCTGTAGGGCTTGTGGTTCAGAAGAAGAAGGTTAAAATTTGCAAAATTTTCACAAAAGTACTACCCTCTCCCCCTTGGTGCTCCGCACCTGGTGAATCTACAGTCATGATTTTAGCTATTTTTATAAAGGTCCATATGCTGATCATCCATGCCAATATTCAAATCTAAAGGTCTATGAGCTGATCATCTATGCCAAATTTCAAGGCTGTAGGGCTGCTGGTTCAGAAGAAGAAGAATTTCAAAGATTTTCTTAAATTCTTAAAATCATAGCAACCAGAGTTTTTCACCGATTTCAATTCTTTTAGCAATTCTTAAAGGGGACCACCTAAGGAACATTTCTGCCAAGTTTGGTTAAAATTGGCCTAGTAGTTTAGGAAGAGATGTCATTTAAAGAAATTGTTGACGGACAACGCACGCCGGACAAAAGGTGATCACAATAGCTCACTTAAGCACGTTGTGCTCAGGTGAGCTAAAAATAAAATTATCAATTCTTTTTCGAAGATCTATGCATACAAGGATGTTAAAAAATAATCCCGATTTTGTCTCTCATGATTTTTTTTTCCAAGCAATAATACTAAATTTGGTATGGTTCGCTGTTGGATTGATTGATTGAATGGGGTTTTACGCCGCTTTCAACATTATTTCAGTTATATCGCGGCGGCCGGAGCACCTAACAATGGATTCCTGGTATTTCTCACGCCAGTACTACCATTACATCCTTTCCTAGCCTCCGACTGCTATTTCACATAGGTTTACGATTATCTACCCATTGGTGAAAGACAAACGTCGGAAAGGATATTTGCCGCCACCGGGGATCGAACCCACGACTTCCAGATTGGAAGTCTTATGCCTAACCAACTGCGCTATGGTGGCGGCGGTTCGCTGTTGGAATTCGATCCACATATGATTATGTAAAATCGATAAAGTTCTCAAACACAACACACGTGCCATTGCTACATACAATGCCACGGTAACGAGTACTAGGGGTAGTAGATAAAATACTTCATTAATTGGGTCTTCTTTTGTAAATATTTTTTCTTCTCTGTCAGTTGAAAGCTTCAAAAATTTTAATGAGTTGCAGGAATAAGTATTATGTAAGCCATGTCTTAGTTTGGAGTAATTAGACAGTGGAATTTTACTATATGACTAGTTTAAATATTGGCGGGGTGAACATTCTCAACCTTCTACACTACATCACCTGACCACTGGGAATTTCGGCTCAAAATTATTTTTCCCTAATTTAGAAGAAATATCTAAAGCACTTAGATTCGAAACTTTTCACGCTGAAAAAGAAGGGTTCATTCTTCCAAATAATTTCTTTTAAAAACTTGTAGAGTCAGCTCATATTCTATCAATATAAAAGCTTACCTCATTCTCTGTGAAGCTCAATGTTGATGTGGAGCTGGACGAGCTTAACAAGCTGGACAAGCTAGACGAGCCTGAGAAAGAGGGGCCATCACCGGGACCTGCGCAGGTGTATAATGGAATGTTATAGAACTATCAGATCAAATTT
Organism: Fragum whitleyi; assembly: GCA_948146395.1. Taxonomy (NCBI): domain Eukaryota; kingdom Metazoa; phylum Mollusca; class Bivalvia; order Cardiida; family Cardiidae; genus Fragum; species Fragum whitleyi. The sequence goes on along the minus strand of OX411548.1, from coordinate 29,385,879 downwards.
TTTCTTCTTAAATTTTGACAAGTCCAAATTAAGAAGACATTGAAAGATAAATCAATCTACACTGATTCTTATTGTGAAAGATCATGTGTTCCAAAATATTGCAGAACTATTAAGGTTTCTTACTGTTAGAGAAGCCTCAATAAATAAAGTCATTATCATTATTATTAGTCATGTAGTAAAGCGAATAAATGCACCGATAAATCTACTCAGCCCTGAAATTTGCAATCCTTAAGATCTAAAAACCAGCTAAAATACTCGGCTGAACAATAAGGTTCTTGTCTACTTAATGCTTATAGAGATAAATACACAATCTGTTTTTGAATTGTTTATCATTATCAAACTATCAAGGTATGTGTTATAAAGATTTAACCCTTGACATGCTGAACCTGGAATATTCCTGCTTTGGCAGGAGCTATTGACAAACATCAACCTGCACATGTGAGCAGTCTGATGTTAGTCTAAATGTTTCTCATTTTCAAACCAGAATTTTCAATAGATTTAGTTTTTCACAAATAAAAATTGACCTACAGTTGGTATTCAGTGCTTTTTGCCCTTTGATTTTAATGAAAATTTTTAGCCGAAATTTATTCAGCATGACAACGGTTAAACAAGAGCAACACTTGGCTGCAGGTATTGGATAATACAAAATCAAAGGCCTGAAAGGCCTGAATTGAAGACAGGACTGAATATTAACAATTGGAATGAAAATAGTGGCGTTTTGAGAAGATCTCTTGGGTGGGAATCAAAAATTTAAAACAATCATTGATGGTTACATATGGAAACTGCAACTTCCTAACAAATCAATATGCTTTACTTTGAAGACTCATCACTTCCAGATAAACCTATCCCTCTAGCCAATTCAAGCTTAACAAGAGGGTAACTGCCTTCATAATCGCTATTCATCCCCAAGTGTAAGTTTTCAATATCCTAAATGAAAAATATTCATTTAACCAACAGAAATATGGTGGCAATTCCTGTATTCTAAAAACTCATATGAATTATTGCAACCCTGTTTTATAAAATTGTATAGATTATACCCAGCAATCCAATATGATCCAAATCCGATTTTTTTTCCAGTCAAACTTATTAAGTGGATGTGTAAAAATCTTAAAAAAATGTTTATCCACATAACACACATTGCTTACCCTTGATGAAGAGCTGAACATTTCATTGCCATGGTGAATATTGCCCTGAATTGGAAATTTGTTCAAATTTCTTTTACATATATTATCTGATCCAGGATTTGACTAATTATCTCCACATAGAAGAAGCAATGAAAGTAATACCAATATTCTTAAACTTTTACTAGTCAAAGTCAATACCAAGAAGAAGTATTTTCCCGTACAAAAGCTGTAGCTTTTTTTATGAATACCGTTTAAGTTTCTTCCAGGAGTGAAACATTCTATTTCTATTTTTCCATTGAGATATTTCGATCTCCATTTCAGGTTATTCTCCTTGCATATGGTCTTACTTATTAGAAAATTATTTTTACTACAAAATAATATATAAACCTGTTAAGACAACCAACCTTTCAGGCCTTTTCAACGGGACTGCTTTTCTAGATCAAGATTCGGATTGAACTATCCGGTGAACAATCAATTTTGACAAAAGTGCCAAAATGACAGATCGTTAAATGAAATCCCAAGCTACAGCATTTATCACCTTGAGTAGAATTCTTTCCAAGTCCACTCCAGAATGTTACAAATAAATCCATTCCAGTTTCTAAAACAGTTTCTGTTATTGTCAGAAAATTGTCGAAAACAAAAGCGGAAACTCAAAACCGAGGTCGCGTATGCGTGGTACTTCTGTGAAGGCCATTCGGAACACCACTCGGCCAATCTAACGCATTCGTCACAACTCGGCCGATTCCGTAACCTACATTTATCTGAGACTTCGGAGATCGCCCGATGATTGCCGAGTGAATATCACGATCTGTTGCCGTTTACGGAAATGACCGAGTGATGTTCCACATGCTGTACAATATGGATAGACAAAACAAGCCTAAAAATAAAGTAATTCGATAAGCCATCGAAATTTCTCCGTAAATCCAAGTAAAAATTCAAACCTAGGAAATTCCAAGGGCTTACGAGTTTATTCAAATAGCCTTGTGCTATTTTAGTTTTTATTCATTTACACTACGACAGGCCCGGGAGACGGGTAAATAAAGCAATCTTAAGGACACACAAACATACAATTTTACGAGAAATAGGGAGTCTAAAATGGGGAACTGAAAATAGCTTGCCAATGCTATGTATAAAAACAGTTGTAGGATGCAATTGAAAATTTGGAGCAAATGCAAAAGATTGCAGCCGAAAACGCCCTAAAACAGCACCACTTACGAATGTAAAACACGTTTCTGCAGGCAACTTCTGCATAGATCACGTGTTCACTCCCCTGAGGTCCCCGCCAGAATATAGGTCAGCACCAAAATTTTACGGTATATTGCTACACTATTAATTATTTTTGCTTCGTTTATTTTTATGAATGGTTCTACTTTTTTGAGCGTAATGACACATGTAAGTTTGTTATCAGAATCCGATGGCGACGATCCCTATATTGAAAGACAGGTAAACCTGTCTTCAATAAAAAATATAGTCAAAAAAGGGACCTTATGTTTACAGAAATACTTCCAGAGTTAACCCCCTTTGATAGTCTGGATTGCTCTTGTGATGGTAAATGCCAACTATGCCTAATGTAAATGACACCAAAGTGATCAAAATACCTCAATTTTCGCAATTATCTCAGCTTAAGAAGCGACACAAATAGACAACAAATTTGACATTTCTAGAGGCATTAATCTATGATCAGACAAATAATTTCTGTCAAGAAATTTTTTTTTTTAAAGGTCAAATGAAAAGCTCTATTGACCTTTCTTTAATACAAAGAGATGTATTAAAACAATCTGATGCAATATTCAAAATGAAAATAGTATATACGATAATGGTAAAATCGACGATTTTCTCTTATCACACCTGTAGCCCGCTATTGAAACTGACCTGTGACGTCATTGCAGTAATGAAGGTATTGACGGAATAAGCAGATCATATAAAATAACAGAATTTCGTTCAACCTTTCATAGATTTTTCACAAATTTGAAATAAAAAAGGATTGTCAGTAAGATGTTGCGGCAAGATGCAAGGGTCTAATTAATTTAAAATGTCTGGATATAGCATTATTAATAGTATAAATTATCCTAATCGAATAGAAATTGGACCTGAAACATGGACTATACACAACGACATAGAAATATCTTCAGGTTTACTGATTGGTTATTCTTGCGCACAAATTGTCCGATAACCACATCCCATTTAAGGGTAATAAACCAGTTAATGCCTTTTGAATTTTCCGGTGAATTGATTGGGTAAAATTTTGTCAAGTGTCAATTATTATCATATCATTGGAAAACCACGCCCCGTCAATAAACCAAAGTGTAAACAGGTGTCTCAATTGCTGTAATTAGTAAAATTACTTATTTTGTTGTTCAATGATGAAAACATTTTGTTTTTGTAAAACCAAAATATCGCAAAATATTAGAAGAATTATTGGTACACAGGCTAGCACATGCAGAAAGGGTTCCCTTGGGTAAATCATTTGTCATGTGCGCTGTTGTGTAATTGGCAAGATGTCACAATGCTTCCATTAGAAAAAACCACCCAGCTACATGTAATCTATAAAACTTTATGACTTAATCAAACACAAATTTTATCCTTCAATGATTCATCTGACATGCCACAAAAGACTTATTTTCAACCGGCGATATACCTAGACACAACCTTTAATCGACAACAGAATACCATCAAATTTGTGTTTAATTTAATTTATTTTTCTAATTATTTGTTATATTTTTGACAAATTCAAATAGAGTGAAAACATGGGTGAACATTTGTGGATTAAAGAAAATGGAAAAAAATTGTCAAAAAGGAAATTTGTACCGACAAATAATTACAGTTTGAAGGAATTTCATACCACTTAATTGTCAAAGCCCTGTTAAGGTAGGGTTTTATTCAATATCTTGATTTAATTTTGCATAATATATTTGATTGACTTTGTAGTAATATTGTTTTGACCAACCATCAAATGTTTTATGTCAAGCCTCTTTTTTTTATCTTTTTTATACGCCCGAAGGGTCGTATTATGTTATGGCCTCGGTCGTCCGTCCGTCTGTCCGTCTGTTAGCAATTTTTTGTGTGCGCGACTCCTCCTAAACTATCAATGGGAATAAGCCGAAACTACACACAATTACTCCCTATGATGTCTAGTTGTGCATAAGACCTTTGAAATTCAAATCGCTCCCGTCATTCCTGAGAAACCTTGAATTATCTGCCCTTTAATATTACCACAATCTGTTTTTTGTGTGCGCAACTCCTCCTAAACTATCAATGGGAATGAGCTGAAACTACACACAATTACTCCCTATGATGTCTAGTTGTGCATAAGACCTTTGAAATTCAAATTGCTCCCGTCATTCTCGAGAAACCTTGAATTATCTGCCCTTCAATTTAATGAAAATCACTATTTTTTGTGTGCGCAACTCCTCCTAAACTATCAATGGGAATGAGCTGAAACTACAGACAATTACTCCCTATGATATCTAGTTGTGCATAAGATCTTTGAAATTTAATTGCTCCCGTCATTCCTGAGAAACCTTGAATTATCTGCCCTTGAATTTAACGAAAATCACTTTTTTTTGTGGCGCAACCCTCCTAAACTATCAATGGGAATAAGCTGAAACAAGACACATTTATTCCCTATGATGTCTAGTTGTGCATAAGACCTTTGAAATTCAAATCGCTCAAGTCAATCCTGAGAAATCTTGAATTATCTGCCCTTGAATTTAACGAAAACCACGTTTTGTGTGCGCAACTCCTCCTAAACTATCAATGGGAATGAGCTGAAACTACACACAATTACTCCCTATGATGTCTAGTTGTGCATAAGACCTTTGAAATTTAAATCGCTCAAATCAATCCTGAGAAATCTTGAATTATCTGCCCTTGAATTAGACAAAAATCTCTGTATTTTGAGTGCAACTCCTCCTTAACTATCAATTGAAATGAGCTGAAACTGGACACAATTACTCTCTATGATGTCTAGTTTTGCATAAGACTTTTCAATTCAAAATGCTCCAGTTATTCTGAGTTATCTTGGATTATCTGCCCTTGAGTTGATGAAAAACAAAATTTCTTGTCGGCTCATTTTCTCCTACATTATGGATGGGAATGATGAAAGGAAACTTGCCATAATGACTCTGTAGGTTGTCTTTTTGTGCTTAGGACTAAATATATTTTCATATTTAAATGTTATGGCAACAGTTGTTTGTCTGTTTGCAATATTTTTAGCTATCATTCAAGCTCATGTTACTGACAAGCCAAGGTTACTGACAAGCCCCTTCGGGCGTATATGCGCCACTCTGCGAAGCTCTTGTTATATATATATCTGTAGAAGCTAAATTATTGGTCACTGTGAAATATTACTCTCAATTATATCAAATTGGATTTCCTTCCGAAGGTTTTACCAAATTTACAAAGTGAACAGTCTGAAAAATGCTGATTTTAATTTGTGAGAGGAAAATGTTTATTTTTAACAAGATTACATCATTACAACGGCGTGAAAAGCACTCTAACCATGCCATAGCTTCTGACTTACGTTTATCCAGACCTTGCTGTTAGACTCGTGACTAGATGTCTCGGATTTAGGGTATAAAGTAAACATATCTGTAGTTTCCGCTTGCTTAGGTTTAAACTGTTCTGACTGCACAAGTTGATAGCCGTATAACAATATCGAACCTTCATGTTGTTGTTCGATAGCTGTGATAATAACAAGCGTTCGCCATGTTTACCTTCGAGAGGAATGCCTGCAATGACGTCACACCCAGTGGGCAAGTGCGAAAATCTGTTTTCGGCCAGGTGAAAATTTAAAAAAAAATCACGGTTGTTCTTTTGTAAATATTGGCCAATTGGGGGTGTGTTTTCGACGGAGATATATATTCAGTTCTTTTTCGAAAAATAGCTTTTCATTTGATCTTTAAAACCAAAATTGACATGATTAAGAGGGTTTGGTTGCTCAGAATCAGAACTATATGCTTTTAATAGTAAATATTTTAATTCTTAATTGATCAAATAGCAATGGAGGGTAACAATAGGGAATAAGGGATTTTCCAGTTCCTTCAAGATTGATTTTCTTGGGTTTTCCCAAAATACTCATTGCATTTTATACAGAAATAAAATGCACCAGACTTTCCTGCATGTCCTATTCGGTATGAATTGGCTGAGTAGTTTAGGTGGGGGTGGGGTTGTTGTTTTAAGAAATTAACAAGACTTTAAATATGCTAACCTTCTAGTGATATGTCTAGTGATATAGGTTGGACAGCTCTCCCCTAAAAACATACATAAAAAGATAACATAATGCTTTGTGTTTATAATTTTATCTTGATTTGAGGTATAGGGAAAACTAATCTCAAATTAAAGAAAAATACAGTATTTTTTGAAGTTTGGTATTTCTAATCAACTGCAATTGTGTAGTTGGGAGTAAGTACTTTATGGAAAGTAAATTTGTTTGTTTGTATGGGGTTTTATGCGTCTTTCAACAATCTTTCAGTTAGATTGTGGTGGCTGGAGCACCTAACAATGGATTCCTGGTAATTCTCTCACCAGTACCACCACCACATCCTTTCCTTGCCTCCAGCTGCTATCTCACATAGTACTACAATAATCAACATATGAGTGAAAGACAAATAGGGGAAAGGACTAGTGCCGTTGTTGGGGATTGAAATAAAGAAAGTTGAAATATTATCCTGTTTTGCCTCTCAAAAATTCATTTTCCAAGCATTCAGGCTTAATTCTGCATCATTTGCCATCGGAATTCAATCCATGTACGCCTATTTAAATTTTGTTAATCTACCTAACAAAAATCAAGCATAGTTGCCATTCAATAATTGGGATATTTACAAGATGAAGAGAGAATTTCTTGATAACATAGCTTTATGAAACTGAAAACCTAATCACACTGTTTGAATATATGCAAAGACAATACATACAAGAGAGGTTTTAGTTCCATATATGAACTTGGTACCTACAGAAAGGTCTTGTCCCAAGCAATGATCTTGTGAAAGAAGGCTCATTGGCTTACCATTCAAAAATTATGACCAAGGTTAATTTTTTTAAACAAATTTGACCTTGAAAAATTACCTTGACTGATGACCTTGACTTTGGTATCTTTATAAAGCTCATGTCCAAAGTAATGATCATGAGAAATCTGTATGACTTACCATTCATAAGTTTTGACAAAGGTTAAAGTTTTTCGACGAAAGTTGACCTTGAAAAATTACCTTGACTGATGACCTTGAGCTTGGTACCTACAGAAAGGTCTTGACCCAAGCATTGATCATGTGAAATATGAAAGCTCTTTGATTAACCATTCAAAAGTTGTGACCAAGGTATAATTTTTTAAAAAAATTTTACCTTGAAAAATTACCTTGACCTTGACTGATGACCTTGAGCTTGGTACCTACAGAAAGGTCTTATCCAAAGCATTCATCATGTGAAATATGAAAGCTCTTTCATTTACCATTCAAAAGTTATGACCAAGGTGTAATTTTTTAAAGAAATTTTACCTTGAAAAATGACCTTGACTTTGACTGATGACCTTGAACTTGGTACCTACAGAAAGGTCTTGTCCAAAGCAATGATCATGTGAATTATGAAGGCTCTCTGACTTATCATTCAAGAGCAAGGTTAAAGTTTGTCAGGCCTACAGTTTGCAGCAAATTTGCCGCAAACTGTTCTAGAAAACAGTTTGCAGAAAGTTTGCGGCAATGATGAAGTAGTTAAATTGATATATATGAGCCGTTTAACAAAAAAGAACCATGTTGGGAGGGTGAAAAGTATGAACTGGTGGACGGACTACACTATTTAGGTAGGCTGGCCAGAATCAAAACTTTTCCGGTTTACATCATTTTCTTAATATAAAGATCTTTTCTGTGTTGAACCTCTGGGTGACCTCTGCTGAATGATCTGATCTCTTTTTTAAATTTTCACTTCATACTGTACCAAGATTCTTTGAGCTTGTGCATTAAAATTCATATATCTTTAATTATTATACTGCAAAGAAAATTCTAGCATTTTCATTGGTTAATGCTGACCTGACAAACAGTGATAGCTACGGCCGCTCCGGTATTACCTCTAATGTTTCCTTAAGGCGCCTCGACGTGAACATAGACAAAAAATCGAAACGGTAATGGCAGCCATGTTTCTCTCGCTTCGCTGATAACACGACCCGAATATACACACTAGGATACAGTTGAAAAGGATGTCAGTTAATAATGTGCAAATAAAAAATGATATAGATGTCAATAAATACCTTAAATTTGTACAAATCCGTCCATTTAAAGTTCCAAGTTTCTCGCAGTTTCAGCCAACAAACGCTTCCATATCACAATAGCGCAGAGTGTAGTAGTGTGACGTCACAACTAAATATGTCGTCACTTTGTACATGTTTACTTTTCATAGGGGCGCATTAAGGGATATTGGTAGTTTAAAAGAAATCGGTTTATACGAACGCCTAAAATAGGCAAAAGGCAGATATGTAGCCCTAAAACTTTGAAGTATAATAAATTCGTAATACGGTTTCTTGCCTGGGTATATGACGATTTATTCCCGGCAGTAAAAATGATGTCAACCCTCGCCTACGGCTCGGGTGACATCATTTTTCCAGCCGGGAATAAATCGTCATATACCCCGGCAAGAAACCGTATAACTAATATTATTTAAATGAAAATGATATATTAGATTGAATACAGTATTGCGCTGCTATAAACACTATTTTAGTAATAATGAAGTGACTGGATCATATAAGAATAAATTCTTGGTATTTCTTCCACCAATATTGCCATACTTATATACAATGTATGCTAAGATCAGAATGGACATATATGCAGGCTCATCTTAGTCTATACTGTCTACTAAAGCCTTGCGTAGGCCTACAGCAGGAAATACTTTGATCAACATCGGAAGGGGGAATAATTTCTCAAAATAGCTGTTTACAGTTGGAATGAAACAAAGATTTTTTGCAATTTTCCTGCTAAGTGCATGATCTAACTAATAAAAAACTTACTGCAAACTTCCTGCTTGCGAATAGTTTACAGGAACACATTTCTTTATTCAAGAAGTTTGCAGAATGTTTGCTGCAAATAGATTTTCTGACGCAAACACATGTTAAGTTGCTGCCAACTGTTCTCGCAAACCGATTAGTTTGTGGCAAATTTGACCATCCGTGTAGTGCTTAAAGTGTAGACTCCTGTCAGACTGTGCAGACTGACTAGGATCAAAACTTTTTGCACCTTACTTATTTTCTGCTCCTAGAATGATCAATCTACAGTCATGTGAAAGAATTTTGGAATTCCTACCTCTGGTAAACCTATGCTGAACCCAATCTGTTTATCAAATATTTATTTTACAAAATTCCCAGATAGTCCCTTTTTGTGTGACGGGTCACATATATATAATTCTTGTCTATGGAATGGATTGATACTTTGTTACCTAGGATAATGCCCTTACAGGAGTAAGTGAATGAGTGGTCATTGAATACCAAATTTATCAAATGTAACATCTATAAACAGATAAAATGAGGCTTTGCCGAGTTTTCATCTGCTTTAGATAACGAGTTTAATAAATTCTGTATTTTATGAACACAAATTTGATATTCTATTTGTTATATGACCCGAATTTTTGCAAAAAGCTGTCAAAATTCTTGAAATTCAACATTTCAATTTTCCGCCAAACTTATAATGTTGTTTAAAACTGACGTCAAAATATAGAGATTATGATGTCATTTTGGTAGTAACAAAATAGCATTGCCATTCCCTGTGGGCTCATTTGCATAGTTATTCCATTCATTAAAATAAACAATATACCAACTTACCCCAGCCTTTGGTGTTGAGGTGAGTTGCCTGTCTGGAAAAAAATCAAAGTAATATACAGTAAAACTTTGGTAAAGCAAGCTCAAATGCAGTTACTGATGGAAATGTTCTCTTAATATATTTTGTTCAATATTTCATGACAAATATTACAGGTTTATTTGGAAGCATATAAATATTATAACATCAATCTTCAAAATCGTTTAAACTTTGAAATTTATTAGAATTGTCTCATTGAGATGGCTCAAACATCAAAAGAATTATAAGAATGTCTACTTTATCAGAGATTTTGCTTACAGTGAGGAAACTTTTTAAAGAGGTCCCTTAAAATTAATAAAAGTGGTTGCTTTTTCGAGGAGGTTTCTCAAGAAATACAAACTGTATGTGCAAAGAGGAGCACCCTATGCAAGTGCCAAATCTAAAATGAATTTTTTATATAATTGATTAGAGAAAATTCACCTAAAATTCAAGGGAAAAGGGTCTAATAGACATCAACTTTAATGTTTTTAGAATAAGAATACGCATGGTCAATAAAATCTCCCTGACTATGTTATGTATTGCTCCTGGGAGCATTTATTAGGAGAAATATGGTATTCAATTTCTTAAATACAAAACTGGGACACAAGGTGCAAATTTTTTTGCATTATCTGTTTTTCTGAAAAAAAAAAAAAAACTTATTAAGCAGCTGTACCAATAGCACAAAGTAAAGACTCTGATCAGACTGTTGGGCTGGACAGGCTCATCAGACAGACAGACATGGTGAACCCAATAAACCCCCCTCTACTTTGTATAGTAAGTTTAAAGTAAATGCTGTTTCTCAGTACATAATTGGGGGGGTGTTAGTATTAGAGTGGGGGCTTTTATCAGAAAGAAATATGGAATACAGAATTCCGACTCTGGTTATACTTACCAGGTAGAGTATTGTCCTCATTCTCACTTGTTATCTCTTCTTCCTCCTGCAATTTAATAACAAGAGCACTGAGCATAAGGGTCTGAGGTTATAAAACTTTTCTCAATCTCAATTCAAAATTTTCTCAAATTTCAATTTGAGATTAAAGTCATGATTCCGTTTTAATACTTATTTTAAGGTATTCCCATAAAAGATATTATAATATGACCTACGTCACCGGAGTGAAATATCCCCGTTGAATATTTTTGATATTACACGGATGTTATTACACTAGTGGAATAACTATGCAAATGAGCTAAAAACGAAGAACAATGTCATATTTTTGTTAGGAAAATGACGTCATAATGGATATGCTGACGTCATTTTGCAAACGGCGTTATATGTTTCGTGGAATAAAATAAATAGATAAAATTCTCAGTTGAGCCTGAGAAAAGTTTTATAACCTCCGGCCCTGATGCTGGATAGTGAAAAATTCTTATTTGAGCTAGAGCTAACACTGAATTCCCTGTAAGTGTTTTCAGAGAATTGATTGATTGAATGAAGTTTAGGCCGCTTTCAACATTTTTAGCTCACCTGATCACATTGTGCTCAAGGTGAGCTTTTGTGATCATTGAATGTCCGCCGCCCATCGTGTGTCGTGCGTCGTCCGCCGTCATCAATTTGAGTGTTTACACTCTAGATGCCACAAATATGGCCCAATCTTCATGAAACTTGGTCAGAATGTTGGCCAGGTCACAAGAATGAACCCTATTGAAATTGGGACAGATTCACGCCATATCACAGGAAAAGGGGCCTTAATGACAATTTTCTTGTTTACACTCTAGAGGCCACAAATATGGCCCAATCTGCATGAAACTTGGTCAGAATGTTGGCCAGGTCACAAGGATGAACCCTTTTGAAATTGGGAAGGATCCATGCCATATCACAGGAAAAGGGGCCTTGATGATAATTTTCTTGTTTACACTGTAAACACAAATTTGGAACAGTCCACAAATTTGGAACAGTCTTCATGAAACTTGGTCTGAATGATGGCCAGGTCACAAGGATAAACCCTATTGAAAATGGGAAGAATCCAAACCATATCAAGGGAAAAGGGGCCTTAATGACATTTTTTTTGTTTACACCCTAAACGTCACAGACATTATTCAATCTTCATGAAACTTGGTCAGAATGTTTGCCAGGTCACAAGGATGAACCCTATTGAAAGTGGGAAGGATCCGTGCCATATCATGGGAAAAGGGGCTATAATGACATTTTTGCTCTTATCTTTCTAGAGGCCTCAATTATGGACCTATCTTCATAAAACTTAGTCAGAATGTTTGTCAGGTTACAAGGATAAACCCTATTGAAAATGGGAAAGATCCATGTCGTATCATGGGAAAAGGGACCTTAGTGAAAATTGTCTTGTTTACAGCCTTAGAGGCCTCAAATCATAAAAGTACAACTTTGCTTGAAAATTTCATGTATTTAATGAGACAAAGAGACGAAGGTGAGCCATATAGGACCATATGGTTTAGTTATAAATAGTACTAAGTACTATTTTCTATGCCACTTGTCCATGGACAAGTTTATAACAAGACAAATATTAGAATGGTACTTAATAGGTCTAAAGAGATTGATTATCAAAATGTTAATATCAAAGAGTAGAAACATTGTTTTTAATGAAGAAAATGCTGTACTCCACCATTTTCTTCATTAAAAAATATTTCCTCAAAACTGATTGATATTACTTTTTGCAGACAAAATCTTTTCGATCCTGGACAAGTAGAAAATCATCTTTTACTTGTCTGAGGACAAGTAGAGAAATTCTGTATTCCACATCTCTGGTGTTACAGCTCTTGAGAGTCTGGTTAGCTCTTGTGATGTTGAACATACAAATTTCAAGAAGATAATTTTAATAAACAGAGACATGACAATGGCTTAAGTTTAACACTTGCCAACACTCATGCATATGTCAATGCCATCTTCTAGGCCAATGATACCAAGGTGATGCTAATGGCTCAACTTTTAGATCCAAAATAGCTGATCTAAAAATAATGTGATTTTGTTAAGCATATAGTAAGTATACATACCTGAGCTACTTCTGTCTTCTTCTTTTTGCCATGGCAGGTCTTCTAAAAAAGACAATAAGCCAAACAATCAATGCCAATCTTATATTGTAATTTCTCATTAAGAGTGAAAAGGGACTATTTTTGATTGATTGATTGATTGAATGGAGTTTTCAACATTTTTTCAGTTATATTGCAGTGGCTGGAGCACTTAACTATGGATTCCTGGTATTACTCTCACCAGTACAACCACCACATTCTTTCCAAGCCTCCAGCTGCTATCTCACATAGGTCTACAATTATCAACCCATTTGTGAGAGACAAATAGACGGATAGAATGAGTACCGCCGTTGGGGATCGAACCCAGGACCTCTAAATTGACAGTCCAATGTGCTACCAACTACACTATGACGGTGGCTCTAAAAAAGTAAACAAAGGGGAATAACTAAAAAATTAAGATAGGAGGAAATTGTGGTTTTTGTGTACCGTACTTTGCTTTCATGAGAGGAACAGAACTGCCTAGTTTCTAGTCAATTTGACTTGAGGTGACAAGGTTGAGCTGCGGACATAAATGTCCATGCTGCCCGCCAATCACATGCCACAAATGATCACATACCATATTTCTTCTTATAAACGCTCACGGGAGCTATATATAACATGGTCATTATTGATAAAGTATGGATTTTCTGATTAAAAAACAACAACATTAAAAATGGTGTCTTTTGGGCATTTTCTTCCTGTCATTTGTGGTGAATTTCCTCTAAACAATCATATACATGTAAATGATTGATTAGAAGAAAATCATCTCAAATTAGTGGAAGGTCTAAAAAAATTCCTTGAATTTTGGCATTTAAAGTAGGCTTTCTAAGTAAAAAATGTTGGGTCCTTCTATTAGGGAGGGCCCTATTATAAGAGGAACTACAGTAATACATCCTGTCTTTCAGTGGTAAGAAAAATGGTTAGTAACTTACATTTGTAGCTTTCCTTTGGCCTCCCCTCTTTCTCTTCTTTTGTGTTGGAGCTTAAAAGACAAAATCAAACTGATGTGTTTGTGAAACAAAAATTCTCCCGTAACAGCAATTTTTTCAAAATGTTGATTTTTTTGTCTGCAAAACCTTTGAATTTGGACAGGTCCTAAATTTTGTAAAACAGGAGAGTGTTAAGGTCTCCAAAGGTGTAGGGGTACCTTTATTACACACAAAGATGCTATGTGTTAGTGAGTGTCCTGTTGTAAATGATAAGATTTATGAGTGTATTTGAATTCAGTCTTTTGAAATTTCCAATAAATCTTTGGTAGAATCTAGACATTTCCAAGTACCTACAAATGCTTTATATGTAATCAAAGTACCTTCAGCCTATGTTAGTTAGGTGGGTAGTCTGAATATTTTCGAACAAATTTTACATACCACCTTTTTTCATAATTTTGCATTGACAAGGATTATATACAACCATAATATTTTATTGATTTATTCAGTTAATTTTTTACAGCAAAAAATATTTGACTCCTTATTTTAGGAAATGGCCCCTAATTTAAGCATTGATGGGGTGCTAGCCCACCCATTTTCATTTCTCTAATGAACCCTGCAAAAGCTATACTTTTACAATGGTCATGAATGAAAAGGCTTTGTTAATGCAATAAAGTATTAACCATTCTTAGGCCAGCCTAAAAGTGCCTCAATCTCTTGGCTGTTAATTGCTGGATAATAGATGAACCTCCTGGATGGTGGATTAGAATCTAATTCAAAATGAGATGTATTTGTGAAACACAAATTTGAGCATGAAGATGACCTTGAATTTGTCAAATGACCTTGACACCAGCAGATGCATATTATTGAGATCCATCATTTTACCAAATATGAGCATTGTATCTTGAATAGCCTTGAAGTAATTGGCAATATTAAGTTTTTTGGTTTAGTTTTGTAGACAGACAGATTGATTGATTGATTGATTGAATGGAGTCTAACGCTGCTTTCAACATTATTTCAGTTATATCGCGGCGGCTGGAGCACCTAACAATGGTTTCCCGGTATTTCTCTCACCAGTACAACCATTACATTATTTCCTAGCCTCCAGCTGCTATCTCACATAGGTCTACCATTATTAAACAATCGGTAAGGGACAAATAGTCAGAAAGAATGAGTGCCGCCGTCGGGGATGGAACCTGGGTAGACAGACAGACAGACAAACAGACAAATAGACAAGTTTAAATAATATGCCCCCTATATTTCTAGGCAGGACATAAAAAGGGCATTATTTGCACAAAATGCTTCTAGATTTATCCCCCTTGATAGTAAAAGCTGCTCTTTTGATGGCAAACAAGTGTACCAAGTTTCAAGTGAATGCCTTCAGTTGAAATAGAGATATCACAAAATATACAAGTTTTTGCACAATGACAACTTCACCATGGCTTTCGCAATACCTTTAGTTCTCTCCGTAGACAGCCAAGCTGAAAATAAGACAATATGTGAAAATTTTGGGGCATATTTTCTTCAAGCATGTCATTGTTGTATTTGTGAAATTTAACGCCATTTGTATATTTGGATCTCCATAGATATCGAGGGTTCAGTGCAAGAGTGTACTAAGTGTATATAAAATGTATAAACACTTAGTCCACTCTGCGCTGACTCCTTAATATGTCAAAGAGTGAAATGAAAAAAGCAGGGTTTATTTTTTTTCTTTTTAATTTCACTAGTTTGGCAGAAGACTTATCAAATGATAACCTCAACCTACTGTTATTTCCTGCTAAACCAACAACAGGCAATAAAGTAATAGAGGATAATCATTTGTTTCAGTTTAAGATCGATTTATATTCATTGAGTGAACAACAAAAGCTATATTTTCACATGTGGGGAGCTACGAGTGAAAATATAGCTTTTGTTCTTCACAAAATGAAATATGAATCGATCTTACTTGAAAAACAAATGATTATTATATTTCTTTATTGCAAAAATGAGACAAAATGTGAAATTTTTAGAACATATTTTCGTAATGGCGTAATTGCTATAGAACGTTCATTGTGACGTCACTTATTTTGCCTGGCATAGATGATATTAGAAAGGATGAAATACACAAAAGCAGGGTATAAGTTTTTGATAATTTGTGGTGAGATTATCAAGTGATAATCTACCGTTATTTCTCGATAAACCACCCAAAAGCATTAAAAAGGAATAAGACATACATGTAGTTGATAATGACCATGTAGTTGATGGCGTCTTACGTGGTCTCAAAGTCCTTCTATCTGCCTCATACACCCCTCCAGATAAATTGGAAGAAGAGTCTGCTGTAATGAATGCAAAATAATGCAAATCAAACAAATATCTATGCTACAAAATTTCAAGGGTTTGGTGCAAGACTGTGTGAGTGTATGTATATTGTATATACACTTACTTCAGTCTTGCAGCTAATCCATGAAACGGAAAAAGTAACTGGAAAAGGGAGGGGCCTCTGCTTAAGGTAGTAAACCCACAATAGTCCTTGAATGTTTTTGGAAGTTATTAACTTAAACAGTTTCATTAGTTCTTTGAGAACAGTCAGCTATTTTGTAAGCTTCCTCCCATAGTCCATTACAATTCTGTTTCTTTATTAATGATCTGAACAGTTTTGCTTCGAAATATCAAATTATAAGATATGAGGGGATTATTTATTGACTTCATAAAGGAATCAACCAAAAAAATTTTCACTCGCATGAATGAATCTGCTTTGCGTATTCATAGTGTTATTAGGTTTTTAGCTTCATAACTGAAATCAACGAAATTTAATACTTTCTTTATCTCTTAAATAAAAGTAAGGATTTGGAGGAAAATTAGGGGAGAATTTGAGAAAAAAAACTTTGGGGGGAGGGGGGTTGACTTCTCTAACCATAGCTGTCAGAGGTCAGCAAAGGTTGACTATTCCTTGTCCTGGTAATACAGCAAATCAATATCCACATAGGAAAATTCAATAAATTGATTGATAGATTGATTCAATGGAGTTTAACGCCACTTTCAATATTTTTTCAGTTATACTGCAGCGGCTGGAACAACTCACAATGGATTCCTGGTATTTCTCTCTTCAACACAACCATCACATCCTTTCCTAGCCTCCAGCTGCTATCTCACATAAGTCTACCAAATCAACCCATTGGTGAGAGACAAATAGTCGGAAAGAGTGGGTGCCAACGTCAGGGTTTGAACCCGGGACCTCTAAATTGAAAGTCTTGACGTGCTACCAACTGCGCTATGACAGCGGCACAGAAAAGATCATAGGCTTTATTCGATTTTTTAGGGCATTAAGATTTGCAGAGACCCAAAAATGGTTAAAACCATATTTTGTGTCTCTGCAAATGTTAACGACTGAAAATATGTGAATTGCCACTTTTATTGCATAAAAAGAAAGACTAAGATATTTATTCAAACAGTCATTGCAGAATGCTTTAAAACTAGTTACAAACCCACTTATTTGCTCGATAAAGTGTTATACGTTGAAACTTCACTTTTGTTTATACCAACGTTGCTTGGAAAATTTATGAAGTCACAAATCTTAAGGTGGGAATAGGATAAACGTCTCTATTCATGCTCTATATAAATGTTAGACATTAAACTGATAAGTGTATAGGCCCAAACTGAGGATATATAAGTGAAAAAAGCTGTGCCTAAACAGCTTGTGAATTTCCATATTAATCCACTTTTTTTAAACCCCTTAGTTTTTTTCCTTTAACATATGCCTTTAACGACTCCTAGCATACATTTTATGCAATAATGCAAAATAATGCAAATCAGCATTGCTTTTGAAAATTTTCTAAGCTACAAGTGGGAAAAGTAAATCAACGGAAAAGGGAGGCGCCTCTGTTTAAGGTAGAGTGGACCCATAAAAGTTCTGCAATGTTTCGGAAGTTAAGGGCTTAAACAGTGTTAACCTAGATTACCCAGTGATGTAATTAGAAACCTCATTTAACCTTGTGAAAGATCATGCATTACAAATTATTGCTGAACTTTTATGGTCCAGGTATACTTTAAGAACAAAAACTAAAGCTGCTCGAGTCACTGATTCACTCCACACAGGCCTGAATCCATGCTATGATAAGCTGAGACTTTAAGTTTTTAATTCGCTAGAATGACAGAGGTCAGATTTAAAAAAAAAATCTTTGACAGGGAGGTAGATTGATAATTCAAGATTCAGAAAATTAGCAGTCAGAAAAGTTTCAAACCAATTTAGGCTGCACAGTCCATGCAGCCTGACTACTGTTGACACTTTTCCAACTTCCCAGATGGTTCATTTTTGTGTGACAGGTCTTAACCCTTTACTGTTTAATCCCTGCTTTTTACGTGCCTGTGATTTTATGATAGAGAAAAAAACTGTGAAAAAAGAAGAAATTGCTTCTGGCAAGCAATTTCTTCTTTTTCCACACTATTTTCTTCCCTACTGAATGGTTATTTTTCAAATTAAATCCACTTCAAATTTTCGTCTGCAAAACCTTTGAATTTGGCCAGGTCCAAAATTTTGTAAAACAGGAAAGGGTTAAATATTTCATTTCTTACCATCCATCTCCTCCTGTATCTCCTCCACTCCACTCATAAGAGACGGCTCCTAAAAAAATATAGAGGATAATCATTTCTTTCAGTGCAAGATACATTTCTATTTCATTGAGTGAACAACAAAAGCTATATTTTAATGGGTGGCAGAGCCTAGAGTGAAAATATCGCTTTTGTTGTTCATAAAATGAAATAAAAATTGATCTCACTTGAAAAACAAATGACTTTTCTATTTCTTTAATGCATAAATAAAACAAAATGTAAAAATTCTAGGGCAAGTTTTCTTAAAGCACATCATTTTGCATGTAATTCCTTCGCAGTGTTCATTGTAACGTCACTTTTTGAGCTCCGCTCAGATGAAGTCAGATAGGCTGAAATAACCATAAGCTGGTGATAAGTTTTTTATCATTTCACTGTTTAGGTGGTGAGTTTATCAAAATGATAATGTACTGTTACTCCTCGATAATGTACCATTTCTCCTCGATAAACCACTGAGAAACATTAAAGAAAGAAAGAGATAAGAACATGTTAGTGAGATTTCCAACAATTTAAAATATGCACAAAACAAAGGCTTTTACCTGCATGTGCTTCTGCACAGTCTTACCAGAGTCTTCATTATGTACTTAGAAGATAGATAAGATTTCAAGGTATCTGTAAACGACTAGGTAACTTTACATTTACATTATGTGGCTGTCTACACTGCTCAATATTTACACCCAACATTTCAAATTGTTGGAAATGTCATGCACAGGCTCAAATACATAGGGGATAATTGTTTCTTTCAGTGTAAGATCAATTTATATTTCATTGAATGAACAACAAAGGCTATATTTTCATGAGACGCCACAACCCGTAGAGCCCATGTCATCAACCTGGTCAGAATTTTACAAACAAATCTGAAAAACCATGTTCTAAAGATTATTCCTGGGAAGTTTGCATGAACTTTGTCCAGTAGTTTCAGAGAAGATCTTTGGAGAAACAAAATGTGTTTGTGAAACACAAATGCCCACAAACAGCATTTTTTTCGAACTGTTGACGTTGACAGATGACCTTGACCTTTTAGCATGACCTTGACCTTCATACCTCGAGATGTACATCACTGAGATCTTTCATCATGCCAATTATGAGAAAGGGTATCTATAAAATGCTTGAATAAACTGAACAATGAAGAATTTTTGATTATGTATTTCAGAAGTTTAACCTTGAAAGATGACCATGACCTTGTCACATGACCTTTACTTTGGTACCAGCAGATGCATATCACTGAAATCTAAAATCATGCCCAATATGAGCCTTGTATTTTGAATAGGCTTAAAGATATTGGCAATGTTAAGTTTTTTGAGTTATTTGACCTTGACAGATGACCTTGACCTTGGCACAATACCTTGACTTTGGGACCAGCAGATGCAGATCATTGAGATCTATCAACATGCCAAATATGAGCCTCATATCTTGAATAGGCTTGAAGATATTGGCAATGTTGATGTTTGTGGTAAAGTGTTTTGAGTTATTTGACTGGATGACAGATGACTGACTTTGTCACATGACCTTGACTTGGAACCAGCAGATGTGGATTATTTAGATCTATCAGCATGACAAATATGAGCCTTGTATCTTGAATAGGCTTGAAGATATTGGTAATGTTTTTTGGTTATGATAGACAGACAGACGGATAGATGGACAACGGTTGAACAGTATGCCCCCATCTTTTGATATGGGGGTATAAAAGCATAACGCATGGCTGCACTTACGAAAGAAACCAGGCAACAAGATTGGCTCCGCTGGACTTAGTCCAATGGAGCTAATAAACAAAAATGGATTATATAACTGCCTCTTAAGAGAAATATGGAATTTATCTAACAAAAAAATTTAGCCTGGTTAATTTAAAGGAGAAGAGAAGAAAATTATTGAGGGATAGTCACTGGATCTACATCACCCTTTCCTAGCTTCCGACTGCTATGTGAGATAGCAGTCGGAGGCTAGGAAAGGGTGAAATGGTAGTACAGGTGAAAGAAATACCAGGAATCCATTTTTAGGTGCTCTGGCCGCCGCGATATAACTGCGAAATTGTTGAAAGTGGCGTAAAACCCATTCAAACAAACTTAAAATCAAAAAGGTGCTACACAGGGGCTTAGCTAGGTGAAATTAAAAGACCATAAAAATTTCTAATAGAGACACATGGTCCTTTTTTACCAAATCCCTCATTTCTGAGGTTGAAATCTACCATTTTTAATGTGATTTTACAAACTTTCGAAGCCTTTATTAAAGGCCCATATCCACAAAATCAAGGTCACTTAAAATTCAACAGGTTTTTATGCACCTTTTCCCCTATCAAATGTAAATATTTTGCGCGGATTATGTCTATTTTTTACCATTTTTCAACGTCATAACATTTATTGCTGGCTCATTGTCAAACAGTTGTGTCTGCCTGTATGTTTATAGGCTGTTTCGACTGTTTCACACTGTGCCATTGATTTGAAGTGTAGCCTATAATAAAAGCCCATCCCTTTCTAATGGGCATTCTCAGAAGGCATATAACACTGACTAAACAAGGTGGCAAATTGTCACAACATAGGCTCCTTACACTACTGAATCTCTAAGTATGAAAACCAACAAAGGGAAATACCTCAAAAATAAAGCAAGGTAGGGTAATCTTTCTTGTGCAATGCACTCAATAATCATAAGAGAAACATAACTGTCAAGTTTCAAGTCAATCAGACACAAGGTTACAGAGCTCAAGACAATATAGTAGACGCCCCTTGCCAGCCAAGACACCACAAGTATTCACAGGCATAAAACAAGAGGACCATGATGGTCCTAAATCAATTCTAAATGACTCTTGCCTTATTAAATTGAATTGCCTTAAAAGATAATTAAATGGCAATGGACAAGATATGCAAGTTTGAACTTCATTTATTATAATATTTTTAAGGCTCTTTAGCTGTTTTCTAAACCTCCCTCTTCCTTTTAAAAAATGTTTATTTAACTACATTTTTGCATACGGGTCAATGCACCTACATTACCTTTAGCTGTAGGGCATAGCCCTATTTCTGATTAGCAGATGGAAGGAATCTCCACAGCTCATCCCAAAGCATACCTTGTACAAGCTATATTACACCTACCGTATTTCCCCTTATAACAGCGCCCTGCCTAATAGTAGCACCCCTACACTTTTATCTACGAAAACCCACTTCAAATGCCTTAACTTTAATTAAGAACTTGTTCAGACTTATTCTCTGTTTTGATATGAATTTCCCCCACACATACCTCCCCGAGCCTCCTTTTGCACTCCACGTATTTGGAGTGCGTCCTGGTCAATCTTCTTTTCAGTGCTGAGTTTTCTTGAACCTAGACAGAATAGAAGATATAGATTCAGTGCTTGTGCTAGCTTTTTCAGATGCATAGATAACCACCTTTAGGTGATAAGTTATGGGGGTCAAAAATGGTCTTGAA
This sequence comes from Fragum whitleyi, assembly GCA_948146395.1. Taxonomy (NCBI): domain Eukaryota; kingdom Metazoa; phylum Mollusca; class Bivalvia; order Cardiida; family Cardiidae; genus Fragum; species Fragum whitleyi. Next base: position 29,364,045 of record OX411548.1, on the reverse strand, counting down.
AGGGTCAGAATGAGCAAATCATTAAGATTTAACAAGAGCACCACGTACGGATGCCCACCCACGGCTGTTTAGTGCTGGATGGTTGATAAAAATTCAATTAAAAATAGAGGCATTATTTGCACATAATACATTTAAAGTTATCCCAAAGTTAAAGTTGGTTTCTCTTTTGAAAAATTGTGCTAAGTTTCAAGTGAATGCTTTTAGTAGAACCACAGATTTCAAAGAAATGTCAGTTTTTCTCATGATAACGACGACAAAAAGGACTGCAACATAGGTCTACAATTTTCAACCCATTGGTGAGAGACAAATAGTAAAAAAGAATAAATGCCCCCGTCAGAAAAGCATGTAGAAGGTTATCTGATTGTCTAGGATACCTTATTTCCCCTTATAATAGCCCCCTCCCTAATAGTATCACCCCTACATTTTTTACTAAGAAAACCCACCTCAAATGCCTAAATTTTAGAAACTTTTTGAAACTTCTTCTCTAATTTGAGATGAATTTCCTCTATCAATCATTTATATGATTGTTTAGAGGAACTTCACCTCCAATTAAAGGGAAAAGAACCTAAAAGACATCAATTTTAATGATTTAAACCAGAAAATGCATACTAAATAAAAGCTCCCTGGCTGTAATATGTATAGCTCCCAGAAGCGTTTACTTTTAACCTAGAAACAATTTCGTGGGATTTAAGTTAGCGTGATTCGTGGGAGTTGTAAAAACGCGAAGTTAAAACGCCACAAATAGCCCACTCATCATAACAAGAGGACCATGATGGTTCTTGATCGCTCATCTGAGTCTCATTGAACCCTGGGACATCACATTTATCAAATAGGCAGATGTCAACAAGGAATTAATTTCTAAACAAGATCAATACTCTGGAAAATTTTCAGCCAAGAGTAAGTAAGATATGCCTTTTTCACTCTTTAATTCTATGTAAAAAGGGTTGCACCCGGTGGAGCCCAAATATTACTCTAGGGTCTTAAAATGAACAAACTTTGTAGAGGTCCACTAGATCATGCTACATAACAAATATAAAAGTTGTCTGCCTTCTCGTTTCAGAGAAGAAGATTTTTAAAGATTTTCCTATTTTTACCTTTTGTGCTCAGATGGCTGGAGCCCAAATATGAACCAAGAGTTTTGATATGAACAAACTTGGTAGAGGCCCACTAGATGATGCTACATACCAAATATGAAAGCTGTCTGCCATCTGGTTTCAGAGAAAAAGATTTTTTAAGATTTTTGCTTTTTGATTCTATGTAAAAAGGGTTGCTCCTGGGTAGAGCCCAAATATGACCCAAGGGTCTTGATATGAACAAACTTGGTAAAGGTCCACTAGATGATGCTACATAACAAATATAAAAACTGTCTGCCTTCTGGTTTTAAAGATGAAGATTTTTGAATATTTTTCTATTATTACCCTTCATCCTCAGATGCCTAAAAAGGGTTGCGCCTGGGTAGAGCCCAAATATGACCCAAGGGTCTTGATATGAACAATCTTGGTAGAGGCCCACTAGATGATGCTACATACCAAATATGAAAGCTGTCTGCCATCTGGTTTCAGAGAAGAAGATTTTTAAAGATTTTTGCTCTTTCATTCTATGTATAAAGGGTTCTGCCCAGGTGGAGCCCAAATATGACCCTAAGGTCTTGATATGAACAATCTTGGTAAAGGTCCACAAGATGATGCGATACCAAATATGAAAGCTGTCTGCCTTCTGGTTTCAGAGAAGAAGATTTTTGAATATTTTCCTATTTTCACCCTTTTAATTAAGGGTTAAGGGAGAGTTAAGGGTTGATTTTATTTATCTGAACAACTCTTGTACAGCTTGGCCCAAGGAACATCTCTGCCAAGTTTCATCAAGATTGGCCCACTGGTTCAGGAGGAGAAGATGTTTTAAGTAATTGTGGATGACACATGACTGACAACGGATGACTGACATTGTATGATCACAATAGCTCACCTTGAGCACTTCATGCTCAGATGAGCTAAAAACGCGAACTTTAATCACATTCGTAAGTTTTCTTTAAAGGAACTATCTAGTAGACAAATTATTTGCATCCCGGCATACTTTGTCACACAAAGGCTCTTATATAAATGTCTCATTAAATAATAATCTAATTTTAGTTGTGTCCATCAACATACGTGCATTCTGATTAGCTGAAAATTCAGGTTTATTCCACAAGAAAACAATTTTGAGTATGCAGCTGTTTGTAAGCTTCTGTAAAAGGAAGTCCCGTAAAAAGTCAGTTTCTTAACTGACAGATCTTTAAATTATTGCTTCATGATATTAACTAAGAAGATATGAATAAAAAATTTGATGATTTTATAAAAGTATGAAACTTAAAACATAATTGATTGATTGAATCTAGTTTAACAATGCTTTCAACATTTTTTCAGTTATATCACGGTGGCTGGAGCATCTAACAATGGTTTTCTGGTATTTCTCTCACCAGTCCAACCACAACATCCTTTCTTAGCCTCCAGCTGCTATCTCACCTAGGTCTACGATTATCAACCCATTGGTGAGAGACAAATAGTTGGAAACAAGAGGACCACGATGGTCCTAGATCGCTCACCTGAGTCTCTATGACCCCTGGGACATCACATTAATTAGATAGGCAGATGTCAAAAGAAGATAATTGCCTAAGATCAATACCATGGAACGTTTTCAGCGAAGAGCTAGACATACCTTTTTGCTCTTTAATTCTATGTAAAGAGGGTTGCCCCCGGTTGGAGCCCAAACATGACCCCAGGGTCTTGATTTGAACAAACTTGGTAGAGGTCCACTAGATGATGCTACATACCAAATATGAAAGCTGTCTGCCTTCTAGAAGAAGATTTTTGAAGATTTTCATATTTTTACCCTTCGTGCTCATAAGAGATAAAGGGATGCACATGTGCAAAGCCCAAATATGACCCAAGGGTCTTGATATGAACAATCTTGGTAGGGGTCCACTAGATGATGCTACACGCCAAATATTAAAGCAGTCTGCCATCTGGTTACAGAGAAGAAGATTTTTAAAGATTTTCGCTCTTTGATTCTATGTAAAAAGGGTTGGGCCCAGACAAAGCCCAAACATGACCCCAGGGTCTTGATATGAACAAACTTGGTAGAGGTCCACAAGATGATGCTACATACCAAATATGAAAGCTGTCTGCCTTCTGGTTTCAGAGAAGAAGATTTTTGAAGATGTTCATATTTTTACCCTTTGTGCTCATAAGAGATAAAGGGATGCACCCGTGCAAAGCCCAAATATGACCCAAAGGTCTTGTTATGAACAAACTTGGTAGCTGCCCACTAGGTGATGCTACACACCAAATATTTTAGCTGTCTGCCATCTGGTTAGAGAGAAGAAGATTTTAAAAGATTTTCACTCTTTGATTCTATGTAAAAAGGGTCGGCCCCGGGCAAAGCCCAAATATGACCCCAGGGTCTTGATATGAAGAAACTTTGTAGAGGTCCACTAGATGATGCTACATACCAAATATGAAAGCTGTCTGCTTTCTGGTTTCAGAGAAGAAGATTTTTAAAGATTTTCATATTTTCACCCTTTTTGTTAAGGTTTAAGGGAAAGTAAAGGGTGGATTTCATTTATTTGAACAACTTTGGTAGAGCTTGACCCAAGGAACATCCCTGCCAAGTTTCATGAAGATTGGCCCACTGGTTTAGGAGGAGAAGATGTTTAAAGAAATTGTGGACGACGCACGACGGACGACACACGACTGACGATGGACGACGGACATTCTACGATCCCAATAGCTCACCTTGAGCACTTCGTGCTCAGGTGAGCTAAAAATGAGTGCTGCCCTCAGACTTAAAAAATAAACACACTCATATATTTATGAATCTGCTTCACATATTCATACATGTGATGTGGTTTTTACTTTCATACCTCAATGAAATCAACAAATACTCTCTTCATCTCTTAATTATTTGAGAGAACTTAATTTATGCAATATATTTATTAAAATGACAGACTGCTGACATTTTGAAGAGTTAAAATGTCAACCTGATTGGAAGTTTTTGGGGTAAAATAGGATTTTTTCAGAATTTGGTGGCCAAAGAAATACTTTAATGGTCAAACAAGAGCCATGACCTATTGCTAAGTTAAGTTAATTAGGATTGGTATATATAAACTTGTTGCCTGATAATGGACAAAATTTTGATGGTTGAAAAAATATTTTTACTAACCAGCTCCTCAACACGAGCCTCTAATTGGGCTTCCCGGCCTGATGACATGGTAATTATAATATATATATACAGCAAACGGCAAACAGCAAATATATACAGCAAACGGCAAACAGCAAAAACAATAACAGGAAAACAAAAACAGCAAAACAAAAAACAGCAAATGACAAAGTAGAAAATTGATAATAGCAGTGAAGCGCTTTGAATGTATGGACCTGAATTAGAAAAAAGAATATTGAAGCCTGCAAAAGAAAAACTGTTAACCCATATCCTGCTGAGTTAAGATTTTGTTAAAAAAGAAATTGCCAATTTTGAAGATAATTCTACCAGTATGGATCAAGCTTTCATGCAATAAAAAAGGAGCAAAGCAAGCAGTGTAGGTTAAGCTCAGACTGCAAATCTGTACTATCTGATCCCAGTCTTTACAGACACATTACTTTCTACCAAAACTGCATATACAGTAGAAATCAGTGGTTCTGTGTGAAACAGTCGTAACTGCCTTTATGTTTATAGGCAGTTACAACTGTTTCACTCTGAGCCATCGAAATTTATCGATATGAACAGCAAGACAAGGGCTAACATTGATTAGAAATTCACAAAATAAATGTGGTACAGAGTAGATTTCAACAACAAGGCTAACTTACCCAGGAGCTAATATTTCATCCCCATTCTGAATATCTGCATAGGGTGGCAAAATATTTTAAATTGGAATATGTGCAAATGATTGTGTCAATATTCGCAATTTACTATTCTTTGTCAAGATTCTAAAAATTGTCAATTTGCATTTGTAAGCACAGTTGTAATCATAGGCCAGGATTTTTTCCCGTTTCCACATACAAAACCTCAACTTTAGAATACAAAATATTTGGTGTACAAATAAAGATCTGATTTATGTCTATGTGTTAATCTACACACAATTGTAACAGATGCAAGGATTTTCTATGAAAAACTCTACAGAATTGTGCCAACATGTGTAAGTGTTCACATATTCCATTCCCAAAAGTGAAATTGAGAGTGCGCAGATATATACGCAGAATGTGGAGACACGATATTTCTGCCACCGTACACAGACACTCTGTAAGTGGATAAAACATTACCTTCACCGAGATCAATTACCTTCCATTGCAATGATAGATTTTGTTTACTAGCTCATGAATTAATTCCTTCTCGTTTCTTCACAGAAATAAATCAATAAAAAAATGGAACCATTTAATTTTCCAAATATTGTTACTTTACTATAAATCAGAGGTCAATCTTGTCTATACAGGTATAGATTATTAATGAGGTTTAACACCACTTTCAACAATTTTTTAGTCATTTCCTAGTGGTAAGAGCACCTAATGATTGATTCCTGGTATTTCTGGCCCCAATGCTACCATAACATCCTTTCCTAGCCTTCAGATGCTTTACCCTTTTAAGTCTGTTCACAATTATCTTAGTCAAGAAATTGGCATTGTTTGTACAGCAAGAGTACCGCCCATGGGTGCCTATGCTCGGCTGGATGCTGGATGGTGAAAAAATCAAAGGCAAATAGGGCATAATTTGCAAAAAAACAAATAGAGTTATCCCCCTTGAAAGTATAGATTGCTCTTTTGAAAGTGAGCATGTGTGCAGAGTCTCAAGTGAATACCTTCAGTAGAACCAGAGATGTCACAAAATGTCAAAGTTTTCATGTGACGACGACACCAAGGCTAAAGCAATCTTTAACTTAATTTAAGTGCAATTCAAAACATGTTTTACTTGGGTATGTGAGTATTAAATGTAAAGATTTGGTAATGCTTAATCATTCCCACTTTATAATTGTCAGGGTTCTCCCCAGAGATTCTTGAAGGGATAGCACTTGGCATATACCGTATTTTCTCTGATAATAGTGCCCTGCCTGATAGTAGCACTCCTACATTTTTTACTAAGAAAACCTACTTGAAATTAAGTTTTAGGAACTTTTTGAGATTAATACTCTTCTCTAATTTGAGATGAATTTCCTCTAAACAATCATTTATGTGATTGAGTAGAGAAAAATTTACCTCAAATTAAAGGGAAAAGGCGTAAAAGACACCAATTTTAATAATGTTTAAATCTGAAAGTGCACAATAAATAGAAGCTCCCTGACCTTTTAATGGCCATCTCCCGGGAGCATTTATAAGGAGAAATACGGAATGTGCGCCACTGTAATGACTGATTGCATCTTATTTCTCCTCATAATAAAGAATTATTACAGTGTTTTAACTTCATATAGATAAGGCTGTTTATCTTTTTTTTTAATCGGAAGTTGTTTTTTGTTGAATTTCTACTTTGGTTTGAATTTTTTCCTATTACGCCCATTTTATATTTATACAGAAAGCCCTAACATCCTTTAAACATCAATAAAGAGTGTCATCATGACTTATATTTTCTCCTCTTTTACTTCCCCTAGAATCTCTTCAATTTAACAGAATCTATCAGTGTACAAAAATGATTCTATGAGAAAAAATAAATAAAATAAAAACCAGAAAAAAAAAGGAATATTGGATTATGAGAGAAAACTTTTAAAGTCATAGAAAAAATAATCAAGTACACCAAAACTGCCTTAAGTTCATTCATTTGAAAACAATAGTGCCATAGTCACAAAATACGCCACCACTTTGCTGCTGTTTCACACAAATAATTGTAGACACTACTTATTTTGACAGAACCAAATTCAAAATGACCACTAAGTTCAAAGGGGGCATTATTCAGGGAAATAAATGAGTCATAAAATCCTTGATCCATGTACATCTACAAAATATGGTGATGACATTGACCAAGTTTCATTTAAATAAAGACAAAAAGTAAGGAGGAGTTGCTTCAAAAGGCTGCAGTTTCAATAAGCCCCAGACACTAAGTTTTAAGGGGGCATAATTTAGGGTAAAATTAATGAACCATAAAATCCTTACTTCATGCACATCTACCAATTTCGGTTATAATATCCACCAAGTTTCATTTAGATCCAGCCAGAAACTTAGGAAGAGTTGCATTCACAAGGCTGCAATTTCAATAAGCCCCAGAGACTTAATTTTAAGGGGGCATGACTGAGGCAATAAGCCCCAGAGACTAAGTTTTTAAGGGGCATAACTCAGGCAAAAATCAACGAACCATAAAATCCTTCCTTCATGCACATCTACCAATTAAGGTGATAACATTGACCAAGTTTCAAGAAGATACAGCCTGAAACTTAGGAGGAGTTGCATTGACAAGATAAGTGGACGGACGGAGGGACAGAAGGATGCACAGACGAATGGACGGACGGACTGACAGACGGAGAAGATGAGCCTCTTCAGTCTTGGTCAAAGACATTTATCGAACACTAATTGATTGATTGAATGGCGTTTTATGCCGCTTTCAACATTTTTTTACTTATATGGCCGGGGCTGGAGCACCTCACAATGGTTTCCTGGTATATCTCTCACCAGTACAACCACCATATCCTCTCCTAGCTTCCAGCAGCTATCTCACATAGGTCTATGATTATCAACCCATTGGCGAGAGACAAATAGAAAGAATGAGTGCCACCGTCATGGATCAAACCCAGGACCTCCAAATCGACAGTCTGAGGCACTACTAACTGGGCTATGAAGGTGGCGTTAATAAAATGAAACTTAAAACTCGGCCAGTGAAGCTAAAGAATTATAATGGCCAATAAATAAGGGTCTTATCAATTAAGGGCATTGTGTAATGGACAGTATACAACCTAGAAAGCCAGTATGTAATGACAGTTCGCCTGCAGTCGGTTTTATTGCTCATTTTGGCCCTTTGTTCAGAAATAAGTTTAGCTGTATCTGTGATCAAAATTAAACATATCAAAGATCCTAAGATGTATCGACAATGTGTTTGATTTCATGAAGGCCTATTGGGACCAATATGCCATAGGGGCCTGGGGAGAACCCTGATAGTTGATTTTCCATCAATTTCTTCATGATTTTCTTCCAAATCATCTGTAATATCAAAGTATCTGAAAGTAGAAAAAAAGTAATTTGTAAATCCTTGTCATGCTGGATTACAAGACGGCAATGATGGTCCTTAATCGCTCACCAGAGTAAGTCAAATCATTACTTGTCAACCTGGTTATAAACACCAGAGATTGTTTTCATGCTCATTAAGGGTGGCTTTGAAAGATATAGACTTTGATTTTGTCCTTTTGAATTTAATTTCTTTTCTAAATTTTCATGAACTTTCGGCCTTTCTGTTACAATGGAAAACAGAGTTTTGGATGGAATAATCTTTTTTTTTATAACTTTTGTAGAGCTTCACCCAACATCCCCACTAAGTTTCAACTTGGTTGGCCAGGTGACTTAGCAGAAGAGGATTTCTTTTCTAAGATTTTCAGCAATTTTTGACATTGCTTTTTCATGGAAACCAGAGTTTTTAATGGAATTAAATGGTTAGATGGTTAGATGGCAGGTGGACGGACAGTTTGTTTCTTTATTTCCATTTATTTATTGTCATTACCGTATTATATGCCAATGTGAGCGATGCCCCCATAAGACGGTTAGTTGTTATAGGGGATAGTGTAAGGATACATGACAAAACTACTTCTGAGATCTGCCATGAAAGCACCATGTCAATGGACCATGGCTTAACCTCACATCAGAAAGACAATCAGTTTGCTAATGTGCCATCCTGTTGATCAAACCCACTCGATCAATCTTCTGACCTACTGAGCTAACCAGGCTGACGGACAATGAATGATCACAATAGCCCAGCTTCAGCACTTTGTGCTCATGTGCCCTAAACATCTTGGCAAAACTAGACTGTCGCACTTGGGACTAATACCCCCCTACAAGTGCTTCTCAATAACGGTAAGCAATTTTCCATGAAAGGGCCATAACTTTGTTAAAAGTCATTGTGGATTTTTACAAAAATATCATTAGCACAACTTTGCTCGATACTCATTAGATCACAACATTATTGTGAAATTTGAAAGAAACCGGCCAATTGGTTCATGAGAAATAGAGCAAAAAAAAAGCTACAGATGGACTCAAAATCAAATAAAAAGCACTTATTAGTTATAGTTATGAGACAGTATTTGACATTGAAAATACAATTTTAAAAAAATTCTGGCAAAGATCAGTTTGCACAATTGTGCAGGCTGACCTTTGTCAACACCTCAAGTATGACAAGGGCAGGGCTCACCCTAGTGTTTGAATTAATCGTGAAATTTTTAAGGGGTCAAAACATCAGAAAATGTATATTGTGAGTAGAATTATGCAGCGTCAAATAATCTTTTGAAGCATAGATATGAATTTACAAATAAATATATAAGATAAATTATTTAAAAATTGAGTGATTAATCCTAGTTTTGACACTTAGAAATCTCTTTCTTAGGGGTCAACATGACCCCTTCCACAATTTTATGATTAAGGAATCAATGACTCCCTTATTTCAAACACTATCGTGTTTGAGCCCTGCCCCTATGCCCCTTCCAAGATTGACCCCAGAGTTTTTCTGTGGGTCAAATAAGGATACTTTCAGAATTTTGAGGGTCAAAACCTTAGTTTAGGTTTCAAACACCAGCCCTGCAAGGGTTAGAATCATGGGAGAAAAGATTGCAAACAACAAAACAGAGCTATAGACATGGGATTGTATTTTGGATTTTAAATCAAGGTATTCACTAATTACTGCACAAATCCTATGTTATGGGTACTTGTTGGAATTGTTGCATCAAGATGATTCAAATGAGTACCCACAACATAGGGGTTCACTGAGAAATAAAGATATATAACTGGCCAAAATTTTTATACAGCATGAAAAGACTTGATCTTTTCTAGTTTTATTCAGACATGTTTTAATGTGACAGGAAAGAAGCTTGAATGGGGTTTTACACTGCTTTCAACAATCTTTCAGTTATATCGTGGATTATTGGTATTTCTCTCACCTGGACTACCATCACATCCTGTCTTAGCCTCCAGATGTAATCTAACATTTACGTTTTCCTATGACACCTTTTTATATTGACAGACCACATCAATATGCACATGGTCACGTGATGTAGAATACTAAGTGAAATTTTCAAAAAACTTTCATGCATATATGAAGAAGTGTAAACAAAAAATTCTTAAAATCAAATTTCAAGTACAAGCCCCTTTCCTTGTGACACTAAATCAATCAGAAATATTTTAAAGGAAGAAATCATTATGATGATACAATCATTCTAAGCAAATTTGAAGACAATCTGATGAAAACTGTAGACTTTAGAGTGTTAACAAGGATTTTCTAATAATTTTTCAATTATTTTCATTTGGCCCCTATTCCTGTGACACTTGACAGATAAGGCCCATTTTAAAAAGAAACCATCCTTGTGATAGTACAATCATTCTGAGCTAGGATAACGTCAATAGGTAAAAAAAGTACTTTAGAGCGTTAACAAGGATTTTCTCATTAAATTTTAATTAGGCTCATTTTCCAATGATGCCTGACGAGTCTGGTGAATGATTATGATGGTCACTCATTCTGACCAATGGAGACAATGGGATAAAATCTTTGGACTTGGAGTGTTAACAAGCAAAAGTTAAAGAAAGGACAGGCTGTCAGACTACCAGATGGGTGGACGCCAGACGAGAAGACCAGTATCCCAATAGCTCTTCTGACCTTTGATTAGTAGATCTAAAAACTAAAATTGTCCTGTTTTTTTCCACAGATGTTTTAGGAATTTACCAATCATTAGATTATTCCAAGAAGTAAGTCTGCATGTGCAAAAAAATGATATTTAAGCTATGTGTTCATGTATATCAGATAAAAATGGAAGTTGGGAGTTAAGAAGCTAATAACAACCGGTCTATTACTTAATTAATTTACACAATCGTAACAAGTTAGCAACTATAAAACAAGAGGACCAAGATTGCCCTCAATCAAACACCCGAGTCTCTTTGAACCCTGGGACATCACATCAATTGGGCAGATGTCATAAAGATAATTTCTACACAAAACAAAGTGTCATGAAGTTTGGGCGAAATTGTGGCCTCTAAAGTTATATCAATAACATTATCATGAAGACCCTTTTTCCTGTGATATGGCATGGATCCTTCCCATTTTCAAAAAGATTCATCCTTGAGACCTAACAAATATTCTGACCACGATTCATGAAGATTGGGCCATATTTGTGGCCTCTAGAGTGTAAACATGAAAGTTGTCATTTAGATCCCTTTTCCTGTGATATATAGAATGGATCCTTTCCATTTTCAATAAGGTTCAATCTTTGTGACTTGACCAACATTATAACCAAGTTTCATGAAGACTGGGCCATAATTGTGAGAAAATTTTCAGTAAGGCCCCTTTTTTCCTTGATATGGCATGGATTCTCCCTATTTAAGATAGGTATAATCCATGTGGCTTGGCCAACATTCTAACCAAGAATCATGAAGATTGGGTCATATTTGTGGCCTCAAGTGTGTAAACAAGAAAATTGTCAACAAGGCTCCTTTTCCTGAGATATGACATGAATCCTTCCCATTTTCAATAGGGTTCATCCTTGTGACCTGACCAACATTCGGACCAAGTTTAATGAAGATTGGGCTGTATTTGTGGCTTCTAGAGCATAAACAAAACAAGAGCACCGTCTACGGGTGCCTACACTCGGCTGTTGAGTGCTGGATGGTGGGAAAAAATCTAAGTCAAAAAAGGAGCATAATTTGTTCAAAATGTGAGTTATCCCCCTTGATAGTATAGGTTGCTCTTTTGATGGTGCCAAGTTTCAAGATAATGCTTACAGTAGAACCAGAGATATCACAAAATGTCAAAGTTTTCGCATGACGACGACAACAACAACGACAACAATAACGACACAAAGGCTATAGCAATACCTAGGGTTTTCTCCGAAAACAGCCAAGCTAAAAATTGTCATTAAGGCCAATTTTCCCGTGATTTGGCATGAATCTTTCCCATTTTCTAAAGGCTTCTTCATTGTGACCTGACAAATATTCTGACCTAGTTTCCTGATGATTGGATCATAGAGTGTAAACACCTAAATTGTTGACGCTGGACAATAGATGACTGACATTCAATGATCACAAACGCTCACCTTGAGCATGATGTGCTTAGGTGAGCTAAAAATGTAAATGAAATCAGACAGGGTAGAATTCCATGTTTCAATTGTTGTTGCAAGAGCAAGACATAGCCAGTATTTTCATGTTTATCATATTCTGATTGTGAGAATATTTTGAAATTTGTAAATGATCAAATGTAATTCAAGCAGTACTGACCAATGAAAATATCCTGTAGAAGTTAATGATTTGTTATTCGGATATGAAATGGAAACGCTAGCGAAAAAGGCCAAAAAGCATTCCAAAAAGTCAATTGGCTATTCTTGTTTGTAATTTAAGTTAAAAGCATCGTGAAATAGACAAGATGAATGATTTTGGAATGAATTTGAATGAGTGTGTGGAGCGAGTTTTGAGTGAAATTAAAGGGAGGTTATCCAATATTGCCAATTTTGTACAAGATGAACAAAACCAGCGATATTCAATTTCTCCCTTTTATAAAGTATGCATAAAAGTTCTGTAAATTTCTTCCTTTTTCTCCAAGAACCAATCAGACACTAACAATTTCAATTGTTTCAGTGAAATCATATTTTTTTTCTAAATTTATATCAATTTTTAATGTTGCTGTTAATTCTATACTTTGTATTCATTTGGAGTGGTTTTGATCAATTTGAGTGAATGTTTGGAATGAGTGAATGGAGCGCTGAGTGAGTGGTTTAGAATGTTTTTGATTGAGATGAATGTCAATTTCACGATGTAACTATAACTGTATTATCTTTGAAGGGGCCAATACCAATTATGATATTAAATTTCCTGCATCAAGATCAATATTTTCCATAATATTCCCTGATATTCTGCGTTATTAATGAATTGGCAGGGCGGGGCTTAGCCATGACGTAATTTGGCGAGTCAACTTTTAATTATTTTGGTTTCATTAAAAAGTAAGTTGAAAATAATTGTGAACACATGAAAATAACTGTATCCTAAAACCTAAAGGATGCACGTGCTTGGAGAAAGTGGACACATTTCATAGTTGGGTTACCAAAGCTTGTAGCTTCAGCTAAAGTTGCGCAGGTTTGGTTACCAACCTACAATTTACCGTCCCAAGTTAATTATGTTGCTTATCTTAATAAGTAAATAATAATGAATAAAAGCTGAATTACCTTAACCTAAAGAGCATCAACCTGTTAGATAGGCTCCACACTGCCAGGGGAAAAATCTTGGATAATACCAAAACAGCTTATATATTTCACCTAATTAATGTGTCTGGGCATGATGCCAAACATCATCTGGGCGCTTTTATTTAAGATCCATTTTTCTTAATTCAAAAACCCTATGTAATTTAGGGCAATTATGGTTCCTAACACTAGCAAACTACCGACCTGTATGTTATTATCATTTAAAAGGTGTGCGCTCCCGATATGCTTTTTCATCTAACTATCAGCACTATGAATTTAGAACAAGAGTGCCATCGTCACAAAATACGCCGCCACATTGCTGCTGTTTCACAGAAATAATTGTAGACACTACTTATTTTGACAGAACCAAATTGAAAATGACCAAGTTTCATTTAAATCAAGACAAAAAGTTAGAAGGAGTTGCCTTCACAAGGCTGCAATTTCAATAAGCCCCAGGCACTAAGTTTTAGGGGGCATAATTCAGGGAAATAAATGAGCCATAAAATCCTTCCTTCATGCACATCTACCAATTGAGGTGATGACATTGACCAAGTTTCATTTAAATAAAGACAAAAAGTAAGGAGGATTTGTGTTCAAAAGGCTGCAATTTCAATAAGCCCTAGATACTAAGTTTTTAAGGGGCATAACTCAGGCAAAAATCAACAAACCATAAAATCCTTCCTTCATGCACATCTACCAATTGAGGTGATAACATTGACCAAGTTTCAAGAAGATCCAGCCAGAAACTTAGGAGGAGTTGCGTTGATAAGAAAAGTGGACCCAGAGACTAAGTTTTTTAGGAGCATAACTCAGGCAAAAATTAACGAACCATAAAATCCTTCCTTCATGCACATCTACCAATTGAGGTGATAACATTGACCAAGTTTCAAGAAGATCCAGCCAGAAACTTAGGAGGAGTTGCGTTGACAAGAAAAGTGGACCCAGAGACTAAGTTATCAAGGGGCATAACTCAGGCAAAAATCAACGAACCATAAAATCCTTCCTTCATGCACATCTACCAATTGAGGTGATAACATTGACCAAGTTTCAAAAAGATCCAGCCAGAAACTTAGGAGGAGTTGCGTTGACAAGAAAAGTGGACCCAGAGACTAAGTTATCAAGGGGCATAACTCAGGCAAAAATCAATGAACCATAAAATCCTTCCTTCATGCACATCTACCAATTGAGGTGATTACATTGACCAAGTTTCAAGAAGAACCAGCCAGAAACTTAGGAGGAGTTGCGTTGACAAGAAAAGTCGACCCAGAGACTAAGTTATCAAGGGGCATAACTCAGGCAAAAATCAACGAACCGTAAAATCCTTCCTTCATGCACATCTACCAATTGAGGTGATAACATTGACCAAGTTTCAAGAAGATCCAGCCAGTAGTTTAGGAGGAGTTGCGTTGACAAGAAAAGTGGACGGACGTACGGACGGACGGATGGACGGACGGACGGATGGACGGACGGACGGACGGACAGACGGAGAAGATGACGCCAATATACGTCGGCCTCCGGCGGCGTATAAAAATCGATTAAAATTTTAACTAATTAATTGTTATTCTGTCATTGAAAGTCATCTATGGAAATGAAGAAATTAATCGAAATTTATTGAAGATTGATTGAAGTTCTATCAGACCAGTGTTTCTTAGAGTTTACACGAGAGAACGAAGCGTGAAGGTCATGGTCATTCTTTAGAGGAAATAATGACTGTGTTCCCCAAATAAGGGTGGGCAAAGAGAATTGAATTTCTTCAATATAGAGGTGGGCGTGTAAACTCTAAGAAACACTGGTCTGATAGAACTTCAATCAATCTTCAATAAATTTCGATTAATTTCTTCATTCTATCAGACCTAAGTGTTTCTTAGGTTTCCACGAGACTTTAGAGCTAAACACAGTCATTATTGAAAAATCTGCCACAGAATTTGTGCATAACTAAATCAGTATGGAAAAGTAATAAAATTTTCAAACATACCCACAACGCCAAGGTACCTGCATACTGAGCTTACACACTTATTCTGTGTTCGGGGGTCTTACTATAGCATAACTGCGCTGCCCCTCTCCAATGACTCGACTGTAGTATTGTCTAAAAGTCTTTTCTGTGCTCCATCCTGCCGCTTTAAGGATGGCTCCGATTTGTAATCCTGTGTTCTTGGCTTTCGACGTAGATGCAGCTCTACAACTATGCGGTCGGAAATAGCTAGTATCTATACCCGACTGTGTCATAATGTTTTTTATCCAACGACTGATAGTACTTTTAGTTACTCCTTTATGTGGAGGAACAGTTGATATGAACAGGTTGTCATCTCCTGGTTCTCTTAATCCTGCAGTCCTTTCCAAATATGTTTTCATAGTTGCTACTACACAAAGTTTTTCATGGACTGTGTACTTTTCTAGTATTAACGGCTCAAGATGTCTCTTAGGGGTTGTATGTTTCAGTGGACTAGTGAAAAACAATGTAATATTATCACTTTGAATTTGTATATCCCCTTTTCTTAGAAGATGAATAGTTTGTCCACGTTGTCCACTTAAAAGCATTAATAAAATTACCAATTTTTCAGATAATTGAAGAAGTGATAAAGTTTCATTTGAAGGCAATTTTCTCAAATATTGGAACACAATATTTACATCCCAAATATGTCCGTATTGCGGAAGCTTGGGTCTCTTAGTGAAGATTCCTCGCATAAATCTTTTTACAATAGGATCATCACCAATATTACGATTACTCAAAAGTCCACAGACTGATGAAACTGCTGATTTTGCAGTGTTTATACAACTATAACTTTTTCCCTCTTGAAATAAAATTGAGAGAAATTTCAAAAGAGTTCCGGAAGATGGGTTAAACGGATCACTTTCTTCTTCAGTTGAAAATAACAGCCATCGTCTGAGATACGACCCATACTGTTGACAAGTTGATTTTCTCCATGAGTGCATAATGATGTCGACAGTGAGTTCTGATAATCCTTGACTGATGAGTTGTTGCCTGATAAGATGAAAGCCCCCAGTCGAAGATTCCGTATTGGGTGTTTCCGGTCGGTCTGGGTGGGAAGTTGTAAACAATTTCGTGGAAGGATGTACGATTGCTCTGCTATTTGTTGAAGAAGAGTCGGAAACCATATTTGTGTTGGCCAGATAGGGGCTATTAGTAAAATTCTTTTGACTTCTTCTTTGGCAATCTTCTGTAATACCCTGCCAATGACACAGAAAGGGGGAAAAACATAAAGTTGTTTATTGCAATTCCAATTGAGTGTAAAAGCATCAATGGCAAAAGCATCTTTATCTTGTTTGAAAGAAACATAGTCACTTATTTGTTTGTTTAATTTGGATGCAAATAAATCAAGGTCAAATTTCCCAAAAAGGAGTTCTATTTGCCTAAAAACTTGTGTTTTCAACATCCATTCAGCATCATCATTTATTTTCCTCGATAACCGGTCAGCCTCAAAGTTGTCCGATCCCGGAACATGTACAGCACTGATCCATGAATTCCTTGAAATAGCCCATTTCCATAATTGAGAACTAAGAGAATGCAATTTTTCAATTTTTCCCCCAAAATTATTGATGTAAGAAATTGCCACAGTGTTATCAAGGAATATTCTTATATGACAGTTTAAAGTTCCAGTGTTTAACCGTTGAAGAACGAGAAAAGCCCCTTTTAGCTCTAAATAATTTATATGTTCCTCTTTCTCAGTTTCAGTCCATATCCCTTCGACAGTATCCCC
The DNA here is from genome assembly GCA_948146395.1 of Fragum whitleyi. Taxonomy (NCBI): domain Eukaryota; kingdom Metazoa; phylum Mollusca; class Bivalvia; order Cardiida; family Cardiidae; genus Fragum; species Fragum whitleyi. The sequence goes on along the minus strand of OX411548.1, from coordinate 29,346,966 downwards.
AGTTGAGTTATTTATGCCCCCATATCCACTTTTACTTGAATCGCAATGAATGTGAATCTGAGGTTCTGGCATATTTATCAATTTGTAGCTCTGTTTGGTATTCTTAATCCACCAGTCCAAGCTAATTCTTATGAGCTCTGTGACCTCCATAGTACTATCAAAATTCCCACAGCACCTTTTTAAATTTTTATCTTTAATATGCTCAAGATCTTTATAAAACAATGGGGCATACTGTATTCCAGGTTCACTAGCAACCATTTTACCGATTAGTGTCGCAAACTGTCTTATTGTTATTTTGCTTTGAGCTGATATAGCTTCGCATAATTGAACTAAATTTTCCGCCCTTTCGGGTGTTAGGCGTACTGTCATTTTCAAGGAATTTATAACAAAACCAAGAAAAATAATTTCTTGAGTAGGTAAAAGCACTGATTTTTCAGGATGAATAGTAAATCCCAATTTATCTACTAGGTTGACAGTGTCCTTAATGTTCTCTAAGCAATCCTGAAAAGTGGAAGCTTTTAACAAACTGTCATCAATGTATGGTGTGTTGAAATGACCTAATTTACGTAGAAAAGAGTAAACTGGCTTTAATAGCTTTGTAAATACCCGAGGACTGCTGGCCAGACCTTGCGGTAGCGAGCAGAATTGCAGTCTTAGATTGCCCCACATAAATCTCAAGAATTTTCTATCAGATTTAGCTACAGGGACACTGTAATACGCATCTTTTAAGTCAATTGAAGCAAAGAAATCTCCAGGTTGAACATGCGCTAAGGCGGCTTTCAATGTTTCCATCTTAAAGTGAATTTTCTCTATCCAGTCATTAATTTTTTTCAAATTCAAGATAACACGAACAGACCCATCCTTTTTTGGTCGAGTAAAAATATTTGAATAGAATTCATTTTTCTCACTAGTAAATACTTCTTCTATTATTCCCTTGTTTAAAAAATTGCAGATTTCTCTGTCAATTTTCATTGATTCAGCATTACCGAAATCAATGCATTTAGGGGTAAATGGCTGCCATGGTTTGCTTTCCAGTTCTAATTTGTAGCCTTGCAACGTTTCAAGAATCCATTGGTCGCTAGTTAATTTTTCCCATTCTGATATGAAAAATCTCAATTGTCCACCTTGAAATGTATTTGGTGTATTAAAAACTGACAATCCACTACTTACTTCTAGAATTGTTTTTTCCCTTTGGTATGGCCAGAGTGGGATTTCCCCTTGTTGTAGCCCTGACTCCTGCCTTTCGCTGGTAGTCTTGACTTCAGCTGTTTTTCGTTGTTCCGGCCCGACCAATTTGATGACCTGCCCTTCTGGGCAGGTCTTTGGTATAAAAAATGCTCTGAGTGGCTGCTAAATTTTTGGGACCTTTTTTCCTCCTTTTCGATTTCTTCCACTTTGGCATCAATTTCATCTCCGAAAAGATTTGCTGTGACTGGTGCCTCAATGTCACAAACCTTTCGGTATTTGGAAGGCACAGCTGGTTTAATTAGAGATTTCCTCTTTTTATTACAGTGATAAATGCCATTGGCTAGGATTTTGAAAATATCCTTGATAAGTTGTGGATATTTTGATTCATCCCCTTTGTTTTTTATGACATCCAATGCTAACAGTGTGGGTACCATCGCATGTTTCAAAACCTTCTGTACTGATTGTAGGGCTAGGTCACTTTCTCTTTTGTCCTTTAATGCATTCCATAATTCGCGATTGACAACCGGAACTTCTAGCCTAGGGCAATTTTCTGGTACCAAATACTTGTCCTCTAAATCACGAATTTGCTCGTCTGGCATGCTCCTATCAATAGCCCTGTTTAACAATTGAGCCAAACTATCGTCGATCGCCGGCCCTGACTTTTTTGTTTCGGCGTATAATCCGTCAAGTTCACAAAAAATAGCAGCCGACGACGAATCGTCCTGCTCCGTGTCACTATCGACGATCGTACTTACACCATCACCGATCTCCATGGGAGTGTCAGCACAAAGGAGATTCGAAGTCTGATCGGAAGATTTGTCCTGCCTCGCGATTTGTTGTTGTATTTTAGCCACGTTCAACACTAAGCTAGATATCAATCCGGCTTGTTGTCTTTCGAACGCTTGTTTGTCCGACTCCATTTTGGAGAGTTTCTCCCATAACGCACCGAGACTGTTTCCGGGGGATTCCCCCTGCGCAACACAGTCTTGATTTTTTGAGTTCTGCGCATAGCTGGTCCCGGCCGCGCCTTGTGGATTTCCCACAATAATGGCGGGCTCAAATGCCGAGGCTTGAGGATTTCCCTCAAGATTTTCTACCTCGAGCTCGGTCCGTTGGCGTTTTTCCGGATTTCCCGGAGCTTCGCTGGCTTTCCCAGCTTTTACCCGAGCCAATTCTAGCGTCCTTTTCAATACTCGATCCGCATAAGAACTTTCGCCCTTATAAGCCATTTCGGCTTTTTGTCTTTGTTCTGATGTCCGAACAAAGGACTGTGCAACAAATGTCAATTTTCACACTTAATCCAATTTATTTTCACACGAATTTTGTCCAGCAATGTCAGTTGTACTTTCGCACATAAAATGACATAAAATTTATATAAGTAACAATTAAATTTGCGTTGTAATTAATTAAAATTCCAAATTAACAATTTTCCAAGATTTGACCAGTTCCAATCACGTGATCGTAATGACCATGACCTTCACGCTTCGTTCTCTCGTGGAAACCTAAGAAACACTTAGGTCTGATAGAATAGGCACAACTTTCAACCATTACAGGGCTTGTGTTTGACCCTTAAACCAGGGTTTTGACTCCCAAAAATCTCATTTTGACCCTCAAAAATTTCCTGCAGGGGGTCATTTTGACCCACTTAATTTCCAGTGGTGCAACCCGTGCAATATAAAAGATTATTAATTGTTTTCTTCATACTATTACAAAAGATCTACATAAATGAAACAACATAAACAATGAAGTGTGTCTACAATCTTGTTTATGTTCTTTCAGTTATATAGATTACTTTAAAGAGTGATAAGTTTTCATGTTTTGCTCTTTTTTGACCCCTACAAAACCAGCACTATTCTATAACATTTGCCTTGTTGAAGTAATGTAAAAAAAAAAAGATAGGGAAAATGATGTTTGATGCTATACGTCACACCTCATGTACTATAAAAATTATTTTAAATTCTGTGGTACATTTAACTTATCATGCTTAAGGAAATATGCACTATTTTGCATGTTCTATTTCGGAAGTTGAGCGATATTTTGAAGATTAACTTAAAGCATGCAATCACCCTAATCCATTAAAACCATTATCTTTTGAATGCCATGGAGTAGTTCAAATGTAATTAACCCTTGTTCATACAAGTGATATTTCCATGGGCTCTCATAGGGAGATTTAGACCTTTTCGTAGGGAGATTGGGTCTCAAATAGGGAGATTTTGCGTAACGTGCGTTCTGACTAAAAATGGGGTTTTCGCAATGTTCGTCTACACCATAAACTGACTATAATACCTTCCATAAAGTTTCTTTTCTTTAGTTTTTTTACTAAAAGGAGGTTATCATTTAATTTATTTTGATAGAGGATAGTAATGCTACAGAATTTGGTCTTAGATTTTAGAGAAATAGATGTTACAAGTTCATTTTTTACTTCTATGCAATTTTTAGGATCCAACAATATAGGTGTTTTTCATTTTTTTTTTTCTTGTAGATAATCAGTAGAAAAAATTATCTTTCCAAATTCAAAAGATGTAGGCCTTGCAACTTAGGAGGAGACTATTAAAGTTTTTCGTTATTTCTTCAAGTAATCTAGAAGCCCAAAACACAAGGCATATTTTCAGCGGAGAGAACTTTCAAGGGGTTTGGTAGTGAAGAATTAGGTAATACTGCTTTCACTCTGTTGCCACGGGAACCACAGTTCATGATTTACAATATTCTGTGAAATATGAAAAGGCCTTTTCATAAGGATCTTTTTTGTGTAGATTGTGTATGCAATCCGATGACTAGATAGGTGATTGTTGACGGATGGATGCATAGATGGACGGACAAAGAGACAGACAAATTAATCGTAACTGACACTTACTGCTACTGAACTGCGCTAAAAATAAATGGTTTTAATTGAAAATTGACGATAAACGTTGAAATTATTCCATGTTGATTAGCTTAATGAGAAGCTCTGTGTCACCAGTAAAGAGCCAGTCCACAATTTTCTATTTTCTAATCTGTAACATTTGTGTTGACAAATAACTTGATTGAATCATTCGATTTCAATTTCGATAAATACCGTTGCTGATTCATAAATTGTGTGTATAGTCTCAAAACGACCCCAACAAGAATCCGGTGAAATTTAAAAAGCGAATGTCCGATGTTTCTTTAATTTCAATATCAATAATTAAATTTGAATGACAATTTGAGAATGCATGAGACAGTTTTAACTTTTTGTAACTGATAATTTGACCATAAAACAAGCGTAGATCTACTAAATAAGTATCTTCGTCGAAATAAAAGTATGACCGCTTCTTGTTTTACTTAATCATGCGTTACAACACAAGGGTTTTTCTGCGATGCCGCCTAAATTTACCAAGGTCGTGTGACGCGTCGCTCTGCATATTATGTTCGACCTGTTACTTCATGACACTTATTGCGTAGAGTGGAAATTTTTTGCGGCTTTTTGGAAAGGATATTTACTTACGGCGGAAATTTTTTAGCTGTGTTTACAACCATTTTAATTGATAGGTGAAAAAGATCACAGATTAACCTGTATCAGGGACTCTTAATATAAAAGGGTCTGTTGTTGTATCCACTACATTTTTTTAAGTAATATTGAGTAACAACTTTTCACCCGGTTTAGAACCTGTTTCTAGGAAAGGTCAATATTGCTGATCGTCATAATTCATTTTGTATACAGTGTGAAGGGTGATAGGTACAGTAGCACCCGTTTGTCGGGAATAGTTGATCTACCCGACGATAAACAATGACACTTCATGACAGATAAACAACACTTTACCCAATATTGGATTTCTCACTCGTCTTTCGAGCATTCAGACCGGCGATATTGCATTTTTGGCTCCCTGATTTTTTTATGGCTCAAAATTCTTCAGATCGGGCGAAATGGGTCTCAAATAGGGAGATTTTGCGTAACGTGCGTTCTGACTAAAATGGGGTTTTCGCAATGTTTGTCTACACCATAAACTGACTATAATACCTTCCATAATGTTTCTTTTCTTTATTTTTTTTACTAAAAGGAGGTTATCATTTAATTTATTTTGATAGAGGATAGTAATGCTACAGAATTTGGTCTTAGATTTTAGAGAAATAGATGTTACAAGTTTATTTTTTACTTCTATGCAATTTTTAGGATCCAACAATATAGGTGTTTTTCATTTTTTTTTTCTTGTAGATAATCAGTAGAAAAAATTATCTTTCCAAATTCAAAAGATGTAGGCCTTGCAACTTAGGAGGAGACTATTAAAGTTTTTCGTTATTTCTTCAAGTAATCTAGAAGCCCAAAACACAAGGCATATTTCCAGCGGAGAGAACTTTCAAGGGGTTTGGTAGTGAAGAATTAGGTAATACTGCTTTCACTCTGTTGCCACGGGAACCACAGTTCATGATTTACAATATTCTGTGAAATATGAAAAGGCCTTTTCATAAGGATCTTTTTTGTGTAGATTGTGTATGCAATCCGATGACTAGATAGGTGATTGTTGACGGATGGATGCATAGATGGACGGACAAAGAGACAGACAAATTAATCGTAACTGACACTTACTGCTACTGAACTGCGCTAAAAATAAATGGTTTTAATTGAAAATTGACGATAAACGTTGAAATTATTCCATGTTGATTAGCTTAATGAGAAGCTCTGTGTCACCAGTAAAGAGCCAGTCCACAATTTTCTATTTTCTAATCTGTAACATTTGTGTTGACAAATAACTTGATTGAATCATTCGATTTCAATTTCGATAAATACCGTTGCTGATTCATAAATTGTGTGTATAGTCTCAAAACGACCCCAACAAGAATCCGGTGAAATTTAAAAAGCGAATGTCCGATGTTTCTTTAATTTCAATATCAATAATTAAATTTGAATGACAATTTGAGAATGCATGAGACAGTTTTAACTTTTTGTAACTGATAATTTGACCATAAAACAAGCGTAGATCTACTAAATAAGTATCTTCGTCGAAATAAAAGTATGACCGCTTCTTGTTTTACTTAATCATGCGTTACAACACAAGGGTTTTTCTGCGATGCCGCCTAAATTTACCAAGGTCGTGTGACGCGTCGCTCTGCATATTATGTTCGACCTGTTACTTCATGACACTTATTGCGTAGAGTGGAAATTTTTTGCGGCTTTTTGGAAAGGATATTTACTTACGGCGGAAATTTTTTAGCTGTGTTTACAACCATTTTAATTGATAGGTGAAAAAGATCACAGATTAACCTGTATCAGGGACTCTTAATATAAAAGGGTCTGTTGTTGTATCCACTACATTTTTTTAAGTAATATTGAGTAACAACTTTTCACCCGGTTTAGAACCTGTTTCTAGGAAAGGTCAATATTGCTGATCGTCATAATTCATTTTGTATACAGTGTGAAGGGTGATAGGTACAGTAGCACCCGTTTGTAGGGAATAGTTGATCTACCCGACGATAAACAATGACACTTCATGACAGATAAACAACACTTTACCCAATATTGGATTTCTCACTCGTCATTCGAGCATTCAGACCGGCGATATTGCATTTTTGGCTCCCTGATTTTTTTATGGCTCAAAATTCTTCAGATCGGGCGAAATGGTTTCCCTATCGCGGGAGGAAGGGTAAAATATCGGGAGAATACGCCGAGATCGGGAGATATCACATGTCTGCTTGTCATGCTGGATTATTTTAAAATTGGTCATGCTGGCTAAAAATTTGCATCAAAATCAAAGGGCAAAAAGCACTGAAAGTTCCAACTATAGGTCAATTTTTTTTTGAACAACTAAATCTATTGATAATTCTAGTTTGAAAGTGAGAAACAGGTTGTATAGACTAACCTCAGACTGCAGATATGTGCAGGCTAATTTTTGTCTATTACTCCTACCAAAGCAGGAATATTCCTAGTTTAGCATGACAAGGGTTAAATATAGCTGGATTTTCTCACCATGAACTTTGGACAGTTGGGTAATAGGGCGTATTTATTTGGGGGGGGGGCGTCGATATAAGGTGAAATACGATATAAGGTGAAATACGGTAAGTGCAATTTGTAAAACTTGGCTGTATTCATTGAGTTACCAAAAGGCAAAATATCTTAAGTCAGCGTCCAAATGATAATTTAACAAGTGCATGTCGTATTGCGATGCAATACAGGAGTCCCCCACCGGATAACGAAAAATCCTCTCTTATAATATATCTCCTACTTACTAGATCTAAAACTGTAAAAGTTTAAAGTTGCTAGCACGCATAGTTTAGGAGACATGATCTGGACAAGAATGTAAGATTAAAAACAACAAAGGGCAATAACTCAAAAAGTGGACATGGCAGAGTTAAAGTTCTTGTACATGACACTTGTCCTTCATGAGATCTATCAGTGTACAAAGTTTGAAGTTGCTAGCACGCATAGTTTAGGAGATATGTTCCGGACAAGAATGTAAGATTAAAAACAACAAAGGGCAATAACTCAAAAAGTGGACATGGCAGAGTGACGGTTCTTGAACATGACACTTCTCCTCAATGAGATCTATAAGTGTACAAAGTTTGAAGTTGCTAGCACTTATAATTTAGGAGATATGATCCAGACAAGAATTTACGGGTAAAAACAACAAAGGGCAATAACTCAAAAAGTGGGCGTGGCAGAGTTATGGATCTTGAACATGACACTTCCCCTCAATGAGATCTATAAGTGTACAAAGTTTGAAGTTGCTAGCACGCATAGTTTAGGAGATATGTTCCGGACAAAAATGTAAGGGTAAAAACAACAAAGGGCAATAACTCAAAAAGTGGGTGTGGCAGAGTGACGGTTCTTGAACATGACACTTCTCCTCAATGAGATCTATAAGTGTACAAAGTTTGAAGTTGCTAGCATGCATAGTTTAGGAGATATGTTCCGGACAAGAATGTAAGGGTAAAAACAACAAAGGGCAATAACTCAAAAAGTGGGCGTGGCAGAGTGACGGTTCTTGAACATGACACTTCTCCTCAATGAGATCTATAAGTGTACAAAGTTTGAAGTTGCTAGCATGCATAGTTTAGGAAATATGTTCCGGACAAGAATGTAAGGGTAAAAACAACAAAGGGCAATAACTCAAAAAAAGGGCATGGCAGAGTAACGGTTCTTGAACATGACACTTCTCCTCAATGAGATCTATAAGTGTACCAAGTTTGAAGTTGCTAGTACATATGGTTTAGAAGATATAGCCCGGACAAAAGCGTGACGGACAGACGGACAGACGGACGGACGGACAGACGGACGGACGGACGGACGGAATCGACAAACCTATAGTCCCCCAACCGGTAACCGGTGGGGGACTAATAAAGAACATCTTGCTTTGGTTCAAATCCAGAAATTTAAAAAAAAAAAAATGGGGGGGGGGGGGGAATGTAAAAATTCTTATCCAAAGGTTTAAATAGCAGGAGTGACCAAGTAGTCCTTTTTTAAGATCAATAAATAATCTTATCAGAAGCACTTAAGTTGAAGATACATGACAATATAATTCAATATGCCATTGACCCCTGCACCCGAACGGCCACCCGCCCTCAACCTCTCTGAATCTCATAATTGTGGCAGAATTTGGTATTAAAACATCTGAATATGAAATGATAATATTGCAGCTAACATTATACAAGTTCAAGATGACTAAATCTACCGATGCTTACTTTATCGTTTTGAATTTCACTTTTTTTCATGGCCATGGCCAATATGCCATCCATGCCCTTCACTCACCGAAGTCGAATAGAAAGATTACCGCTTCTTACGGTGTAACATTATATTCGTTATAAATACAAAACGTGACATTATGCAACTATATGGGGGGGGTGAAAAACAAACCCGGGAGAGGTCTTTCAAATATATTTTCTCAGTCCAAATTCACTTAAACCTACAACCTTGTATTTACTACCAGAGTCTTCTAACTCCTCGACTTACAAGCAAGAAAAAACTAATGATGATTAACAATTTTGAGCTGGTACTCGGGTTTGGGTAATGTTCTTATCTGCAGGGGTGTGGAATATTCCCATGCCCGACTTGTCTGGTACGGGTTTTTCCACCTTTTCTCTGCCACTTGTCCGTCGACGGGACAAGTGTATAATCATCTTTTACTTGTCCGGGGACAAGTGTAGACTGGTAACACTGTCGACTATCACAACATGAGTCGACAGTAGGACCAGTCTAGGGACAAGTAGAGAAATTCAGTATTTCAGTGTAGACTGGTCCCTCTATCGACTATCATAAAAGCATACATGAGTCGACAGTAGGATCACTCTATGTTTCAGTGCACAACCATGACCTGGGCTCGAATCATTATACGACTTTTATATAGGCAATACGTACCATTGTGGATTTACTTAGGTAAAGAATTGAAAACTGTTTAAAACAGTCTTCATTTTTTCTTTGAAGTTGACTTCAAGAGAATCCTACGGACTTACACCACTTTGTATTTTGGGTTAACTTTTTTATTCCTACTTATTGACGAGTCACAGACTCGCAACACCTACGTCCCTTGAAACCCATCGGAATTTGTTTGTTTGAACCCTCTTTACAGAAATTCTGGATCCGCCATTGTATTTCGTTGAAAAAGTAAATAGATAGCGATATCATTAGCGGCGGAGCTAGGGTTTCTATAAAGGGGGTTTGGTGTCGGCCTACAACATTCGGGTAATTAGTCCCATAGTATCCCTATCTATATTATAGATTGGAATGCTACGAGACTAATTACTCGAATTCCGTTTACATTAGATATTCTTTATTTGTATAATTTTAAGTTTCTGTGGTTCGAACACTACAAAAAGAGGATAGTTTCCTTTTCTAACCAAATTTTGTTTGAACGTGTCCACTAGAATGAAATGATTTGGATATAGAGAGGGTTCGTTCGAACCCACAAACCCCCTCTTGACCCGCCACTGATCATTGCGATCGCGTAAATTAGTACCTGCAGATGACGAGATCTCGGGTAGCCGGGTACAAAATTTCTACTCGACTAAGCCCTATTCGCATACAGCTCATGGACCCGTCACCCAAACATCCATCTTGAACAAAGTTGAAGCAATAATTCCAATGCACATACATGAAGAACTACAATACAAGAGGTTCATGATGGCATGAGACCGTTCTACTGACTCTTTGAAAAGCATATGTATTGATAGAGTTGTTCAAGATATAACAAGAAAAAGGTATCATATGAATATATCCATAAATGAAGGATAAGTTGTATTAACAAAGGAAATTTGCTTGATGGCCCCTTTCCCATGACGTTACACAATTGACCAAATGGCAAAAATTATACCAAGGTCACATGACCAGAAAAAGTTTCTTTAAGTTTCGCGACAATCAATGCATAAACGAAGGAGAAGTTGTGTAAACAATGAGTATGACATAAAGCCCCCTTTTTCATTACACAGCACATTAAAACCAATTATTGCACAAAGTGTACGTTTTCGGGTCGTTAAAGGCATACGTTAACCCGGGCGTTAACGGAAGAAATTGTGGATCAATCAGTAAATTCACGTGCCGTTAACCCCCCGCTTTTTTAACTTAAATGTCCGCGATTTGGGCTTAAACGCTTTAATTAATTTCATCAATTCTTATATTCTTTCTGCAATATTAGTTTTTTATAAAGAGATATTTTATACATTCTCTTTAAAATACTACAAAGGTTAGATCTAGAAGACTCTACACTTTGATAAGTAAATGCGTGAAAAAAATACATGTCCAACATTATTATAGAGCATACCTAAAGACGTTGCTCTAAATCCCGAGTAAAATTGAGTGACGTTATAAATTTATGAAACAACGTCTGTATATGTAATGCACGATGCAATCGGTCCGGCATATAAGTAGGGTTGTAACTGGTTTTATATCGTTTCTATTATTTCGCAATTTCTGTTTGAATTTATACTCTAATCTATCCCCTTATGCAAAAATAGCACCAATTCACAATTTTTTGGGGCGTTAAAATTTGCAGAGACCCCCAAAATGCTTCGCACTCGGGCGTTAAAACATTTTTCGAGTCTCTGCAAATGTTAACGCCATAAAAAATGTGAATTAACCCTATAATCTCCACGAAATGCAGATTCCCTTAACGGTCTCCATTCTCTCTAAAGACTAGACAAGAAACAAATTCAATAAGTAATATATGACTTTATTAAATAAGCATCCAGAAGGTCTTAACAACCCAATTAGGATATTAAAATACAGCATATTAAAAATGTTTGGACAATATAATACACTATACTTAACATGTTCAATTATTAATTTTCGGTTCTTTCATCATTTTACCAATGTTGTCTAAAAGTGGACTTTGGAAATATGTTATAGATCTACATGTACATGTTGAATGGATGATCCAAATCCTACACTACTGGTTTATCAAAACTGTCGTTATAACATTTTAATCTCCAAACGACTGTTAGCGTGAAGTCTTACTATGTATACTTTGAGTATGTTTTGAACGTTTCAATTCGACGGAAGACCAAGAACTCGCGAACACAGGCTATAAAGACTGTAATTACGATTATTCGGCCTTCGAATGCATAGTCTTAAGATTAAAGTAACAGTCCGCCTTTTTTCAGCTTATTCGAAACAAAAAAATAAGCTAGAAAAGTAATAGATGCGTGTTTTTCTTTATTATTTGTTCACCTGAGCACAACGCGCTTAGTTGAACTTTTGTGATCACTCACCGTCCGTCGTCCGACCGTCTGTCTGTCCGTTCGTCCGTCAACGATTTCTTTAAACATCTTCTCCTCCTAAACCACTAGGCCAATCAAGCTGAAACTTGGCAGGGATATTCCTTGGAATAGAGCTCTTTAATAGTTGTTAAAAGAATATATTTCTATCAAAAACTGTGGTTGCTATGGTATCAGAAAAACCAAAAACTGTCGAAAATCTTAGAATCTTAGAAGAAATTCTTCTTCTCTTAAACCACTTGGCCAATCAAATTGAAACTTGGCATGGTTGTGCCTAGGGTGAAGCTGTTCAAAAGTTATTAAAAGAAAGAATGGCGACATTTTCACCGCTTTGTCAACAAATTTCAGCTTTCAACGAGGTATGTTATCATTATACGTAATGCGTCAGCCAAGACACATATCCTACCATATGCGGAACTGTCTAAGGTTTCAATAGATACCTAATTCTCCTCTGTGTGTTCGCTGTATTAGGAGAACACTTAAAGAATATTTTCGAATATAGGCAAATTTTGGTTGTGTGTAAAGCACGTCGCATAATAAATACAGCGTTATTTCGCCAACAGCGATCTTTCAATTCATTTGTTTTACTTCTAGAACGAGTTGTTTCGTTAAAATTACATTATAGCCTATCTAAAGGGCCGGTTATATTTTGTTTAAGCGTATTCACGAAAAATGATGTTAAACACATGAGGTGTTAGACACGCTAAATCTTTGTGTGCATGATGTTAAACACGGGTAAGTTGATAGTTCCTTAGGAACACTAAGATCTTAAGACTTTGACAGACAAAGAGTTTTTATTTAGGAATTATCAAAAGCTATTTCTAACATATTCTTCTAAATAATCTAAACAATTACAATGCCAATAATTGAATTACCCTCCTCCTTGTTCTTTTTGATAGAATGTTTTTTCATTCTATTTCAAAGGTTGTTCCGATAAAAACAAAAATAGACAGTGTCTACAATCATGTTGATGAGGACGATGATGACATCGCAGTGGAGAAAGATGGTTGGACAACCCAAAACAAAATTATAGGTATCTACTTAATTTACTATTTAATCAACAGATTTACACAAATATTGCTATTAAACAAGAGGACCATTAGTCCTAAAGCGATCACCTGGGGCATAGTTTACTAAGGTTGCAAAATGCCACTAATCCTACAGACTATAAAGACAATCTAATCATCTATATTATACTCCCAATTACAAAGATTAACCCCTTTTCTAGTTTTTACCGGCCTTGAATCATTTTTTTTTTATTCAGCAAAGATGAAACATTCTGTCAGAATATGAATTAAAGTCATTTGAGCCAAAAATGTAGCCTCTACAATGCAAAAAAAAAAAAAAAATCCAAAATCCCCTTTAATGACCCGGATATTTTGCCCAACTCGACTCAATTTCAAACACATCCAAGATGTCTTATAAAAATACATTCTGACCAAGTTTTAAGTCATCTGAGTCAAAATTGCGGCCTCTTGAGTGCAAACAAGGTTTTTCTAAGATTTAACTCTTGACCTTATATTTTACCCCACTTTACCCAAATTCAAACTTTACCATTATTTGATGGAGACAAACGTCTGACCAAGTTTAAAGACATTTGTCTAAAAATGTTGTCTTTAGAGTGCACAAAATATGTTGATACACTACGCACGACGGGCAACAGACGTCGGACACAGCTAGATCACAAAAGCCCATCATGATAGAGTTGGTGTTACCTAGCCTTTCATAAAAAAACAAACATAAAAATTGTATGATACTTGAAATACGAGATTTAAAAAAATAGGTTTCAGGAGCCGACTTTGGGTATTTCTATTTCAACCAATTATCAAAAATTTCCAAAAATTGTACTTGTTTCAATGAATATGTAATCAGGAAAAATACTTAATTTCAGAAATTCTCTGATGCAAAAGAACAGCTTCAACGGATACGAACACATTTCAAACTATCATCATCTGGGACAAACTAACAAATTTTAGATATCTACAATAATAGAAAAAGAGATCAACTTCCTCGAGCTCCGGCCTCTCAATTTAACTTTTGTATATAACTCTCCCTAGGCTTCATTCATAGACACATCAATGCGGTGATGAAAGACAAGCTCATCTATTTTGGCAAATACTTATATTGTTGTATTTTGCTACCTTTCGGTATACACAAAAGTGACAATTTGTGGTGATGATTCATTTCAATCATTTATCAATTGCTAACAAATAAGCTATGTCAGATGTGCAAAATTCTGCATTGGAAGGTTTCTTCATCAAATAATACATCTCCTTGCTGACCATTTCACTTCTCTTAGAATCTGTTTTAAAGTTTCGTTATGAAGAGAAGTCTCTGCAAACGTGAAACGCCAAACTGTTGAATCCTGCTGTCGGTAAGCAACCAAAACTCAAAACTACACCTTCACGGGGGTGATGTACATAATCGGAGCCACCGGCTCTACTTTCAAAATCATGTGTGGAACTTCCGCAGCAAGTGTGGCTACGATAAGTAGATGTAAACATTTCATTTTTTAACGAAAGATGGGGTAGGGAGTCGGGATTTCCTCATTTATATCATATTTTATTCATTAATCATTAAAAAGTCGAATGCTATTCAACCAGTTATACATTTGAAACCTACACGTACTCAAAAATGTAAGAACGCTCGTTGTTTTTTGTTAAAATTGATTTCTTCTAGTAGCAGTCTTGAGCCAGGAGTGTCATAACACGTAGTTTTTACCTCCAAAATGCAATATTCTGAACAGAATTAATAACGCAGACCATTGTTTTCAGTGTACACGAGTTTAACAAAACTACCACAATACTCTTATCCAATGTAATTTTTTACAATATGATATAGATCAAAGAAAATTGTTTGGTTCCGATTATGTGGATTGGCTCCGATGATGTACCCTGGCTCTGAAGTTGTGGAGTGTCTTCTTCTTCTTCCATATAACATCTTCAATATGAAGTTTCTGCTAGTTTCACGGGGTGTTATTTTATTATCATTCCACGACACAAGTCGTCTATGTTACGTTTTACTTCTTCATGTTTACTTTTATTACAATATTCCGGTTACTAGACAGTCAGCTTTATTGATATTACTTAGTATATGTACGTGCAAGAATTGTAAGACTATAATCCAGGATTAAATTTGAAGGGATATAAAGATTTCTTCGGAGCCTGTCAATGGTTTTTCTTGCTTATTATACTTCGCACGCTAAGCGTTCCTGTTTTATCAACGTCACTACTAACACTCTTTCAACGTCGATAATTCCATCGATATATATAGTATCAGATATAAAGTGGGTGGTACAAAAAGAAATTCGCGTTCGTTTGATATGGCTTAATATTTCTTACCAAAAAAGGACGCAATGATTCTTAATTCAAACTTCCCTTTTGTTCGATTTTACCACACCTGAGCACGAAGTACTTATGGTGAGCTATTGTGATCAAGCTATGTCCGGCGTCCTTTGTCCGGCGTCCGTAACCAATTTATGTGCACTCTGGAGGCCACATATTTGGTCCAAATGTCTTGAATTTGGTCAGGATGTTTGTCTCCATCAAATCTTGGTCCAGTTCCAGATTTGGTCAAGTGGGTTCTAAAATGGGAGCTTGTAAATGAAAGGTACCCGGGCTTCGATTACGGACTGACAACGCCTGTGCATACTATTTAAAAGCCTCCAGGTCTTTTATTGTGGAATCAGGTCCTATTCTTCAAGAAGAGCCTGTCTGGGCTCCTGTACCGATTGCGGACGTGATGAAACGGCTGTCTGTAACATGTTCCAAGCATTTTCTATAGGATTTAGATCCGGGAATCTAGCTGACCATTCCATGCGGACGATTGTGGCTTGCTCGAGATATTGATTGGTAATGTTCGCTCTGTGTGCACGCGCATTGTCATCCATTAGAATGAAAATTTCACCAAATGCACCTGCATATGGTCGAACGTAAACATCTAAGATCTCATGTACGTACCTGAGAGCTATCGTTGTGCCGTTATCAATGGCATGGAGATCTTTTTTCCCTGAACACTAATTCCCGCCCAAACTACACCGAAACGAACTTCTAAACGGCCACCTTGCATTTGCCACATTTTAACATATCTATATCCATTAAATTAAGTATCTGTTATTTCAGTATGAAAAGCCGTTCACTATGGCGTTTGCGAAAAGAAAATGGATTCGAACTTTTGTCCTTGGTGTCTGTAACAAGCGATCAAACACAAGTACCCTGTATCACGAGAGTCACAAATGTTGCACATTTTCAAAGAATTTCTAATTTTCGGTCTGAGAAATACACGGCTATTAATCCTATAAATGACAATTTTAAATGGCTATTGCGTGTTAGATACCAAATCACTGTAGAAATTAACATTCGGGCTCTTTTGTTTCTCACACAAGTATAAAATGCTAAAATTACCCCACCCACCAATGTTAATTTTGAAATCAGGGGTACCTTTGAATTACCGTCAAAGTCGCTGCTTTCCTCACATTTTTTCAAGTCGATGATTATTGAAGATTCTCCCTTAATGATTTTTCTAATAGAATTCAACTACTTTCCATTTCAGATACCGAAGAAAACATGACTTTTTCAGCAAAAACCAAGTGGCCGTTTGGGAGTTCGTTTCAGTGTATGACTGAGTCCTAGCCAAACCGATCATGTTCTGCCACACACACATAAGTAAAACGCCCATTTGACGTCTTCTGATGTATATCGGTAAAGTCCACACAAAACCTGGATTCGTCTGTAAAAAGGACGGCGTTAAGTCGCTTAACATGAGCCCATACCCATGCTAAACGCATTTCAATGTGCAATCGGGTTAATGGAAAACGTACTTCAGGTCGTCTTGATCTCAGGCCAGCATTATGCAACCGAATTCTGATGGTTCGGGTACTTACTCGCACACCAGTAGCGTTCCGAAAGCCACTACGTAACGATGTTGCATCGTCAAACCGATGACGCCGTGACTTGAACCTCATTTGGTGAGCGTTTACGACCCCCTAACATGCAAATTCCAATGGTATTGGCAACGCCCTTTGAGAAAACCCAGAAACAAGCATGCCAACACCCCTATTCATGTCATCTTGACTAAGATGTTGCCTTAAGCACGTGTTTGTCAAATTAAAATGAAAACTGAATGTAAAAGTTGCGATAACTTTGTTTAAAGATCGAAAAATGTACCAACGTGCTTACAGATACAAGGCTAAATGAAACGCGTTTTAGGAATTATGCCTTTTCAAGAGTTACTCGTGCATGGTATACATGCCGCTTGGAAAGCTATTTAGCAGAATTTGAGAATAAATTTTGATAGTATGTTAATACGGTGATACCTCTATAATAACAACGTCAATAAAACAAAAACTACGGCATTGGTTTATCTCGTTTTTTAAAAAAATATTGATCCGATGCCATAAAACACATATTTTACAAATTACAAGTTGAGCAATTATCTTACACAAAAATACAAAGAAATTAACAGAGGCATGTGCCACCCTGTGGCGCACGTCACAACGTAGTCCACAACGTCACGCACGACGTTAAGTTTTATCTTCAAAATAGTCTCAGCATGTTCTACAAATTTCTTGTGAGGTTCCACCCATCTCTTAAAACCTTCGTTAAACCATGTTTCATCTTATGTTTTATTAAATGTAGTTATAACATTTCTGGTTTCCACTCTGTTATAGAATTTTTGTTTTCTCATAAAGGCTTTAAGTGTTGGGAAATACGCAAAGTCTAGGGGCGCCAAATCAGGCGAATATGGGGCATGGTTTAATTGTTCAAAACCGATAAGGTAGATTCCCAGTTTGGACATCTCAGCCGTGTGGACGCGGGCGTTGTCTTAATGAAAGAGGATATTTTCTAAATTCTCGCGGCGAGAGTTGGTAAGTATGTACAGAAACAAAAACCCGGACCCGAACTGTAAAAACGACGTCTAGCGGAACCCATCTAGCAGACATTCGTGACATAAACAGTTCCTTCTTTAGAATGCGATGGATCTCCGATTACCGAAAGATTACCGTGATACTTCTAATGACATCTTTTCTTACTTGATTGCATTTTGTTGCGGAGGAAAAGTTTTCATCCCGCTGCAAAGGAAAATTTTCATCTAGCTGCCAATAGAAATTTTTCACCTGGCTGGGGAGGAAAATTATCATCTGATCGGGGAGCAAAGATTTTCATATTGCTTGGGATGATATTTTTCATCTGTCTACGAAGGAAAATTTCAATTGACTGATTATCGGAATTTTTCATCTGGTAGAAAGAAATTTTACGCCTGGCTGGGGAAGAAAATTTTCACCTGACGGCTGAGCAAAATTTTCATCTGGTTGTAATTAGAAATTTTCATCTGGCTAAAAAAATAGAATTTTGGCACCTGTCTGGGGAAGAAATTTTTTATCTGACAAGGAAGAAAACATTTCATCTGGCTGGGAAAGAATATGTTGACTTGGATTCAAACAGAAAATTTCATCTGCCTTAAAATAAAAAATGTTCATCTGGTTGCAAAGTTAAATTTTCATCTGTCTAAAAATACGAAAAAGAATCAGGTGACAAGAAAAAAGATAATTTTCATGTGGCTGCGGAGCAATTCTTTCATTTTGATGCAAGGAAATTCTCATCTGGCTGAAAATAGAAATTTTTCATCTGGCTGCATAGAAAAAATTCTTGGTATCATTTTTTCTTTTATTAAAATTCAGTTTTGTCATTATAATGATTAAAGCAGTTTTTTTTTCAGTCAAAACAATGATTTCAAAATTCAATTCAAATGTTTTTGTTAAAATATGTGTTTAGTTAATGATTTTGTTGTCAGGAAATATTTCTGAAACATTAGAAATTGCTTTATTAAATGTGTGTGCTCAGTACAACCTTCTTTGCTTGATGGTGGTCACCATGACAACTAACCCAAGACTGTCAGTTTCATAACATTTAAACAAAATAAATTGCTTTATGTGTCATAAGAATGGTCATCTGTTTCTTGTCTATGGTACATATAAAATAGCGGCCCACAAAACATCATAACTACAGCTTAGTTCAAGCGTTAGTTACAAGGTTTCGGTAGCCGTCTGACGACATTTCAAATGAATTCGTAATGGAGAAACTACGTTTATAAATTCAAAATTTAATTTTCTGTTTTACTATACAACGATGCCAATTGCATATTCTCCTTTGAATAATTCATTTGAATCTTCTTCAAAATTTGAGCAGTCTGGATGTGTTTAACATGCTTAACCAAGTTTCTGAAGGGTACAAAATGTATCCAAAACCCTAAAATAGAATCTCGAGACGAACTAGACTCTAACGCAAAGCTATTCCATGACATTGATGTACAGTGGATATAAATAGGACATTAATAGTCAGCTCCAACCTCTGGTTGACTAAAGAAAACAAACCCTTGGAGTAATGGCTTTTAACGGATAACAAGTCTGATTTATGGCATTAGTTCCAGTGGTCAATTCACCTATCTACGGTCCTAAATGCATTTCTTAAAATGGGGCAATATTCTTGGCACACTAGGGGCCTACTTATTTCTCGCCCGCTTTCGGGTCGGGTGTAGACTGGTCTTACTATCGCATATCAGAATAGCCTAGAATAGGCTATTCTGATAGTCGATATGTGGACCAGTCTAGAGCTGGTACTCCGCTTCTGAGAGATACTCTGAAGATGCGGGCAACAGTACCCACCCAGGGTCAGAAATAAGTTGGCCCTAGGTCTTGAGATTTGCGGTGTCACCCCAGATATTTTATGAAGATAGTAGATATCCTTTCCGGTTTTCCTTCCTGTACGGTTATACACAGTGGTAAAGGGCAATCAGCTGAAAACTCAAGTTACCAAAATATCCAAATTCAGGACAGTTCATTATACTTATACGCCATATTACTAGTCCCCAGCTGCTATCCCACATAGGTCTACGATTATCAACCCATAGGTGGGAGACACATAGTTGGAAAGGATAAGTTCCGACGTCGGGGATCGAACCCGGGACCTCTAGATTGACAGAACATGCGGTATGCATACGGTTAACACACCAGAGTAACGAAAGATGTACGTTAGTCATAAGTCAAGTACGCTTGTCATACGCTGCCAGAAAATTATTATTTAAGCTGTAATTCAGGTCCTATTCCCCCGAGTAAAGGCTGCACTCCCTTTTATCTATTTTTTTTTCTCCTTTTTCTGGAGAGAGGATTACGAGGAGACTAACTTTCCGAGGTCCGGAGAAAAGTCAAGCGACCTGATCATCAGGAGAAGAGACATTCGGAACATCGCTCGGACATTTCCGTAAACTGGAAAGTACCTCGGACGTAAGTGTAGTAATTTTTGGTCCATTTTCAGGTAATTCGGCTCCTGGCGGTACTTTGGTTAATACGCTTGAAGAAAAGCAAATTTCTTTAATTCTTTCAGATCGTCTATAGAGATTATTTTGGCATATCATGATTTGAAAGCAAAACGCAGTAAAACACTGCGTTTTGTTTTCAAATCATAGTATGGCCGATTTTACCTTACGTTGATTTTGTTTTTCACAGCGTCATTCTCAGTTATATTTGTGACGTCATATAAACCCACGTGCGAAATGACGCGCTCAAATGGATGCGCCCGTATTATTCCCGAGGTCTATTCCGTAGAATCGCCGAAGGTTCCCGATTGGAGAAGAGAAAATGAGACCCGTGAACTACACCTTCACCTTCAACTACATTATTGCCCTTTTACCAACGGCTACGTCCTGAATTTCTGTTAGGTAGGAGGTGGGTGGGAGTGGTCGTAATAGTCCAACAGCATTTCGGAACTACTTATCTTCGGGGTGCGGCGTCTCGGGGCAAAATCATGAGTGACGTCATGAACGTCAGACCCACTCTTGATGCTATTGTCATCAATGTTTTTTATATGTTACAAACTGTGAACTGCTATCAAGTCCTATCAAATTATATACTTCCAAAAGGTCAGTGCACATCTTCACAAATATGTACAAGTCTTCAACAAGTAATTTAGCAATGTTTAAAAATGCCGGATTAAGGTTTGAGTTTTGCGATAACGCTTATAAGAGAAAATTCGATTTCCACTCTAACCGCATTAAATATTTCAAACAGGATTAAACGGGTCCCGGATAAAACACAGTTACTAATCTTCGATAACAGAAAACAACCCCAGAATTGATGTTGAATAATTCAATTATGACCTTTAATTATTGATGAATTTGGAACGCAATTTGAGTGCAGTAGGCGCATTTTATTAAAACAATAACCCATATTTGGTGTAAATACCATTTCAAATCAGTGTCCCGTAGTTACATTCTTCCCTAAAAAAATAACGTCGATTTGGTCTATCGCAGTCAATCTTTTTTAAGTTTACCTTATGGTTGCAAGTACACTTTTTGCGCATATTATGCTTATTCCAGCACAATTTGATTTTTTTTCAATCGCTTGTGTATTGCGCATTTTGTAGAAATTTCTTTCTCGACAGTGAGTTTAAGACATAAAGTGCCCCCGAAAGAGCATCATTCGGTTTCCATAGCGACAGTTCCTTTTTATACAAGCTCACCTGAGCCAGGCCTCTCAATATGCATATATTAAGGGTCCGTGCCTGAACACAAGGTGAGTATATGTGATCACAGGCTGTCCAGCACCTCTTGTGGAAAAATAAGGGCTAATTTTAGGGACAAAAATCGGAAAAATTAGGGCTAATTTAGGGCTAACATTAGGAATTACGATGATAAATAATGGAATTTTAAAAATCAGAATTCACAGAATATTTCATGATTCACAACTCTGATTATTATACATGCATTGCAATAGAATTTCAGAATGGTTTTTTAATATTCAGGCAAAAAAAGTGACATGTAAACAGCAATGTGGACGAATGCATATTATCATGGATAACTCTTAGAAAACAGAAAAATTTGGACTGAATGACACTGTTGTCATTTTAGTTGAGCCCTTTTATACCCAATTATATGACATAGTGATTCAAATATCACCAGCATGGTTATGAAGTGCTTGGGAAAAAAATATTGTCTATATATAGAAAAATATGAAAGATATAACAAAGGCTCTCTCTGTCTTAACATGAAAGACAAAAAAATAAAATTATTACATTATATAAGATCTTTTTTCATTGCCAAGACCATTTGTTGAGAAAAATTTAGTTAAATTTGTGACCCTTTATTTGCATAAGAAATACCTTTCCAAAAGGAGTCCTCTCATATGTATATTTTACAAAATACCACCATAATCAGTAGACTTCACTAAAATCATACGACTATCAAGAAAATTATTCTTGAGACTCACTTCACTGACCTGTTGCTATTATTCAATGAGGCTGTTTAACTTTGCATGTGTGTAAGAATTATTTCTCAAGCAGATTTGGAGAATTTAAGCCAAAGTTTTATCTTGAAAATGGGTTAGAAGCAAATACATGTAGTCACTAAGGTACTTAAAATGCTTATATAGTATGTTCACAGAAACTGTCTTCACTATAACATAACCACTTTCATAACGCCAGAGAAAGGTTAGGCCAACATTTTGCCCAGCAGAGGGGTTAAAGGAAATTTATAATCACATTTATGACTTTAGGTCAATATATTAAGTTCAATGACAAATGTTCTTCATGATCATATTAATGAAATATTTAGATTTAGGATTAAAAAAGATTGAGCTAAAGTTGTTTAGAAATGGTCAATTAGACTACTTTTGTTTTTACATTGAAAAGAATGCTTGTCAGTCCATGCACATTGATTCAGCTTATTGTGCTTTTTGAAGTGGTAAATCTCAACATGACTGACCTCACTGACAATGTTTATCTGCAGAGTTGAAAAGAGCCAAAAAGATTTCACATGTTTAACATGGTAAGAAAGTATTGATAAAGAATTGCTGAGAAACTTTAATATCAACACACAGTTGACTTCGAAAAACTGACAAGGAAAATTAGGAATTGCAAGAAAAAATTAGGGCTTTTTTAGGAATTTGCCTTGTTTTCTTCATTTTTTTAGGAATTTTAGCCAAACTGAAAAAAATTAGGATTTTTTAGGAATTTTAGGGACGCTGGACAGCCTGTGATCATTGAATGTCCGTCGAAAGACATCAACAATTTAATGCTTACACGCTTTAGGCAAAAATATGGCCCAATCTTCATGGAACTTGGTCAGAATGTTTGTTAGGTCACAAGGATGAACCCTATCGGAACGGAAAGGATCCATACCATATCACGGGAAAATGGGCCAGCGGCCTTAATCAGAGAATGGTCTTGTTTACACTCTAGAGGCTACAAATATTGTCTAATCTTCACGAAACTTCGTCAGAATGTTTTTCTGATCACAGAGATTTACCCTATCAAAAATGGGAAGGATCTTCGACACATCAAGAGAAAAGGGGCCTAACTTAAAATTTCCTTATAGATTCTATTTAGTTTGCTCTCTAGAGGCCACAATTATTGCCTGAACTTCCTGAAGCTTGGTAAGAATATTTGTCAGCATAGGCGTAACTACTGAGGGCTAATTTTGGAATAGTATACGCACTGAGAAGGCGATCCGAAATAGATATGTAGGATAAAGGCAATGTGGACTTTGACAAAAGACAAATGTCATCCGTCCGCTCCCTTTTCAATGATTTGAGCATTGGTGAATGATCAAAACATCGTAACTACAGCTTGAATAAGCTGAAGTTTAGGTCGTGTGCAAATCTCTCGTCAGGCATATTGTTGCAGACTGACAACTTAAACGTCATTGGGATTTTCCCGTGTTTTCCGTAATTTAAGTTGTCTGCAACAATATGCCTGGCGAGAGATTTGAAATGACGAAGTTTTCTCGTCTTCTGTAATTCAGATAATTCTACGTAAGTCAAGTTAACCCTTTCCTGTTTTACAAAATTTTGGACCTGTCCAAATTCAAAGGTTTCGCAGACTAAAATTTAAAACGGATTTAATTTGAAAAATAACCATTCAGTAGGGTAGAAAATAGTGTGGAAAAAGAAGAAATTGCTTGTCAGAAGCAATTTCTTCATTTTTCACAATATTTTCTCAATCATAAAATCATAGGCACGTAAAAAGCAGGGATTAAACATCAAAGGGTTAAATAAATTTGCGTGCAACTGCCAGTACATTTAATTGCACACTGCCTAGAAGTGTTCGCCGCCCTAAGAACGAAAGGGCGAGAAAATAAAGCTGCATTCATTTCCGTAATATCGCCGGATACCAAAACATCGTAACTAAAATTTGAGTAAGCCGAATTTCCTAGGCCTACCGACAAGATACATTTAAAGACAGATTCTAAATAGAAACTCTACAGTTTCTAATATTAGTTTCAATAATTTATTTAGATCTAATGAAAGTAATAAAAGGTGATAGTGCAACCAAAGCTCGTACCTACAGCTTCAAGTTAAAGCTAAAAGTCTTAATGCTTGGAAGTTGGTTATTCTTAAAGAACTAGCCAGAATGATGGACTTTGGAATAAAAAATCTAACTAATTTTAACGAAAAAAAAAACCCCAAGCATTTACAAAGTGTGCAGGAAAAGGGAGGTGTGTGTGTGTGTAGGGGAGGGGGGGGGGGGGGTAAAATTCCTTAACTTCGTAGAAAAATTCCGGAAATTCCAACGTGGAATAACAAAAAATCCTGATTTTGGCCCTTATTGAGAGCACTGCTATGTGAACTTTTTTTTAAATAAGTAGTTTTTGTTTTACAATTTTCGGTCTGACTCAAACTCGGACCAACTTGCCCAACCACAAATCACCTTGTCTCTTAATTTACCAATGAATCGCCATGGAATATAAAAAGAGACTTTTGGGGCCTGTGGCGCCCTACTGACTCCATTGAAAAGCGTATGGCATGGCAGGTCCGTAAATGTTATTTCGGAAAGTATTTCAGAAAGAAAACCCATATCTCTTATGGCAGGGACTCTTAATATACATGTATATTTTGGGTCCGCGCTTATGGTAAGCGCTGGGCTAATTTTATCATATTTTCATTAGAACCCTTATTCAAATTGATACCTGACTGTCCTTATCCACCTGCAAAACAGAAAAATCAGTTTTCATTGGTACGCTCTTTCTGTGAAAGTATGCAACAAATCAAATGAAAAACGACATAGGCTCTATCAAGATGCGATAACAGAATATTTTAACTTAATTTTCACAAGGCCCCTTTTCCTGTGATAATTGAAGGACATGACCCATTTTCAAAAGAAATCATGTATCCTTGTCTTGATTAATATATTCCTATTCTGTTATAATTCTTTTAAAACTATAACTAATCTGTTGAAATTCGTGGACTCAATCGCAAAAACAAGGGTGATTTAACCAAATTTCCACAAGGTCCATTTACCTATGAAAATTGACAAACTTGACCCATTTTTAATAAGAACGATCCCTATATTTGTAAAATCATTACGTGCTAGTTTGAAAGAATTCAGGTGAAATCTGGGGACTATATATATTACTATATCTGAATACTCTATCGCGATTATTGCGAGACTTGAAAAGTTTGCGGACGAACTGGAAAAACACCATCGCTACAGATCTTTTGACCTTCGGTCAATAGAGGTAAACAATAGTGCCATTGGCCCATAAGCGCTCACCTGAGGCATAAAGTTGACAAAGGTGGCAAAGTGTCAAAACTACTTATTTGAAATTCATTTCTGGCGCAACAAAACCCAAACATTTCAAGAAGACAAACATTTGAGTCAAATATTTTGCCTCTTTCTAAAGCACTAAAAACTTGTTTTAGATTTGAAGAGGGGTGCTAGTTTTTGACCCTCTTTCAAAATTGTATAAGATTTCAAGACAAACATTATGGCCAAAACACACAATGTTCAATCCAAGAATGCACACAAGGATTTTCATAAATTTGGCCCTTGGCCTCATTTTTGACCCCACTTGATCGAATTTCGAAATTGACCTAGATTTAAAAGAGACAAACATTCTGGCCACATTTCAAGACATTAGAGTAAAAAAATGTGGCATTCAGAGTGTGCACAAAGATTTTCTAAAGTTTGACCCCTTTACCTATTTTTTTTACTCCACTTGAACCAATTTTGAACTTGAACTAGGTTTTAATGAAAACAACCATTCTGAACAAGGTTCCAGCCAATTTGGCCAAAAATGGGGCCTCTAGAGTGCACACAAGTTTTTCTGGGATTTGACCCCTCAACACAATTTTCGACCCAATTTCGACCTAGATTTCACAAAGACAAACATTCTAACCAAGTTTCACAACATTTAAGCAAAAATGTGGCATTTAGGGTGCACACCGTGTTTTCCCCCTAAAATTTTAGCCCCTGTCCCCGTTTTTTGACCCCACTGGACCCAATTTTAAACTTAACTGATATCTGATGAAGACAAGCATTCTAACCAAGTTTGAAGACAATTGAGCCAAAAAATGTGGCCTCTAGAGTGCTCAAAAGGTTTTCCTACGATTTGACCCAATGACACCATTGTTGTAATGGGGTCAATTCGCATAATTTAAAACTTGACCTAGATATGATGGAGACAAACGTTCTTACCAAGTTTCAAGACATTTACGCCAGAGAATTGCTCTCAAGTGCGCACACAAGGTTTTTCTAAACTTAGCCCCCTTCACCTCATTTTGACCCCACTTGACCAAATTATAAACTTGACTGAGATTTGTTAGAGACAAGCATTTTGACCAAGTTTCATGCCATTCGGACCAAAAATGTGGTCTCTAGAATGCACACAAGATTTTCCTTAAATTTGACCCCTTGACCCCATTTTTGACCCAATTTTCGAACTTGAAAGAGATTTGATGGAGACAAACATTCTAACCAAGTTTCAAGACATTTGGGCCAAAAAATGTGGCCTCAGAGTGCACACAAGTTTTTTTTTTAAATTAACCCTTGATCCTATTTTGACCTCACTTGACCTAATTACGAACTTGATTGAGATTTGATGGAGACAAATATTCTGACCAAGTTCAAGACATTTGGGCCAAAATTGAGAGTGCACAAGGTTTTTCTAATATTTAACCCCTTGACCCCATTTTGAACTTTCCAAATGAAATCACTAGGAAACCTTCGTTAACTCCGAGAAATTACTTGACTTCAGTAACATTGCGGAACTATTATTAAATTCAAGATGTCAACTTGTCTCAAAAGTTAATCTCATGCAGAGTGTCTAACAATGGATAGAAAACTTTGTTTGAAAAGGAGAATTTAGTATAGGCCTACTTCATTATTCTAAACATTTCGAAAATTATTTCATGTGAATGTTCAGATAGATGCAGTTAGAGTAATACCATGTAATGATATTTTTTCTTTCTCTAGAGATATTCAAAGTTTGCCAATCAAAGTCCATTTAATTTGTTTGCTATGAAAGCATTTTCAAACACGCTTTTAACAGTTTTAGTCATGTAGAGGCAGTACCAAACCTTGTGTTCCTAGTACATGAATTTTTCTGTGTACTACTAGATTCTTTCGGAGCTTCCAGCTGCACATTTCACATTGGTGAGGGACAAAAGTGAGAATAATTGCGTGACCCTGCAAAGGTTTGATCCTGGAACCCCATCATTCAATGGACTACAAACAACGGCTCAGTGCGAAACAGTTGTAACTGCCTATATGTTTATAGGCAGTTATAACTGTTTCGCGCTGAGCCATCAAACTGTGCAATGATTGCGGCTAGTGATCGTTATAGGATCATGTTTACCAGAGGACCATGCTAGTCTGATATTGTTCACCTGAATACATGAAATGTAGGCTGCAAAGTCAGGGATGAACAAGAGTACCATCGTCACAAAATACGCCGCCACTTTGCAGCTATTTCACGAAAATAATTGTAGACACTACTTATTTTGACAGAACCAAATTGAAAATGACCAAGTTTCATTTAAATCAAGACAAGGCTGCAATTTCAATAAGCCCCAGGCACTAAGTTTTAAGGGGGCATAATTCAGGGAAATAAATGAGCCATAAAATCCTTGATCCATGTACATTTACAAACTATGGTGATGACATTTATTCATATAGATCCAGCCAGAAACTTAGGAAGAGTTGCATTCACAAGGCTGCAATTTCAATAAGCCCCAGAGACTAAATTTTAAGGGGGCATAACTGAGGCAATAAGCCCCAGAGACTAAGTTTTTAAGGGGCATAACACAGGCAAAAATCAAGGAACCATAAAATCATTCCTTCATGCACATCTACCAATTGAGGTGATTACATTGACCAAGTTTCAAGAAGATCCAGCCAGAAACTTGGGAGGAGTTGCGTTGACAAGAAAAGTGGACCCAGAGACTAAGTTATCAAGGGCCATAACTCAGGCAAAAATCAACGAACCGTAAAATCCTTCCTTCATGCACATCTACCAATTGAGGTGATTACATTGACCAAGTTTCAAGAAGATCCAGCCAGAAGTTTAGGAGGAGTTGCGTTGACAAGAAAAGTGGACGTACGTACGGACAGACGGATGGATGGACGGACGGACAGACGGAGAAGATGACGCCAATATACGTCCGCCTCCGGCGGCGTATAAAAACTAATCTATTGACCATTCTGGTTTAAAAGTGGGCAAACAGGTGGTGTAGACTAACATCTGACTTCACAAATGTGCAGGCTAATGTTTGTCAATAGCTCCTGCTAAAGCAGGAATATTCCAGGTTCAGCTTGACTAGGGTTAAGTTTGGTAGAAGGTAATTTTCTTTTTCCCATATTTTATATAAAACAATGTCAAAATATATGCTGAGGTGATATAAAAGGCATAGTGATGAAATACTTCAATTACCATTTTGTGTCTTTTTAAACATCCATATTGAATATAAACTAACGGAAAAACTTCTGCAAACATATTTTTTTCTATTTAAGCACTATTTCCTTTACAAGTAATACAATGGGTAATTTCAGGCTTTGCTACTTTTCCTCTTATTTCATCAAATAGTCTTTGAAAGAGTTACATATAATCAAGACATTGTTAAACATCATAACAAATTCAGTTTATTGATTTATTTTCTATTGCAGCTCTGAATGCCAGTTAAGTTCATACAGCCAATTGTTTTGCACTTTTCACTCAATCAGCATGCATGATGAAAATCCTTTTTCAGACTCCAGTCCCATGGAATGTTTCTTTTTGAATTTGAAATGTTGCCTGCAAATGTTTTTTACTTGGGCCAGAATTTGTTAATCTTCAACCAATTACTTTTAAAATTGGCATTGAAACATATGCATAACAAGATTTTTTTTGTTTCAATTTTTAAATGGAAAAGGATGAGCAATTTATCAAAATCAAATCTCAGGTTACAGCAAAAGTTTTGTTAGTGCCTACATATTTATTTATTGCCTCAGGCAGTGGAATTCCCTTGCCCGACATCGGCTTTTTAACTTGCTCCCAAGTACATTTTTCTAGGCCACTTGTCCATGGACAAGTAAATACCAGAGCAAATCTTGATACAGTACTAAAAAGATCTAGGAGAAAAGACATCCTTCTGTTTGTATCAAAGGGAAGAAAACATGGTCTTTAATGAAGAAAATGCTGGGTTACAGCATTTTCTTCATTTAAGGCAATATTTTCTCAATATCTATCTACCAATATTTTAGTGGACAAGTTCATTTTGATCCTGGACAAGTAGGAATTCAGCTTTTACTTGTCCAGGGACAAGTGGAGAAACTCTGTATTTCCACACCTCTGAGACACTTTCAATAGCTTTGCACTGACACTGTGACTTTGAAATATATAAGTTTAACCTTTCTCATGCTGTACACAACATAATCCGGGTGTACACAAACCTTTGGCAGACAATATAGACCAAGATTAGCCTGCACAGATGTGTAGTCTGACCTTAGCCTGCACAGATATGCAGTCTGATCTTAGCCTGCACAGATGTGCAGTCTGATCTTAGCTTGCACAGATGTGCAGTCTGATCTTAGCCTGCACAGATGTGCAGTCTGATCTTAGCCTGCACAGATATGCAGTCTGATCTTAGCCTGCACAGATATGCAGTCGGATCTTAGCCTGCACAGATATGCAGTCTGATCTTAGCTTGCACAGATATGCAGTCTGATCTTAGCCTGCACAGATGTGCAGTCTGACCTTAGCCTGCACATAAATGCAGTCTGATCTTAGCCTGCACAAATACGCAGTCTGATCTTAGCCTACACAGATATGCAGTCTGATCTTAGCCTACACAGATATGCAGTCTGACCTTAGCCTGCACTGCCTGCTTTAGTCAGACTTGTTGAAATATCCCAAAGTGTTTGGGTTTTTTCAAATAAAATTTTAATTCAGCAAAGATAGGGTTAAAGGCCTAGTCCATTTTAACAGAGCTACAGATAGAAGGGGTTTTTGGATTTGAGATAAAAATATTTCAATAATAATGGCATAAATCAAATGTTGTTAGTACTCTCTTGAAGCCGATTCAAATGAGTTACAACAACATAGGATTTCATTGAGAAATAAAAGATTTTACACTGGCTTTGCCCTTATCTAAACTGTACCTCCTTTTTAATTGAGTGTTTCATGAATATCTAACAGTTTGGTTGTGCTTTTCATTCA
This sequence comes from Fragum whitleyi, assembly GCA_948146395.1. NCBI lineage: Eukaryota > Metazoa > Mollusca > Bivalvia > Cardiida > Cardiidae > Fragum > Fragum whitleyi. Next base: position 29,316,660 of record OX411548.1, on the reverse strand, counting down.
TCAGCACTCCCATCGTTCTTATCTTATCATCCTAAGCAAGGCTTGTTTAAATATCTCAAAGTAGGCATTTTCTTTATTTAACAAAATTCAAATTTAGCAAAGATAATCTTTAAAGTTCTAATCCATTTTAATGGAGTGTTTCATGATTATTCAACAATTTGGTCTTGTTTTTCATTCATCAGCATCGCCATCGTCCTCCTCGCCTTTATCATCATTCTCCTCATCTTCATCATCATCATCATCTTCGTCATCATCATCGTCACCACTGACTTCACGATTCTCGTCTTCCAACTGTTGGAGCTGTTTGGCCAATTCTTGCTCATCCACATCTGAGACAACTTTGGGCTGAAAATATATTTTTTACTGTGTAAAACATCTTTAATCCTTCTCATGTGGTTTGCAACATTACCTGCTGTACTCAAAGCTTTGGAAGATGGCATAGACTAAGATCAGTCTGCACATACATGCAGCCTGACCTAAGGCTAAACTGCCTGCTTTCCATTCAAATATTTAGCTTTTCTATAAGGGTTTTGTCCATAAAAAGTGACGGTAGATGGGCCTTTATCATGTCAAGAGCCGAAAAATTGATTCTAGCATGTGCATGTACCCATATAAGCGACGGTTAGTTATTACGGGAGAAAGTGTGAGAATACATTATGAAACTACTGCTTAGATCTGTCAAGGTTCTTTTACTTGATCGATGTAAAGTACCGACACAAATTCCTTGGCTTAACGTCTCATTTGAAAGGCATTTAATGTGTGCTAGTGAGCCTGCTCGGATATATAATCCTTGTTACCGATCGCCCTATTTTTTCGGCCAATGAAAGGTCGCTATTTTGTTTGAAATTCAAAAAATATATCCCATAACCTGACGATCTATTCGAATAGGTGACCTACGTGATTTGAGGTCATAATGGGCGGGGACTACATTCAAAACCAGACAGTGACGTCATAATCTTGTCTGATAAAAAGTCCCGAAAGACCCTTAACTTGTAATCGAGTATTTTAAATTAAACAAGAGGGCCATAGTGGCCCTAAATCGCTCACCTGAATGAACTGTCGAAAATAGTTTAAAGTAGATTTAGAAAGGATGAAGAATTCTTACCAAATTTCAGGTCGATTGGGCAAAAATGATGCCTCTACACTGCTTACAAGGTTTTTCTAAGATTTGACCCCGTGACCTCATTTTTGACCCCACTTGACCCAATTTCAAAATTGACCTAGATTTCATCAAAACAATCATTCTGACCGAATTTCAGGTTGATTTGGCACAAAATATGGCTTCTAGAGTGTCTACAAGGTTTTTCTAATATTTGACCCTGTGACCTCATTTTTGACCCCACTTGACCCAATTTCAAACTTGTGCGAGATTTCATCAAAACAATAATTCTGACCAAATTACAGGTTGATTTGGCACAAAATATGGCTCCTAGAGTGTCTACAAGGTTTTTCTAAGATATGACCCCGTGACCTCATTTTTTACCCCACTTGACCCAATTTCAAACTTGTGCAAGATTTCATCAACATGATCATACTGACTAAATTTCAGGTTGATTGGGCAAAAAATATGGCCTCTACAGTGTCTACAAGGTTTTTCTAAGATTTGACCCCGTGACCTCATTTTTGACCCCACTTGACCCAATTTCGAACTTGTCCGAGATTTCATCAAAACAATCAATTGGACCAAATTTCAGGTTGATTGGGCACAAAATATGGCTTCTAGAGTGTCTACAAGGTTTTTCTAAGATTTGACCCCGTGACCTCATTTTTGACCCCACTTGACCCAATTTCGAACTTGTCCGAGATTGCATCAAGACAATCATTCTGACCAAATTTCAGGTTGATTGGGCAAAAAATGTGGCCTCTAGAGTGTCTACAAGGTAAATGTTGACGACACACGACGGATGACGGACATCACGCAACCACAAAAGCTCACCTTGAGCACTTCGTGCTCAGGTGAGCTAAAAACGTTTTATAAATGTTCTTTTGAAGTAATGCTTATACACAATTACTCATTAAAAGGAGATGAAAAATTCTTTAATAATTTGTCTGCATATTAATCAAGACAAGATTTAGCGGATAAAGCAATGATTCTGATAATAAAATATCAATCGCAGTAAGAATGACACAGACGAATCTTCTCGAACCAAGCCTTTCTGTACTCCACATTTTCACATTGACATAAAAATAAGAAAAGACGACAGGGTTGAAACAATATAAAATCTCACTTCCTTTTTAAAATGAATACTTTGGATCTCTTGAACGACATTTTAATTAAATCGTTCTACAAAGGTCCAAATTTTATAAAAATGCAATCAAACGTTCATATGAAAGGTACATGTATGCAAAATAATTGTAGAAAAGATACACAACGCCTACTTAAAGGATTCTAGGGATACAGCTATTTGCAAAAAGAAAGTGTTTCGAAGCATATTATGCATTTGATAGCTGATTAATATCGAAAGCCTGTGTCACACCCCTTTAACTTTGACGCATCGGTTGAGAACCAAAACTTGGTAACTAGAGCTTTTCCATGCACTGTGAATGTTTTCTACTGTCTTGCTGCATAATGATAATGAATTTACCGTGGTTTTGTTTGTTTGTATGGGGTTTAACACCGCTTTCAACAAGCCTTCAGTTATATTGCGGAGGCTGGAGCACAATGAATTCCCCATATTTCTTACCCCAGTAGAACCATTCATTTACTAGTCTCAGGCTGCTATACCACATAGGTCTACGATTATCGACCCATAGGTGGGAGACAAATAGTGGTAAAGGATATGTGCCACCGTCGGGGATCGAACCCGGGACCGTTTGAATGATAGACAGACAAGCTTACACTGCGCAGCTGAATATGTCGTGATAGATAAGTTTTCCTAAAAATACGAAATCCTTTAAATGAGGAACATTGTCCGCAAAAAAACCCAACAACTACTGGTAAAAGGAATACAAAATCCACTAGCAGCAATCACGAGGTTTTGTTCACCGAAAGTTTTTGTCTGATTTTGTCTGGCCATATGACAAAATAATTACAGACACGCGATACTGATTAAATTCGCTCCTCCCACTTTTTGTTTACCTCGATTTGATTGAAGAATGTATGACGCAACAAAAATGAATGACATCATTGATTGACGTGCAACTCAATTGAACAAGCGTTATTTGATGAAAAAATAAGTCGATCGGTAAAACAGTTATAGTTCATATTCTGACAATTTACGCGTATAACCTTGCGCTCCCCTAACGCTCCGCTTAGGTTATATCGCGTAAATTGTCAGAAATGAACTATAACTATTACATATTGGACTTGATGTCATTAACTTTTGAAGTCAGGTGCTCTTAAACTGAGCTAAAGGGGCTGACTAACTGATTCAAGAAACCTAACAGTTGATGTATGTCCTAAACTTGTCATCTTGGACCTAAAGTCATCATCAAGATCCAAGTTAGTTTATTGAGTAAAAATTTTTGACCATGTAATAAAGGAAAGTCATACGTTTAGAAAAATATATCATTTGAGACTCAGAGTTATCCCCTAAATTGCCCATGTGATGGTTTGTTTTCATTCAGCTTTGGCGCAACAGCATTTGTCTTTCCCAAACAACTTTGCGCGTATCCATCTCTAGTGCGAAAAACACGAGTTCAGGACAATGGGCGTTTTTCAGTTTATTGTCAAAGATATTTTATGCTCAAAGACTACAAATGAAATGAACAAGAGGGCCATTGGCCCTAAAGCGCTCACCTGATGCATGGCTAAACAAAAGTCAAAGAGATCAAGAAGAAAACATTTCAGTTAAAACTGTTGCCTCTAAAATGTTTTTGTTCTATCAAACTTGTGTAAGATTTCAAGGCAATTTCGAACTTGACCTAGGTTTCATACAAACATATTGACCAAGTTTCAAGATAATTGAGTTAACATGTTTTCTTCTTTTTAAGATTTGACCCCTTGACCCCAATTTTGACCCCACTTGACCCAATTTTGAACATGACTGAGATTTGATGGAGACAAACATGTTTCAAGACATTTGGACCAAAGATGTGGCTTCTAGATTACACACAAGGTTTTCCCAAGATTTGAACCCTTGACCCCATTTTTGGCCCCACTTGACCCAATTTGAACCTGACTGAGATTTGATGGAGACAAACATTCTGACCAAGTTTCAAGACATTTGAGCAAAAAAATGTGTCCTCTAGAGTGCACACAAGATTTTTCTAAGATTTGACCCCTTGACCCAATTTTGACCCCACTTGACCCAATTTCAAACTTGACCGAGATTTGATGGAAACAAACATTCTGACCAAGTTTCAAGACATTTGGGCCACAAATATAGCCTCTAAAGAGCACACAAGGTTTTTCAAAGATTTGACCCCTTGACCCTATTTTTTACCCTACTTGACCCAATTTCAAACTTGACTGAGATTTGATGGAGACAAACATTCTGACCAAGTTTCAAGACATTTGGGCCAAAAATATGGCCTTTAGAGCGCACACAAGGTTTTTCTAAGATTTGACCCCTTGACCCCATTTTTGACCCCACTTGACCCAATTTCGAACTTAACCGAGATTTGATGGAGACAAACATTCTGACCAATTTTCAAAACATTTGGCCAAAAATATGGCCTCTAGAGAGCACACAAAGTTTTCTTAGATTTGACCCCTTGACTCCATTTTTGACCCCACTTGACCCAATTTCAATCTTGGCCGAGATTTTATGGAGACAAACATTCTGACCAAGTTTCAAGACAATTGGGCCAAAAATGTGGCCTCTAGAGAGCACACAAGGTTTTTCTAAGATTTGAGCCCTTGACCCCATTTTTGACCCCACTTGACCCAATTTCAAACTTGACTGAGAGATTTGATGGAGACAAACATTCTGACCACGTTTCAAGACATTTGGCCAAAAATATGGCCTCTAGAGAGCACACAAAGTTTTTCTAAGATTTGACCCCTTGACCCAATTTTGACCCCACTTGACCCAATTTCAAACTTGACCGAGATTTGATGGAAACAAACATTCTGACCAAGTTTCAAGACATTTGGGCCACAAATATAGCCTCTAAAGAGCACACAAGGTTTTTCAAAGATTTGACCCCTTGACCCTATTTTTTACCCTACTTGACCCAATTTCAAACTTGACTGAGATTTGATGGAGACAAACATTCTGACCAAGTTTCAAGACATTTGGGCCACAAATGTGGCCTCTAGAGCGCACACAAGGTTTTTCTAAGATTTGACCCCTTGACCCCATTCTTGACCCCACTTGACCAAATTTCAAACTTGGCCGAGATTTGATGGAGATAAACATTCTGACCAAGTTTCAAGACATTTGGGCCACAAATGTGGGCTCTAGAGTGCACACAAGGTTTTTCTAAGATTTGACCCCTTGACCCCATTTTTGACCCCACTTGACCCAATTTGGAACTTAACCGAGATTTGATGGAGACAAACATTCTGACCAAGTTTCAAGACATTTGGGCCACAAATGTGGCCTCTAGAGCGCACACAAGGTTTTTCTAAGATTTGACCCCTTGACCCCATTCTTGACCCCACTTGACCAAATTTCAAACTTGGCCGAGATTTGATGGAGATAAACATTCTGACCAAGTTTCAAGACATTTGGGCCACAAATGTGGGCTCTAGAGTGCACACAAGGTTTTTCTAAGATTTGACCCCTTGACCCCATTTTTGACCCCACTTGACCCAATTTGGAACTTAACCGAGATTTGATGGAGACAAACATTCTGACCAAGTTTCAAGACATTTGGACCAAAACTGTGGCCTCTAGAGTGCACACAAGGTAAAGTTTGACGACGGACGATGGACGACGGACGACGGACGACGGACGGACGACGGACGCCGGACAGCAGCCCATCACAATAGCTCACCTTGAGCACTTCGTGCTCAGGTGAGCTAAAAACATTAATCTTTTAAATAATGCATTAAATCTTTCTTGTCTGTAGTTGGAATTTTAAACCTTGTCCCCTAGATTCCTTTATCGAGGAGTCAGCCCCACATTTTAGTGTATAAATATACATGATGTACTCATATGTAAACATGATTGCATTCAAGGCCTGATTTAACCTCTTAACCCGAAATAAAAATCAACCTTTAATTAATGTGTAACATTTCTCCATATTCATCCATATTTAGTTCAGTTTTAAAATAAATACCTGTAATTTGATGTTAAACATTCCTCCTGATTCCTCTATACTTTCCTTGATGGCATTCAAGGCCTGATTCAATGCAGTTAGACCATCTGTTCTTTCTAATGTCTGTGTGGTTACTACGTACAGTGGTGGTGCTATCAAATTTATCTGAAATAGGATTGGTAACTGGGTTATGTATATCTGACCTGTCATTCAGCAAGCCTTTGAGAACATAATACCTTTCCTATTCTAAACAAGGTTAAGATCAAAGAAATCCTTTTACATAGAGAATAATCATTTGTTTCAGGGTAGATTGATTTACATTCCATTGAGCCAACAACAAATGCTGTATTTTCACGAGTGGCAGAGCCACAAGTGAAAATATAGCTTTTGTTGTTCACAAAATGAAATATTAATCAATCATACTAAAAGAAAAGATTGATTATTCTATTTTTTTTAATGCAAAAACAATCTAAAATGTGAAAAATTTAAGTCAATTTTTCCTAAAATGAATCATTTTGATTATGATGACAATGAAATTTTCAAGACGAGGTCACTTTTTGGGCTCTGCTTAGATGACGTCAGATAGGGTGAAATAAAAGAAAGTGGGGTTTAATATTTTTTTTGATAGTTTCACTGGTAAGTGGTGAGTTTTTCAAAATTATAATCTACCATTATTCCTCCATAATCCACACACACACACACACACACACAAAAATACAGAAAGATATTTTTTTCTCTAAAAGAGAACAGTAATATACAATTTGTACCAATTTCTTGCTTTCAAAGAATTTGTTACGACTCATTCAAAGAGTCTTTTACACATGTGAAAGACAAAGATATCACTTTTGAAAACAAGATGCATATACATTTATATCAATTTCTTGCTTTCAAAGAATTTGTTACGACACATTCAAAGAGTCTTTTACACAAGTGAAAGACAAAGATATCACTTTTGAAAACAAGATGCATTTGTTAAACAGCAATGCCCCCCCCCCCCCCCCCCTCAAATTTTTCAGCAAACTTGACCTTGACTGATGACATTGAAGTTGGTACAAACAGTACTAGTTAAGCAGCTTTTTTCAAAAGTTTGACATTTATAATTCATTTCAACCATCTCAAATGATGCTGATTTTACAGACCTGGTTTCTTTTTAAATAAGTATCATTTAAATAAGTATTTACTTGTTTACAAGTACTTGTAATAGGTTGGCCTTTGACCCCTCCAAAAACAGATATGATAGAAGAATTATATGGTCAAGGAGTCAATAACTCTTGATAAGTAAATTTGGCAAAATCAGAGATAATTGTTTTCAGAAATGAGGGGCCTTTACTTGAATCTGAAAAATGGTTATTTAGGGGAGAAAGAACATAACTTCAGTCTATAAATATATGGGTTTACTATTTACTCCGAAATTATCATGGTATTTGGCTAAAAGAAAACTTGGAGCTCAAGCTCGTAAAGCAATGTATCATATTTACAAATTTCAAAAACCTTTTGGTAAGTTTCCACACAATGAATAATTCAAAATCTTTGATTCAATGGTTACACCAATCCTAACTTATGGAGCAGAGATCTGGGGGTATGAATATTCTGATATGGTTTAACAAATCCACCTTAAATATTGCAAAGATTTCCTAGGAGTTGGTACTTAAGTAAATAACTCAATGGCCCTAGGTGAATGTGGTAGACTCCCAATAGCATATCATTATCACACAAAATTTGTAAAATACTGGTTAAGACTTATACAAATGAATCCCAGGAGATATCCAAAAAAACTGTTATGATATGCTAAAAAAATATGATGAAATGGGAAGGTTAAACTGGGTTTCCAATATTACACAGTTTTATTTACATACGGCTTTAGTATTGTCTGGATTTCCCAAGAAGTTGGTAATACAACCCATTTTCTTAAGAATTTAAAACAGAGACTTAAAGACTGCTATTCATAAACTTGGCATAGTGATACTATTAATTCATCAAGATGTGATTTCTATCAAAGTTTTAAAAGTCTTCTAGACGTAGAAAAGTACGACAATCGATATGCCACAGTATCATAGGCGCTCATGGAGTCGTTTTAGATGTTCAAATCATAAACTTAATATAGAAATTGGTCGACATTATAATGTTAATAGAGAAGATAGAGTATGTTTCTATTGTTTCTCTGAAAAAAATGTTCTAGTCTTAGATGGTGAATTTCACGCCTTTTTTATTTGTGAGAAATTTACAGATGTTCGAAAAATCTATCTACTATCATGGTCCACAGGTTTTCATACTAGAAACGATCTTTGTTCTATTTTTCAAAGTCAAAATACTAATATTATCAAATAGACAGCTTTATATGTTACAAAATTATTAGAAAGTATTTAGTTTGCACATCACTATGAATGTAACTTGTTGAATGTAATATGTATTATGGGCCAGAGGCCTAATTACTTAATAAATTATATTGTATTGTATTGTATTGTATTGATAATCTAAGGCCTGAAAAAGCCATGAGTCCAGACTAATTATCTCTTTATCCAAGAAGTCTTCTTTCAATATGAAAATCTTTTTCATCTTTGAAATTTATAAAGAGGTCCTACCTTTACTGGCATATTTTCTGTAGATAATTCTAGACCTTTACGTAATGCCTTCTTTACTGCATCTACTCCCTCAAAGTTGGTACAAGCCACCTCAACATCTGCAAGTCAAATAGTTACAAAATAGCTAATATACTCTTATATAGTCCCAAAGAGAGTTACAGATAAGAGGGGGTAAAACCAGTCTTAAATCTTTCTTTCCAAATGAAACTCTCTGTTGTCAGTACTCATATGAATTGTCTTGATGAGACGTTTCAAATGAGTACCAACAACATACAATGTAAGTTAGGATTAATGAAATATTTAAATTTGAAAACCAAAATATCCCTATATCTGTAGATCTAGTCCCAAGGAATACAGCGTAACCCATAAGGGTGAACTAGGTGTGTGAGAGTGTCCATCCAAGACTGACCTGACTTTTCAATTTTTGGCAAAATTTCTTTAAGAAGATTGTCTATTGGACCTTACTTTGGGTGTATATTTGTTGTTGTTGTTGCTATTTTCTTATATTTTTAATACAGTTGATTTTGATCTCTTCATAAACATCCACCTCATTTACAAGACCAGGTTCATTAAACAATCAATATCAAAAATTCTTTACCAAAAGCAAAACTATTCTTAACTCACTGTATCATTCAGAATTCTTTTTTTAAAACTTCTGACTTGTTAACACTTAACTTGTTAAAACAATATAAAATTTAGTCATAATAGTCTTAGGTGCAATGAAATCCATTTTACAAGAGCAAAGATAACATATCTTAGATGTTTGGTGCTAGATAGTGAATAAACAAGAGCCATATCGGACATGGCCATCCCCCAACAGCAAAGCTTGATAGTAAACTGAAGCCTAATAAGGGGCAATCACCTGGGCCTTCTCTGGGGGTCGCCATTGTCGCCAAATGCGAAGATGCAATTAATTTAGCGATAAAAAAATGAAACTGGCAAAATAACTGGCAACAAAAAAATTCTTAACTTTGACCCACCAGCGCTTATTGATTTTGACATAGGCTGAGAGGATATTGTGTAGACACCCTCACAAGTGACTGGCAGTTAAGTGAGGCAAAAGGCATGCATGTCAACTAGTAACCTCTAGGCTACCCATTTCTCTTTTGTGATTGTTTACAAAAATTAAAGGCCAATTAAATGCTAATTGACATTTAAGTACGACCCCACTCCACGATAAGCTATAGAAAAAGAACATAAGATTTCATCAAGTACAATTTTTAGAAGAAAATTTGCTCCAAATTTAGCTCCTAAAATCCAAATTTGGCTCCTAAATAACTCCAAAATTATACAAGCAAGAGTTGTAGTTCTTGTGCATTGCACTTCTCCTCAATGAGATCTATCCACCAATAAATGTTTTAAGTTGATAGCTTTTATACTTTAGGAGATATGTTCTGGACAAGTTTTGTGATGGACTGACGGATGGACATTACTATATCCCCTAACAGCGAGGGATGAAAATCTCAAGTTGAAAAAGAGACATTTTTCACACAAAATGCATTGATAGAATAAGTTGCTCTTTTGATAGCGAATAAAAGTGTCAAGTTGTAAATGAATGCCTTTAGTTACACCAGAGATACTGTCTACAACAAGGACAATGTGAAGGCTAAAGCAATACCTCAGGTTTTCTCTGTGTTCAGTCCAGCTAAAAATGGGGTTGAGATAAGAGGGGATAAAACCAGTCTTAAATCTTTATTTCACAACGAAACCCTAATGCCTATGTTGTGGGTACTCATTTGAATTGTCTCAGTGAGACATTTCAAATGAGTACTTACAACAAAGAATTTAACTAAGGACTTATGAAATATTCGAAATTTGAAAATGAAAATACATTAATGTACCACCTCCATCTGTAGACCTGGAACCATAACATATTTGACCATTAAGCATATACCCTCGTATTCCTTTAACCCTTTCCTGTATAATCCCTGTTTTTTACGTGCCCATGATTTTATGGTTGAAAAAAAATTTGTGGAAAAAGAAGAAATTGCTTGTGAAAAGCAATTTCTTCTTTTTCCACACTATTTTCTACCCTACTGAATGGTTATTTTTCAAATTAAATCCACTTTTAATTTTCGTCTGCAGAACCTTTGAATTTGGACAGGTCCAAAATTTTGTTAAACAGCAAAGGGTTAATAAAATAGCGACTTACCTGCTCTAATTTTTACAGATTGAGGTGTGAGTCTTCTTTTAATATTTTCTATTAAAACTTCTTTTGTCTTTTCATCTATTTCACATTCATCTAACAATTCTGGATTCCTAAAAAATGTCAATGGTAAGAAATACTGTAAACGGGGTAATTTTGGCGGTGGTTTTATTTTGGCTATATTGGGGGTCAAGCTTAAATGCGCTAAAATTAATCCGTCACCAATATTTGTCATTATGAAATAAGAAATTTCTTTATTATGATAGATATGAAATCTATACAAGTTAGTCATAAGATTCATATTAAAGATATGCAGACCATACTTATAATTATGCTGACAACGTTGACATTACGACGGGTCAGTGCAATACTATTGCAAGTGCCTATAAATTATAGGCACTTGCAATAGTATTGCACTGATCCCTCAATTTCAAGATTCCAGATCCAAGTTGGTTGATACATTGTATTGCAAATCACAGCGAAAATGTGTGAAAAACTTATACACGCAAAAAAACTATAACAAAAGGTGTGAAAACAAACTATTGTCAAGTTTTTAGAAAGTTGACATTACTCTAGAAATTGCCTTTATTTTACTTGCGTTGTTTTGACAGACGCAAAAATATAAAATATAAAGCGTCGAATTTTGGCGTTAAAGTAAGATGCGCCAAAATAAATCACCGCCAATAAATCGCAATCGAAAAAACGCCAAATGTGGACACCGCCAATATAAAGCCGCTTACAATATGCAACTTCATGGTTACTTAAGTCTCTGCATGACTGTATCTCTTTTTCTTTTCCCCTTTTTTTTTGAAGACTACTTTAAACCACTTGTAAAAAAAAAAGTCAAAATTTCTTAAAATTGATATTATTTTTATTATCTTTATTATTATCTTTCAATTTCAATCAGTCTTAATCGTCTTGTCTGCCTGGTTATGGATAAAATAGAATTTTCTCTACAACTTAAGTAAAACAATTCTCCTTTTCTCTTCATGTTTTCAACAACATTTGGCACTTGCTTTAAATTTCAGAGTACTGTATGGCTTTTTTTGAATCATCATCTGCCATACCTTTCAATTTTGACGTCTCTTAAATGAATGTTATGTGGTAAGGATCAAACACTTAACCCTTAAAGCTGAACCTGGAATATTCCTTAGCAGGAGGCATTAACAAGATCCAGCTGCACATAACGCACATTTATCCCTACTTACGTTACAGCATGTTTGAACACATCATAACAGGCTGTTGGTTTCTTAAGCTTTTCATCAAACATCCATGCTGTCTTTTGATATAAATCTTCCAATTGTGAATCATTCTTATATCCTAACAACTCTCCCACATGCCGTAAAATGCTGTTGACCTGAATAGTGAAACAAATTATTTTTAAATTCTCTATCCTTCCTATTCTTTTCCAGGACCAATCTAATTGCCATTCCAGAACATACCAGGGGTGTGGAAATACGACTTTTCTCCACTTGCCCATGGACAAGTAAAAGTCAATATTCTACTTGTCCAGTATCAAAATGAACTTGCCCACAAAAAAATGAAATGATAAATATTGAGATAAACATTGTTTTTAAGGAAGAAAATGCTGTAACTCAGCATTTTCTTCATTAAAGACAATGTTTTCTCCCCTTTAATACAAACACAAAGATGTCTTTCCTCCTAGATCTTTTTTGTACTATATAAAGATTTGCTCTGGTATATACTTGTCCATGGACAAGTGGCGTAGAAAAATGTACTTGTCCGCAAGTCGAAAAGCCCGAATCGGACAAGTCGGGCATGGGAATTCCACACCCCTGCATACTATCTTGCAGCAGCCTATCACATACTGCCATAAGACCATGTACATAATCAGTGTAATTCAAGGGGTAAACACAAAAGTACATCTACCTTTAAGATCATATCATACCACAATTACTCATTGTAATGAAAAAAGGTCATAGACAATAACACATGATATATAAACAGTCTACAGTGAGACTAGAACCTTTGACCTTCTTATCACTTGGCCACAGATATAGTCAGCTTAAATACTATTTTTGACAAGTTGACAGATTGATGGCTCAGTTTGGAACAGTTGTAACTGACTAAAAGCATATAGGCAGTTACAATTTTTTCACACTGAGCCATCAAGATCTTTTTTTTATATTTCAACCCTCAAAAAATTGGACCTGTTCAAAATTTTGTTCAAACTTAAATCACTTGTTGAGTTAATTCAACTTATTTTAATTTGGATTGGTCTAAAATTGTGTAAAATGACCGTCTATTTGTCGTTTAACTTACTGCTTTTGCTTTCGCAAATTTTTCTTCACATTTGATGACTTCTTCAGGCGAAACTCTTCTTTTGGACAAATCAATGTAACCTGAAAGAACAGCATTGTCAAGTCATTTAAATTGTGACTTACTGCAAATGTGGAAAAAAGCATATGGGTCCTAAATTACACCCCTACCACCATATAGTCTAATAATATAAGCCTGTGCATGACATTTCCAACAATTTGATATCTGCATGTGGTGCAAACATTGAGCAGCCCAGACAGTTATAAAGAGTAAGTAGAGGATTACCTTACTGTCTACAGACACTTTAAGACCTTATCTATCTACAAATCTCAGAGTGAAGACTCTGGTCTGACTGTGCGGATGCACAGACTGGCGAGAGGTTTTGCTTTGCAGATTTGTAATTGTTGGAAATGTCACACATAGGCTCATATATAAATATATATATATATATATATATATATATATATATATATATATATATATATATATATATATATATATATATATATATATATATATATATATATATATATATATATATATATATTATTGGTCTATATGATGGTATGGGGTAATCTCGGACCCCTATGGAACAAAGCCAGTCTAGATTCATTATTTTTAAAAGAAATCCTAACTTTAGTTGGAGGTACTCCTTAGTATCATATATTGACAGGTCGATTCTATTTAGTATGGGACCCATAAAAGAAGGTTATCCGAACCTTAAAACAGAGGAAGACCAGCTATAACAGCGAGAATAACTCTGCAGGCTGAACTGAAGCTAACCCAATTATTGTGGAGTGAGGCTAAACACAGTGTCAGAGACAGGGCATGGTGGAAGGAGATAATGCTACCCTATGCCCAGATATGGGCTGTTTGTTTGTATGAATGAGGTTTTACCCTGTTTCAACAATCTTTCAGTCATAATGCAGAGGCTACAGGACCTAACAATGGTTTTCTGGTATTTCTCTCACCAGTACTATTACACCCCTCCCTAGCCTCCAGCTACTATATCACATAGGTCTACGATTAACAACCTGTTGGTGAGAGACAAATAGATGGAAAGGATGAGTGCCGCTGTTGGGGATAGAACCCAGTCCAACCAGCTACTAACTAGGCGGCTCCAGATATGGGCAAAGAGGACAAATTAAGTATGGTGAATTTTACCATATTGACCCTGAGAATTCATACAGCAAGGTCCAAACAAAAAATGTAGATCCAGATCAAACTGCTCCTCTAGAACTGAGAAGCAGTTTGATAGTGCAATGTTTGCCTTTTACTTTTTATCATTTAGATGCATTTATATATTTTGTTTCCACTCTCTAAGGATTTTGAGAGAGGAAAGATGTCTGTCCTCAGATGTCAAAAATCATCTATAGGGTAATAATGGTACCTTTATCTTTATCAACTCTGATGACTACCACACACTCATTTCTGCCAACCCGTATCAATTTGTTGATAGATCTTATACGCCTTCGTGACAGTTCACTAAGTAATATCATTCCCTCTATGTTGTTATACTCCAACAGGTGTACATAGGCCCCCATCTCGGCTATGGAGCGGACATTCACCATCACGACATCCTCAACTTCGGGAAACTTGTTCCCATAGAAGCGACAAGAAAGCACCATCTTATTCTATTATATAGTCTCCTGAGTCTTTTTTCTGAAAGCAAAAAACACAACAACAAAACAATTATTGAATATTCATGTCAATATATGGAAATCATCTTAACTTAAAATAGCCTGTATGTGAGATTTCTAACAATTTCAAATGAGCTCCAAGCAAAGACCCTGGCCAGCCTATGCACCTGCAGTCTGACCTGGGTCTTTACATTACACTTTGTAGAAAGATACAGTCCAAATGTATCTTTTTCAAGCTTTGAACTATACTAAATGACAGTCAATGTTGAGAAATATTGGCCCTTCTTCATGCACATGTCGAATTGTTGGAAACATCACACACAGGCTCAAATGTGATTTATGTTTGAAGGTTTTTGAAGTCCTGTTTATTTATATGCAACTTTACACGAAAGAAAATCCACCAAATATGATGTAAACTGTATAAAAATTGCCTTACAACGAAAAATCTGTGGATTGATTAGGATAAATTTAACTACAGCTAATCTGTCTGATGACATACTGTGAGATACAGAAAGCAGGTGGCAATGGGTACGATTTGATAAGAGGCCGAAAATGACCGGTCGATGGATCATCCATCTCTCCCCGTTTTCATGGCCAAATCAAAATGGAATTATAAAACACGTTTTACATGATAAAATTGTGACATACATACTTAAAAAGGAACAGAATGGTAAAGTGAATAGTAGAAAATGAAACACAATCTTTCCACAAACCGCTGTTTACAACACAAGTCTTCAGCTGTCCGACAGATTTGACAATCTTTACTGTCGGAATAAATAAAAAAACGGTGTAAATGAAGAGAAAGATTAATGTGGATTGTTATAAAACACTTTATGAATCTGATCTAGGTTTCGTACGCAATCAATCTTTTTCCGAGTAGAAATAAACCTTATAATGATTTCCAGGATGGTTTCTGCTCACACTTTCCCTGTCAACTTTGATCGTCCATGTGTGTTGATCTTGGGGTCGTGTGCAAAAGGGGATTCCGATCATGGGATTTCCATCTAAAAATAGCACAATTATTCACTGAATAGAGCTAAATCTATATTTTTGCACACGGTACGATTCATATCTGATGCAATTTTACTGTCCTATTAGGGTCAAGGCCACTTTACTACGAGGGGACGTATCAAAATAAATGGTAATCGATAGAAATGAAACGACGGACAAGTGTATTTTACGGCCCCTTTACGACCCTTTACGGCCCTATTAAAAATTTACGCCCCATCTATTGTATTCCTTTTAAATTACCAGAATGCTTTTAATTGCGGTGTTTAATCCAAATTTAATCGTTGGTTTGAATGTTATGCAGAGAAATATGATTTGCTAGCATTTCTAAACAAAGTAAATTGATTTAAAAATACCCCCCTCTGAAAGTAAGTAGATCATCTCTTTAAAATCGTTTTGCACGCACGGTATACAATTATTCATTTAAATGATGAACATGTTATGATTTTTTAAAATTATCTTTTAATTCTTTTATTACCCGTGGTTGGAAATAAAATTGGACCGACAAACACAAAAAGGACAATTAAAAAAATAAATGAATAAAAAAAATCTGCAAATAAACAAGTAGAATAAGTTATGTATCTAACCTCTTTCTAAATTCTGATAGATTGTAATTAACTCTTTTAATTTTTATTGCACTTTAAAGTTGACATTTTCAATTCAAAATATAATTATGTTTAAATAAAACGGTATATTTGAGGGATTGCATGTTTGAGTTGTGTCATCATACTGAATAGAAATAATAAAGATCTAAATGAATGAGTCATCGCCGGATTTGAAATATTTAGGCCTATTTTTTTTCAACGTTCAACTTTTTCTTCTTCATAAAATGACCCGAATAAATCAAGATGTGTCTTTCCAAAAAATTCTTAAAGTGCTAAGATGATTTCTGCTGTAGTATTGGGAGGGGCCGTAAAGTAATAATAGGGCCGTAAATGGGGCCGTAAAATACACTTGTCCTGAAAGGACTGCAAACCCTGAATACTCAATCCCAATAAAAGGATCAAGACTGATATTTCAGTGCCACAAGGTTATATCTCGGAGACACAAGAGAATAATTCCACATAATTGTGTTAGTTTAGCCCTGTACACCAACCTGACCTTGGACACCTGCCTTTTACCGAATCAAAAACGACGGATTATTATCTTGTACTGAAAAACAAATTTGTCCTCAAAACTGCTGTCAAAAAAGAAGGTTGATTTTATTGAACGCATACAAAGACTTAACCAACTCTAATATATAAATAGTAAATGCGTATTATTGGATTGCGCGGGTATTAGAAATTGAAATCTTTTTACTTCCTTTAAATATTTTTACAAATTTAATAAAAATGTATGATTTCCGTTGTCAGCATGAACCTGTCGGGTACGTTTTCAGGAAATTTTTGACTGGCATTGAAAACGTATGCTGTGAAAAAAGACCACATGAAACTGTACACCATTACGATTATGTTTTGAATTTTTTTTATTGAAAAACTTTTTTGTCTTTGCAAGACTAAATATTGATGTCCAGCATGAAATAATATCGTAAGTTATAATGTCTACTTATTTTGACAGCACATTATAAATAAAATAGAAAAAAAATAAAAGAAAAGTGGGTTTGAGCTGACTCCATGGGTAAGTTTATATCGGAGTCGGTTTCGACACGAGTTAACCGGGTTTCCATCAGAACGACCTCGGTTTCGACACTAGTGATGTCATTTTAACCTTTCAACGTCGACGCTTCTGATCCTGGGTCAGGCAGGTGTTACTTGAGTTCCAAAATGGCGCCGGAAATAGTTCACAACAATTCTATTACAAAAAACAAATGTTCTCCAGTACTTTAAACGTCAAATACTTTTTTTCTTATTCTTTATAGTATTTTGCATGAGTTTATGGCATTACTTAATAGGATAACGATATTTCATGGTTAATTAATTAACGGTAAATGTGAAGTTTGTTTACGACCACCAGTGGGTAACTCCGTTCACATGAATGTCCTCTCTGCGCATGCATATTATAGCCTCACGCGACTCCCGGGCTGCCATATGAATTTCCCCCATAATTTTTGGAAAGGGTACGAGTTGACCAAAAAATTGGGTACAAGTTGACCAAAATGGGTATGAGTTGACCAAAATGGGTATGAGTTGACTTTGGTACGAGTTGCCGTGGGTACGAGTTGACCTGCTTCCTGTTTTAACCACTTTTTGTGCAAGACAATCAAAGTGAAAATACAAAAGAAAAAAAAAGACATTTGTTTACTGGTATACCCTTGAACAACCTTGAACTCGATAGAAAACAAACATTTTGACGCAATACAATACATGTTTTAGGAAAAATAATAAGCCGGGTTCACAAGTTAGTTGGAGTCAACGGTTACGTTAAAAAAATACAGTCAAGATACTTTTACTCTTTCACATTCAAACCCTTTGAAAACATATCACATGTTTAAAACTAAAATCATGGCAGAATCACAAGTACAATACTCCAGTATACCGTAGGCTAAAATGAAGTAACAATCTTCATTTGAAATTTTTGTCTTAGCTTACGATCCAAGTCGTGAGCCTCGGTATGGTATTATTCAAATGTCTATTCATTTTCTTCCTCAAAATTCAGTCTCCTTTATCTAGTTCGCATTGGAATTAAAAAAAGTCGGGTAAGTCAAATGTCACATGAGAGCAAATTGGGACTTTTAAACGAATGGTATTGATTTTAATATATCAACGACACCTCTGTTAATTTAACATGCATATTGAAAAGGCGTTCATGATGAGTGTACACTTGAAATATGATTGCTTGACACAAAGTTTGAATTTAGAAAAAGCCACTACACACACTTCTGAATGTTTCTACTGGTTAATGTAAATCTACAATTTATGACGGTCGGGTACGTTACATACAAAAGACCAAATAAAATATTCTAAATTGAAGTTATGACGAAAATTAATAGCCTTATTATAGGAAATAGATTGTATCGTCACAGTAGGACCCAGTCATAGATTTCAACTGTTGTAAAAAGACGTGACCACAGAAAGTTAAGGTATTCCTAGTGTGAAGATCGGAATTAAATCGGTTAATTTCGGTTATTTCCGTCAATCAAAGCGCGTCGTTTTGCACGTAAGTTAAATGACGTCATAATGATCGACGTTCCCGCTAAAAAAAACGTACAGTTACGTGAACTCAATTGAAATTTGATAAAATCTACCAAAATATAAATTTCATTATACTTTGATTGTTTTGATTGAGTTTTCGGCCCTGTTACCAAATGTTAATCTGTACAAAAAATACCTCGACCAATCAAAATAATTTGCAGGAAAATGTCTTTCTTTAAGCGTACCGACCAAAGGACTGCCGGAAGTCACACTCCCGGAAACCGATTTCCCGGAAAAATTAGAGAACAAAAATTCTTACGCTTATACCCGAAACAAATTCTCTCTGCTTTTACTTAAGGCATTTACACGAAATTTTCAATTCATACATTCAAACCATAAATAGAGCAACCCAAATTATCATGGAAGATGCCTTTATGTATAATTGTACATAATATAATAATAGGTTTAACCTATAGACGGGAAAAGTAATTTGAAGAAAGAACCATTGTTGATTTACTAATTTACTCAACTTAAGCTACCGAATTTTACAATAAAGCTCGTATTAATGATTTATCAAATTCAATATTGTGTGTCTGTCTGTTCCGACCGCTCTTTCTGTTTTTCGCTTGAATGGGGTTTAAGGCCGCTTTTTGTCATTTTCAAGTCATATGCGAACAAAACAAAGAAAAAAGAAGCCTTTGTTGGCCCTTTTCTACTCCGAAGATATTATCACTGGACAAAATAAGTGCACTTAAAATGTGAAATAAACTTCCCATGGTGCTGTACAAAACATGCACATGATAACTAGTATTCAGAAGACCAAATTAGGCTATTTATCAATCGATGGCTACTTGGTTTTTCCCATTTATTTCTATATTGATTTCCACAGTCACGGTCATTTTGATGAGTGCTAACGTCGAAAGAAATTAATGAGTGAAAGATACTCAATACAATTCTTATTGGTTTTCTTCGTAAAAAATGTAAGGGGGGGGGGGGGAGATTTTGAATATTGGCGCACTTATTATAGAAACTGCGTCAGGTCTAAAACCTAAAGGATGCGATTCCTACAAGATGTTGGCCGCGCATAGCTTCAGCTAAAATAGCCCTATTTACATTTTTTTCAAAAATCAAACTGCGAATTTTGTTATAGATTTCATCTGTTTTAAGTCTTAACCCGGGCGGGAATATTGCTATAGATTTCATCTCTTTCAAGTCTTATCTCGCTTTTTACCCCGACGTTAAAGCGCAAGAACAATGACGTTGTTTTAGCGGGAAAAAGTAGCGTCTTATTTCCTCAAGTGCGGTATGACGTCATTTGCGAAGGGTAAAAAGAAAACGTCATCCAGACGAGATTCTAAGCTATAACGTGCATTTTTTTACATGAAAGGCTGATTCTTATCCTAATTTAACGTTCACTACAATCTAAATTTTGATAATGATCGACAGGAATAAAATTAAAGAAAAAAGTAGATAAAATAAATAATAAAACAAAATGGCGAAATCTCGCGAGATCATCATGTTCCATGTAGGCCGCCATTACGACACAAATTTAAACTTTGATGGTATATGTTTTTAATTTTGATTTTGATTATTTCAATGTTTTACACGCGTTATCTAGAAGCGGGAAAAGCCGCAAAGCGCCCTTCGGGCGCTTTGCGTTACTTTTCCCGTATTATGTCCCTTTTCAATCATTTTTTCATCAGTCGAACGTTTATACCAACAGACACATTTTGATTAGACCCAAATAAAGTATGGTTACATATAACAAACAAATTATTTGTCGTGATGTAGACATCTGGCATGCTAAAAGAGGAACGACTATGTCTATTTGCAAAATAGTCAAGTTATTGAACGAGTATCATACACAGTTCAACGATCCATTTCATACTTAAGGAGAGTTACCTTTCATACTCCAGTATATGAGAGAATAATGAACGCAATATCCATGCCGAAAAAGATCCTTCCTTTCCAATAGCAAAAGCCTTTTTCTTTAAAAGAGAAATCTTACTTTTTCCTACGGGAAAAAAACCTTTTTTCATAGTTTCTTACAATTATTTCAAAGGCAAATGGACACACTTTGTAGTTCAGACACATAAGATTAAGAATTTAATCAAATGCGAGTAACATTACAAGAACAGTGAACATTTTTCAGCAATTTTTAAAAAAAGTTAATGGCATTAACAAATTTATTTCACTTAGCTATTTTGTTAAAGACTCGAGCGCGATTAGAGAGCTCAAAAACATAATTATGGTCAAAAAATAGGTTTATTTATTTCAAGGGCGCATAGCTCTTGGTCCATTTTCTCTATTTTCCCACGGTGAATTTTTTTCATACTTTAAGCCTGAATGCCCGAAGTATTTTAGTAATTTTTGAAAAAGGCATTTGAGATGCCCCATCAATACTTTTTGAAAAAGAGGAATTTCTTTGATAGTCATTGTAGCCAAAATACATTACAAAATGGCGCCTTATTTTGTTTCCGACTTGATATATAGGCTAACTATGCATTATTTGATTAAAATTATTTGTTCAAGACTAACTTTTTGTAATTTACAACATTTCTACCAAATATATTACATGAAATATTTCGCATGATTATACGAGTTAATTGCACAATCATCATTTTAAGATTGACCCCTTCCTATCTTATGAACGATTTCCCCACCCACTCAAGAAAACGGACTTCTTTCAATATTTTCTAAAGTCATTTAAATTTCAGACATAAAAGGGGAATAACATGTAGTATTCGTTTTTAGTATCATTTTTACATTCTTTTTACCCTTTATTCACACTAGGAATACCTTAAAATAATTCATATGTTTGTTCAGAGTATCTGGGTTTTCCCAACAAAAGTTACCAATCGTATTGTTTTTGAGAATTCACTTCTTAAAATGATTACATGATTACAAGATGATATCGTGTGTGATAGGTAGAAACAACTATAAAAAGCAAATAAAGCGTCAAACTGGGTTGTTTTATTTTGCTTATGATATTCTTCGACGCCGTACCTGACGACATTTTTCGTTCGTCACTTTTCATTTGATTAGTCGGTTGTATGATAGACAATCATTTTATAAATTTGAAAATATGTTGACCGAAATTCTGGAAAAAATGCCATTTCCTGATTCCAAAATTTTCCTCTTTTTGACATTGAGTGTGGAATGTTTGTTGTTTTTGTTGCTTTTAATAAAAATACATTTATAAATATTTAAATATCTTTATACATTGTCGTGCAATAACTGTTAAACAGAAGATGAAAAAAGTCTCATCAAATAGTTTATATAGTGTCCGTGTTCAGGGCAAAAGATGTACGAAAGCGATTGAGGGTATACATTTTAATTCTTTTAAAAGGTTATTGAATGTTAAACTTGATACGTGTATTTAATGCTACTTATAATGGAGAACTGGACCAATATCATCTCTTTGTCTACAAATAATTTAGAACAGTTAAGTAAATGCTGGTTTAAAGTGGTCAAAATAGTGAATTTAAGCAAATGGTTCGGGATGATTTATATAGTGATTGACACAAACACCGGTTTAGATGTCAATAGATTTTTTTACAACTTCGCTCGTTTACGAACCAAAAATAGATTAATGTACTAAATAGATACATGTACTTACCCAAAAGCAATTAGAGCAAAATGTTCTTGGTTATGAACGTCTGAGGTGCATTCTTAGAACAAGATTCTTAAGATTCTAATTAAGATAAAGCGTTCGGTGGAGCGAGATTTTTAAGCGGCTTAATTAGAATCTTAATATATCTCAATGGGCGGAAATGAAGATGGTTTTGCATTTGCTTAAAACCGGCGAGTAGCCAGATGACGTCGAATGTTTTCAACTTAGTTAACTAAATTCGTCCATTATAACGTCTTAAAAATCTCATTTAGCGTATTTTTTTTTAGCTCACCTGAGAACGAAGTGCTCAAGGTGAGCTATTATCATCGTCCATTATCCGTCGTCAGTCGTCCGCCGAGCGTCGTCCTAAACCGGTAGGCCAGTTTTGATGAAACTTAGCAGGGATGTTCCTTGGGGCAATTTCTACCAAAGTTTTTCAAATGAATGAAAACCACCATCAACTCTCCCTTTACCCTCAATAAAAAGGTGAAAAAAGGAAAATCTTCTTCTCTGAAACCAGAAAGCAGACAGTTTTCATATTTGGCATGTAGCATCTTCTAGTGGACCCCTACCAAGTTTGTTCATATCATGATCCTGGGGTCATATTTTGTCTCCAACCGAGCACAACCATTTTCACAAAGAATCAAAGAGCGAATATCTTCAAAAAAAAATCTTCTCCGAAACAAGAAGGTCCACAGATTACATATTTGGTATGTAGCATTATCTAGGTGGCCTCTACCAAGTTTGCTTACATGAAGACCCTGTGGTCATATTTCGGCTCCACTCGGGCGCAATACCTTTAACATAGAATCAAAGAGCGAATATCTGTAAAAAGATCTTCTCTGAAACCAGGTGGCAGACAGCTTTCATATTTGGTATGTAGACCTCTACCAAGTTTGTTCATATCAAGACCCTTGGGTCATATTTGGGCTACACCCGGGTGTAACCCTTTTTACATCATGTAGATTCAAAGAGCAAACAACTTCAAAAATCTTCTTCTCTAAAACCAAAAGGCGGACATCTTCCATATTTTGTTTGTTATATTATATAGTGGACTTCTACCAATGTTTTCATGTAATGCCTCTGGGGTCATATTTAGGCTCTGAATGAACTCACTCTATTTAACATAGACACAAAGAAGGAAATCTTAAAAAACTTGTTCTCTAAAACCAGAAGGCATGGACTTTTTGCAATAGTCTCATTTAATTGTATTTCATGAAGTTTGTACATTACATGCTCATATGTTCATGTACAAGGGCTGTTCCCGGGCATATCCTTTTTACTCTTTGCTGAAAACATTCCATGGTATTGATCTTATTTAGAAATTATCTCCTTGTTGACATCTGCCTATGTAATTGATGTGATGTCCCAGAGGTCAAAGAGACTCAGGTGAGCGATCTAGGACCATCATTGCCCTCTCGGTTTTATTGTTTTATTTTTTGATCTTGCTCTTACGAACGCACAGGTCTCTGGTCGTCCGTTAGGAATACAAAACGGCAGAAACGAAAGAGATCATATTGCACGCAAGTTAAAACATTGCCTGGCTATGCTGTAATTAGCCTGATGTCGTGAACGAGTACTTAAGTTAAAAACACTGTGAAATTGACAAGGTTAGTGTTTTTTTTAATGATTTTGGAAGGAAATTGAATGAATGCCGGGAGCGAGTTTTGAGTGAAATTAGAGGGAGGTAATCAAATATCTCTAATTTTGTCAGGATGACCAAAATTAGCGATATTTATTACCTCCCTTTAATAAAATATACGTGCTGTTCTGTTCGTGTGTTTTCGTGGACCAATTAGACACTTTAAAATCTCCATCAGCCAATAAAAATTGTAGCAAAATTCAATCCATGTAAATACACTGTTAACCGTCTTGAACGCTAATGATTTCGGAGCGTTTTTGATCGATTTGAGTGAGTGTTCAGAATGAATGGAGCCGGCTGAGTGAATGGTTTAGAATGATTTTGATCGCTATGAGTGTCAATATCACGATGCTTTTAACTGTATAAGCTGTGACAATTCACTACACGTATTCGCCAAAAACAAAAACAACAACGACAAAAAGCTGCGAAAAACAGCCAATGCCGGGAAGAACCGCAACTAGAAAGCCCAATACTGGCTACCGTTCACAGCAAAGCTTTGGATTTCTCACAGAAATGAGGGATTCTAGTCTTTTTTCTAACAATTAAGATAAAGAAATATATACTGACCCCTTTTCACAATCTTTTTAGTTGTTCTGGTAAATGTTGTGTTACTGCTTGTGCTCATCCGGTAGAACTTCCATTTGGTGTATTATGCAGCTGGTCAAACTGCTTTTTATTAGCAAATGCAATGTGTCTGGAATTGTGTCGAATAATTCTTAACCTTAGTTTACTTCAAGTTACTCGGATGAGCTTTGTGTCCTAACAGCTGATATCTGGGCCCGAAATTATAAAACTTGTTTCGTGCTCAACTGAGAATTTTCTCAAATTTGGAATTCAAATAAATGTATGAACACAAAAGGTGATATTAATAAGTTGTTATTTATAACGACATGCAGTTTCTTCATTTACCAGAATGCAAGGGTTGTATCATATACAGTTATTTCATTAACCAGAATAATTTCTCAGTCATAAAATCACAGGGAAACAAAACTCGGGGCTCTAAACCCATACGAAAAGTATCCTTGTTTTATTCGGAAATTGCACTTTCACAAAGCATCGATGATTTTTAAACAATTTCCAGACTTTCCTCTTTGTATATGAATCATGACTTGGCCAAACTGATACGACATTTGAAAAAGTCATTGTGACAAGAGTCAGTTACTTATTTCAAAATATCTTAAAAGGTAGATATTTATTGTCTAATATTATTGTAAACGAATCCTTTGTTGTTACAACTCATTAGAATCGTCTAAATGAGACGATTCTTTTGGGGTTTAAAAGAATAGGATTACTGGAAAAATAATAGTTATTCAATCAAAATTAAAAAAAAAACAACACCACCTTTAATAAGCAAACTTTTTCTTCAACGACCGCCTTTTGGTTATCCCACATGTGTTCGTTAAATACAACTTTTTACTGTACCTACATTCTTAGGGTTTTCTAGATGCCTCTCTTTCGTGTTAGGGGTGGGGGTTGGGGTGGGGATGGGGGTAGGGTAGTTGTAAGTCTTAGTAATTAAAACCAGGGTCGGATTCCCACTGTCATCTCAACAAAATTTTATAAGAAAAAAAAATTAAAGTAGGCCTATACATGGCGGTATTCAACTTCAAACAAAACGCGATCATCAGTGAGCTTAAGGTGAAATGAATTTGTATTCTCAAAGGCGTAACTCCCATTACGCAATTTACGCAAGTTCGTTAAGAAATGATATAATCTTTGTTGAAAAATATCGTTGATGAATGATCATAACATTGAAAATACAGTTTATTTAAGCTGTGATCACGATGTTCTGATTATTCACCAACGCTCAAATCATTAAAAGGTTGCGGACGGCATTCATCTTCTGTCACAGTTCATATCGCCTTTATCCTATATATTCTCAAGTTGTCGCCTACTGAGTGCGTATAAATTTTAAAGTTCTAGATACGCCTATGGTTCTTTTCTATTTATCTCAATGTGTCTTGTAATCGTCAAACCTAGCTACATGTAGATGTAGCCCGTCCCATGAAAGAGAACCATCTTTGAACGCGAAATTAATGGACCTCCGTCAAACTACGCGGACTGTGAGAACTGACAAGGACGGCGCCGTTTGCCATTTCCTTAACTTTGAAAGATTCATTTGACTTTATTTAATAAATTCCAAAATCTAGCTGATCTCCTATTGATCCAACTGCTTTTTCAAATTTTGATTTCATAGTCTCTAGGCGGTCCTTTTTTCTTTTGATTGGTCACATATTAATTTTTTAGAACGAACCCTGATTGACCCGAGCCCGACCTGGTCAGTCGACAGGGTAGTGGCGGATCCTGTTGTGAACAAAACTTATACGGGTAGTGAAGACTAAGATCAGCCTGCACAGTTGTGTAGTTTGATCTTAGCATGCAATGCCTGTATACTTCTTATTTTTTGTGGAAAAAAATACTGCTGCAGATTTATCGATATGTCCCAAAAATAGGAAATTTGTTCTAGAAAACAAAATTTTTATTTAGCAGGATAATGGTAAAAATTGTGTTATACTAGGAAAGCGACCCCCTTGTATGTTCGAACCCCTTTTACACAAATCCTAGATCCGTCCCTGAAGGGGCCACATTTGTAGTGCGTAAAAGAGTCGACCCCGCGAAAGTCTAATTTTCATATTTTCTCAATCTTGAATGATCTTTCTACCTTTCCGTATAAAGGGATACCTGTATTAGGCAAGCGCATAAGGGACATTTAAAACGTGCTTGCTCAAGACAGGTGCTTGCTTAACATTGCTTTAATACAGGTTGCTTACTGAATGCAGGTTGTTGCTAACACAGGTTTGACTATACAAATTTTAGAAAAGCGACATCAATATCCATTTAACAGAGATACATAGATCGTCCATTTTCGTGTGACGTGCAACTGTCAACAGATCACTGACGTCAATAAAAACTAGATTCACCAATAAAATCGCTCTATGATGGCTAATGACCTCCGCCAGTTTACGCAATTTTGTTTTAATCATTTTCGTGAATTGGCGACATGAAGATCGCAACTACAGCTTAAAGGTCATGACGGTCATACAGCCCACAAAAGATTTGCTGGTGTGTTTTATGTCCACGATCATATACTCGGATTGTGTTCGCAAATAATGTTCTGATATCTGAAATGCTCTGCTATAATGGCGATAAGGAAGTGGAACCAACGATCTATCAATTACAATATTAACATGTATATCTGAAGTAATCAAGACATGTCCATCGTTCAGAATGACAAAACGGTGCAAACTGTTTGCAAATTAAACCCCGCCTTGCACGCAAGTGCACGTGCAAAGCGGGGTATAACTTGCACACAGATTGTACCGTTTTTTCATCCTGAACGCAAGACAAGATACATATTATCTTTTAACAAAACCTTCCATGCTAAATATCTCTTGAACCTCTATAAAGATAAGTCTAATCAATTTTTCTTTACTTAGTTTAAAACATGTTTGGTTACGCCGGCTTCAACTTCTTGATCAAATCTTTAATTCCATCCTCATTGGCCCCTATAGAGCTGCCAACCTGTTGATGAGAAAAGCATATACATGTAAATTATTCAGTTAACAAGCCATCCTAAAGATATTCAAGAATTATAGAGGCTGGGTTTGACATAACCTTGAAGCATTCGTATCTTATATTGGTCTATGGGATAGTTTGAGGTAAATTGTGAGTCCCCTAAGCTTTGAAGTAGGCCTACGCCTACTATTTAGCACTATGCCTTTAAATTTAGAAGATATATATAGCATCAGATAGCATATTTGACCATCTTCCTTCAAAGAGTCACTGAGTTAATTCATACTACGACACTTGCATCCCATCATGGTTTCTGTCATAGCTATTAAAAGGTTGTTAAGATATTCTATTCAGAACCTATGGGCATATCTTACGTTCAGGATGAAAAACGGTGCAAACTGTTTACCAATTATACCCCGCTTTGCACGCAAGTGCATATGCAAAGCGGGGATATAAATGGCGAACAGTTTGCACCGTTTTGTCATTTCGAACGAAGGGCATTTTTGAACCATTTCATTTGAATGTTGTCAATAGTTTGTCGTCTACAACAATCTTTCAGTGAATGATAATCAACGAATAGTTCTGAATGCCTTCGCAACTAAAGTAAAAGAGTTTTTCTCTTTAAAAAAAAGTTCGTCAGCTAAAAGTTTTCGTCTGTAACTTCTCTAAACTTTTATCGTCTGGTAATGAGTTAATGGTCAGATATTCAAGTTTTCTTTCTTATATAATTCCTGACTACCGTGCCAAGGCTTATGAAATGTCTTTTGAATGTTTTCTCAGTTCAATTCTGTTCGAAAATTGTCATTTTCATGTTCCTTTTACCACACAACAGTCCTGGTAAGGCTAAATTATCCACTCCATAAATTATCAGAACAAATTTTAACTAATCCCATACATACCCTTTTACCGTCAATGTATGCTACAAATGTCGGCATCGATTCTATACCCTCTTTCGTAGATAGCTCCTAAAACGATAAGAATAACGAAATAAGAAACCCAACAGAGAGGTTGTGATTTTTTAATTTACTATATTTACTTGAAACGTGTATTTAAATTCAACATAAAAAAGAACAAGAGGCACAAGAGGGCCTGTATCGCTCCACTGGCTTTAATAACCCCAGACTTTTGCTCTGCCACGCCAACATTTGGGGGTCAATCAAACTTTCTTTTGGACAATATTAGTAAAGGGTCACAAAGGAAATTCAATGCCAAGATTCATTCATTACAATCGGCCCAAAGGTTTGGGAGGAGAAGAATTTTAAAGATTTCAACTTGAAAAAATACCACGGCCTGCCAAGCCCATATTTGGGGGTCGATTAAAATTTCTTGAACAATTTAAGTAAAGGTTTGGAAGTAGAAGATTTTTAAAGATTTTTACGTGAAAATAGCCGCGCCCGAATTTTGGGTGAATAAAAAAAATTGAACAAACATCCATGCTAAGTTTCATTGAAATGATAATTTACTATATTTACTTGAAACATGTATTTAAATTTAAAATAAAAACGAACAAGAGGCCAAAGAGGGCCTGTATCGCTCCACTGGCTTTAATAACCCCAGACTTTTGCTCTGCCACTCCCAAATTTGGGGTTCAATCAAATTTTTTTGATCAATTTTAATAAAGGGTCACACAAGGAAATTCCATGCCGAGATTCATTACAATCGGCCCGATGGTTTGGGAGGAGAAGATGTTTAAATACTTTAACGTGAAAAAATACCACGGCCTGCCAAGCCCATATTTGGGGGTCAATAATAATTTCTTGCACAATTTGAGTAAAGGGCCACCAAAGGAACACCCATGCAATTTTTTACTTGAAATCGGCCCAATGGTTTCGGAGAAGATCTTTAAAGATTTTTACGTGAAAAAATGCCACGCCCTGCCATGCCAATATTTGGGGGATCAATTAAAATTTCTTTAACAATTTAGGTACCAAGTATCGTTAAAATCGAACCACTGGTTTGGGAGGAGAAGCTGTTTAAAGAAAGTGTAAGCACAGATGGGCGCATGCACGCACGGACGGAAGCACGACGGACACTCCGCGAGAGATTTGACAGAGATGGCTAGAGATTCGAGAAACTGAAAAGCATTCTGACATATAAACTGGTAGTCAGAAGACAGACTTAGTAGTCTGATGCAGACATAGCCGGGCAGAAATGATTAGAATTCTACAAACCGCCGACAGGTCCACATCTATTATAACAAAGGCTATTTTGGGATTTTCATCAGCCAGCCGCTACACACAATGGAATACATGAAAAAAAGAAAGAGATTATATGAAATTGTCAATTAATGAACAAACCATCGTAAGTACAGCTTCAATCAGTCACTGGACGACCATCGGTTATCTATGTATACTTTTGAATGCATGTACATTTAGTATTTTAAGTTATTAAGGATAGAACGAACAGACGGACACAAAGTATCGCGAATACATTCTATTCCGTAAAAAACTACAAAACTTTTGAAACATTTGAAATAGAAATAAGGGCGTTCGTGTTGGTTTATAACGATTCACCCAAAAAATAATACATCTAAATACACGGAGAATAAATATTGTAAAAGGCCTAAATTAATGCTGAAATTTTCTTTTATTCAATGTTTTTCTTTGTTTGAATAGGGTTTTTCGCTTTCAACATTTCAGTCATATTGCGGTGGCCGGAGCACATAACAATGTATTTCTGATATTTCTCACACCAGAACTATCATCGCATCCTTTCCTAGCCTCTAGCTGCTATCCCACATGGGTTTACGATTATTAAACCATTGGTTGGAGGTCAAAAGCCAGAAAGGATGAGTACCGCCGTCGGCTACCTTTTATTTAAGAGAGAGTAATATCTTCATAGGAAGTATCATAGAAAAAAATCACTTAAATGTGTTTTATAATACATACCTCAAACTTTGGCTTTATAGTATTGCAAGGTAAACACCAGTCTGCTTTAAAGTCAACCAGCAATAACCCATGCTCTTTGGTAAGTTCGTCAAATTCTTTCTGTAATCAATTAAATGAAATCCGTTTAGAACGAAGCGGGAACAATATGAATTTCGTAAAATAGACACGTGGCCCGTAACGGAAAATGCACTATCTGAATATTTGAAATAAAAAGAGTTTAGTTCTTATAAAGGTCAGCCAAAGATCGCATTTCAAAAGTTCTTTCACATGAACGTAGATTAGTCTAGATGAAGAAAATTAGTAAAGAATGAAAGGTTTCGACCCTAATCAGTCAGCGCAGTCCACAAAATCTGACCAAGGTTGACTCTTTCCGCAATACCTAGGTGGTTTTTTTTTCGCGCGACGGGTCACATATTTAAAAATACGACCAATAGAAGTAAGCAAAAGATTGTATTCGGAAATAAAAATATAGCACTTTATAGAACTTCTTTCTAGAATTAGATAACTTGCAGAATTACAAAAGGTTTAACCACTGTGTATTCCTGCGCATGGCGCGGTCTGACCAAGATCGACACTTTTCAGTTTTCACAGATGACCCTTTACACGTAGTAGGCGGTATATGTCCTTATATATATATATATAATAAAAATAAAAAGTTAGACTTCACTTGCCTATAATGATGATATTTAATTTAATTTTCAGCTATACAATACAAACATGTTTCGGCTATCGCCTCATCAGTGATATATATATATAAGGACATATACCGCCTATATATATATACTGTTTTATAAATCATTTAAGCGACATGGTAAGGTAAAATGGACAATATATCGATTTCAGATATATATTAGCTTAAGTCACATTTTTAATTATATTGTCCATTCGTCGGAGCTTCTCAGTTTATTGAACGGTTTATAAGCAAAGGAACCGAACATCAGTTTAGCCGAGAAAAAAAATAGAAATGATATGTTGTTATTTCAGTCAGTTAGAAGCATCGTGAAATTGACAAGGTGAATGATTTGGAATGAATTTGGAATGATATTGAATGAGTGTGTTGGGCGATTTTTGAATAAGGGAGGTAATCTAATATCGCTAATTTCATCCAACTTGGGCGATATGAGCATACCTCCCTTTTAAAAAAAATTACATTCTTTCCAATTTGTGTGTCTTCACGAACAGTCGCTTTAAATTCCCACACCAGCCAAAATACATGTAATCGTTGAATAATTAGACAAATTTCAATAAAATGTTGACCGTTTGGTCGATTTCGAATTGTTTTAGCTCCACTGACCGAAGTACACTGGAGAATTTCTCTTCCTTTTATTCATCAATAATGAGTTTTTCCTAGCAGAAAAGATTCAGCATGTGACACGTAAAAACATTCATTTACTTGAAATTTACATTAATTCCTTTACTTAAATTCTCGTTTTTAAAACCATACCAGAAGATTCAGGCCTGTGGAGCAAATCAGCCCTGCGTTCAGAATCAAAGAATGGTGCAAACAGTTTTCCAATTGTATCCCGCTTTGCACGTGCACGTGTGTGTAAATCGGAATATAATTGTAACGGTTTAAAGGGAGGTAACTTGCATTGGATATGCAAATGAGAGAGACCTGTCCTTAGTTAAATGGCAAATTGAAGCCTATATAGACAGAGTCGACCCATTTAGGGTTGAGGATCCTTTTCTCTGAATGGACCACGTCTGTCTAGTCGCTCGGTTCGTTACAATTGGTGGCAGAGGTGGGATAATGACAACTGCCAGACCGGAGTTGCCTTACCCACGGGTCTCCCAGGCCAAGACTCGGGACGAGTCTTCTCGGAGGGGAAAGTAATGTAACGGTTTAAAGGGAGGTAACTTGCATTGGATATGCAAATGAGAGAGACCTGTCCTTAGTTAAATGGCAAATTGAAGCCTATATAGACAGAGTCGACCCATTTAGGGTTGAGGATCCTTTTCTCTGAATGGATCACGTCTGTCTAGTCGCTCGGTTCGTTACATAATTAGCAAACTGTTTGCACCGTTTTGTAATCCTGAGCGCAGGGCTGCTTCTCAAGCAGCTCTACTTAACGATTTATATGCCTATTTATATGTATAGATAGGCCCTAATTGGAACAGACTTGCAGCGTTCACCCCTCGAAAAAGACAAAGTAGGTTGATTCAACAGCATTATTACAAGTACATCAAATAACCAATGAATATACAGAGTTGTTGATTTAAATGGTTTTTAAAACCACTTTCAACATTATTGCAGTTATATCGCGACGGCTGGTGCAACTACCCAATGATAACCTGTCGTTTCCGTCACACCATACAACCAGTCCAACGTGAGTAGACCTACGTAATAGACTTCGGAAAAAAATTACCTTCGGGCGCAACCTGTGAGCCATGAAAGCGCGTCGTTTCGCACGTGGATTTACATGACGTCACAAGCATCAAGATAATTTCGAGTAAAACAAAATCAACGAAAGATTAAAACCAGGCATACAACAATTTGATTGCAGAAAGCAAACAATACCTCCACAGACGATTGGAAAGCAATATTAAGAAATTTGTTTTTCTAGTGTACAAGCGTATTGACCAAAGCTCTACCAGAAGCCAGATTACCAAAAAAAAGAGCCAAATTGATTAAACTTACGTCCGAGATATCTTCCTGTTTACGGAAAAGTCCGAGCGAAGTTCAGAATAACTAATGATTCTGCAGAAAGTCTGCAAAAAGGGAGTCAGCCTTGTCTGCATGTGCGGTCTAATCGTATTGATATTCGTACCATGATTTGCGAGATGGTCCCTTTCCAAACGCCAGGTAACATATTTTTCGTGATATCTCTAGATAGAGAAATCATATGTGACATCGTATTTTGTGTTTTTACATCAAATATGCACACCTTATATTGCCATTGGCAACTTAAAAACGTGATCTGTTATCGAAGAAAATCTGCCTAAATCACGTCACTTATTAATTAGTTACCTTACCAAGCTTACGCAAAACGAATAATTTACGAATTGTACAAAGCATTTAATTCTTTTTGTTATAACATAGTTTGTCTTTTTTATGATTAAGAAATATTGTATTATTATAGCATCGGAATTAAAGTCTACTGTCAATTTTGTTGTCATTTAGGCAGGTTTCCTGGAAAACAGATCATGTACTTTCGCGATATCTCTAGACTTAGGGTTAAAAAATTTCTATTGCATCATGTACGAGTATCGTCGTTGGATTAGATTAGGTTTTGAAACACTCAGTGTTTTTTGGTCAAAAATATTGACGCGAGCGTCTGTCTGGTCAATCTGATTTCAATAAAAATCTACGGGCATAGACGTGTAGTCGTAAATTGTAGGGGTACAGCAGGTTGTAAAGTACTTCATCTTACGAAAAAGGGAAAATACTTTTACTAATTAAAGGTCTGTTTACTCTAAAATAAATATGGATATACGACAAAAATATACCCTTTCAACTGGAACGCTTTTCCTTTATTTTCATTAGCGACCCATCCTTTCACTTATCATATGAAGCCTTGTGTGCATTAATAGGGTTTTTATTTAACACCATAAGCCTCACACTACTCAACGAGATTAGAACCACTTTGTCCACTATTAATTTCACGATGCTTGCTAAATGACGATAAGAATCACAATTTTTCTTTTTTCCTATTGCATTTCCACCAGCCCTGCGTTCAGGATCACAAAACGGCGAAAACTCTTTGCAAATCATACCCCACTTTTCTCATGTACTTTTGTACAAGGCGGGGTATAATTTGCGAGCCAGTTTGCACCGTTTCGTCATCCTGAACGCATATCTGATCCTCTTTACAAGACAAAAATTACAATTGTTTAACAATTATGTGTCTTTATGTCAAAATTGTAATGCAAACAAACGTTTCAGTTATTTACGAGTACAAATAAAATAAATAGAAACGATTTCAACATTATGCACAATTGAAGTTAATGAAAACCATTGAACTTATTTTTTCAAAAATCTCACGAGGAAGATGCAGACGATTTTTGATGAACCAACATGAAAAAGTAGTTCAAATATATAGAAGACCCGGGCAGTTCAAAACAACGTCCGGTTTGCATAGCGCACTCACCCATAGCCGTATTTGATTAACGATAATGACCTGAGAAAAGTATACACCATAAATTTCTAAAATAAATTATAAGATGTAAAGTGTTCATCAACGAAACATTCAAACTGCAACTTTATGGAGACGACAAAGATTCTTAAGATAAAAACATCAAGTCAACCCTCAAATAAAGATGTATTTCAAAGTTATTCGTAATTACCAAGCCTGTTTGCTATTCATTTTTTACGTTGAGCTTTTGTTTGAGAAGTCAATAAATGCATTTTCTATATAGGCGGGTTTTACCATGGGTATATATAAGTGACGATGTTTAAGATCGAATTGGTGTTTAAAAATGCATAGACATGTAAATTAGAGCGAAGCGTCCTGTCGATAGGCGGTGTTTCGAATCTTTGATCGTTCACTTTTGACAGGAAACTTTCTGATCTACATTTTCAGGTAGAGTTTGTCACGGTCTTAGAAGTAACGTGTTATCGATACGATGGATGACAATAAATCGACTGATGATGACGGTTTCCTAATAATGGATTATTGCTGCGAAAATGTTCCATATTAGAACCAATCGCATACATCATAAATGATTATATAGTTAAAAGAATATGTTACCAACCAAGGGAAAAGGAACCATCTAGGAAGTACAAAAAGTATCGACCCTTGTCAGACTTCGCGAAGTGCACTTCGCGCAGTCTGACAAATGTCAAATTCTTTTTCGCTTTTGCTTTTCGCCCATTCCCTTAATCTAGAGGGATTATTCTACCTTCACATTACGTGTCAATTATTTTAGAAGTGCGACTCCCTGTTGAGCGCTTCTGGGTCCATTATTATTATTATTATTATTATTATTATTATTAAATTTATTTTACGGAGTTCCTAGCCCAGATGGTCCCTTTTCTTTTGGCGGTTCATATATATATATATACAATTTAACGGGTGTGTGCTGAACCGATATCGAGCATCCTGTGATCAAGGTGAAAACCTACATGTAAGGGGATAAAATTTGGACGCCTGACGAATTACAGTCGATTTGGCCATTAACAAGCGGGCTTTCAAACCGTCATTTATCATAGAAAACTGTATTTTAAAACGCGATTTTGAGCGTTTATCAGGAGACATCATGTCGAACAGATTTGTTATTCGCTAGTGTGCTTATGATAAAAAGTTCGTCCGCTATAGTCAAGCAACAAAATGTTAAGATGTCGGCATCTAGCTTGCACAGAAACGAACAAAGACTAAAACAAATGATTAATTGTACCAGTCTTTGAAATTTAACCCGAAAATTATTCGAAGAAGCTAAATGTTTTTAAAACCATCCTTCAAATTCAAGGAACAGTTTGAAGTTTGTATTGATAGCACAACGCCTTCTTTTATAACCCTGTCTCCGTAGACTCAATTTTGTCTGACAACGTTCTTTCGTAACGCTTGATGTCGGCTAAAATTAAAAGGTTTTGAAACGGTTTATTGCTGTATTCTAAGATGTCTTTCAATGCAAATATTTTTTTTTCAACAAACCTTTGTGCATCAGACCAGCAAGTAAAGGGAAAGTGGACTCGTTTTATAGGAAGCGTTGCTGCAGAAAGGAACATGGAATCAAACATTTTCAAGATCGGCCTAGAAAAGATTGTCAGTTTTGACAGGCATTAGTAGCATTAGAAAAAAAATCAATACAGTCTAAACGGTTAAGATGTCAAGAGAACATATATATTTGGGCGTTTCTTTTGGAGTAAGGTATATATGTATCCGTAACTATCTATTAGGATCGTAGTTAAGGCTCTGGTCAGACTGTGCGGACGCACAGGCTGATCGGAGTCTTAACGTGGCAATAATGTACAATTCCTTGCAGTATCACACGCAGGTTCATATAAAAGTCAGATAAAAATACTACGTACCGGAGTAATCACATCTTTAATTTTACACAACATGGTTAATCTCAAAGTACAGATTGACGCAAGTGCAGCGAAGCCTTGAGGACTGATATATCTACTCGACTGTTTACAAATCACTGGACTGTACAAATTGATATTCCCTCATCCATCATGCTAAAAAGGTACAATATCGATTAAATGTAGTTATCATTTTTCTCGTTGCCAGAAGTGAAAATGCTTTGTTCAGGTGGGACTTTATTTGATATTCCCATAATTATAAGCCTGTGTTCGAGTTATACAATTATTCCCCATGTGTGTGAAAGGTATGCATTCAGCAGTTTTAACAGACACAGGTTGAATTTAAAACAATCTCTAATCATCTAGGGCTAATCAGACAGTAGTTGTCTACAGAGCACAATATAAAACTTTACTGTGCACACCCAAAGATTTTTGGAAATGTCACACGCGGACTCGTATAAAGCTACAGGCACTTGGGCACCTGATTCGCTCATCTAGCGATGAATCTCCTTTAAAATGATTAACCAAGAGAATGGTTAGGCTTTAGAGCTAGCAAAGCGTCAGCTTGGTTGGCTTTAGTTAATATACAAAGTCTCAAAGTTCAAACGAGTGCAAACTGCATCTGGCAGTTTAGCCCCTAAACCAATGAATTTTTTCGCCATAAAAAGTAGTTCTCCCGTAATGTTGCATATGTAACCTTTGTCTGCGTTTCACCCCCCCCCCCTCATACTTTGAGCTCGAAAGAGCAAATCGGGCTTATGGTGAGCTGTGAAATCATCAGATATCCCTCGTACGTCGTTCGTCATCAACCCGCTTTAGTGTTTATATCATGGCGGCGACAATTCATGAATATTGGATAATAATATTTGTCAGGTCATTAAGATGAACCGTATGAATTAAAATTTGAAATATTCCATATGAAAACACAAGAAAAGGATACCTGTTGACACTTTCTTTTTCCTCCGCATCATTATAAAAATTCTTATCA
This sequence comes from Fragum whitleyi, assembly GCA_948146395.1. NCBI lineage: Eukaryota > Metazoa > Mollusca > Bivalvia > Cardiida > Cardiidae > Fragum > Fragum whitleyi. The sequence continues at coordinate 29,279,180 of OX411548.1, read as the reverse complement.
GCGATACCTTTTTTTTCTCTCCAGCGAGATCAAAATACCCCTGGCGAGTAAGAAATATCTCTAGGATGAAATTTTCCTTTGAAACAAACAAAAATAAAAAACTCTCCTCAGCAAGACCTTATCTTCTCACAGAAAGATTTTTTTCTGTAAAGGTCTTATCAAGTAACGGTTTTATCATATAATGCGCTACTTTTGTCTCAGTTCTGTTGATTCTTGATTACATTTTACTGTATTAAAACCCAACCATTTTGAGGACCAGCAAAATTTATTTTCTATACCCTCTTATTCATACATATTAAGTACAACTGGTCTCAGATATATAACAAAACAAACAAATACAGAAGAAATATAACACTGGCGAAGTTCATAAACTAACGAAATTTGCTATCTTCAATGCTGTATTTCTGAATGCTGAATTTTGCTGATCTTTCTAATAAGTAGCAGAACATGAGTAACGAACCAACAAAAGTGAGACAAAAGTATTAAAATCACTACTTAATACCAATACTCTGTAACGACTTAAACAACTTTGGCGCACTTGGTCTCCGATTTTGATGAAATTTCACATTCAGGAAGGGACTAATGATAAAAGAAGAAATTGACAAAAAAAATGTTTTCAGATCATCGGGTTACCATGGAAACAACATTCAACGCACAGAATTTTGCAGAATTAAGTTTTTTGAGGCTATATAATTTGGTCTTTATATGAAGATGATGGTTGATTTTGTATGTATTGGATAGACTAAAACCTTAAATTTTGAACTAGATCTTTTTTGTGTCAGTTAGTGTCAAAAAGGTGGCTTACCATGACAACAAATGTGGCTTATTTTGATAAATTGATCTCAAAATCTTGTTTATAATTTCCTGTTTGTCTTTGCTTATGACTGACATTTGATACGGAGATGGAATTTATTATATAAAAAGAGCAACTTAGATACAAATTAAGTCCCTGAAAGTTTACATGTGATAAGAAAAGAGATCCAATAAGCCTCTATCCAAATTTAAGAAAAACTAAATTGTAATAGTTGCCATGGTAATTTGCCAATACAACCCAAAATTAAGCATCTTTTGAGTGATTTGCAGCCTTTTTCCTAAATAATGAAACCGGTTTATACAACTATTTTGATGTATAAGTAAGAGGAAAGTTTGAACTTTATTTAAGATTGTTCTCTGGAGCAAGATTCATTTTTTTCCAAATCAAAATCTCCTCAACAGGGAGATAATACAGTAAGATGTATTGCTCTACACCAATATCAAAATCTCTTTCCGCAGAGAGGTCTAAATATATTTTCTGTTGGGTTATCAACCTTTTTTCCCAGAAGCAACGTTGTTTTTTTCTCAGAAGCAATTGTTCAATTTTTTTCTCCATAGGAGGATAAAAATTGTCCTTCAAAGCAAGACCTAAATTTTAAAATATAGTACGTTAAAAATCCCTTTGAGGCGTAATTAAAAGTCTTCTCAGCAGCAAGATAAAATTTGTTCTCAGTAGTGAGATCAAAATTTAAGAACCATGCAATATAAGCTTGCACTTTCTGTTCCGTGAGCCGATTTTTTACTCTGCAGCGAGATCAATATTTTCCTTTTCTGTAAGATAATTTAATTTCTGCAACGAGATCAATTTAGTCTAGAATATGTTAAAGAAAATGTATGCATCGAGATAGAATTAACCTTTAGATACGATGAAAATCAAGATGATAATTTTTTTCTCAAAAGGAATTTAAAAAAAAAGATCTACGTGGGAATTTCATTATTTCTCTGCAGATCTGCATCAAGATCAAGTTTTCCTCTTTTCTTTCTCCATAAATTATGTTATTGTCAGCATAAAGATTACTTTTTTCTACACAGCAGAGTCAATGGTTTTCTCCAAAGGAATGACATTTTTTTTTCTCTGCAAGATCAAAATCTTTTCTCTGCAAAAAGTATAAACAATTTTCCTTTGCAGAAAATAAAATTTGTGTTTACAGTATAATCTTTTTTTTCTGCAGGATGATTTCTTTCTACACAGCAAGTTCAAAGTTTTTCCCCATATTTTTTTTCTTCTGTCAAATCAAAGTATTTTCTATGCCAAAAGAATAAATCATTTCCTTTGCAGCAAAATAAAATTTTTCTTATCAGTACGATCAAAATTTGCTCTCCATTATGATCGATGTTATCCCCCCCCCCCAAGAAAAAAAAAAGAATTTTTCTTTTTAGCAATATCAAAAAGATAAAATAAAATAAATTAATCAGCGGAGGGGTAAATTTTTTCTTGATTAAATATCAAATGTTTTCTCAGAACCAAGACCTGTTTTTTTTCGGAATTGATTTTTTTGTACACAGCATGGAAACATTATTTCCACAGGACGATAAAAAATTTTCTTTGCAACAAAATCGAAATCGTCCCTGTGGTATGATTAAAATCTTTCACACCAGTTTGATCAAAATCAGCAAGATCGAAAGTTTCCTCAACACGCGGAATTAACCTTTTCTATTGAGATACCTTTTTCTCTACGGCGAGATGCTTTGCTGTAAGATCATTTGTCTACGGTTATTTTCCATACAACCAAAATCATTCTTTTCCCACATCGAGTTCAACATTAGTTTTTCTCTAAAGCAAGATCAAAATTTTTCTCAGCAGCATGTTCATTTTTGGTGGACGTTTACGTTCACCAGTGTTAATACCACGTTTGAACAATCCTGTCAGATGTTAATAGGTTTTCAAAACAGTAGTACTCATTAAGATTCAATTTACTCTTTTTGAAGAATTGTAACCGTCTGACAACTATGCATTTCAAAAATGGAGTTAAACAAGGTGTCTACGTAACTTGTTGCAACCTCAAAGACATCTTTTAAGTATGAAATCGTATTCAATTCTGAGATCGGGTGAATTTTTTCCTTGCGTAGAACTACTTTTCTGACAGAGTGAGTAATTTGCCCCTTATTTCCCAATGGTCAATGGGAGGTCACTCATGAAATGAAATTACTGGAATGGCAACCTCCCCTGACAATACTACTGTATATAAAACAAAGGCAAATTAATGGAAATATCGGTATACACATGAATACGGATACAGTCTGAGCAGGTAAAGTAAAGCATTCAGGCCATGCGATAAAGGTTTATGCAAAGGGGTTTTACTTTACATTTCAACACACGAAAGCCAAACTCGAGACGAGTGTCTGCAATTTTTTACGCGTTAATATGAACACTTAACCTTTCTTTTCCCCGAGAATGAAAATCGCGGAACAATCAATTAATATCCTTTTATAGAATTTTTATCTCCACCGGCCGAAGGCCACTGGGGCTATTGTCATGGCGTTGTGTCCGTCGTCCGTTCGTGTGTCCGTTCGTGATCTCCACTGGCCGAAGGCCACTGGGGCTATTGTCATGGCGTTGTGTCCGTCGTCCGTTCGTAAACTTTTTCTTTAAAAATCTTCTCCTCAGAAACTACTGGATGAATTTCAATCAAACTTCACAGGTATGATCCTAGGGTGATCCTCTTTCAAAGTTGTTCAAGAAATTTAGATCCAATGACAAGCATGGATTTAATGGGCGTGGCTCATTTCCAAATATGGTTAAAAGTGGGTTTTCTCAGATTCTAATAGATGGATACCAATTAGATTTTACATGAATGGTCCTTGAGTGGCCTTTTATCAGTCTATAAAAATTATTGTGATCGGTTGAAAAATATGTATTTTATGGGCGGAGGTCATTTTTCTATATGTTATTTAGTCGAAACTTTGAAAATCATTTTCTCAGAATGTAACTGATGGTTTTCAACCAATTTCACTCGAATGGTACTCTAGTGATCCTTTATCAGGCTACCAGAAATTATTATGATCGGATGAAAAATAATTATTTTAATGGGCGGAGGTCATTTCTGTATATGTTATTTAGTGGAAACTTTGAAAATCATTTTCTCAGAATGTAACTGATGGTTTTCAACCAAATTTCACCGGAATGATCTTTTTGAGTAATCCTTTATGAGTCTACCAAAAATTATTGTGGTCGGATGAAAAATATGTATTTTATGGGCAGAGGTAATTTCTCAATATGTTATTTTGTGTAATCTTTGAAAATCATTTTTCTCAGAATGTTATGGGTGGATATCAATCAAATTTCATTGGTATGATCCTTGGGCGAAACCTTTGGCATGTAGCCAAAATTATTGTCATTGGATGAAATATATGTGGTTTTTTTTATCAGCGGAGGTCTTTTCTCTATATGTTATATAGTGGCAACTCTGAAATCATTTTCAACATCAGAAGAATCCAAAATATCTAAAAATCTATTCAAAACTTTTCTTTTTCTTTTACAAGAATTTCAAGTCTGTGGAGCGACCCAAGCCATTCATAGCTTTCTAGTTTAAGCAGATAACACCATAATTTTCAATAATGAGATTACGGAGAACTGATTAGCATTACAAAATAAGAATAATAACCTAGATCATCTAAATGTCATTTCTTTACTTTTATAACAAATGGATAGGAGAATCACTGTTTAAACTACACCGGGATAAATTCCGAAAGTTATCGAAACCTTGTAATTACAGGACTTTGTTGACGATCGACGGTATATGTTGAGAAACGTATATCTGAAGCAAGATGCGGTCAGGTCATTTTCCTTTTATCGTAATTTTACATGTGACACTTCTCTTTTCTCCACAAATGGAGGAATCACTCTAGTATGCCAACAGAAACGTCCACCATCAGTACTTTCAGTGCTTTGATTCTACAAGGAGTCAAAGTTTCCCTCTTTTTTTCTCCATAGAGAATACAATTCTACGCAGTAAGATCAAATTTATTTACACAGGTAAGCCAAAGTTTGTCTCCACAGGATAAAACATTTTTTTTCCTCTGCAAGATTGAAATCTATATATAAAAAGATGAAATCATTTACTTCGAAGCAAAATAAAATTTGACTTTACAGCATAATCATTTTATTTTCTTGCAGCATGACCAACTTATCGATTTCTTATTCAAAATTTGCCTCTGAACGGAGACTTGAATTTCTCTTTATAGAAAAAAAAATCTCTACAGAGAGGTATTTTTCTCTGTTGCATATCAAGGTTTTTCTCAGACCTCTCCCCTGTGGTATGATTAATTTTTTCACTGCAGCTTGATTGAGATCATTCACAGCAGCGTGATCAAAATTTTTCTCATCAGCGAGATCAGAATTTTTTATACATTTTATATAATCATTTCTCTACAACGATGCGTCCTTTGCATCAAGATCAATTTTTTCGACATCGAGCTCAAAAAATGTTTGTACAGAAAAACTTCCTATGGCAAGTTCAAAGATTTTTTCTAAAGTAAGATTAAAAGATTAAAAATTTTCTCCACTACATGTTCGATTTTTTTTCTACAAAGATACTAAAGTTTTCGTCAGTTCTTCACCATAGAGTATAAAGTTCTACGCAATTGATCTTTTTTTTCTAGCAGCAAATTCAAAGTTTGTCTCCAGAAGAAGATTTTTTCCTCATAAATATCAAGTTCTTTATATGCAAAAACATTAAATAATTTCCTTTGCATCAAAATACATTTTGTCTTCACAGTATATTGTTTTCGCTGAAGCATGATCATATTTTTTCCAAATCAAAATTTGTCTCCGAAGGGAGATTAGAATTTCTCTCAATAGCAAAATCAAAATATTTCCTAGCAGAGTAGTCGATTATTTTTCTTACAAATCAACATTTTTATTTAAACCAAGATCTTTCTTTTCGGAAGCAAGATCGAAACTGTCTCTGTGGTATGATCAAAATTTTCACTGAAGCTAGCTCAAGATCTTTGACAGCCTCGAGATCACAATTTCCCCCACATGCAGAATTTACTGTTTCTTTTAAGATTATTTTTTTTGCAGCGAGGTCAATGTTTCCCTTTGCTGTTAGATCATTTTTCTGCATCGAGTTTCAATGTTTTGCACAGAAAACAAAATCTCTGTGGCGAGTTCAAAGCATATCAAAATTTTTTCTGCAGTATGATAAAAAAAAATCAACCAGGCGATCAAAGTTTTCCTCCACTTTTCTGCATAAAATATAGAATTCTCTGCAATAAGATCAAGCTTTTTCAACACAGAAGGTTTAAGTTTTTCTCCACAGGCAGAACACACTTTTCCTCTGCAAGATCAAAATCTTTTCTTAGTAGAAAGATAAAATCACTTCCTTTGGAGCAAAATAAAATTTGTCTCTACAGGTTTATTATTTTTTCTCAGCATCATTATAATTTTTTTCCAAATCAAAATTTGCCTCCTTAAGTAGATAAGAAGTTCTCCATAATTTTTTTTCTATGGATCAGAAGTTTTTCATGTAAGTAAGATCGAAATTTTTATACGCTAATTTTTTTCCATAGGAATAAAAAATTTCCTTTGCAGAAAAATTGAAATTTTCATTGTAGTATTATCACTTTTTTTCTTAAGCATGATCAAAATTTTTCACAGATCGCGATCAAAAGGAGGAACATTTTCTTCTATAAGCAGATGAAAGTTTTTCTCCATGCATGGAGTAAAATTCTCTGCAGCAAGATCAAAAAATTCTCTGCAGCAAGATCAAAACAAGAGGGCCGTTGGCCCTGGGTCGCTCACCTGAGAAAAAAGCTTCATTACCTAGGTATGTCCATGCAACCACAGAAAAAGAGATTTTCACTTATTCAATCAGATAACATTTGAAATAATCCCACCCCCTCTCCTCCCCTGGTCATTATTTATTTAAGCTTTTTCCATAAAAGGTCTGTGATCAGCTAATCTATGCCAGATATACAGGCTGAGTCTGAGACTTTTAAAGTTTTCTTTAATGAGTTGATCACTCCATGTCATATATAAAGGCTGTAGGGATTCAAAATTCTCAACAAAGCACTCCCCCTCCCCCAAGAAGCTCTGCACCTGGTGAATCTACAGTCATGATTTTAGCTAATTCAATTAATGTCCATATGCTGATCATCCATGCCAATTTTCAAGTCTGTAGGACTCCTGGTTCATAAGAAGAAGTTTAAAGATTTCAAAAATGATCCAAAGTACTACCCCCTCCCCAAGACTCTCAGCACCTGGTGACCCTACAGTCATGATTTAAGCTAGTTTTATTAATGTCAATATAATGATCACCCATGACAATTTTCAAGTCTGTAGGGTTCCTGATCCAGGAGAAGAATAAGGTTAAAGATTTCAAAATTGATCCAAAGTACTACCGCCTCACCCCTAATGCTCCGCATCTAGAGGTCCTACATTCATGATTTTAGCTATTTTATTTTAGATCCATATGCTTATCATCCATGCCAATATTGAAGTCTGTAGGGCTCCTGGTTCATTAGAAGATGAAGGTTAAAGTTTCAAAATTCTCACAAAAGTACTACCCCCTCCCTACAGTCATGATTTTAGCTATTTTTATAAAGGTCCATATGCTGATCATCCATGCCAATATTCAAATCTGTCAGGCTCCTGGTTCAGAAGAAGAAGAAGGTTAAAGATTACAAAATTTTCACAAAAGTACTACCCTCTCCCCCCTGATGCTCCGCACCTGGTGAATCTACAGTCATGATTTTAGCTATTTTTATAAAGGTCCATATGCTGATCATCCATGCCAATATTTAAATCTGTCAGGCTCCTGGAGTTTACAAAATTTACCCAAAGTACTACCCCCTCCCCCCTGGTGCTCCGCACCTGGTGGCCCAAAAGATATGATTTTAGCTATTTTAATTCAGGTCTATGAACTGATCGTCCATGCCAAGTTTTAAGTCTGTAGGACTACTGGTTGAGAAGAAGAAGAATTTTAAAGATTTTCTTAAAATTTTACCTTTTGTTGCCATAGCAACCAGAGTTTTTCATGGATTTCAATTCTTTTAGCTATTTTTGAAGGGGACCACCTAAGCAACATTTCTGTAAAATTTGGCGAAAATTGTAGTTTAGGAGAAGTTGTCATTTAAAGAAATTGTTGACGGACGCCGGACGACGGACGACGACCGACGGACGGACGCCGGATGAAAGGTGATCACAATAGCTCACATGAGCACTTCGTGCTCAGGTGAGCTAAAAATTCACTGCAGCAAAGTCTTGGTTTTTCTCAAAAGATAAAGCGCTTCCATTAATTTGTAAAATAAAAATCCTTTCTCTGCAAAAAAGATTCAAAAAATCCCTTGCAGCAAAATACAATCTTAACGGTACAATTAATTTTTTTCTCTGCAGCATGATCGTTTGTTTTTTTTTAAACTCCAATAAAATTTTGCTTCCGTAGAATAGCAGAATAAAAAAAAAGATTCTCTGCATGCATGTCAGAATTTGTCATTTTGAACAAATATCTTCTTTTCGGCAGCAACAGCGAATTTTAAATACACAGCAAGATCAACATTCTTTACACAGGAAGGAAAAAAAAACAAAACTTTTACTATCAAGACATTTTTTTATCTTTAGTGAGATCAAAGTTTTCCTTTGCTGTAAGAACATTTCTCAGCGGAATTTTTCCTTTTGCATAAAGATCTTTTTTTCTACATCGATTTTTTTTGCATAGAAAAAAAATTGTGGCGATTTTAAAGTTATTTGCTGCAACAATTTCATTTTTTTGGCAACATGATTTTAAAAAATCTTTTAGGAGATCAAGGTTTTTCTCCACCCTTTCTACATAAATTATATAATTCTCGGCATTCTTTTTTATTTTTTAGCAGCAAGGTCAAAGTTTTTCTCTACCAGAGGAACATTTTTTTTCTCTGCAAAACAAAAACCTTTCTCAGTAAAAAGATAAAAAACATTTGTTTTGAAACAAAATAAAATTTGTCTTTGCGGAATAATCAAGTTTGTTCTCAGCAGCATGATTCAAAATTTATTCCACGCCCAAAATTTTCTTCCATAGGCTGAAAGGAATTTCTTTCCATGGAGAGATTAAAAATTTTTATTTCCAGCAAAATCGAAATTGTTTCTGAGGTATGATAAAATAATATTTCTGCAGCTTGATCAAGATCTTTCACAGCTGCGAGATCAAATTTTTTCTCTGCAGCGAGATCACAATTGTTCTCAACGCGTCATTATTTTTTTCGAATTACATATTTTTTTCTCTAGAGCAAGATCAACATTGAACTTTGCTATAAGATTTTTTTTTACAATTTTTCTTTTATATCAAGTTTTTTTTCATGTCGAATGAACAGTATTTCTTTGCAGCAAAATTAAAAGAAAGTCTCTGCGGCATGATCAAAATGCTAAAAAATTTCCTTTGAAGCAAAAAGAAAAAAAAAGGAAAGATTTTACATTTGAATAAAAAAATCCAAACCAAAAAATTGCCTTGGTATGGAGAAAAGAATTTCGCTCTGTTGCAAAATAAAAAAAATTGGACACAGTAAGATCTTTTTTCCATCGGAAAATCGAAATTTCCTTTGCAGCAAGCTAGAGTAAAATTCTCAAAATCGAAAGCAAACTTTTCCTTCCCATGCAAAATTAACTTTTTTCTATCAAGTGAGATATGTTTTCTTTGTAGTGAGATAATAATTTCACTATAGCAAAATTAGAAAGAAAAAAATCTCTTGCATTGTGACAATTTTTCTCAGAACATTTTTTTTTCTTAGAAGCCAAATCCAAATATTTTGTACACAGCAAGATCAAATCTTTTCAACAGTCGTGGTGTTATCTATTAAAAGAATCGTGTTTCACAGTATTTGACTGTAACCCCCGATAATCAAGAACAGGTTGTGCACTGTGCAGGCGGTGCTTCAATACTTTGTCTTATAAATCCCAAGTGAACTCGCTTGGATGGAGACAGTTTAGATAAGAGGGGACAGAGCCAGGCTAAAATCTTTACTTCTCAATGTATTCCTATGTTGTGGGCACTCATTTGATAAGTCTGGTTCTATACAAATAGATAATCCTTCTGGCCAACTTTTAGGTTGATTGGCCAAAAATAAGTCCTCTAGAGTACATACAAGGTTTTTCTAAGATTTGACCCCATGACTTAGTTGATTTTTTAACCCAAATTGACACAATTTTGATCTAAACCAAGACTTCATCAAGACAATTGTTCTGACCAAATTTCAGGTTGATCAGGCAAAAAAAAATGTGGCCTCTAGAGTGTGCGTAAGGTTTTTCTAAGATTTGACCCCATTCCCTAGTTTTTGACCCAATATATCTGACCAAATTTCAGGTTGATTTGGCAAATGTTTTATCCTTTAGAGTGCATACAAGGTAAATATTGACAACACAACAGACAAATGTACAATTGACGCCAGACATCCACCTTAGGCTCACCTTGAGCACTTCATGCCCAAGTGAGCTAACAACAGGTCCCATATACGATCTATTTCTAACTTGTCTAATTGTTCATTTCTGAAACCTTTCATGAAAATATTAATCTTGATTGCAGGGCAGGGTCATACAGCTTTTTATTGGGCCAACAGGTCGTAAAATGGACAAATAAAAATATAATTTTTGTTGTTTACAAAAGTAAGAATTTTCTCATACAAAAAAATAACAATTATTCTATTTCTTTAATTCAAAAATGAGACAAAAAATGACATTTTTAAGATAAATTCTAATGAAACTCATCATTTCCCATGTGATTGCCTGTGAACATTATCATGTCATGGGTATGATGACAATAAATATGTAGAAATGATCAAAACCTGGTCAAATGAACTAAAGCTTGCAAAATGAACTGCCTTTGCTGTAAAATCACCAGAATATCTGCTGCAAAATCACCAGAATATCTGCTGCTTGTTAAGTAATAATTGGTTGAGAACAGAGTGAAGTAACATATTAATGTTGATTTTCTTACTATATAGCAAGAATCGATTCAGCACAAAACTACAGGATGAATCTTAATTATTTAGGCACTTAACATGGGCATTTCTAGGATTTTAAAATTCATACTCGCAAAATTGGCAACAATCAGAAAATACACAGGTGATAAGGAAACACTTAATCAAACTGTCATTCATGTGCTTCTTTTGGCCAGAAATTGATGACAGAGCAAGGGGTTTGAAAGGAAAGTTTTAATGATTTCAACATCAATGAAAAGTCAATATAAAAAGCTGTAGTTATGATATTATGATCATTCATCATAAATGTTTTTGACAGATGATGCATTTTGTATTACACAGTTATGCAATGTGCGTAATGGTAGTTAAGCCCATGCTTAAAATAGTTTTACCTGAACTCCTCAATATCCAATGTATAGCAGACGATCCTTGAATTTGGAAAAAAGGTGCATCCTTTCTTGTTTATTTCTCGATATATACTTAGTTGTGAAAATATTGTGAAAAAGGAGAAGAAATTGCTTAGTGATGAGCAATTTCTCCTTTATAGATTATTTTCATAATGTATGAGTGTAACTTTTCAAATTGTCCCAACTTTTCATCGTTTTTCTACAACCCCTCTCATTTGAGCCAGTTTTAAATTTGAAAAAAAGGGAAATTATAAAATTTTTCCTTAGACTATTTTTTATTACTTAAATGGAGTTTTTATGGTGCTTTTAATCAGTCATATATTGGCAGCATCTAACAATGAATTACTGGTATTTCTCACACCAGTAAAACCACTTCTATCTTTTCTAGCCTAAAGCTGCTATCCCACATATTTCTATGACTATCAACCCATTGGTTGTAGACGTATTGTCCAAAAGGATGAGTGCCACTATCAAGGACCAGGCTCCTGATCTTTTGATTGACAGTCTTTTCCAAAGTCTACATATGATTTTAAACTTGAAAAAACTTTTTGGAAAAAGAAGAAATTGCTTTGAAACATTGAGCAATTTTTCCTTTTTATGCAACATTTTCTACCATATAAGATAGTTAATTTCCAAATTGCTCCCATATTTCATCCATATCTATAACCTCCCTCAATTTGGACCAGTCTAAAATTTTGAAAAAAAGGGCCAGGGTTAAATTGTAAATAAGTCTATATATGTCATTCTAAAGGAGGTACATCAGGGTTGTCCACAAAATGTTCACTATTTGGTCGTTCTTGTTTTGACATAATAGGTCTACGTCCAAGGGGTGGAACTGTCACACTTTGTTTGTCTTTCACTATATTTCCAATGTCCACAGTTTTTCTGGCTTTTTCATCCACTTCAAGCTTCTCAACTGTTCTTGATCTACAAAGAGATTTGAGCCTGTGTGTGACATTTCAAACAATTTCACATATGCGCAAAGCAAAGCCTCTGTTCAGCCTGTGCATCCACACAGGCTGGCCAGAGTCTCTACTATGCACTCAGGAGATAGATAAGGTTAGGTTCCTCTCTAGGCAGTAAGATAATATTCTCTTTTCAACAACAAGAGGCCCAAGAGGTCCAGTATTGCCCCACTGGCACTTAGCATATATATTATATATAGCAAAATTTTATTTAAAAAATATCAGTCAAGAAATGTACAAGTTGTGATGTTTAGAAATGTTGCTTCACTAAGGCCCCCTTTTCCATGAGGCAGAATTAAATCACTCATATCAAAGGAAGTTGACAGAGCACGTCCTACGGATCATTCTGGTGCACTTTGGTTGAACTCTGGCCAGTGGATTAAGAGAAGATTTTTTATATTTCATCATAATTATGAGACCTTTTTTTAGTGAGTCTATGTAATAAGCCCTATCAGATTTTATATAAGAAATCTGAAAGATAATGTCCTAAGAATTACATCTGTGAAGTTTAACCCTTTCCTGTTTTACAAAATTTTGGACCTGTCCAAATTCAAAGGTTTTGCAGATGAAAATTAAAAGTGGATTTAATTTGAAAAATAACCATTCAGTAGGGTAGAAAATAGTGTGGAAAAAGAAGAAATTGCTTGTCAGAAGCAATTTCTTCTTTTTTCACAATGTTTTCTCAATCATAAAATCACAAGCACGTAAAAAGCAGGGATTAAACAGCAAAGGGTTAATTGAATTCTGAACAGTAGTTTCAGAAAAGAAGATTATTGTATATTTCATCATATGGGACCATTTTTCAGTGAGGCAACAGCCTGTAGAGCACATGTTATCAACACCATCAGAAATTAACAAAGAAATCTGAAAAGACATGTCCTAAGCATCATTCCTGTGAAATTCATAATATTTCCTTTTATGTTAATACATAAACATGAGTATTATAACAGAGTTATAACAGAGTTGCAGCTTTTATCTCAAATTGAAATTTGAGAAAATTTAGAATTGAGCCTGAGAAAAGTTTTATAACCTCGGGCCCTGATAAAAAATAATTTAGAATTGAGCATGAGAAAAGTTTTATAACCTCGGGCCCTGATAAAAAATAAACTAAGAAATGTAAAAGAGCATGTCTAAAGCATCATACCTGTGAAGTTTTGTAAAATTCTGATAGTTTCAGAGAATAAGATTTTTTCATATTTTATCAAATGGGACCATTTTTTTTTTTTTTTTGATGCAACAGCCCAAAGCACCCATGATTTCATCCCGATCAATATTTAACAAAGAAATCTTAGAGAGCATGTCCCAAGGATTATTCAAGAAATTTTGTTGAATTCTGCCCAGTAATTTCAGAAAAGAAGATGTTTAAAGAAAAAGTTAACAGACGAATGAACAGATGACAGACACCAGGCCATGAAAATAGCTCTGCTGAACTATGTCCAGTGGAGCCAATAAAATTGTTTAATGTTACAAATCCTTTCCAAAACTATCCTAGGTAATAAAGATTGGGCTTCACTACCCTTATACCATAGGACTTGTAGATTCCATAATTCTCTACTCATGCATCATGGCATTTATGACTTACTGTTTGTCCTTTGAATGGTTCAAGTTTTCTTTGTTCTTCTGTGATTCTTTCTTTGTATCCTTGACTGGTGGTCTTACAATCTGGTTGGCCTAAATACATTTAAAACAATTATTTTGTTAGCCAATTTAAAGCTGATTTAGAGCTGTTCAATTTCAAAAAAGTTGCAGAAAACAATTTCTAGTTTTTGAAATTTCAAAGATTGTTGTGTTTTGCAAGAGAAAACATTGTGGACAATGAAGAAATTGCTTCTAATAAGCAATTTCTTCATTATCCAAATTGTTTTGCAAAGATTTTTTTCCCTTCATGGGTGTAAGAAAGTAGGATTGTGTGGAAAACGGTTAGATCTAACATATTGTCATCTACTTATGAGGGCTGCTGAGAAAAAAAAACAAAAAAAAACTAGAAAAATAAAGACACAGATCAGCTTCACAGTAAATGCAGATCTGATAAGTTTGTTTGTTTTTGACGAACGAATAGCTCAATCTGTTTACTGTCTACTTCTTGTTTATTTAGTTTGACTTTTCATAAAATATGGGGGCTATTCTGTCTTGGGCATCATATTGGTGTAATGCATTGGTTAAGTTATTATGTGCAGCTGGGTCAAATCTCTGTTTCTACTACAGATATTGCTGGAACATTTGCTCATGCTTTTGTGCCACAATACGAGGGATGATCCAGAAGTTCGGAGAATCGGCTAATAACTTTCGCATTTCTAGCTTGTTCAGTATATATTTTGGTCAATTTTCATTTTAGTAACTACGGAGCACATTAATGTTGTTATTTTTGCAGAATTATATTTAGCGGTCTTAGAATACGTTACCATAGGAACATATGTATGCTAAGGCGGGGGAGCGTGAAAAAATATTGAAAATATGTCAAATAAATCAAGTTTTCGGTAATTTTTCTTAAACTTTGATTGGGATTCCTTGGCTAAATTAAAAAAGAAGCAAAGAGAATTAATTTGTTATTTTTTAAAGCTATTGTGACACTTTTAACTGACACAGAATATATTTTATAATTTTGAATAAACGAGGAAAAAATGACACGATGTCAACACCAAAATATGAATTATTTTCGAATTTTGACATGAGATCTAAGCCATTCGTCAATCTAAACATTTCAGATAATTTAGAAAATGATAACAGTGTGCAGAAGAGAACTTTTCTTAAAGCTATTCCACATATTCGAAAAAGGACAGGCTTTAAAGGAGCATTTAGAATGATATAATGGAGTTTCAACGAACTAACATATTCCAATTTATTCTTAATATTTTCTAAAAATGAATATCCGGCATTTGGCTTTCCACTTTACTAAAAATACCATGCATATAGAAATTTTAAACAAATTTGATTCCAAATCGCATGTGGATTATTTCTGTAAGTGGACGTATCCGATACAGAGAGGCATGAGAGTTAGTGTAGACTATGTAGAAAAGAGTTATTATTGACGTCCCATTCGACGTCCTTACTCTCCCGCCTTAGTAGGGGGTCTATGTCTTGTTTCGTGCTTTTTTCAGCCACTATTGAATGTAAACATTTGAAAATTTCCATGTTTATTACACAGATGATGCACTAAAAGACTGTATGATTTGTGTATTGATAGTCAACTTTTCTGATGATTTATAACCTCATTTTACGAACTTTTGGATCAACCCTCGCACAAATATCAAGTTAAAGATTCATTACTCTGATATTCATTCTAGTGAAATTTTACTTTTTTGGAGTTAGATATCATGTTCAAGTTTCTAGATGCAACCAATGTGTTTCTAAAACATTTCTGTTTCAACTTCAGTTATTGATTGGAAACTTTGAACATGCTTCTATGACTGTAATATCAGCCTCTAGGTAAATTTTCAGTACTCTGATTATTTTACTTGAGGTTTTTTTAAATTTCTTTTCAGACTTCAGATGTGGTTAAAGTTTAGTGTGCAAGAGTCAAAATAATCTCTGATTCCAAATATGCTATTGATCTGAAGCTTAGCACATTATTCTGTGACTATAATATTAGTCTCTTGGCAAAGATTCATTACCATGAAAGTAATAATCCAAAAATGCAAAAGACTAATCTTTTCATACAATTTTGCTCTTTAGAATTTCAAGGCAAAAATTCAACTATAAACATTCCAAATAGTTGAAAGGAATAAAGTACCTTTGGCATGGTAACTAATAAATGTCCAGTTATTTGAGATCTTTTACAGGAACTTTTCTCAGCATTCACTTCCTGGTCTAGGGCAAGTTGGAATGTCTGTAAATAAAATAATTTGAATATAACATTGTTTCATTCTTTTTTGACATTCTTTTGCATTTGTGACAGCTGGCTTGTTATCATGTTGCATATCTTTAAAAGTTTGACTATTCTTAATCATTTACATATAAACATCATTCATTTTTTTTCTTGGAATAAATCTTTTACCAATACCCACAAATTAACTTGCAATCATAAAATAATAAGGATCAAGATAATCTGCATTTCTAAAACAATTTTTTTAAATGTTACACAATAAAAATTCCTGCCAAGTTTGGTTGAAATTAGCCAATAGTCAAAATTTCACAAACATTTTTTAAAGAGGATCACCCACGAAACATAATGGCAAAATATCATTGAAATTTGCGAGATGTTCTGGAGAAGTTTTAAGAAAGTTCACTATACATGACACACAATGTATGACTGTCTTATGGTGATCCTAAATGCTCCACTTGAGCATAATGTGCTCTGGTGAGCTAAAAAGTAATAATTTCAGGGTCTTTAAATTGTCTGATTTTTTTTCAATTTAAACCAGTCTAAAATATTAATGTCATCTGAAAATGGAGAAAACTTATCCAAATTAAGCCCAATTAATTGCAGCTTTTCTTTTTCATTTTTGTACTCAAAACTATTTTTTTTTGTTTCCACTCAAACTAGATTTCAAATAAAGTCCTTACTTTTCCTTTCGCTACAATTCTAACATAGTTTGGTTGTACATCAACATCAATCAGTGAGGTATCTAAATATCTGCAAGAAATCAAGATGAGTTTGTGAGACCCATGTTCATAAAACCCCTACATACATACCCCTTAAGGTTGTGGTCCCTTAATAGTTCCGCAACATTTCCGGACTCATGGTCTTCCATAGTGTTAATTGCGGTTTCCTAATGAAATCATTAGGAAACTTTAGTTAACACTTTGAAAGTTCAATACTTCCAAAGTAGAACTATAGCAGGTCCACTACCTTAAAGGCTAAAATTTAAATAGTTCTGCCTTCAGTGATGACCTTAACCTTGTCAGATGATACTATCCAAGGTGACAAAGTTTACCAGTATGTACCAGCATGATTTAAAATGTGATACCAGGGGTGTGGAAATACAGAATTTCTCAACTTGTCCCCAGACAAGTAGATGATAATTTTCTACTTGTCCAGGAAAAAAAAATCTTGTCCGCAAAAAAAAAAAAAAAAAAAAAAATCAATCAATTTTTAGAATACATTGTTTTTTGAAGATGAAAATGCTATATTCCAGCATTTTATTCATTAAAGACAATGTTTTCTACCCTTTGATATAAACATTATGATGAGCAATCTCTTAGATCTGTATAGTGCCATTCTGATATTTGTCCTGGTATTTACTTGACCACGGTTCAAGTGGTATAGAAAAAAGGACTTGTCTGCAGGTAGAAAAACATGTGTCAAACAAGTTGGGCATTGGAATTCCACACCCCTGGATTCAAAAACTAATGGTGGCCAACATACTATGTGCAGTGTGTGTATGCCATAGCACCCTTGAAAGAAAACGAGCCTGTGTGTGACATTTCAAACAATCTGAAATGTGCATGAGGTTCAAACATTGAGCAGTGTAGATAGCCACCTACTGTAAATATAAAGTTACCTGATAGTGTACAAGTACTTTGAGACCTTATCTATCTAATAAACACATAGCGAAGACTCTTGCCTGACTGTGCCGATGCACAGACTGGTCAGAGTCTTCACACTTTGCATATTTGAAATTGTTGTAAATCTCACACACAAATTCAAATATGATTGGTGAATCACTGGCCCCAACACTTGACCTACATCACACCACACCCCTCTGATATAAATATGTCATTTATCTTATAACTATACAAATTCCGTGTGATAACACCACATGTGATATTTTCTATGATTATTACATGGATGTTATTTTTAAAAACAAGAGTTGTCAGAGGACAACATAGCTTGCCCTACTGGATGCTTGTCACATATACACATGTGTATGAAGTAATAATGTTCCTAGAGTAAAGCATTCAGAAAATATAAGCAAGGTTAAAGTTTTGGGTTAAAGTATTTTGGTTAAAGTTTTTCCAAGTCCTTAAAAAGGTCATGGTCAAATTGTAAAGGACCTTGGTCTCTGGTGAAAGCCTATCACCTGGTGAGTATGTAAATGAAGTAATGATGTCCCTAGGTTAAAGCTTCAAGAAAATAAAAGCAAGGTTAAAGTTTTGGTGAAAGTTTTTCAGTTGAAGTTTTTCCCAAGTCCATAAAAGGTCAAGGTTAAGGTCAAATTATCAAGGACCTTGGTCTCTCGCAAAAGGCTATCACCTAATGAGTATGTAAATGAAGAAACGATGTCCCTAGGTTAAAGCATTCAGAAAATGTAAGCAAGGTTGAAGTTTTTGGTTAAAGTTTTAGGTTAAAGTTTTTCTAAGTCCACAAATGGTGAAGGTCAAGGTCAAATTGTGAAGGACCTTGGTCTCTGGTGAAAGCATATCGCTTGGTGAGTATATATATGAAGTAATGATGTCCCTAGGTTAGAGCATTTAAAAATATATGCAAGGTTAAAGTTTTTGGTTAAAGTTTTTGGTTAAAGTTTTCGGTTAAAGTTTTTCTAAGTCCACAAAGGGTCAAGGTCAAGGTCAAATTGTCAAGGACCTTTGTCTCTGGTGATAGCCTATCACCTAATGAGTGTGCATATGAAGAAATGATGTCTCTAGTTAAAAGCTTTCATAAAAAATATAAGCAAGGTTAAAGTTTTTTTGGTTAAAGTTTTTGGTTAAAACTTTTTTGAAAGGGCCAAGGTCACAGTCTAAAGGTCATTTCGACATGGATGTTGGTCTCAAGTGAAAGCCTATGCCCTAATGAGTGTTTCTGTAAAAAATAAAGCCTCAAGGATAAATACTTATAGAAATAAAAAACGTTAACCTTATGCGGACGCCGACACCGACACAGACATCCGAGGGTATGACAATAGCTCTTCCGAGACTTTCGTCCCGGGCGAGCTAAAAAGGCTTACAAATAATAAGACAAATATCTAACTCAAATGTGGCAATTGATAAATGTCTCGGCAGAGATTTGCCAATTATCAATTCCCCCAAACGTGTTAGGTATTTTTTCCATACTATACAATAATTACGTATTATATTTTTCTGCATGGTCGAGGACATGAAACAAGAGTAAGTTGTTGTTCAGCCACCTAAACATCACAGCTACCGTAGTTGAAACAATTTAATTTACCCATTTTACGAAGATATTTCAAACAAAATGGCAGAAAATGTACGGAGTCCCACGGTCATCTCTTTTTTAAATGAGTTTTTGATTGGTAAATCAATCTATTTTCATGACAATCGCAATCTGTTAATTGTGTAAGTCCAAAAACTTACTTGAAACATTGATAATCTAGCAGATAAGAGTTGCCTGTTTCATCTTCTGTTAGGGCAAAATTGATCCTGAAATAAACCATTATACTGTATAATTTATGTGTCCACAAAAAGAAAATGGTCTCTGAACTTATTTTAATGCATTTCTTAATTTAAAAAATCTACACTTAAAAGAATTCATTCTTTTGAATTGAAATGCACATTGGTGCTTTTAATCAGAATTTCTTAATTTCTTTAAACTAATTGATATTATTGCTTCTTTTGCTTTTTCAAATATGCACGTGCATTGTTTCTTGTGTTTTGCATTGTGAACAAAAAATATTGTTTACTAAAATCTAATTTACAGCGGACATAAGGCAAAATGTATATTTTATAATCATGACCTGAAAAATATCTGCTTTAATTTTAGATACTTTAAGTTAAAAAAAAAGTGATTTATTTTAAGAATTAAAGTACAAAAACTTGGGTTTGAATCTTATGTGAACCAGATCTTGGCAATACTATGTCTTTGTTTTAAAAAGCTGAGGTGTGTTTGTTAGAGCGAGATTCTTAAGATTCTTATTAAGATTTTTAAGATAAAGCGCTCGGTAGAGCAAGATTTTTAAGCGGCTCAATAAGAATCCTAAGATATCTTAATGAGGAAACGAAGATGGTTTTGCATTGGCTTAAAACGAGTAGTCATGACGACGTAGAATATTTTCACTCAAAATATCGAAAATCGTTCATTACCACGCCTTAAAAATCTCATTTAGATGTATTTTCCATCTTGCTCTAACGAACGCGTCTCGGATCTACAATTTTCACTTACTTTGGCTCATTTACATTAAGTGGTCTACCATCATCAGTAAACAATCTGCGTGGAGGTTTGGGTGGGTTTTTCAATTCTCTGCAAAACAGTTTTTTAACCAGTGAGAAGCCATTCTACAATAATTGGTTTTCAAAGCTCTTCCTAAAGGTTAATATGTTTCTGTATGACAATTGAAACAAGCAGAATTAGTATATGTCAGAAATCATTTTAAATAACATCATTGCTTAGAATACTCATGCAATACAGGAAAGCTCTTAATTTAAACAAATTGAAAAGACAATTCAAAGTTGATTTAATCTTACATTTTATATTTTACCCTTTTCAATAGAAAACATTGCAGGAAGTGCAGAAATTGATTATAACAAGCTATTTCTTAATTTTCCACAATACTTTCATCACTCTGTTCTTGAGGGGCAATAAACAGAGGAGGGATAGGTAAACAATAGCTTCCAAACTTTCCCCACATTACTTCATTTTTTTAAATGTAACCAACATCTGAAATATGAACCTCTTCCAGTTTTATGACCCTGTGAATTTATACAAATATTGTGAAACAAGAGGACCTCCTATTGGTGCTATTGCTTGGCTAGAGGTGCTGGATAGTGTTAAATTCTGAATAGAAAAAGGGACATAATTCTAATGTAATTCTCCTATAAGTATCCTCATTGATGGTATGGGTTGCTCTTGTGACAGTAAAGATACATGAAACCCAATATGTTCAGTAGTAACAAAACTATGATCTAGGTAAAAGTTTGTCACAGCATCGCCGACTACGCCAAGGTGAATACCATTACTCACCTTTTTGTTCCAATACAGCTAAGAGTTAAAAAGTAGAAATTACTTCAAACAAGCAATTTCTTCTTTTTTGCAATATCATTAAGCTATATTAAGATGATTTCATTTTCAATTACACCAACATTTCATTGTTGTCAGCTACTACTTTCAATTTGGACCTGTCTAAAATACTTAAAACAGGAAAAGGTAAAATCAACCTTAATCTTACTCTTTTTTCTTCTCCCTATTTTTGACTTCTTCCATCTTCTGATGACATTTTACTCTAGACTCTGGTGTAAAAGCTGATTTCTCCTCCCAAAACCTAGAAGAAACATCAAGTTTGAACTTGACAAATTATGAGTTATAAGAACAGTAATTGGTGGATCAAATAGCCCTGCCCCTTGACCTACTTCATCACTCGCCTGTCAAATATATCAGGGTTTTAGTCTGACTTCAAGAAAATGGGATCCAAAGTACTCGATAATTGGGATCTTAGGGGTAATTTCTTAAGGTTTGGGAGTCCCTGCTTAAAATATGGGCTATTTCTTTTAAGCACTAATCTGGTTTTTATATGAATTTATAGCTATTTACTGGGTAAAGGAAAAGCAACTATTGGATATTTATTGTCTATTTGGGGCCCAACTTCAGGAATAAACTGAATACTGTTTAAACAGTATTCAATTCTTCTCTGAAGTTGATCCCAAAAGGGTCTCTGGGACTCACATCAGATAGATTTGAGGGTCCTAGTTACTTATTTGTGAGTGTCTCAAAAAAACACAGAGTCCCTTAAAACCCTGTATATAATGGACATGAAACAGAGGGTAAATCCTTGGAAGGTGACTTAACCTTTGCTACTGCTTTTTCAAGCTTAAGTCACATTATTAAAGTTGCTCATCCACAAAAAAAAACAACAGAAAATGTTGGAGTTCAATGGTCATCACATTATGAATAAGTGTAATTACATTTCCTCTAATAATAGCGCCCTCCCTAATAGTAGCACCCCCACATTTTTTACTAAGAAAACCCACTTCAAAATGCCTGAATTTTAGAAACGTTTTGAGACTTCTTCTCTAATTTGAGATGAATTTCCCCTAAACAATCATTTATATGATTGTTTAGATGAAATTTACCTAAAATTTAAGGGAAATGTGCTTAAAGTACATCAATTTCAATGATTTTTTAAATCAGAAAATGCCTGCTAAATTAAAGCTCCATCAACATGTTATGTATAGCTCCTGGAGCATTTTTAAGGAAAATTACGGAATTTTAATTGGTTTTCAATTATTTTTTTTGATTGACATCAATGATTTATTAAATCAGGTTTAGGAAAGCATTATAAATCATGTTTGCTTTTTCATGTACATGTTCCCTCAAAATTTGAGATAAAACAAGATGTGTCTGTGAAACACGAATGCCCCCGTAACAGCATTTTTTTTTAAAGTTTGACCTTGACAGATGATCTTGACCTTGTCACATGACCTTGACTTTGGTACCAGCGGATGCGGATCATTGAGATCTTTCATCATGCCAAATATTAGCTTTGTATCTTGAATAGGCTTGAAGATATTGACAAGGTTAAGTTTTCGGGGTTAAGTTTTCGGACAGACGGACGGACAGACCAACGGACAGACAGACAGACAGACAGACAGACAGACATGAGTAAAACAATATGCCCCCGATCTCTCGATACGGGGGCATAAAAAAAACAGGAAACTATTTTAAAGTTTTTTACTTTCTATCAATACAATTATTTGCAGAGTTGAACAGACAACAAATGTAAATGGAGACTTACTCTTTGTCTTTTTCATATTCTTTCTCTAATTCTTCAACTTCTCTTTTCTTCCTTTTCTCTTTGTCTCTATAAAACAATTAAACATTGACTTTCCTCATTATGATGACCCCATTTTTCAAGAAGGAATCATCTAGTAGTTGTGAAAAGTATTGAACTTGGTCAGTTTGTTTCTTCTTCGATTCCTGTTTGATGCCACTTTCATCAATTTACCAGTCATACTGTGGCATCTGGAGTACCTAATAATGGATTCCTAGTATTTTCGATACCAGTACTATCATTTCATCATTTCAAGTCTTCAGCAGCCATTCCACCTAAGATTTGAATTAACCTCCACTAGTGGGTGACAAATGTCGGAAAAGATAGGTGCTGATGCTGTGGATCCAACGTCAAGCATAGTAACACTGCCTGACTGACAAGGATAGAACATTTTCATTTGTTTATTCTTTCTGAATAAGAAGAAGTTGTCATACTTCTTTCTATATTTTTTTGTGAAGTAAGATATCTTGTTAACCATTTCAGGTTAAAACATTCTCTTTCCAAAATTGACATTGACTTTGGATCTGCAGATTCGCATCAAAAAGATCTATCATCATGCCAAATATGAGCATTGGATCTTAAAATGCTCATACAAATTTGCGATTTTCAGATAGAAAATAAGTTAAGTGTCAACCAATAAATATCTACAGTCAGTATTTTGAGAGGACTATCTTTCCCAGTCTACAGATTCTTTTATGGTTGAATGATTTAATTCTAGTTGTGTTCACCGAGATTCGTGTCTTCTGATTGGCTTGAAATTGGTTGCATCATTAGATGAAAACAATTTTGATTATGCAACTTTTTTGTAAGCTTCTGCGGAAAGTAGTCCAATAAACAATTCATGTATTTAAAGGTAAATCTTTACAATTTTGCTTCATGAAATTAAATCACTAGATATGAAGAGACTTTTTGTTGACTCCATGGAGGTATCAAATTAAAAACCTAATCACACCAATGCATGAATCCAATTTGCGAATTCATACAGTGTGATTAGGTTTTTAGTTTCATACCTTCATGAAATCAACAAATACTCCTTTCATCTCTTAAATATTTGCCTTAGACTTACAAATTTTGCCACCTGATGAAGCTCAACTATACATAAGAGAAGCAGGCAATACATTTAGTACAATATTCCCCTTTTCTTATTGATGAGAGGACATACAAAGTTCTGAACAGATTAGAAAATTTTGTGAATTTTACAAACAATTATATGCACCCCTTTTTCACAAAGTTTCAAATATCTTACTTTTCTTCAGTGCATGTTTTCCAGTATTCGATAATTAGTTCTGAATAATCACTACAAAAGTATGTAACATTCATGTAACTATATCACAAGCCCATGGATTTCCTTACTCTTCATTTATATCTGTGTACCAAGTTCGATCATAACCAGGCTCCTTCTGTTTATATTTCTCATCTTCTTCTGTTCTCTGTCTTTCCTTCTCTTCTTCTAGTTTGGCTTCCTCCTTTTCCTTGTCCTGAAATGAATTATAACTACATGTACTAGCTTTATCAGCTCAAGTTTTAGAAACAATCATTTCTGTTCAGCTTAAATCAAATTGTATAAGTTGCTATGGAATTAAGTCAACAGAAAAGATTTATAGACTCACATCCAGACTGACTGAACAAACATAGTTTTGAGGGTTATAATAGGAAAGTTTTGCTCTCACAGTTACCCTTTTCTAGCTCTGCTGTTTTCAGAGAAACTTGAAGTATTGTCATCACCTAAGGGTTGTTTGTGTTGGCATTTTTGTTGACATAGGCATTGGCATGACAAACTGACAAACTTTAACCTGTGTCAGATCTCTATTGTTATTAAAGATATCTTCATGAAACTTAGCATGTTAGTTAACCACCACAAGAGCTATCCAGGCTACTATTAGGGTGATAACTCTGGAAGCATTTTTGTAAGAGTTATGCTCCTTTTTTGACTTGTTTTTTTGCATTGTCCAACACCTGCAGCCAAGTGTTAGCACCTTTAGGTGGTGCTCTTTTTCAATAAGGAACAGCTGTCAGAGGTATCCTTGCCTTATGTATTTGTAGGATCATTCTTCAAATGACAGGATCATGACTATGTCAACGAGAGCACACTATTTGTTAGGTTGTAAGAGTCAAAGTCGAAAATACAAACTACAGATTTTTCCCAGAAGAACTGCTGTCAAGCCCACAAAATTTTTACCATTGTTTGGGTTGAGCCTGATTTTAACATTAAAATTGCTCTGGACAAGCCAAACATTAGACCTTGACCTATGACCTTGACCTATGAGCCGTCATAAAATTTCTTTCAAACAGCACATCTTCTCATGAGGGAGAGCAACCATACAAAGTAATTTTGAAATCAATCAATAACCGTAGAAGAAATTGTCCAGACAGATCCCAGCCACACAGCTGGACACATTAACACACCTATACCTAGTTGTTGTTGTGACAACTGTGTCTTGCTCACCACAAATCGACTTGATAAAAACTGTCATGCAAGAAAAATCTTAAAATCTCATCCTTGGTTTTCTTGGAGACAATCTAATCTTTCATCCTAACCAAATCGCAAATCGAAAATTTAAGCCAGGGTCTTTTTGATGAGATTAAGATCTGCTTGTCTCAGCTAGTTTCTCTCATAAGAAGATCCCATTTCGAGGGGTCAGAACAACACTTTTGTAAGTGCCTTTATATTTATGGGCACTTACAATAGTGCTGTGCTGACCCCTTGATTTACCTTTTATCTATATGAGAAAAAAAAGTAATACATAATTTAGGTTGTACCTTAAAATTTGAGAACAAGGCTAAAACTGATACTCACCCTTCGCTTTTTGTACTCTAACTGCTGTTGTATAATTCTTGCTCTGATTACACCATAATCCTAGACAAAGGAAGAATAAAAATTATCCTACTTTATTCTTGTTATGTTGAATGAAACTCTTTGCAACTTTTCATTAAAATCAAAGTGCTGAAAGTACAGGATTGTTTAATTGTGAGTAAGTATTTTTTTGAAAATACATTTTTTAATCTTTTTTGGTTAAAAAGGGAAAATCAGGTGGTATGAACTAAGATCAGACTGCAAATATGTGCAGGCTGATCTTGGACTATACCTCCTGTAAAAGCATAAATATTTCAAGTACAGCATGATAAGGGTTAATTTTAAGACTTATCCTCCTATTCTTTAATTTTGTTTCAAACAAATTTCCAATTTTTTGGGACATGTCAAAAAATCATCAAGTATAAAGAGAAGGCTTAGATCAGAGTGCATGTCTTTGCACGCTTATCTCAGTCCATACTGTCTGCCAAAGATTTGTTTATGTTGTGAACAGCATGAGAAGTATTGAACAATATTTTAGAACAAGATTAGATGAAATTCATAGACTGAAATGATCCTGCTAGATGATAGATGACCAACTTTTTTTTTTGGAATTCCTTTAAATATAACATGAAAATACACAGTGTATATGTACCACTCACTTGAACAGCTTTTATCCTCTCAGACTTTTCTATCATTATACCATCCAACATCTGCAAGAGTAGATAAAGACAAATAGTTTGTTCCAGTGTTTTGTTAATACAATTTTGAGTGTACAACAAAAGCTATATTTTCATGAGTGGAAGAGCCACAAGTGAAAAAAAAGCTTTTGTAGTCTACAAAATGAAACATATATAATCTTACATAAAAACATATGATTTCTTTTCTATTCATTTGATTCAAAGCTGAGATGAATGTAAAATGCAATGATTATATAGCCCCGTGAAATGGTGTACAGTAGTGTGTGAAATGAATAAGAGAAGGGTTGCATCTTTTCAAACAGCAAGTTACCATTTGGGTCATTTCACTTGTTTGGTGGTGAAATAACTTACTTATTTGACACGTCTATCAAATAAGAACCTGTGCGTGACATTTCCATCGATTTGAAATGTGCCTAAGATGCAAATATTGAGTATATTGACAGCCACATAGTGTAAATTCAAAGTAACCTGACGGTTTACAGATACTTTAAGACCTTATCTAGCTACTAAATGCATAGTGAAGACCCTGGTCAGACTGTGCAGATGCACAGACTGGTCAGCGTCTTTGCTTGGCCTATATTAATGATTGTTGAAAATCTTACACACAGGCTCATATAATTTTCAGATTGTTTTCTCTTAGCCAGTTCATATTAGATATAGATGATTCATATAGACACTGAAAGTGATTGGAATGATTGATTGGAAAATGTTTGAATAAATGCATACCAACTTAAGGCAAGCAATTTCCACGAGTATTTTTCATGCTTAATTCAAATATACTGTTGTTTTGGTACTAGGCGTAGAAAGAGATCATACTGCACAAAATAAGCAGTCTTATCTTAATCTTCACATCTTAGTCCACACATCTGATATGCCAATTTTTAGCTAGGTTTGTTAATAAATTTTCTGTAATACAGGGCTTTCAGCCCCTGGATTTTTTTTAATTTCTTTGAGTGGGACTTTATTAACCATAACAAGGGTTGACTACTATTATTCCTGATCAAAGCCCATCCTTCCATTCTGGGAAATATTCTGTATCTGTCTCTACACAAAGGAGTCCCTAATTTGCCCCCTTACCACACCATAGACCATTGATATTAATATTGGTCTATGGGGTAGTAGGGGTCACCTTAATGACCCCTGTCTCTACATACCTTTAACCCAGGTAAGGTAGCTATTACATAGTCTTTGTATCCCTCAAACTGTGCACAGGGGTTTCCTGTCAAATACCTACAATAGAAGAAAACAATACTTTTTTAGGTAGTGGGCATGTAATAGTTCCGCAATGTTTCAGAAGTCATGAACTTTAACAGTGTTAACTGAGATTTCCTTATGATATCATTAGAAAATCTCAGTCAACACTGTGAAAAATCATGAGTTTGAAAATGTTGTGGACTTACTACAGCTCCACAACCTAAACAAATGATTAAAGCATAAGGGAAAATTCAAATTCTTTTCACCTGTGAATCTTTCATGAATCCTTTTCATGATAAATTCAGAATACTCCTACTTTGGCAGGTGCTATTGAAAAAGTAGCTAAGATTATTTATGCAGTATGAAGTAATTAAAAGTCCACATCACTTGTTTTTTTTCAATCTTGAGTCATTTTGAAAAAAAATGACCAATAATTTGTACTTTTAACCTTTGATTTTTATGCAATTTTTATGATAAATAAGAGAAAAAAATATTTTTTTTTGAATTTATAAAGGTATGAAATTTAAAACTTCACCATATTGTTTGAATGTGTAAAGCATTTTTTGCCACAAAGATTTTGCATATTCATAAAGAGTGATTAGGTTTTTACTATCATAACTACATGAAATCCACATATATTCTCATCTTTTAATTTAAAAAAAAATAGAGACAAATGTATTTGATACATTAGGTACTAGTTTACTCTCCAACAAACATTTACCAGCAGAAAGCTACAGAAAGAAGGGGTATCTTGGACTTTACATTCAAATATCTTTATCTATACTTCAACAAATCCTATGTTGTGGGTACTAATTTGAATCCTTTCATCAAGTTTTGAGAGTTCTGGCTACTAATTTGCCTGTCACAGATTCAACAGATAATATACCCATACAATCAGTACAATTTATTTTACTTTCAAACAAATATATGTCAATTAAGTTTAAACTCACAGTTCATTGAAATAATAGAGATCCTTGAGGCTTTCAATACTGGTCAACTCTCCGACAAAATTCACAGTCAGGTCTAACTTTTCTAGGGACTCACAACCTAAAATTGAAAATATGTAGCTTCAAAAGATTTCAGGCCACTTGCATCATTTTAAACATTCCTTGGCTGCAGCATCTTATCAGAGATCACCTTGAATATTTGGTACATATTATCTTGACAAATAGCAGGAAATTGACTTACTTCCCAAATATCTAATGCATTATCTTTTTTGGGACATATCATAGACAGTCTGACCCATATTGAGGGGTAAGTGCAATACTATTGTAAGTGCCTGTGAATATAGAGGCACTTACAATAGTATTGTACTGACCCCTCAATATATATTTCTGCAACACATTAACATTACATAACAAAGTTTCTCTCATAAGTATATTATTTATTTAAACCCACTTCAAATATACCATTATCAAATTTAAGTATTTAAAAAAAAAAAAAAAGAAACTGACATTCACATCAGAATGAATGAAATGCATTAATTTGAATCGATGAATAGAAATATGGAGCTTTTCTGTATTTCTTATGGTCTCCTAAAACAAAATGGTCAACGCTTGTATCAGTAATTGTAACTTTAACTGTTATGAAATGTACAGATTGAAAAAAAGATTTAGTTTAAACAATATAATACATGTTTTACTTTGATGAAAGTTCTGTCCTATACTGTATTAACTTTTTTCCTACTGTTGACTACATTATTTTGCAGTAGACTAAGCTTTGGCAGACAGTATAGACTAAGATAAGCCTGCAAAGATGTACAATCTGATCTTCGCCTACACTGCCTACTTTCTACTAGATTATTGTGGGAAAATTTGCAAATCCAGACTTGTTGAACTGCGAGGAAAGGCTAGTAGAGATGTCTATTTTTAATTCAATTTGTCGCAAACAAAATTAAAATTCAGCAGGATGAGAGTTAAATATTATCATACCTTCTAGGTTTTCAACTTTCTCTACATTGTTCAAAGCCAAATTAAGATATTTGAGCTTCTTTAACCGACTCACATTCTCTGAAATAAATTACAAAACACAATTACCTTAAATTAAGATTATAATATCAAACCGCTAGAGTAGATAATTGTTGCCTAAATAAATTGGGAATTTCATCAGCTTTTAAGCTACACTAGTTAAAAGTCACTGGGGCTATTGTCATGACATTATGTGTGCCATCCATGGGTGCATCAATTAAGCTAGTGGACCCTTAATAGTTCCACATGTTGAAAATCATAAGGAAACCTGGGTAAACATTGTTAAAGTTCATTACTTCCAAAATGTTGCGGTACTATTATGGGTCCACTACCTTAAATTTTACTTTCAAAATCTTCTCCTCAGAAGCTAGTGAATTTGCAGGAATTATTAAATGTATGAATGACCTTTTATCAGATCTTTGTCAAAGCATTTTTATTGAATATGAAATATAGCTATTGTGAATGGAACTATTTTTCATCAATAGTGAAAAAGGATTTTTCTGAGAAATTGAAAGATGTTTTTCAATGATTTCTCAGGAATAATTCTTGATTGACCCTCTATTAAACTAATCAGTGAAAGCTACTTTTTCTGATTTTTTTTCTCAAGAGGCATAAAAAGTAATTGTGTGGGAGCAAAGAAAAAAATACTTTTAAAAAAATCTGCTAGCTATTTATATGAATTGATTCTTACCAATTTTTGGAATAAGATTACTCTGTAAGTATAGGATCTTTAACTCTCTGCACCATTTGTCCAAATTTTCAATCCTGAAATATTGGTGTCAAACTCAATTTAGAACCACATGCTATAAGAAAGTTAGCCATACCTGCAAAACTGAATAAAAAGACACACATCACAGCTCTGCAGATGGATTGGTACTTTTATTTTTGGTGGATGGATATCACAAGTAAAGTACTTAGCCCTTGTCAAGCTGAATGAAAAAAAGATTGGCTGGTCTTTGTCTATACCTCCCGCCAAATCTGGAATAATCCTGGGCCCAGCATGACAATCCCCTGTGACAACCTAGTTTGTGTAGATCCAATGGCTTTTTAAAGGCGGCAGGTTTTGAGAGTCATAAGGAACTAGGACCCTTAAATAATCCTATGTGTGTGTCTGTTTCCATTTATCTATTTCCCTACTTTAGCATGTGGCCAAATGAGCAACACCCCCAGAAGAAGGTTAGTTGTTACGGGGGATAGTGCAAGGATACATGACGAAACTACTACTTAGATCCGCCTTGGTTCTTTAACATACTTGGTGTAAAGCACCATCTCACAAGACCTCAGTTTAACGTCTCATCCAAAAGAAAATTAGTTTGTTAATGTGCCAGCCAGGGAATCCAACCCACACAGTCGAAATTCAAATGTTTTGAAGTCCGATGCTCTACCAACTTAGCTAATCAGGCTGACAGGTTCAATCCTATGTGAGCCCCTTTAACTCCTTTATATTATATGTCATCACTTCTCATGTTGTTCTTGACATATTCCTGCTATACAAAAGTCTTTGGCAGATAGTATACTCTAAGATCAGTCTATGCTGATGTGCAGTCTGATATTAGCCTTCATTGTCTGTTTTCTAGTTAATCATTGTAGAAAAACTTGAGTCACACTGGTTGAAATGTACATCCAAAAAATTGAAATGTGTTTGAGACAAAAATTAAATTTAACAGGAATGGGTTTGTTTCATCTTAAAGTAATTAATTGAATCATGATAAATGAAAAAGTCCAATTCTGATAAAATAGTCAAAATAGTTCTCAAAAATAAGTATATTACTGTTAGGAATGGAAAAGTTAATGAACCTCACAGTAAATCAAATTTTAAATTTCTCTGACATTAGAAATGCATGCAAGCTAATAAACATATTTGAACTGGAAGATAACCTAAACCTTGACTGATGACCTTGCAGTTGGTACCAATAGAAAGGTCTTGTGACTTTTAATGTAATGCACTTGCGAACAAGATGTGTTTGTAAAACACAAATGCCCCAAAAGCAGATTTTTTATTTGCTTGATCTTCAGAATTGAATTTGACCTTGATGGATGTCCTTGACCTAGAATAATGTCCATTGATGAGAATAACCTTCATGCCAAATATTAGCATAATGTCACTCCAATAGTGGTGTCCGTGATCTAGTGGTAGAGTGTCCGCCTCTTGACCCAAAGGTCCTGATTTTGATTCTCGAAAGCGGCTTTCAATCTTGGTTCTTTCATTGGCCCCCACATTCGACGCAAGAACTGGTGACTTATCATGGAAGCAGATTTAAGAGAGATAAATCTAAGTTGTTAGAACTTGTTTCCCAATCAATGCATTTAAATAAATAGGTTGAAACCAAACTCCAATAGGGTTGAAGTTACAGAAAAATATTTAGTTTGCAGTGTACGTTTTTGTAAAAGTTTGCCCTTAACAACTGACCTTGACATTGACCTTGATGGAGGCCTTGACATTGAATGATGTGTATTGATGAGAAGAACCATAATGGCAAATATGAGCAATAGTTTTGAAGCTATAACATAATGTTTAGTTCGCAGGTTATGTTGATGCACACAGACAGGCAGACAGACGGACATCACAAACATGCAGGGCAAAAACAATATGCCCCAAATCTCAGATTAAAGCATTCATACCTTTCAATATTTTCTTGATGTAATGATAATTCTTCAAGGGAGAAGATTTCTCCTTCATTATGTTCTGCCTTTTTTCGCACTAGCTGTTCAGTTACTGAAAAAAATTGTTGAAATGAATATTAATAAATATTTACACCTCAATACAATAGATTCTTTTACCTTTCTATGTATAATCCCGTATTCAGCATCCATGTACACTGATGAGAAAATAGTGTCAAGAAAGGTGAAGGAAAAAACAGTCAATCTTTCTCAGCCACCGCATCCATCAAGAGACCATCTTTATTAAACAACTGTTTTCAAAATCCCCTTTTAAATCAAAATATCATACAAAAGTAGACATAATTTGTCCAAAAATTACTATCAATGAACCCTAATTTGTAAACACTCATTAGAATTGTCTGAATGAGAGGATTCTATTGAGTTTTGACAACTTGGCATTGATTGAGAAAGTCACAATAACATAAATATTCAATCAAAATTCAGTTTCCTATTTGTAAAAAAAACATGTACTAACTTATTTCTGGTTACAAGTTTTTTTTAAAAATAAACGATTCGGAGTAGTTCTTTAAAAATAATTGATTTCTAAGGTTAAAACTCATAGCATTAACTTTAAACTGTAGGTATGAACTTTGGTTGCATATTGACCAAATTTTACTTTATAACTAAATTATGGAGACAAATATGTGAAACTGTATAGTTTCTATTTGGAATCTGTCCTTTATGTATCTTGGCAGGTGGACATAGCAAATGCGGCTTACTCAATTTGTAGTTATGATGTTTAGGTGTTCGGTAATATTAATTAATGTAGCTTCATTTTTCTCACCCTGTCGTTCTAAGGGTGGCAAATGTTCTATGTAGTGTGCAAATAAATACACTGGCAGTTGTATGTAAACTAATTTAATCTTACGCAAAACTATTTAAATGACTTAAGACAAAGAAACTTCAAATCTCTGGCCAGACATGTTGCAGACAATTCAAATGACATCATCAGGATTTCCCCATGTTCTCCAAAGATGCCATTTATAAACAAGGACAGCCAATTGACCTTTTGGAAATGTATTCCAGTACTGTAGCATCTTTTTTCATTTCATATTCACTAGATCTATTCTTAATTATTTAGAGAGCAAAATAAATTGAAATTTTACCAGTTAGAGCTGTATGAATTTGTTTCAATATTAAAGTTTCCTTGCAATCTACATCTGACAAAGAAAGGTAATGACAGAAGAGGAAATGACCAGTTGCTATCCAGGCAAGATTATGTAATCATAGACTGTTTGTTATAGCTATAGTCTGATACCCTGCGTATTACACATGAATTGTTTTGGCCATGCAGCTATATGTTTATGCTCGGGTTGAATATCGATTTTTTGCACATGTGGACTTACTTAAAACCCTTAATTAGGTAAATTCTTAAAACTTACAAGACATTTTCCTTGAATCTCTGACATTTCTTATCATCCAGATTTAATTTTCCAGACATTATTTTTGAAATTCTGGATGTTTGCTCAGTCCTGCCTTTCAGCCATAAGACAAAATATGTTTTCCTCCTCTTTCAGTAAATATCCAGTCATGCCAGACATTACCATCTGCACTGGTGGAGTACAAAAGCTAATATCCAACCTGAAACCAGACAAAGCAGCAGGACCTGACAACATCAAACCTTTGGTACTTAAAAACTTACGTTATCAAATTTCTCCTATCTTGCAAATTCTCTTTCAGAAATCCCTAGATACAGGCACCCTCCCCCAGGTATGGACGAAGGCAAACGTGACACCACTCTTTAAGAAAGGAAACAAAGAAGATCCTGCAAATTACAGGCCTATATCCTTAACATGTATATTGTGTAAAGTTCTTGAACATATTGTAGCATCAAATCTAACTAAACATTTTGACAAAAATAATATTCTTTATGATTTACAACATGGCTTCAGAGAATGGCGCTCATGTGAAACACAGCTACTGCAACTGACCGACCATCTTGCCAGAAACCTTACTGAAGGAAAACAAACTGATCTAGTTTTGTTAGACTTCAGCAAGGCTTTTGATAAAGTTAGCCACCTTAAACTTTTGTATAAATTGCAGGAACATGGAGTTAACAATGCTACCCTTTTGTGGATTAAATCTTTTCTTATAGGCAGAACACAAAAAGTAGTCTTAGAAGGTGGATGCTCAACCGAAGTACCAGTCACGTCAGGAGTACCTCAGGGATCAGTGCTTGGCCCTCTTCTGTTTCTCTTATAATGACCTTCCTAACACTATCACCTCCCAAGTTCGTTTGTTTGCAGATGACACTGCCGTTTACTTAGCTATAGATAACAAGCAAGACTGTATCACCCTGCAAGAAGATCTAGACAAGCTAATGCAGTGGGAGAAAAAATGGGAAATGGAGTTTAACCCTAGCAAATGCATTGTCCTAAATATTACTAAAAAGAAGAAAAAGATTTCTTATGATTACAGGCTACACGGACAAGTGCTAGAGACTGTGGACAATGCCAAATACCTAGGAGTTACTATATCTGAAGATCTTTCCTGGAACAAGCATATTGACAATATAACATCTAATGCAAATAAAACTTTAGGTTTTCTCCGCAGAAACATCCAGACCAAAAATAAGAAGATCAGAGAAACAGCATACAAAACACTGGTTAGATCCCAGGTAGAATATGCATCAACTGTTTGGAGCCCTTACACAACATCCTATATCAACAAAGTAGAAAAAGTACAACGTAGAGCAGCAAGATGGGTTCAATATAGACGAGACATCACCAGAGTCACCATGTTTTATAAAATTGTGAATTGTTTTGATGCAGTACCCATACCAACTTATCTTGAAAGACCAGTTAGGATCACCCGACATATGCACACAAAATCTTTTAGACAGATCCACACAAATGCTTCCTACTTTAAATATTCTTTTTTTCCTTATACAGTGATACTTTGGAACAGCCTACCAGAAACAATCATACAGCAACCTGATATTGCCGCATTCAAGAAGAGTCTTGATTCTTTTCAGATAGTGAGCCGTCCTTGAATAACCAAAATTGTTTTACCAGATCTTTTAATCTAACACTCACAATACTTTTAAAATTTGGCACCCTAACCAATGACTAACAGTATTTATTCCAGCACAGATGCGCACCTGCCAGTAATACCCGAAAGGGGAGTCAGGCAGTATATATAGATAGATAGATAGATAGTTTGTTATGTCAATGTCCACTTATTACTGTATATTATGTGAGTTTTCTGAATGAAACCTTGTATCTTACTTATGACACACAAGATTACCTGTCATGAGCGTACATAACTAACTATATAATTAGTAAGTTATGTACACTCATGACAGGTAATCTTGAGTGTGTAAATAAGAAAGAGAAGAAATCTGAGAATGACTTGTGCCAAAGTAAATCTTTTTTCATCATTTTTCACACCCTTCGTTTTATTCCGTACAGTGAGAGTGTAATCTTCACACAAGAGCTATGCACTGCTGTATTTAAACAGATACTCCAGCCTATGCTGCGCGTTAAAATTTTGATATTCGAGCGACGCAAACCTAGATTTTTGGCTAGAGCGAAACATGGACCGACGATACATGGATATAGGGATCAAATTTATCGAACGCGTGAACACAGAAAAGTCATAACTCAGAGAGATATCAATGGAAACATACTTTGAACCATTTTATCGTAAGATTTCCTTTGCGTAATCGTAGATAACACGCAATTGAAGGTTCTTTTTTGACAGATCGAAACACGAATGTTTACATAGGCTAAATTTGGTTTTCAAATGAAGAGTACTGGTTGCCTGCACTTATCACTTAATATATGACTGGTAACAAATTGCCGAAAACCAATACTAGCAACCCCGGTGTTTCAGTTTTTAATTACGTAGTAAATTTACCCTAGGGTCATTTGAACTTTGTATGGTGAACTAGGTGTACCATAATATCCGAGATTGCAAAATGTTAACCAAAAGTATACTACCTAGTAATTTTGAATTAGATGACATTTTTTCTAAATGTATTAAAAGGAATGAACTACATAAACTACTTGTTGCAAATAGGCTGCTGTCAAAGCGCACTTTGTAGCCTGTTAGCCATTAGCCTATAAGAAGAAAATTTTAAGGTCCTGAGACGGCTCACATTGTATTTGTTTATTACCACAATTGTTTCAACCTTTCACCATTGAAGTTGATATATTGATATGCTTTTCATAAGAATAATCAATGCAATTGAAAATATTTATCTACCAATTTAACTTTGTGCACTGAAGCATGTGTGTATTTTTCTTTATCTTCAGTGTTTCAGTTTGTTTCTTTTAAGTGTAAGAAAGCCTTTAATACATGTGGTGAAAAGTAAAGAGTCACTTTGATAAACTCCAAAGTTTTGTAAATTAATGAGAACAAGAATATAATACAAAAATGGTGCTTCTTAGACTTTTATCAAAAATTACGACTTTGACGAAAAGAACTTCGTTTAAGAAATTGATCAGAACCAAACAAATAAATTAAAAAAATAAATATTGTTATTGTTTGAACTGTAGCTACCAGGTTTAGTAGCTCAATGATAATAAGTAAATTACATTTCCATATTTTCAAGTAGTTTCTGAATAATTTTCTTATTTTTCTCTGATGTAAGGGCTTTAGAAAGAGGGGATTATTTGAAATTTAGATCAAAGTATTTTGATAATTATACTACAAACCCAATGGTGTTGGTACTCATTGTAACTGTCTCGTTGAGATTATTTTAATGAGTACCCACAACATAGGTTTCACTGAGAAAAATAGATTTTAGATACCTTTATCCCGTCTTATCTGTACCTCTTGATGTTTTTGAAAATTTATTTCTTTATCTTTTTTTATCCTCTGTTGTTTTTGAAAATTTATTTTTTAAAATAATGATGGGCTATCCTGCAATTGAAATGCACTTGAAAAAAAAAGAGGTAAAAACACATGTAAAATGGAAGATTAACCTGCAACACCTGAGCAATTTCTCCGTCATCTACAATTCTTATCATTTTATCAACTTTTTTTTTTGAGTGAAATTTATTGGATAATTTGAGATTTATAATAATTAAAGAGTTGACGCATGAATTTAAATTTTGTTTACTGGTAATTGTCATTAACAGTGAAAGAGCAAAGAGTAAACTACATTATTAGCA
This sequence comes from Fragum whitleyi, assembly GCA_948146395.1. Taxonomy (NCBI): domain Eukaryota; kingdom Metazoa; phylum Mollusca; class Bivalvia; order Cardiida; family Cardiidae; genus Fragum; species Fragum whitleyi. The sequence goes on along the minus strand of OX411548.1, from coordinate 29,242,078 downwards.
TGTCGTTGGCTCCTATTTGTCGCACAAAATCTCATAGGTGGCCTTGATTTCAACAGCCAATAAGACTGCCATAATTTTATAAAGCTGTCTGTCTTCTGGTTTCAGAGAAGAAGGTTTTTGAAGATTTTGCTCTTTTTTCTTTGTAAAACAGCTGTGCCCTGGCTGCGGATCCCGAATTTGCACCCTGGGGCCGGGTCATGGTATGAACTTAGTAACTTCTGCCTTCTGGGTCCCTTAGATGATGCTACATCCCAGTTAAAACAAATTGAGGTCAACAGACTGATGGCCCAACATGTAGCATGATGGACATTGGATGATCACCAAAGCTCACTGTGAGCAGCTAACAAAAGGCCCATGAGAGTCTGGGAAGCTCTACTGACTCACCTGAAAGCATTACAATCCTATAATGAACCTACAATCATCCTGCGAAAGTTTGAAGGAAATTCATATATGACCAAAGCTTCATGAAACTTGGTCAGAATATTTATCATTAGAAGGATCAATTTGAAATCATGGGGAAGGGTGCTTTAATGACAACCCCATGCATACACATTGAAAGGCACCATTTTGGTTCAATTTACTTCATAAAACATGGTCAGAATGACTGTATTAACAGTTCCATGCAGAGATTATAAATATATTGATAGCCTCTAGAGTTTAAACAAGGGAAGTGTCATTGAAGCACCTTTTCCAATGATATTAATTGGAATGTAATACCAGTTTAGATGGAGTTCATCCTTTTGACTTGAGAAATATTCTGACCAAGTTTCATGTAGATTGGGACATAAATGTGTCAGGCTAGTCAGTGCATACAAGAAAATTGTCATTATTGCCCCCTTTTCCTTGATAAAGCATGCCTCCTTCCATTTTCAATAGGCTTTGAATCATCCTTGAGATCTCAGACAAACATTCTGACCAAGTTGCATGACTTTGGGCCATAATTGTGCATAATTTAGTGTGAACACTTAAATTACTGATATCTGATGCACTGTAGACAATGAATAACAGACATTCAATGATCACAAAAGCTCACCTGAATACTGCATACTACTTCCTGAGTTAGGTTCAAATGTTATTTTTGTACTGGAGTCTAAGGTTCAAATGCCATATAGAGTAAATTTCTGAAACAGGGTCACCAGTACACAAGCCAGGTAACATCAAAAATCAATTAGAATGTTGTCTAGGTCAGATTAGAAAGATAGAAAAATGTGCCTGGGTTAGGTTCAGATTCCAGAAACAACATTGTCATGAAAGTTCTTAATGTCAAAATTTCCTGGGTAATGATCAAATGTCAGATAGAATAACATGAACCAAATGTAAGACAGAAAGTCGTCCAAGACAACTCAAAATGTCAGACAATATTTTGACTTAGTCTTTTTCAAATTCCTGAAGCAATGTTTAAAAGTAACATTCAAGTGTCAGGCTAGTAAATCAAATGTTATTTTCAAAAATTATTTGGCATGCACCCTTGGAGCTCAGGTGTTCCAGCATTACGCTACTTAGATCAATTCATTACCCCTGGGATAATAGAAAAGAAAGCTTCCATGGGGCAATTTGAAAAGGTTTGAAAATAGAAATTACATGCATTGCAAACTTAAATTGGATCAATTATTCTCACAAAAATTTGGGATCACCTATCAAAATGCTTCATGAATTATTCATGATAACAAGGAAATCTTAACAATTGTCCCAGGTTTGATAAATGTAATTTACAGAATAGGGCGACACTGGGTAACCAAGGATGTATATATAATATGTACTTAGTGTTTAATATGATAAAAAAAAATCAAATGAGGTTGGGAGAATTGATCATTGTTGAGTCTCTGCCTAGACAATTATCAATTCTCACACCGGAGTTAGATATTTTTTATTGCAATACATTAAGTATGCATTATATTTATCTTATAACCTCTATTCGTTTTGTTTTCGTCAATGTTTATAACTGAAATGCAAGTTTCTAAAAATAACCGCAAATGTTACAAAGAATATTTCTCCAGTTATGTTCAAATCCAGACAGAGTATTTTATGGTTCAGGTTTAAATGTCAGAAAGCCTGTTGCTTATGTCAGATTCAAATGTCAGGCAGAATATTATAAGGTTCAAATGTCAGCCATAGCTTTGCTTCAGTTAATTCAAATGTCTATAATTCTGAATGAGATTATCCCAACAAATCGCCTAATTAGACTTTGCTGGGTTAAATATTAGAGAAACCATAAAACAAGAGAGCCATTGGCCCTTAAGCGCTCACCTGATGCATGGCTTAACAAAATTAGTCAAAGATATGAAGAAGTTTCAGACAAATATGTTGCCTCTAAAGTACTAAAAAAAGCGTTTGACCCTCTATCAAACTTGTGTAAGATTTCAAGACAAACATTCTGACCAAAATACATAATTTTCAATCAAAGAGTGCACACAAGGATTTTAAAAAATTTGACCCCTTGACCTCATTTTGGACCCAACTTGACCAAATTTCAAACTAAACCTAGGTTTCATTCAAACATTCTGACCAAGTTTCAAGATAATTGAGTAAACAAGGTTTTTCTAAGAATTGACCCCTTGACCACATTTTTGACCCCACTTGACCCAATTTCGAACTTGACTGATATTTGATGGAGACAAACATTCTGACCAAGTTTCAAGACATTTGGGCCAAAAATGTGGCCTCCAGAGTGCACACAAGGTTTTTCTGAGATTTGACCCATTTTTTCCACTCTTGACTAAATTTCAAACTTGACCGAGATTTGATGGAGACAAACATTCTGACCAAGATTCAAAACATTTGGGCCAAAAATGTGGCCTCTAGAATGCACACAAGTTTTTCTAAGATTTGACCTCTTGACCCCATTTTTGACCCCACTTGATCCAATTTGGAAATTGATCGAGATTTGATAGAGACAAACATTCTGACCAAGTTTCAAGATATTTGGGCCAAAAATGTGGCCTCTAGAGTGCAAAAAAAGTTTTTTTCTAAGAATTGACCCCTTGACCACATTTTTGACCCCACTTGACCCAATTTCGAACTTGACTGATATTTGATGGAGACAAACATTCTGACCAAGTTTCAAGACATTTGGGCCAAAAATGTGGCCTCTAGAATGCACACAAGTTTTTCTAAGATTTGACCCCTTGACCCCATTTTTGACCCCACTTGATCCAATTTGGAACTTGATCGAGATTTGATAGAGACAAACATTCTGACCAAGTTTCAAGATATTTGGGCCAAAAATGTGGCCTCTAGAGTGCAAAAAAGTTTTTTTTCTAAGAATTGACCCCTTGACCCCATTTTTGACCCCACTTGACCCAATTTGGAACTTGATCAAGATTTGATGGAGACAAATATTCTGACCAAGTTTCAAAGCCTTTGGGCCAAAAATGTGGCTTCTAGAGTGCACACAAGGTTTTTCTAAGATTTGACCCCTTGACCCCATTTTAGCCCCCACTTGACCCAATTTTGAACTTTACACGGATTTGATAGCGACAGACATTGTGACCAGGTTTCAAGACATTTGGGCCAAAAATGTGGCTTCTAGAGTGCACACAAGGTTTTTCTAAGATTTGACCCCTTGACCCCATTTTTGCCCCCACTTGACCCAATTTCGAACTTTACTTGGATTTGATAGCGACAGACATTGTGACCAGGTTTCAAGACATTTGGGCAAAAAATGTGGCTTCTAGAGTGCACACAAGGTTTTTCTAAGATTTGACCCCTTGACCCCATTTTTGACCCCACTTGACCCAATTCTGAACTTGACAGAGATTTGATGGAGACAAATATTGTGACCAAGTTTCAAGACATTTGGGTCAAAACTGTTGCCTCTAGAGTGCACACAAGATGTTGTTGGACGACCGTTCAACCGGAAGCAGACGCCGGACACAGCTCGATCACAATAGCTAACCTTGAGCACTATGTGCTCAGGTGAGCTAATAAAAACAAAAACAAAATTAATTGAAAAGTGGGATTTATTGTAAGAAAATTTATAAAGGATGTACAAAAAGAATATAATTATCATAAAAAGTGAAGGGGAATGTCATGCTAAATAATCATCTGTGTACAACCCATATGAAATTCCTCTAAGCTTTATTTCTATAGGGGAATGCTAATAAATAGTAAGACAGTCATATTACCGTTACTGAGACATCTACAGAGTGTCTCAATTCAGTTTAACCATAACATTTCATCACAGACACCAACTTCCCATGGGACAAAAAACTAGGCATACATTGCTCATGAATATAAGTATAACAGTCTTTCAAGCTTTATTCAAGCTGTAGCTGTGAAATTTTGTTTGCCAAGTGATAAAATGTCTTCTACCATCATGCAAAACTGAACCAAAAAGTCATCGTTGTCATCCAAAAAAAAGTCACCAGTTGTTAGGGATGCATTTGCATAATTTGATTGCAAGTGCTTTTGTTCCATTTAACTTGTATAATCAATGCTATTTATTAACCCTTTCCTGTATAATCCCTGATTTTATGTGCCTGTGATTTTATAATTGAGAAAACAGAGTGTAAAAAGGAGAAATTGCTTGTGACAAGCAATTTCTTCTTTTTCCACATTGTTTTCTACCCAACTGAATGGTTAATTTTTAAAATCTAATCCACTTTTAATTTTCGATCTTCAAAACCTTTGAATTTGAAGGGTCTAAAATTTTGTTAAATAGGAAAGGGTTAAACAGAATGAAGTATCCAGTTTATTTGTTTGACGTCAATTTTCTACCATGTTTGTAGTTACTTATCTCGTTCAGAAGGGTAGATACCATATATAACTTTATTTCTGCAGGGTCCAAAGGGGGGGGGGGTCTTAACTATTTTTGGTCATTGCTTGTGGAATTAATTTCTGCTGCTTTTTGTAGGTACTGAAACATCTAATAAGGCCAGTTTTACCACTATTAGAGTGTTATATTGTGATGTTTATTAGGTATACATGAATTATAGTTGTACATGTTGTAAACATACATGTAAACATTTTATAGAAAATTAGTTGATAAAACAGGCTCAATTTTTGTGTCCCTTATTTCTGAGGTGTCCTCCTTGAGTGCAGATAAAGCAGATATTAACCCAAATAATAAAAGTGCTATATCTTATTTCCCCTTTTAAAGCCTTTATGATTATAGTAAAGGATAGTCTTCCATTTGACCAAGAGCCGTAGAATTTTATTAATTGAGCGTGTGCGTGATATTTTCAACAATTTGAAATGTTCCTAAACATAGGACAACATAGACAGCCACCAACTATAAATGTTACATTACCTGATGGTCTACATATACTTTGAGGCCTTTTCTAAGTACTAAATGCATAGTGAAGACACTGGCCAGGCTGTGCAGATGCACAGGCTGGTCAGAATCTTTGCTTTGCGCATATTTGAAATTGTTGAAAATCTCAGGCAAAGGCTCATTTGTGATTGCCATGCATAAAGGAAAAGTCTGCAGAATGAAGATGCCATCTGCGCAGACTGACTACTATGGTCGACACTTTTCAAAATAAGCTGACATTTTGAATACAGAATAATTAATCTACCTCCATTTATAATCATTCTAACAATTTAGGTAAAGGGCCACCAAGGAATATCCATGCCAAGTTTCATTGAAATCAGCCCAATGGTTTGGGAGGAGAAGATGTTTTAAAGATTTTAAAGTGGAAATAAGCCCTGTCCTGCCACACACATGTTGGAGGGGGGGAGGAAGGGGGGGAATCAAAATTTCTTAAACAATTTAAGAAGAAAGTCACCTAAGGAACTTTTTTTTTCACAATGCCCAGTGTAAAAGAACTCAATCCCTGTTTCAAATATGTGACCAAATTTTGCCAAATGGAACCATCTTGATGAAGAATGGTTAAACCTATCAATACATTTAAGAATCTTTGAAATGCAACCCCCAATTCACCTCTACTAGAATCTGAATATCTTTTTTCAAATATTTGTTTTACATAGTCACAAGATTTTCCTTTATTGTATAACAGGTCAGGGGTTGATCCAGGATTTCTGTGATGATGGTTCAAACATACAAACAGCTTAAATAGGGGGTTTGTTTTCCTATTTTTACACAACTTTGACTGAATATCTGCATGGGAATAAAATAATCAGGTAACAGAGGGGGGTATATTTGAACCCCTTAACCCCCTCTGGATCCACCACTGCAGGTCAAATGCTTAATTCATCAAGTTCCTAGATGGTTCATTTTAGTATGATGGGTCACATTTGTATTTCTAACAGGGATCGAAATATACACTTTTTGCCATCAGCTTGAAGAAACTGCTACGCCTCAATATTAAAAATCCTCTCTGATTGAACAGGTTCTCCTGGAAGGAGGGGAAAATTGTAAGGACAACAGCCTGAGAAAAGAAGAAATTTGCAATTTCTTCTTTTCTCCACTGTGTTTTCAATAGGGCAATAATAGTTTTAGAAATGCAACATATCTTTTTTTAAAAAAAGTGGACAGGTTAAGGTTATTTCTTACAGGCTGGAAGGACCTGCAGCATGGTGACAGTGCTCCCTAAATTTACAGGTCTCAGATCTGAGGACTGGTGTTAGTGTTAATCCCTATTCTCACTATTATCATTTTGAACAGATATGAGTTAAAGAAGAATCCATTATGGTAGGTACAAAACAAATGGACCAAAAAATATAATTGAAGGAGACTCATGGGTATTTTTCTATGACAGTTACAAATGCTTATTTTTCTGTTACACATGTTCATTCTTTGAAGCAATCTTTGCAGTTTATTTCAATCTCAGTCTAGCGTTTTTGTTGACTTATGAAGGATTAGCCCAGTCTTATATTTTCTAAATTTTAGACTGGTCCAAAGATTGAGGTTGCAGACGACTAAAAAGTACTGGAAGATTAAATTTGAAAAGAAATCATCCTATATGTTAGAAAATAGTGTTGGAAAAGAAGAAATTACTTGTAGCAAGTAATTTCTTATTTTTCTACAGTATTTTCCTTACAAAGCAGTTAATGGATTGTAAAATACCAAGGTTATAAAGGAATGAGGTAATATGTGTACATGTATAAGTATTAAAATACACACATGTGCTCAACATACATAAACAGAGTACACAGTTATATATTCAACATAAACATAAAGTTTTGTTCTTAACTAACACTGGTCTACATAAAAATATCACAGATTTCTCGTCATAAAATTTGATATGTATATAATTCATTTTTTACAGTCATCTCATCTCAATTTTCATGTAAAATAAATGGATGCATGTATATTTTGAATAAAGAACTGCAACCTAGAATGTCAAATTTGGTTAATGGAAAGAAGCACCATAAACTAATTTTTCAGGATAAATATCAAAATTTGTTCTGTTAAAATAACCTCATTTATCAAAGGTGGTTTTGATTCATGTTCAAAGGCATATGAATGTTAAAAGACATTTTGTTTGCTCTCTTATGTATAGATGTACAAAAGTTTGAGTGAGTGATCAAAGGTCAATTTTGTTTATATATGTACTTACATCAGCATGTTTATCCAATTACCACATTGCCAGATCAAACCAATTGAAAAAAATAGATCAACAAGATGTGTTTGTGCAAAAAAATGCCCTTAAAACAACTAAGTTTGATCTTGACAAATGACCTTGATCTTGTCACATGATCTTAACCTTGGTATCTGTAAATGCTTATCGACGAAATAAATCATTATTCCATTAACATTGTATTTTGAGGGCTTTAAGTAATAGACATTTTAAGTTTTTTAGTTAAGATCTGCAGACAAATAGACAGACAGATGGAAAACAGTAAAACAATATGCCCTGATCTTATTGTTCTGTAGAATAAAATAAATGCGACCCATAAAGCGAAAAAGGACAATCTGGGATCTATGTTTAAAAATATTTGAAAAAGAGATTTGGTCCAGCATAGTTCAACCAGAGGTCGAATTTCGAAAAAAAAATTCACAGGAAGGTAGATTGATCATTCTAGATTAAGAAAATAAGCAAAGTGTGAAAAGTTTCGACCCTTGTCAGTCTGCGCAATCCGCGCAGTCTGACCAGAGTTGACACTTTACGCACTACCCAAATTGTCCCTTTTCCCGTGATGGGTCATTAATATCAAGCACATGACATGTACAGGTAAAATGGTGCAGCTATAAATAGTAAACAAATCTGTAAAAATTTTTGATTTGTATAAGGTGTAATTTATTGACACAAGGTGGAATAATTAAAAGAGCATCGCCTACGGGTGCCTAGGCTTGGCTGTTGATTGCAGGATGGTGGATGAAAATGGAAGTTCAATAAGGGACATAATTTATGCAAAATGCATCTAGAGTTCTTCCCCCCCCCCCAATAGTATAGCTTGCTCTTTTGATGGTGAACATCATGATATAATGGTCACAGAAGCAATAATCAAGTTTCATAGCAATATCAGGTGAAACAGTGATATGACAATTGCAATTAAAAACTTAACCAAAGCGTTATGCCAATGGCAACACCAACTACTTGGGTGACCAGAATAGCCCCCATATTCTAGAAATTGTTAAGCTTAAAACTAAAGTATAATTGGAAAGGAAACATGAGGAATGCATATTAAATCAAATGTGCCTATGCTTAACCCTTGTCATGCTGAATAAAAAACCTTTGCAAAACTACATATAAATCAAAGTGCTGAAAGCTCTGTATTTCCTAATTGTGAGTTAGCATTTGATTTTGAAAATATAATTTCTGAAACTTTTCTGGTTTCAAAAGGAAAATCAGGTTGTATGGACTAAGATCAGACTGCACATATGTGCAGGCTGATGTTTGTCCATACCTCCTGCCAATGCAGGAACATTCCGGGAGCAGCATGACAAGGGTTAACATTGCCAACTATTTAACATGTAGTGCCGAGTTAATAAGACTTGAAAAGACTTAACAATATGGAGATTGTATGGCTTTTCAGAGCCATTATTAGCACTATATGTTAAATTGTTGAGTAACATAGAATAATAAATTTGACTTAAATGATTTTTTTCCAAAATTATCTTAGCTAAAAAAGTAGCTTAAACACTAATAACTGCAGTTTTATCCTATATCCTGACATTAGATCCAAAAGGGTCATTGATCGTATCATCAATTTTGTGCTAAAATCTTGTAACTACAGTTTATTTAAAGCTCTGGTTATGAGGTTTGGGAAAAAGACAATATTATCTAATCAAGGGGTCATCACAAAACTATTGTAAGTGCCTTTATATCTATAGGCACTAACAATAGTTTGCCCTTACCCCTTGAAACACTATACTAGCAAAAATTAATAAATAGAAATAATTGATCTACAAAACATCTTAATTCAAATTCAAACTAATAGTAAAAACATACAGGCATGGCCCTGAGATAAAAGGCAACTTTTTAAACTTTGCTTACAATAAATATTGAATATTAAATGATGAATAGCCCTTATGATAATTAACCAACCTCAAACAGATACCAGTATTAGATTTTCATGTCTCAAACCATGATCATTTTTATTAAGTAGTGGACCCATAATTGTTCCACAACATTTCAGAAGACAAACTTTAACAGTATGAACCAAGGTTTCATAATGGATTTCATTTGGAAACCTTGGTCAACATTGTGAAAGATCATGAGTTCCGAAAATTTGAGGAACCATAACAGGTCCACTACCTTGATTTAAAATTATCTTTTTTTTTTTTAATTCTTTATTGTTGGTATTCATACATTTTGCAATAATGCAGTGATTTTATTAATTTCAAAAATTGAAATGCCATCTAAAACATGTATATAAATTTGTAATGTACATGATCATTCCATTTTGTTGTATGAAGGGACTATTTTGATGTGACCTCATAACACTTGAATTACTGCATGCAAAAGGGGACTCAATTTAAAGGTCATGAATTCAGCAAGTTTAACACTTTCCTGTTTTACAAAATTTTGGACCTGTCCAAATTCAAAGATTTTGCAGACGAAAATTTAAAGTGGATTTAATTTGAAAAATAACCATTCAATAGGGTAGAAAATAGTGAGGAAAAAGAAGAAATTGCTTGTCAGAAGAAATGTCTTCTTTTTTCACAATGTTTTCTCAATCATAAAATCACAGGCACGTAAAAAGTAGGGATTAAACAGCAAAGGGTTAAGAAAGAATAGCCATTCATCATGCACAAAATATAGCTTTAAGTCCCAAGTGAGAATAAGATTTGTACCGATTTAAAAATACTTTCAAAAGCGTTTCAGTTATATCTCAGTAGCTTGTTCAAATATTGATTCAAATTTGTTCTGTCAAATTCAGCCCTATTTTCAAGTATGTTGTAATATGTCGTGGCAACCACTACATTTGGATATGTCTACATTTTTTCAAAACAATAAAAATTGAGATTTTCTTTTCTTTGGGCCAATAAAAAAGGCTGAAGATGACAATGAAACATGCTTGGAATTCAATAAGGAGATAAAAATGGTCGTCCAGAATCAAAATTTGTTGAGAGTGCAAACATTTGAACTTGAAATTCAATCTTGACCTTTGACCCACAGCTAAAATAAGGTTAAATTGCACTTCTACACCTTAAGGGGAACATCTTATCCACATTGGATCAAGTTATGATGCGGAAAAAAAATGATGTTGATCTTCAGTGTGACCATGACCTTTGAGATACAAATAAATTTCTTTCAAATTCTTCAATCTACTTAATGTGGTGGAGTCATTTTGAAATCCATATCAATAATTGTAAGAGTTAAGCACATACACTGACTTGATCGTTGTTTTGCTCAATGCAAGGAGGCTCAACAACAATCCTATGTGGAAAAAATATGTTGCAAAAGCAGAAATTGCTTATTTCAAGCAATTTCTGCTTTACCAACAATATTTTCTCAAGTGTTAAACCACAAAGACAAACAAGATGTGTTTGTGAAACACGAATGCCCCCGTAACGGCATTTTTTTTCAAAGTTTGACCTTGACAGATGACCTTGACCTTGTCACATGACCTTGACTTTGGTACCCGCGGATGCGGATCATTGAGATCTATCATCATGCCAAATATTAGCTTTGTATCTTGAATAGGCTTGAAGATATTGGCAAGGTTAAGTTTTCGGGTTAAGTCTTCGGACAGACGGATGGACAGACAGACAGACGGACAGACAGACTGACAGACAGACATGAGTAAAACAATATGCCCCCGATCTCTCGATACGGGGGCATAAAAATATCCAGACTTTATAGGTAAAAAGTTAAGTTCAGTTTGAAAGATTCTTGTTTGGTTAAAATTGCACTTTTAGCCTGAATGCATGATTTAAATGGCCAATCAATTTATTGTTTGACAGCTTTGCCCTCTCTAATCTGTCCCTCTGCCAGTTCAGTATCACTACATTCTGTTAATTGTTGTATCTATAATTATATCATTCAAATCTTCAACGTGTTCTTGTTCTTCAGTGTTTGTTCTTATATCTTTATGATTTGTATCTAAATTGCCACTAATCGATCTTAAAATTCTTCTGTCTGTAAACAGGAAAAACTAAAACGAGAAAAATAGAAGAATTTTAAAACTTCAGTATTTTTTTTTTTTTTTTAATATTCAAATTACAATGGAGTGAATTGAAATTCAAATACATTCAAGATTCTTTATTGAAAAGATTTTCTCTTTAGAGATTGTCTTCTCAGAAAATAACAAACAATATACATGTAATATGGCTTAAGTACAGGCGAAATGGTAATCAAAATGGTAAAGTTACCATTGTAAAGTATCAAATATTTTTGAAAATAATTGGAGGGTGACCCTAATTGCAAAATTTTCAATCAAGGTTCCATAATGAAATATAAGCCTGTGCATGACATTTCCAACAATTTGAAATATGAATGAGGGGCCAACATTGAGTAGGGTAGACAGCCTCATACTGTAGAAATAAAGTTACCTGGTGGTCTACAAATACTTTGAGGCCTTTTCTATCAACTAAATGCATAGTTAAGACTCTGGTCAGTCTGTGCGGATGCACAGGCTGGGCAGAGTCTTTGCTTTGGGCATATTTGAAATTGTTGCAAATCTCACGCACAGGCTCATGTAAAGATGCTAGACGTTTATATAATGTATGATTAATTAAAGGAATGAAGCAAGTTAAACACTTCTACAACAATTATACTACGGGTTTTCTGAATAGTACTGTTATCAGTGCTCATAAGTCCAACATATTTGTACATATTCGGTCATGTGTAATGATATATCTTAATATATTATTTCTGATATTTGAATGCAGTGGACAGACTACAACAAAATGGTATTCATCTTCTATATCATTCTTATTACAAATGGTGCATTTTCTCTCATTGTGACCTAGACATTAGTTTGCGCATTACCCAGTTTCGTTAATAAGTTTGTGTGATGAAATACAGATATGCTATAAAGCTGGTTAAAATTTGCTTGTTCATTACACTTGATAAAGATGTGAAAAAATTCATTTAACTATTAAAAAGACTTGAATTTAATTAATTTAACCTTGTTTATATTTGACAAAGCAACACAAAAAGTTAAAACCATTCTTTAGTCATTAAGTTTTTGAAAATTGTTTGTTTGTGTGGGGTTTAACACCACTTTATTGCAGTTATATTGCAGTGGCTGGTGCACCTACCCAAGGTTTCTTGTTCTTTTACTAAAGTACAACTACAGCATTTCTTCTGGGACACTAGCTGCTCCTTCCATAAAGCTGCAGTACTTATCATACACCCATTGATGGGAGACAAATGACTTATGTCAAATGTTTGAAGATATTGAACCTCTCTTATTTTCACAGAGCACCAGAGGTTGCGCAAAACAGTAACTTAAAATGTACAAAATAATTGCTTTTGTTACAGTACTGCTAATTGTGTTTTGTTTAATAAAGACAGATTAAACAAAGCTTAATTTCCGTTTCATTAAGAAACAAGCATTTGGAAGTATTGCATGGCAATACCAAGTCCCCTACCGGATTCATATATACATGTATATCCCTAGAGCAGTATCTTTTTTGGTGGTAAAGGTATAACTACATCTCCAAAATATAAGTTGTATCAGATTTTATGTATCAGCTCAATATCTCTGAGGATAAAGAAAAAAAATCTGGACATTTCCTGGTAATTTTCTAAGTCCAGCATCTGTATCTTCCACAAAAATCAATGGACCAGAACCAAATTTGAACTTGATCTGTAACTCATTGATGTGGACTCACATACCAAAAATCAGCTAAATATCTCCAAGGGGTAAGAAAAAAAAGCCGGAAAACTAAAATTTCACGTTAATTTTCTAAGTCCAGCATCCATATCTTCCACAAAAATCAATGGACCAGAACTAAACTCAAACTCGTTCTGTAACTCATTGATGCGGACTTACATACCAAAAATCAGCTCAATATCTCCAAGGGTTAAGAAAACAAGTCCGGAAAACTGAAATTTCCTGGTAATTTCTAAGTCCAGCATCCGTATCTTCCACAAAAATCAATGGACCGGAATCAAACTCAAACTCGTTCTGTATCTCGTTGATGCGGACTCACATACCAAAAATCAGCTCAATATCTCCAAGGGTTAAGAAAAAAAGTCCGGAAAACTGAAATTTCCAGGTAATTTTCTAAGTCCAGCATCCGTATCTTCCACAAAAATCAATGGACCAGAACCAAACTCAAACTCGTTCTGTAACTTATTGATGCGGACTCACATACCAAAAATCAGCTCAATATCTCCAAGGGTAAAGAAAAAAAGTCCGGAAAACTGAAATCCGGACTGACAGACGGACGGACGGACCGACAGACAGACAGACGGACGGAGCGCAAACCTATAGTCCCCTTCGGCTTTGGCCGGTAGGGGACTAATAAAGAACAAATGTTTTCCTTTCACTGTACAAGATCTCACCAATACCTTGGTCAGCCTTGCTGACATAAAGATAAGCTGATGTAAAAAAAAATCCAATTTACAGCATGCGCTCTTCAGTAAAGCACTTTTAAAAGTCTTGTAATATAAACATGACCCATTACGGGACCATCTGGGAAGTGCAAAAGTGTCGATCAGACTGGTCAGACTGCATGATCTGCACAGATTGACCAGGATCAAAACTTTTCACAAATAACACTTTTCCTGAATCTAGAAAGGTTATTCTACCTCCTTAACCCTTTCCTGTTTTACAAAATTTTGGACCTGTCCAAATTCAAAGGTTTTGCAGACGAAAATTTAAAGTGGATTTAATTTGAAAAATAACCATTCAGTAGGGTAGAAAATAGTGTGGAGAAAGAAGAAATTGCTTGTCAGAAGCAATTTCTTCTTTTTCACAATGTTTTCTCAATCATAAAATCACAGACACATAAAAAGCAGGGATTAAACAGCAAAGGGTTAAGTAATTATTTTCCAAAAAAGTAATTATTTCTGACAAAGGCCTACTGGTTGACCTATGCTGGATCCAACTCCTTATCGAAATATTTATTTTGCTGAGTTCCCAGATGATCCCTTTTCGTGTGACAGGTCACAAATCAAAGATAATTACTTACAGCAAGAAAAGCTGTAACAATTCCAAGTATAGAGCCAGCAAAAACATCACTCCAATGATGGTAGTAATCATAAATTCGTGACAATGATATAACATACGCCGTAACAAACAATGCCACTTGTATCAGAGGTTTAACTAACCAGTACTCCAACCAACAAAATCTCTTCTGTATATAAATCTGGAAATATAAATGATATTCATGCAGAGCTGCAGATAGAGACAGTATTTTTTAGTGTTGGACAATCGGTTTCAAATCACAATCTATAATTGGTTTTGTAGTTGGATGAGAAAATCAACTAATGATCAATTGTACAATCGTTTTCTTAGAAATTATTATACAGCACTCACAGTATCATTCCTTTGAAAAATAGAATATGAAAGTTTAGTTAAAACTCATGACCTAAAGACTTGTCCTGCAGATTTTTCTACCAACTCCATGGCTCAGCATGAAACAGGTGTATTAGCCTATAAACATATAGGCAGTTACAACTGTTTCATGCTGAGCCATCAAACTGATGTCAGTTCCGTAAACAAAATAAAATGGCCTTCATTTATGTGTTAGGACCTGATTAATCGATTATGAGATTTCTTTGTCGATTATCACAATCGGGAGCCCAAACCAACTGATAATTGATTATAATCGATTAATCTGAAAATGAAATATTTCATTAGTCCTTAGTTCAACCTTAGTTGTTAGTACTTATTTGAAACATCTCATTGAGACGATTCAAATGAGTACCCATAGCATAGGGTTTCATTTGGAAATAAAGATTTTAGATTGGCCTTACCCCCTCTTATCTTGACCCATGGTCAAGGGGTCTTTTTACACATGCAGCATAGGGGAGGGGCATTTATTGAGTGGCACCTTATTTTGGGAAAATTTGTTGGCTGGGCTGTTACTGGGTAAAACGTTTTGTTGTGTATGTTGCTTCACTACAGAAAATGCTTGAAAAGAGTTCAATAAACAAAAAGAAAAATTGTTTAGGAAGAAGTTTATCAGCTGATTATCAAAGTTCTTTGATTGTTTTATAAATATTTCCATGGGAGAACCTTGTGAAGGTTGAAACATTGCATTAAGATGGTTGTTCAATTATTTGAATTGTTTACAGAACAATATCTCAAAAGCATTTGATTGAAATAGTCAAATGGAAATTACATCTTTTCAAAGTATTCTCAGTGATTTGGAATACACTTTTTCAAAAAAAAAAAAAAATTCAAAATACATAATTTCAATCTCTGTATCCATTTATGAAAAGCATCATGGTACACTGAATTAAGTTAACATGTACATCTGAGGCACTGACTGACGGCTGAGCCAAGGGCCTGTTGGGACTTGTATTGACAACCAAATAATAACTTTTAAGTTTTGGAAAAGGGAGAAGTCAAATGGTGCTATATTCGGAGAGAACAGTGGGTGTGAGAGGTGGTAACACAGGGGTGTGGAATTCCCATGCCTGACTTGTCCGACACGGGCTTTTCTACTTGGGGACAAGTACATTCTGAGCTTGGCAACTTGTCCATGGACAAGTAAATACCATGGCAAGTCTTGGAAAAGTATCGATAAATTTAAACAATAAATTATCCTAATTTATATATCAAAGGGTAGAAAACATTGTTTTTAATGAAGAACATGCTGAGTTCCAGCATTTTCTACATTAAAAGCAATCTTTCTATAAAAAATATATTTGCTCACTTTTATGCAAACATGTTAAAATGACACCAGACAAGTAGAAAATCATCTTTTACTTTCCCAAAGACAAGTGCAGAAAATCTGTGTTTCCATACCCCTGGGTAACCTTCTCACAGGCTGATGATACCCTTTCCCTTGGAATTATGCTCACATTACAATCAAACTCAAATGAATTGATGATAAAAATCCTACTCACAATAGTCCAGATCATGGAATAAAACGACATTGAAGCATGTCCTGATGGGAATGATAATCTGAAAATTAAATTGCAGAAAAATACAGTCTGTTGATAGGCAATTTAAGCAAAAAACATCACAAGCCCACATATCAAAGGGTCAGTGTAAATTTATATTAAGTGCCTATAAATATAGGCACTTACAATAGTTTTACCTTGACCCCTCAATATATTTTATTTTGAAATATAACCTTTACATTTGATTTACAGCTATAACTTATCAAAAAATAGGACTTATACATTATAAATGGTAAGCATCCAAACTACATATCAAGCCTCGACCAGCTAACACAAATCTAAGATCAAATTCTAATGAAGTTCCTAGAATTCCAAAGCCATGATTGAGTTTTTCAAAAAATCAATTGCTTATTCTGGTCCAAATATTTGGAACCAAATACCATTGTATATATAAAATGCTGACAGTCTAAATAAGTTCAAATCTACCTTCTTAATTAAATTGGTGGAAGTTTAATGCACAAAATGCATTTATTCCTTTTGGAACCATAGGTGAAATTTATTTATAATTGAATGGAGCTTTATGCTGCTTTCAACATTTTTTTTAGTTATATCGCAGCACCTGGAGCATCTAACAATGTATTCCTGGTATTTCTGCCACCAATACAACCACCACATCCTTTCCTAGCCTCCAGTTGCTATCTCACATAGGTCGACAAATATCAACCCATTGGTTAGAGACAAATTGTCGAGAAGAATGAGTGCCGCCATCGGGGATCGAAGCAGGACCTCTAGATTGACAGTCCGACACTATAGGTGAAACTAACTTATTTAACCATAGAGTTGAAGTGTCTCTGATTCCAAAACATTTTTCCCCTTAGAAGATTTTACAAAGTTTATTTTCAAGATAAGTTTAAACTTGATACACAAATAGTGCATTCCCAGCCTTCCACAAATTGATTAAAAGGCACTTATGCCGAGGTTTCATATTCAGCATGATAAGGGCTAGTCGAAGTTATAAGTACTATAAATCATTACTATGCTCACCTTGCTTGTTTGATTGCTGCAACATTAGTACCATTACATACATTATCATCAGTTATAAAACCTAAATTGGAGAGAAAATAAACATTTCATGGTAAATGAATTAATTCAATAAATGGATTCGGGTTCCTATTGACCGATTGCTAGACTATAACAAGAGGGCCGTTGGCCCTGGATCGCTAACCTGAGAAAAAAGCTTCATTACCTAGGTATGTCCATGCAACCACAGAAAAAGAGATTTTCACTTATTCAATCAGATAACATTTGAAATAATCCTCCTCCCCCCCCCCTCTGCTCCTCCCCTGGTCATTATTTATTTAAGCTTTTTTCATAAAAGGTCTGTGATCAGCTAATCTATGCCAGATATACAGGCTGAGTCTGAGACTTTTAAAGTTTTCTTTAATGAGTTGATCAATCCATGTCAAATATAAAGGCTGTAGGGATTCAAAATTCTCAACAAAGCACTCCCCTCTCACCCAAGATGCTCTGCACCTGGTGAATCTGCAGTCATGATTTTAGCTAATTCAATTAATGTCCATATGCTGATCATCCATACCAATTTTCAAGTCTGTAGGACTCCTGGTTCATTAGAAGAAGTTTAAAGATTTCAAAAATGATCCAAAGTACTACCCCCTCCTCAAGACACTCAGCACCTTGTGACCCTACAGTCATGATTTAGCTATTTTCAATAATATCAATGTATTGATCACCCATGACAATTTTCAAGTCTGTACGGTTCCTGATCCAGGAGAAGAGTAAGGTTAAAGATTTCAAAATTGATCCAAAGTACTACCCCCTCCCCCCTAATGCTACGCTTCTGGTGGCATTACAGTCATGATTTTAGCTAAATTTATTTAGGTCTATGAGCTGATCCTCCATGCCAATTTTCAAGTCTGTAGGGCATGTGGTTCAGGAGAAGAAGAAGGTTAAAGATTACAAAATTTTCACAAAAGTACTACCCTCTCCCCCCCTGGTGCTCCGCACCTGGTGAATCAACAGTCATAATTTTAGCTATTTTTTATAAAGGTCCATATGCTGATCATCCATGCCAATATTCAAATCTGTAGGACTCCTGGTTCAGAAGAAGAAAAAGGTTAAAGATTACAAAATTTTCATCAAAGTACTACCCCCTCCCCCTGGTGCTCCGCACCTGGTGGCCTTACAGATAAGATTTTATTTATTTTTATTAAGGTCTATGAGCTGATCATCCATGCAAAATTTTAAGGCTGTAGGGCTTCATGTTCAGAAGAAGAAGAAGGTTAAAGATTACAAAATTTACCCAAAGTACTACCCCCTCCCCCCTGGTGCTCCACACCTGGTGGCCCAACAGATATGATTTTAGCTATTTTCATTAAGGTCTATGAGCTGATCATCCATGCCGAATTTCAAGGCTGTAGGGCTGCTTGTTCATCAGAAGAAGAAGAATTTTTAAGATTTTCTTAAATTTTTGCCATAGCAACCAGAGTTTTTCACCGATTTCAATTCTTTTAGCAATTCTTAAAGGGGATCACCTAAGGAACATTTCTGCCAAGTTTGGTTAAAATTGGCCTAGCAGTTTAGGAGGAGATGTGGTTTAAAGAAATTGTTGACGGACGACAGACGCCGGACGGACGCTGGACAAAAGGTGATCACAATAGCTCACTTGAGTATATTGTGCTCAGGTGAGCTAAAAATCAAAGAATTGTTGAAATTCCTAAAAATTGCAAACAAAAACATTGAAGACATTTTAGAAATGTTTGTGTTTAGGTGTAAATCACAATGAGGAAATTAAATTGCTTGCCACAATGTAACTACAATGCGGTTGAAAGTTGCCCGAAATAACCCATATTAACAAACAAAATCTAATAAATAATTTCTTTTGAAGGAAAAAAAAAAGGAAAAAAAAAGTCCATTATCATTGTGAAAAACCTATTTAAATTTGCACCTAAGAACTAAAAGCAATAAAAAAGTCCACCTAGCCATATAATTTGTTGAGCCAAGCACCTTGAAATGTGACCCTGACATTTGACTTAGTCATAACTAGTTTAAATTGCACTTCTATACCCCAAGGGGAATATCTGTGCTATTCAATTTTGAAGCCCGCTCTAAAATGTACAACTTATGGTCAAAAACAAAAATTTGACCTTGACCTTAATTGTGACCTTGACCTTCAATTGTAACATCTACTTACACTTTGCTTATAGTGTCAAATTATTTTGAAATACATCAATAAATGTATGAGTTATACTTCGGACAAAACCAGCCAGCACAGATGACTGGACAAGCACATACACCTACATGTCAAGTGACTCCAAATAAAATGAAAGCAGTCCCTCTCTCTGTTAGTGTGTGATAAAATTCTGAAATATGGTTCCTTTTCCTGTGACAAGTCACATTTATTTTATGGCGCTTTGAGCACAGGGGAATGTCCCGCTTATTTTTTCAAAATATATTATGATAATATAGTCTATATTATCATATATATTTCCAAAAAAAATCAGCGGGACATTCCCCTGTGGCTTTGAGATGGTCCCTTTTCTCATGAATATGTGACTCACCCATAGTACTCGTACACACATAACCAATAGGATCACAGACGGTAAGGAAGTGAGGCCGCAGACGTCCTACGTAATATTTCGCAATGTCTGTCATTAATTGACTCAAACAACAACCAAAGAAGTATGGAATCAAAATTCTCCGATATTGAAAGAGTGTATATTTGTTGATTGTACATCGTCTGTTCTTACGGAGAGTTTCTATTAACACAACCTGATGAAGAAAGACATAAAACATATTGGGGGTCACCGCAAAAATATATTTATAGACATTTACAATAGTTTTACGCTGATCCCTCGACATAGAATATGGAACTTTATTACGCATCGTGACATTTTATTGTCATTGGGCCACAAAAACCTCATAACTACAGCTTTATTCATGATGTAGCTACAATATTTTGGTGACCAAATGATAATAGGATATTTACAGATATTTTCAGAGGTAAAGAAAATAAGTCTAAGACTCATTATTCCTCACCTGAACACTTTGCTATGAGTGTTCATGTCAGAGCTACAGATAAAGGGGGTATTTTGGATTTCAAATTCAACTATTTCAAAAAAACTTTCACAAATCCTACATTGTGGATACTCATTAGAATTGTCTCGATGAGACAATTCAAATGAGTACCCACAACAAAGGGTTTCAATGAGAAATAAAGATTTTATACTGGAAATACCCCCTCATGTCTGTACCTCTGTCATTTTATTTTCCTCTTTTTATAAGACAAATCAAATGACTACAACATAGGGTTTTGCACTAGTACATTAATTTTCTTCTAGGTACTGAGTGTTTCCAGGGCTTGTGTTTGACCCTTAAACCACGGTTTTGACTCCCAAAAATAAAAAGAACCCTATTTTGACACGCCCCCCCCCCCTTAAAAAAAAAAAAAAAAAAATCTTTTAAGGGGTCATTTTAACCCCCATCAATTTTCAAAAGGTCATTTTGATCCTTCCAAAGGGTCATTTTGATCCCTTCAATTTTCAAAATTTTCTTAGTTTTGCTGCAAATTATTCATGTTTAGAAATACATATACATGTATATTGTCTCCTTCATACCTTCATATAAATAATGAAATATGAATCTCTTAAATAAAGATATGAAGGAGAAAATAAAGAAGTCAATTGGCATTACCAGGAAATCATTACTTATCATCGACCTTTTATTAATTGTTTTGACCCTTCAACAGCAGTTTTGACCCCTAGGAATTTATAGTCAAGGGGTCAATGACTTCTGAGTTTGGAAACCTAGCACAAGCCCTGTGTTTCTCTGAAGCTAAACAAAAATGTACTAGACAAACAAGATTTTTCATCAAATGAGCACATTTCTATCAAAAATTTCTGTCAAAAATTGATAAACTCCATCATAAACTAGACAGGTCACAAAGCAGACTAAAAACCCACTACAAGTGCTTGTCAATAATGAAAAGCCAATTTACATCAAAGGGCCATAACTCTGACACTTAAAGACAATGGATCATAACCAAAATTTCACTTTGCACATCTCTGCTTGATACAGATCACATGTGTACAGTTTGAAGGAAATCCTCCCTTTACTTGCTGAGAAAATCTGGACCAAAAAAAGCTACAGATGGACAGAGGGACCGACTGACTGACCAACAAGCTGCCTCCTATATACACCCCAACATAGTTAGGGGGGGGTGTGGGGGGGGGGTGTTATAAATTCATAAATACATTTTTGTGCTTAACTGAGAGTTTTCTCAAATTTAGTATTTTAATGTATGTATGAACATAAAAGATAATATAAATAAGTTGTTATTTATAACAGCTTATTAATATTATCTTTCTGTTTATACATTTATATTTAGTATAACAACAAAATTGTGGCTTTAATCTCAAGTTGAAATTTAAGAAAATTTTGAGTTGAGAATGAGAAAAGTTTTATAACCTCGAGCCCTGACGCTGTTCATGACACATTCCTATTATACACAAAGCAGCCTGATCTTAACCTACACGTCCTGCATTTTTTTTAAAAATTACTGTGAGAAAATTTTGAGCCATAATGCTTGAAACTATTCAAAGAATTTGTTATCAATTTGGTTGAGACAAAAATGCTTAAATTCAACAGAATAAGGATTAAAAATTGAGAAATTGAGCAAACAAGAAACTTTTGATAGATAGACAAACAGATTTATTATTTCAAACAGTCATCAACCCTGCATTCATGATGACAAAACGGTGCTGATGCTGGTGCTGGTGCGAGTACTGGTGAATTTTCCAGAAAGCAGAATCGAGAGGGATTAATCTAAGTTTTAAGAACTTGTTTCCCAGTTGATGTAATAAAATATAGGTTTAAACCAAAAAACACAAAAAGGTGCAATATTTCACTGTTGGCAATTTATACCCCCTTTGCATGTGCACTTGGGCAAGTGCACATGCAGAGCAGGTTAAAATTGGCAAAAAAATTTCTTCACATATCAACATTATTATAATCAATCTCTTAGATCTGTTGAAGACCATTCATATATTTGTCCTGGTATTAACTTGTCCACGGACAATTGGCATAGAAAAAAGTACTTGTCTACAGGTAGAACAAGAGCTGTCGGAGGACAGCAAAGCTCGACTAATCCTAGAGCTGGAAAGGAACAGCAAATCAATATCGACATTGGAAAATCAAATTAAATGAATGTCCAGAGAAAATAATCTTTGTTTAGATGCTGGTATTATGGTCACAGAATCATGTGCAAAGTTTCCATGCAAAAGCTTAAGAAGTAAATAGAGATATGACTGATAAACAACATTTGCACTGAAAAACTTAACCAGGCATTTCTTAGTCCAAAAAGGGTTAAAATTCCACTAAATTCAATATCAGAGTGATGAATCTTTGTCTAGAGGCTGTTATTATGGTCAGAGAAGCATGTGCAAAGTTTCCAAGCATAAGCTTAAGAAGAAATAGAGATATAACTGATATACAACATTTGCACGAAAACACTTAGCCAGGATTTCTAAGTCCAAAAACAATTAAAATTGCACTAAATTCAATATTAGAGTAATGAATCTTTGTCTAGAGGCTGATATTATAGTAACAGAAGTATGTGCAAAGTTTCAATGCAGTAGCTTTTGTAGAAACAGGGATTTTAAAAATTTCACATAAAAAAATTAATCAAAGCATTATGCCAACAACAATCTGACGCCCAGGAGACCAGAATAGCCCCCCTAATTCTACAAATAGATAAGCTAAAAACCCGTCTTGGACAAGTCAGGCATGGGAATCCAAACTCCTGTAGATTCATAGCTGAAATTTGATGGGTCAACATGAATCCACAAAAGAAACTTCTGAAGTTCCAACTTACACTTATTGATGGTATAACAGCAGCTATCACCCCGACCACAGCCACAGGGATAGATTCATGTTTATACGGGTGCATCAAACTTTGGTCATCGCAGTAGAACCCTCTCTTGGTGGGGGAAGCGATTAATAATAATGCTAGGGAGGGAAAGCCAGCTGAAATATATAGACACTATCAAATAATACTATTTCATTGTTATATAGACAACCAAAGAACTACAAATATAAGGCATATTTTCATTTACAGATTGAAATATTTCAATATAAATCATAACTACAATACATTAACACTTGTCATCCACTTTCAGAATTGCACTCAAATCAAAGTTCTGAAAGCACTGGAATTCACAAATGTGCAGGCTGATCTTTTTCTATACCTCCTGCCAAAGCAGGAATATTCCGGGTTCAGCATGACAAGGGTTAAGACAATTGAAATGAGTATGGTACCGACAATAATAAATGATCTGTTGAGAAATAAAGTTCTCAGAATGGCATTACTCCCTCCTATTTGGACCTTTTTAAAAAATAACAACCATTTACCATTTTGGGGGCTGGGCACAAAACAGCCTATAGATAAAATTGAGGCCTCTAGAGTGTAAACAAGAAAATTGTTATAAAAGCCTCCTTTCCCATGGATATTGCATGAATCCTTCCCATTTACAACAGTGTTCATCCTTGTCACCTGAAAAATATTCTGACCAACTTTCATGAAGATAAAGCTAGAATTGTGGCCTCTAGAGTGTAAACAAGAAAATTGTCATTTAGACTCAATTTTCCATGACATGCATGAATCCTTCCCATTTTGATAGGGTTCATGCTTGTGACCAGGAATACGTTCTGACAAAGCTTTGTGAATATTGAGCTAGCTATATTAAAATCCTCTAGAATGTAAATAAGAAAATCCTCAAGGCCCTTTTCCCTGTGAAATTGCACATATCCTTCCCTATTTAAATTGGATTCATCCTTTAGACCTCACAAACATTCTGACCAAGTTTAATGAATACTGGACTATAATTTTGGCCTCTGGTGAATATTTACATTGTTGATGTGGATGAAGAATGTTGGATGACAGACATCCAATATCCCAATTCCAAAAAGCTCACCTTGAGCACCTTGTGCTCAGGTGAGCTTACAAAAAAATGTCGCAGCAAGGCATCGCCAATGCATCGGAGGATTTTGTGACAGTAGCTTACAACCACACCTATGTCAAGTTACCCTGTGCTTAAAGCTGGCCAAAACATCCATAGCCAAAACATCTTACATTCTCAAAATATACACACAAACTTTTTGTTAAAAATGAATGAATGATCAAATTTTTGAACATGAAAAACATGTTGTTCTACTCTTATAATTAGCGGCAATTTTCTTAGTTTATATGACATCATATAGCTGCACAGCTTTAGCGTTTTGACAACGCTGAGTTACTATCAGACATGAGTGTGCAGATGGGTGGACTGAGGCAATGTTATTAAGTTTCTTGCCCAAGGAAGCACCTCACTGTCACCAGAGGTGCGTATTTTAGGATTAATATTTTTCAGATTTCTTAAGATTTTTAGTAGGGATATCTCTGGCTGCGTCAAAGAATGTCAACTGAATTGCGCGAGATAATTCGATTTAAAATCTTAAGGTATCTTAAAAATCTTAATCTAAAAAATGCATCTCAGGACTCAAACCCCTGACCTTCAGACCGATGCTCTAATCACTGATAGAGCTATCGAAGCCTATCAACCATAATCATAAAGCGTGTCAAATGAGCTATGCAGGGGTACCCGCTATGCAGTATCGCCTTACCAATTGCAATGCTTATCAGGTCCACAGCAAACTGGCATTTTGGACATTTGGGGGTTTTATTAACACACACGCTTGCCATGGAGATGATTGGGGTAATGAGAAGAAACTGTCCAGCCGCTTAAATATATATAACAGTGATTTATTTAGCAAATAAGTTGTCAAAACATTTTTGTTTACGGAAATCGACCGAAACAACAACAACCAAAACGGAAAGCTTTGATTATTATGACTTTGTTCAATGAAAATAAAATTTGTTCGATTAAGGTAGCAATGGACACATGGCGTCATTTTTTTCCGTCCAATGAATTTTTTTCTTGGTCACATATGTTGTAGTTTAACATTGTGTATTCATTATATCAAAATTTGAAGGTACCTTTCCACGCTCGTTTTCATGCTAGAGTTATTTGCCCTTGAGTGGTAAAGGCCATTTTTCAGTAAAACGGTTATTTTCGTTTTAGGTCTAGTATGAACTCTGTACTAGGTTATAGCTTTAAAACACATACATTTTGATAGACCTTATACATGTACACAATGGCTATTGACAAGAAAATTTCTCTTTGATCAATTGCATTTGCACACTTTGCCTTCAAAAGTTAAAAATGCACTATTTTTTGTAATTTTAATAATAAAAAATGCCACAAAAATCTATTTTTTTGAAGAAATTACCCAATGAATTTTTCTTATTTTCCGATATGTTTATAACCCATATTTTTCCTTTATTTGGTAAAAAATTCAGCATACCTTTCCATGCAAATAAGAAAGATTTTCGTTATTTTACAGTGACCCTCCTAATGAAATGACAGTTTTAACGCATTTTTATTGTTAGATTTAATGATTCAGTCATTCAATTAATATCAAATGTTGAAAAGAAGCTAAACTATGAGGTTTTACCATCATTATTCTACGTTATTTGCATAAGTAGAATCTTACAAAAAGCGGTTTTTTTAATCAACGCGCAAAAAAAGCCGGAAAATAAACGAAAACCCACTTCCGGTTTATAGAGTCGAGAGGCTGCTGTCCATTGCCACCTTAATATTTTTTAGAATAGAAGTAACTCCTATTTTCACGGTGACCTGTCAACTCGGCCTGTTAAAGACTCAAGCTATTGTTAACTCAGCCTGTGTAAAACTCATTTCGTCAACTCGGTCTGTAATATGCATGTAGATATTTATACAGGTATGTGGACACACTTATCAAAATATTAAGAAAGGTACAAATAGGTCCTTTCCGGTATTTCCACCCACCTTAAAAAAAATTAAGGAGGTGGGATATTGCGAATAATCATTGATTAGTAAGCTTTCGATATCCAATTTCTAGATCTAGAAAGAAAAAATATATACAAATTAACACATTTTGCTTTTTATTCCCCCCTTTTTACCGCAAAAAATCCTGTTAGAGCTCTCAGTCCATTGTCATTATCAATTACAAGAACATGAGAACATCATGGATAAAAATTTTCACACCCAGTACTTTTGGCTTACATGTATATTTATTTTTCATAGTTTGAGTCAACCCGGCTCCCGTTACTTGTTTATGCTCTGCTGCCACGGACCCTAAATATACTTAGAGTCCCTGCTCATACTGAAACCATTGTTAACGTATCTTCAGTTTCTGAAGAAACAAATATAACGGAATTTGTATTATCCATTTGCCGGATATTCATAACCACTGTCAAAAAGAAGCATGCAATATATTTTTAATAATTTCTTTGTAAAGGTTGCTAAAAACATAGGTAATAACTCAACTGAAATAGCACAAAACAACCCAAGCATATAGTAGCTATAAATGGAAATGGAGTTGAATGTCCAGAGTTTGAGTTCAGTCCAATATATACACCTTTTAATAGCAAAGAAATGGACAAACTAGATCCTAAAAAAGCTACAGGCATAGATGGTATATCACCAAAATTAGTTAAACTATTGAAGAATACTATATTATATTACTTAACCACTATGATAAATAAATCCTTTGAAACATCGCAATTTACAAACAGCCTTAAAATCGCACAAGTTACACCACTCCATAAGAAAAATAGTACCATAGAAAAATCAAATTACCGCCCAGTTAGTATTCTTCCTGTGATTTCTAAACTTTTCGAAAAAGCAATTAACGCTCAATTAACACATTTTTTTAATCAACATTTTAATCCATTTTTATCAGCTTTTAGATCTGGTTACGGCTGTCAGTCTACTCTTTTCGCCTTGTCGAAGACTGCAAACAATCCCTAGACAAAAACCAATATATTGCAGCAGTGCTTATGGATTTTATCAAAAGCTTTTGATTGTCTTCCCCATGATCTCCTCCTACTAAATTTGAAAGAATATGGACTAACAGAAAAATCACTATCGCTCATCAAATCAAACCTAACCGATAGAAAACAATGTGTAAAACTTGGACAACACAAAAGTAATTTTGAGAATATATATAAAGATTACCACAGGGATCCATATTAGGTCCAGTACTTTTTAACATCTTTATAAATGATATTTTTCTCTTTATAGAAAAAAGCAATCTTTACAACTATGCAGATGACAATACTCTATCCTTCAGTAGCAAGGACCCAAAATGAAGTTAAAAGTGTGTTAGAAAATTAAAGCCTCACACTCATTAAATGGTTTGAAGACAATCAAATGCAAGCAAACCCTGATAAATTTCAAGCTTTGGCTATAGGACAAAAATCACATGACTATAACTTCTCTTTTCAATTAAGAAACGCCAACATTAAATGTGAAAATGATGTTAAACTGCTAGGGGTAACTATTGATTTTAAATTAAATTTTCAATCACACATAACCTCCCTATGCAAAAAAGCATCTCGACAATTAAATGTTCTAAAACGAATTGGAAAATATCTATGTAAACTTGGAAAAGTTAACATTTATCATTCTTTTATACTATCAAACTTCAATTTCTGTCCTTTAACATGGTATTTCTGTGGTGGAATGAACGCAAAAAAGATTGAAAATATCCAAAAAAGAGCACTCCGCTTCATCTATGACGACTATAACTCTGACTATGAAAGCCTTCTTTTAAAATCTAAGCGACCAACCTTGAAAGTAAGAAGACTAAGAAACATGGCTATAGAAACATTTAAAATAATCAACAAAGAATCCCCAGTTTATTTACATCACTTGATTAACATAAAAGAATCATCGAATAAAGCAGAGATCCCACAGGTAAGGACAACAACCTATGGTCTCAGATCTTTCCGTATTGCGCCCCCCGGCTCTGGAATTCTCTTCCAGAGCATTTCAGAGAAACAACAAGCCTGAGCCATTTTCAGAGTCTGGTTGGGTCGTGGGACGGAGAGATATGCAGATGCCCTTGCTGTTCTAGCTAGTAAATTGTTGTTGCTTATGCCGAAGCTGTTCTCTCTTTTGCTTTTTCTTAAATGCTTATCCAGTATTGATTTAACATAGTTACCAAATTTCAGTTGCTTGCTTCCTTGTTTTCCGATTTTTTCATAGTCCGATATATTAAGTAAAGCCATTTTTTATCTTGTGAATACTAATACTAGGGGAGGGGCCCCTTTTAATGAAGACGTTTGACTTCATTGAGGGCAATTTCCTTGTGATAATAGAGTTTAATATTATCTAGGAATGGGATGGGTTGGGGATCTAACACTTTATTTTGCTCTTAAATGAAATGATATCTCATCCAGCTAGGACTTTATATAGATACTCACTTTATTGGAATTTCAAATTTAATGTTTTAAGTACTAAATTATTCAATTAATTTAATTTTAACTCAAATTTTATGTAAATACTTTAGTCAAAATGGTTACATTACATTGGTGCAGAAATAATTTTTCAACTCTGATTTATTAATTGTGATAACATCTTTTATAAAATACTTAATATATAGATCATTTTATTTTTGTAGAAAAAAAAATTGTCAGTATCAATATGTGATAAAGACTGTGAACAAGCAAAACTGTGATCATCAAACTTAGATACGGTGAAATTTTAACTGCAACCTTTATAACTTTTCATGGTGCTCAAGATTAGGTTTTCATTGAGATTTTCGTGGTGTGTTAATATGTACTTTGTTTACTTGTAATTGTCTCATGTATGTTTGTATGTATGTTGGTAAATAGCGATACATCGCTAGTGTTATGTTGTTATATAGATACCGACTGTAAATAAAATTTGTATTTGTATTTAAAGCATACTGTCATTATCTCTCAGTACAAAAAATCTTCTACCCAGGACCGGGTTGGGCAATTTCGGGAATCAGAAGCATCGAAAATACATTTTTGAAAAGAAACACAAAATTTGCTAGTCTTTGACATTTTGCCGCAATTAGTTTAGCAAAGTCTTTATTATTTTCCCTCCAATAACGTTATTTAGAATATAAGTTGGGCCAATGAAATCGGAAGCATTGTAAAAACTTATTAAGTTTCAGGTTTAGGAAAAATTTCCGGATATTTGTGGTATGCTTTCAGATTTCAATCAATTCTGCTCAAGTTCCTCTAGTACTTAATTTTCTTATTAGAGCGTTATCGGGTATTTCAGGACATCTAAGACATTTGGCAATAATATTTTTTATCTTTAGGCGTTTATTGACGGTTGCTATCTATTCTTAACAGAATTATATATTAAAAAGTTATAGTAACAAAACAATCATTTGTACAAAAACCAGATCGAGTCATCTGGTCTTGGTCGCTGGCGGGTAATCTCGGATACTTGGGAATAAGTGAGATACTGAATGCATATCTGCATTGAAATAAAACATATCTGATGCGTGTTTTCTCAATCTCTAAATACAGAAAACAATTAAAAAAAAAGAAATGTATTTATAGATTCGGTATTTAGATATGTCTTTTGGAAGAGTTTAAGATGATGATAAAGTTTCAAGCAAATAAACACAAAGACACATTAAATCTACACCTATTCCGAAATAGTTTGGGCTTTAACAGTCCCGTTTTTATGAGTGTTAAGAACCGTTATTAGACACAAGTAGTCATATTCTATATAAAAAGAATCAATGAGTATGTATCAACGATTGTTTTTGTACTTTTTCTGAATTGGAATACAATGGAACAAAGTCACCAGCCTCAAACCTACGTGTAATTATTAATTATCTTGGACGTAGTCATCCAAATCAGTGAATTCAAGAATTCGTATACAATAGAAATGGATATGTGTTGAACTATGTACTTATATCGTTCAGTTCTAACCCATAAGAGAAGAAGATACGTTCATTTCAGATTTTCTTTAAACGATCCGAAAATTATTTCATATGAAAACGCTAGATATCATTTTCTTATTCTTTTAGTTTGAGTATGTGCGGCGGAAAAAAGTCCCCCATATCTTTCTTTTCATAAGCTTACAAATCTTGTACTATTTCTGTCGCAAAAATAGTATTGGAATTCGTCGTTTGACAGACTTTTGTCATAGGATTAATCTATTGAAACCTCAGAGAGCGTCTTTTATATGTAGAAGAATGCACAATTATTGGGTATCTGGAAGACACGAAAGCAACATTTTTGTTGGGTCATGCGGATACTCAAATCATTTTCACCTACTGTGTTATTTCAACTAACACGATGTGCGGTTTACTGAGGTAGTAAATATCACCAACGGTGAAAAGTTTCTCTGCTGTGTATTGATATCCCACAAAAAGTCATGAAACGAAAAGATGAAGATTGAAAAAAAACAAAAAAAAAAACAATTATCTTAAATTAAAAACTTTTCCCACAATATCTTATTTCATAAATGTTATCTCCCTCCTTGATAAGATTTTATGTTATATGCATATATTTGAATTAAACAAATATCTTGAAGAACATAATAAAGCGCAAAAGAAAAGTGCACCTGGCCAACGCATAGGAGAAACACGTGATTATCCGAGAATAGCCGCCATCATGTATCATGCATCATGTTTATTTATTTAAAAAAATCTCTTTTTGATGTTAAACAAAGAAAAATGCGTTTTTATACCCCCGTCGAAAGACGTCATGTCTAAGCCATGTGCTGAGGCAAAGACACTTTATACTTTAATAAACACACAAACACACACACAAAAAAAAACACTCGGCCCTTATAATTGCAATCTTTTAGACCTAAGGCACATTCAAAATACCCGGCTAATTAATAAACTTTAGAGTCTACTTTCAGAGCGTAGGATCAATACATAGAGAAATCTAGTTTTAGATTGGCATACTAAACTCGCTATCGAAGTTTGTTGGCATAAAGTATTATAAATGTGACATTAATAGACGACACTTTTGATATTTTTAGAGGTACTTATGGTAAAACAAGCTGCCAAATTGTCACAAGACACGCCCGTCACACAGATTGACGTAACTTTCGGTTAAGAGTAGAATTAAAGTGATTTCGAATAAACATCTTTAAGATATTTTTTGTGTAGACAGACAGATGAATAATTGTAGTAGAAATATATTATTATTATGATCAAGGCTTATATACTATTTAAGATAAGCTCTGGACAAGATTCAAGTATGAAGAACAACAAAGGGCAATAATCATGACCATAGCTCAAATATTTTTAGAGATATGCTACAGGCAAAATCCACAAAAATAAGCCATGTAGAGACATTTATGAGATCTATCTACACAGTAAGTTTCATTATCATAGCTCAAATACTTTAAGAGATATGCTTCGGACAAGATCCAAGTATGGAAAAACAAAAACAAAAGGGGAATAACTCAAATTATAAGCCAAGTAAAGTTATAGTTCTTTTGTGCTGCACTTTCCCTTGATGATATCTATCAACCCATCAAAATTCTAATCATAGCTCCCACACTCTTAGAGATATGCACCGGACAAGATTCAAGTATGAAAAACAACAAAGGGCAAAAACCTAAAAAAAAAATAAGCTAAGTAGAGTGATGGTTCTTTTGCGCTGCACTTCCCCTTGCTGAGATCTATCTACACATGAAGTTTCATGATCATAGCTCCTATACTTTAAGAGATATTCTCCAGACAAGATCCAAATATGAAAAACAACAAAGGGCAATACTCAAAAAAAATGAGCCAGGTAGAGTAATGGTTCTTTTGCACTGCACCTCCCCCTTGATAAGATCTATTTACCCATCAAAATTCATGATCATAACTACTATACTTTTAGAGATATGGTCCGGACAAGATCATATTATGAATAAAAACAAAGGTTAATAACTAAAAAAGAAGGATAGATAGAGTTATGGTTCTTGGTCACTGCAATCCGTAAGGAGAAGAAGAATACAACTGCCAAGTTTCAAGAAAATCGTACTTAAGGTTACAGAGTTATGCCCCGGACAAAAAAGTGCACGCCGCCGGACGGGACGGCGTATAACAAATGATTTCAAAAAGTATGTCACCATTTTCAAACGATATCGACGTATTCGAGCGTTGTTAAGGGGGGTTACTCGATGATCTAAATCGACTCGCTGCTAACGGTGGCTTAGAATCAGAACTTCATGCTTGTAGTGAAAAATTCTACTGTTTGATTTTAAATTCCGCTTACAGGTCGTTTTTTAGTCATTAGTAAAATAAAATATATAGTTTACATAGTTGTATAGAAAAAAAATAAATATATATATATATATACGACCTGTAAGCGGAATTCAAAATTTACGTTACATCTATACCTGTCAAAAAAAGAATCTTTACATAATTTAGTGAGGGTTGCAGTGTCGCTATGAAACAATATAGAATACACATGTATGTATTATTTGAAAGCTGAAAGCAATATCCATCTGTTAATGGAAGGATCAGCACAGGATTTATGTTAAATGAATGCCTTATTGATGATAAAAGGTCAAAGGGGTCGATTTCAAAATTCACATAAAATGAAAGAAAAAAAAATGTCGATATTTTGAGTATCTTTTCTTGGTAATTACGGGCATAAAGTCGTTTCAATATCGTGTGTGACCAAAGTCTGACCCGAAAACCCATCATTGTCGCCTATCCATGATTTCCCTTAGTTTCTCTTTCTAGGACCGGAACATCATATCCAAGCCACCAGCCGCCCTAATACGAGTAATACGTCCTCTTATGGGATAAAAATGACACGAGTCACTATAATTTTTGACACAAGTTTGATGAGAGTTGGCCGACTCGGATATCGAACATACGCCCCAAGCCGATGGAATTAAATCCTTTTAACAACTTTGGTCGAGCTCTTCCCAAGGAATATCACTGTCAAGTTTCAGATAGATTGGCCCAGTGGTTAAGAAGGAGAAGATCTTTTAATTGGTGACGACGGACGGGCGTACGGTGGGCAGACGACGGACGGAGAGTGATAACAATAGCTCACATTGAGCATTGTGTTCAGGTGAGCTAATAATAAAGAGCAGAAATAGTTATGCCCAAATGAGCGATACCCCAAGAAGGCGGTTAGTTGTCACGGTTACGGTAGATCACCACGTAGCAAGGATGCATGGCGACACTACTCATTATACCCTAGTTCTTTAACCATCAAACACACGCTATATAGCACATTTACGTGACGTCAAAACGACGCTGTACGCAGGCTCGCCCTCGAGATCGTAGAATAAATCGTAACAATCTATTTAAGTTCACACTCCTCCACACCTACATCAGTGGCGTATCAAGAGGAGCTAGCGGGGTTCAAATGAACTCCCTCTGAGGCCATTTCATTTCATTTACATTGGGAAATTCAATTAAAATTTTTTAAAGGTTGGAAAACGAACCCCCGGATTTTCGTACACCGTCAAAAAAAGAGTTCCAAGGTTCAATAGTAAGGCACAATCGGGCCTTTTATTAAGGATTCGGAGTCTCTGCTGAAAATGTAGACTATTTCGTTTCAGCTATCTTCATGTTTTTGTGCAAATATTGAAATATTCTATGGATTGGCTACACACGGTGTTGGATAGATTTGAACATTAGGGGATCAACCTCAGCAAAGAGTCCAAGAACAGTCTTCACTTGTTTTCTTAAATTGATTTCTGTCCTGTTGACTTACATCGAATAGTTTTGAGTGTCCTGCGAGTCTCAGACTAGAACAATTTGCGTACCTTAAAACCGTATCTGAATTCATATGTTCGACCCTCCTATACAGAAATCTTTGATCCGCCATTGGTCATTACCCCGCTAAACTAGCTCAATTACACATGCAAAAGTCTTTGGTCTCAAATCATTTCTCAGGGTGAAGGTTGCATCCAAGGGTTAAAACCATTTATGACTTGTGCGTGGAGGGATCTTATGAAAGTACAAAACCTTCATCAAAAAGTGGCAATTCATGCACCAATATACAATAATGAAGTGAAATTGTGAAGCCTTGAAGACACACGCTTTTAATCTCCTTTCAGTAAGGTAGTTCTGTTTGGCTATGCAAACAAAATTATAACTGACTTCGATTATAAAGATAACATTAAAAAAAACTTGCTTTTTGTCAGACTTTGCAAAACGTAACCAAAGAACTTAACATTAAATTTGGTTTCTTGGTTTCTTGAAGCCTTTTAAAGATATAATGCCCATATTTGGTATTACGGTAGATTTCATCGATAGGCATCTGCAGATACCAAGATAAAGGTTATTTTACAAGGTGTTGGTCGTCTGTCAAGGTCAAAATTTTAAAAATAAAACCTTTATTTGGGAGGGGGGGGGGGGTTCATAGGCATGTCTAGTTATATTGAAAAAATGTTATTTTATCCGTTCATTGTGTTTACAAAAAAAAAAAAAAAAGATGCATGTAACCTGAAATAGAAAAAGGACAACCCTCAATCGCAATTTATTGTTTAAAACTTATTTATTTTACATCGATTAGATTAATCTCTCTCGATTCTACTTCATAGACATGAACCTGTCCCGCGTTCAGGATAACAAAATAAGGAAAAATGTTTGTCATCCTGAAAAATGTCATCCTAAAGAAAGAGCAGATTCATTCGGTACGTCACTCGGCCACTGCAACAGACCTCGGATGTATGTAAGGTGGGTGGGTATGTAACAAAATCGTGCATTTTGTTAGACGGAAAAAGTGTAAGAAAAACTAGCACTGTAGATTTATATCTTTTACAGTAAATAACTGCTGAGAAATCTTAATTTTTGAGAATGACGAATCATTCTCAAAAATTAAGAGTTTTTACGCCGTTATTTCAGAATTTTAGATATTTATATTAGGATACGATGGTTTCACGTCAGTGACTTAAACGAGTAGCGTTGGCGACGTCGAATGTGTTCATTCACAGTTTCGAGGGCTAACGCCATTTTAACTGACGTCATCGAGTTTTTCCAAGGGTTTTCCGTAATTTAAAAAAAGAGTCCGTCTATGTACATCCGAGGTTGATCATGAGATTGGCCGAGAATTGTTCCGAATATCTCTGGTCCTCATCAGACGTATTATAACCTCTATACATCCAAAGGAAATGTTTTAGGTGGAAAACATCGGATATACAATACAGCAGCTGGGAGACCAAAATGTCGTGAAACAACTATAAAGTCATACGACTGGTGACCCTTTAAAACATCCAGGCTCCTTTAAACAAATTGTTAACATGATCAGGAGAAAGAAATAACAGCAAGTCTTTAGGGAAAATATCAATCTTTTGACTCGTCATGCGAAAAGGGACATTCTGGTAAGTGCGTAAAGCATCGACCAAGCCAATTGCGCAGACTGACTAGGATCGTAACTTTTCGCAATGCGCTTATTTCCTGAATCTAGAATGATCAATCTACCAACCAGTAAAAATTTTTTTGAATACGACCTCTGGTCCCTGGACCCTATCTCTTTTTCAAATATTCATTTTACAGAGTTCCCAAAAGGCCCCCTTTTGCGTGACGGGTCAAATTGTCATAGTCATTTTTTAAATCTTTAAGATAAGAACGAAGAGAAGTACAAGAAGTTAATTTAAGACTGTTTAAGATGTCCATTTCCTTGTTTCTATGACAAACATGATGGAAAGGGATCTGATTCATCAGGTCATTTCTTACTTTTCCAAATTGATATGATTTGTTTGTTTGAATGGTTTTTACGCCGCTTTCAACAATGTTGCAGTTATATCGCGGCGGTCAGAGCATCTAACAATGGATTCCTGGTATTTCTTTCACCCGTACTACCATTACACCCTTTCCTAGCTTCATACTGCTACCTCACATAGGTTTGCGATTATCTACCCATTGGTGAGAGACAAACGTCGGAAAGGATATTTGCCGCCACCGGAGATCGAACCCACGACTTCCAGCACCCGGTTGTATAAACGTTGGTTAACTTTAACCATTTGGTTAAACCGGTGTTTTTGTAACCATTTTGGTAAAAATGTCCAAAACCGGTTGCATAAAGGTTTGGTTAAATTTAACCGAGGCAAAATTCCGGTTAAATTTAACCCAGCTCCGGAGGTGGGTTAGCGAAGTTAACCAAAAGTAAAAATGGCGGAAATGTTTGATTTAGATCTACCTCGCTTCAAACAAAAAAAAAATGGTTTCAAAATATACGAATGACGATTTCAAAGCTGTTACTTGGCAAAGCTCATTATATTTTGACGAGAAATCGTTTTCCAGTGAAAAATTATTCCAAGGAACGACAACTGCGCAGATTAAAGTTCGTACCCGACCAGTTTCGATCCAGGGAATATCGAGTGTATGCTCCACTACATATTGAAGTCAAATCGATGTCAACACTCATTATATGACATAATACCTTTACACACAGTAAGTAAATCTTAGCTTTATTTAGCGATTCCATAAATAAAGTTATCTGCTCTGTCCCTTTTTTGTCTCGCCTCAATCTCATTAAAATCATCTCTACGAAACCACTACGCTATTCCTCTATGAACCATTTTATCTATTCAGCCTATCTTTTTTGCTTCTAACCATTTATTCATCTGCTTTAAAATCTATATTTCCATCTGCCCAGTCACGGATGTATCTTAAACCCAAGCTGCATATCCGGAGGGGGTTTGGGGGTCAAATGAATCTCCTCTGAGGCTCAATAATTTCATTTTCATAGCCGCGAGAATTCTTATTTTTAAAATTCTGCAAAAATAGTAAAAGAACCCACCCTTTTGCATATAAGAACCCTCTTTACAGAAATCCTGTATCTGCCGCAGCTGTCTAAGGCTTTGCTTTCAAGCCCCCCCCCCCCCCCCCCCCTCCCCAAATTGAAGCTTCTACTCCCAATGTTGCCACAAGCC
The DNA here is from genome assembly GCA_948146395.1 of Fragum whitleyi. Taxonomy (NCBI): domain Eukaryota; kingdom Metazoa; phylum Mollusca; class Bivalvia; order Cardiida; family Cardiidae; genus Fragum; species Fragum whitleyi. Next base: position 29,204,988 of record OX411548.1, on the reverse strand, counting down.
TTCTTGAAGGAGGGGTACAAGCTTACTTTGAAATAACCATTTATATCCCCAGATCAAAGCAGCTGTGAGAACATTGCCAGTTTATGCCCATTCATCCACCAACCCATCCATCCATCCATCCTGACCCATCCATCCATCCCCATCCATCAATTCATCCCCATCCATCCGTCCATCCCCATCCATCCATCCATCCGTCCATCCCCATCCATCCATCCATAAAAGGATTCTACCTGTCCATGTATTTTTTTTTTTCTTTGGTTTACCATCCATCAATAAATCTAAATGTACCTTTCTGTGTTTGTCAGTATGTAATTGTCCATGACCCCCCCCCCCCTCCCTCCTCCCTCAAAAAAAAAAAAGAAAGAAAGAAAGAAAACAAAAAAACAAACAATCTTTTATTCTTGTGAAAAAAAATGAATAAATAAAGGGTCATTTAGGTATGATACTAATTTTCTTCAAGTCAATCACAAATAATTGAAATAATGTGAAGACGAGTGGATTCATTCATGAGTGAGCTTGGTGGTTTTTTCATACCTGCATGAATTCTAAAAATACTCTCTTCATATCATGTAATTATTATAAAATGTGATGAAACTAAATTGATTTTTTCCTCCATAAAAAGATAGATTGATAATGGTCTTCTTTGTTTGCATTTATTCCAAAATAGCTTTTAGATTAGAATTTTTATTAGGGATAGGATGGGGGCCCTAACTGATAACTTTTATTTTAAACTTTTCATCAACTTGGTGACTTGCCTAAGATAAAAGGGTTGGAGTTGGTGAGTGGAGTTTTCTGATAGTTGAACTAGTCATACTTACATCAGTATCTGTAACACTTTTCTGTCAATCTATTGCAAATATTTGACAATGAGGTTAGATCAAGCACAGGTCTTTTGGGATTGGAATTTATAGAATGAAAAATTGGTATAATCAAATTTAAATACAATTAATGAATCATTCAGAATGACTAACTATATCCAGAGAACCAAAGTGCAAAAAGTATTGACTTAGTTAAGTCTGAGCAGTCTGACCCATATCAAAAATGTTTTTTTCCTCTTTTTGCAATTATTATTTTGTTTTTGTCCTTTCAGATAAAAGAAGTGGAAAATGGAAGGAAGATGTCTGACTCTAAAATGTTGAGGAATATATTTGAATAAGTTCAAAGCGATAAAAGATGAAAGTAGATGTTTCTTTGACTGAAGAAACAAAAGCACCACAAGGGGACACCACTGGGCTGCAGGTCCATGATAGTGAAAGGAGCATGATTCTTATCTTCATGAATAGTTTGGATGTTTCGCTGGGCCTTCTCTGGGGGTCGCCATTGTCGCCAAATGCGAAAATGAAATGAATTTGGCGATAAAAAAATGAAATTGGCGAAATGACTGGCGACAAAAAAATCTGAATTTTGACCCATTGGGGATAATTGATTTTGACATAGGCTGAGAGGATATTGTAAAGACACTCTCACAAGAGACTGACAATTAATTGAGTCAAAAAGCATGTGTGTCAACTAGTAACCTCTTGGCTACCCATAACACTTCTGTGATTGTTTACAATATAAACTGCCAATTATATGTTAATTGACATTTAAATACAACCCCCCTGGACGAAAAGCTATGTGAAAGGAACATAAGAATTTCTCAAGCAGAGTTTTTTAGAAGAAAAACAGCTCCAAATTTGGCTCCTAAAATACAAATTTGGCTCCATTTTTTTTTATTTGGCGAAAGTGTTGGCGAAAAGAAATTTCAGTCCAGAGAAGGCCCTGGTTTCGTGATGGAGAATACAGATGAAAAATTTCAATCATATGTCATCTGATTCAATTAATTGAAACTAAAATATGTTCAAGGTTAAAGCTTGTCAATTAACTTCTCTTTTTGTTCAAAACTAGCCAACCTCAAAAGGTAAAACATATTTTTCAACAAAATGTAGATCTTAGTGTTTGAGTTAAGTTTTTATGAATGAAAATTTAGGTATTATTTTTTACTTATTTTCCATTGCCAAATTGCAGGCTTAATAGTAGAGTCGGTTAGGTAAAAAATCGTGACAAGTCGGACGAAAGTGTAATTTTTTGTTCATTAATAGAGAGTTCGATTAGCAATATTTTGCACTAGGGGTGCCCGGATTTAAGTGCCTAAGAGACTGGAAATCGTTGCTTAAATATTCGGATATTGTGCTATCCGAATACTGTTCCTTTTAAACGAGAAATGTTCAATTTTGTCAAACTCCGACCTAAATTTTGCCTAAAAAGGACATTTTCATATATTTCACATTAAATTTCAAATCTTGAAGTATAATTCTTTGGAAAATTATCGTTTCATTCAATATTTAAGACAAATGTACTATTTTTGTATTTTCGGCAATTCGGCATTTTATTAATTAGAAATGCAAGAGATCCTGGCATGCAAAGACACAGAAAAGTAGCCTAAATCTTAGAGAATAATATCAGCTTGAATTCTCATGGGAGTGCCCGATTTCACAAGCCTCTGGACCTTAATATTGATCATTAAATATTCGGATAACGTGCTATCCGAATACTCTTCCTTTTCAACATTAACATTTTAACATCGGACTTCATTTTGAATTCAATAGGGTAACCGATTGACGGAAAATAAATCTGAGCTTACTTGAGACTTATGTAAATGTCTGAATTTAATTCTCTCTTCTTTTTTTTTTTTTTTTTTTTTTTTTTGAACCTACATCTGCATCGAATCAAGGATTTCTATAAGGGGGTTCAAACATTCAAATGATGAGGGGAATTCGTTTTCGTTTCACCTGAAATGATTTATTTCTACAATGAAATTGAAATATTATAACTACAGAGGAATGTTCGTTTAAATCCCCTAACACCTAACGGGATCCGCCACTGCTATATGATAAATAACTAATTGTTTCAATAATCTTGCTCCGTGAACTCGGTGATTCATATCAGCACATTACCAAACTGACACATTTTATCACATGTATCGCGTATTACGCAGCATGAAACTGTGATGCGACTGGTCGTCAATATTCCTATGACTAAATAGTTCGTATATTTTGAAATCTGGCCGTGGTTTTAGTCCCAATGAAGTTGCAACACTAGGCATAGTTCATTACATATCAATTACCGATGAATTTTTGACGACTCGATTATTGTTTTTGTCTTAGTCTAGCAAACTTATGTTGGCTTTTCGACAAATTGCCGAAGATGTCGGCGAATAATATCAATTCGTCGTTGATTAGCAAAAATATTGAGGATGCGTGGATTGGTCATTAATCGCTTACAATCAATCTGATTCGACAACAAATTGATGTACCTTCGATATCAATAAATATCCCATCAACTGCTGCAAGGTCGGTTGATAATCGCTGTAAATGACCGACTTGTAGTGGAAAAAAATATGTCTTTATTGTAGAATGATCGCCGACAGACCAGACGTAGCTATCAACTATCCATCACTGTAGCTAACAGAAGTTTACTATGGTACTATTAAATAAAGGATATCACTTCCCGAGACCTACGGTTTCCTTGGGGTATATAGAAGGACGCCTTAAGTCATGAAATAGTCTCAATGTTCGTTCTTTTGGGCGATTTTTTAAAAGGTTTCTTACCGAGATATCTCCAGCAACTCAACAAATATTCATCGGTTTTGCCCAAAAATAACACTCTTACAGGTTTTATAAAGCATAGATAAAAAAACCAGACACCTGTTGCCAGATACAATCATGTATATTCTAGCGTGGTTTCGTGAAAACGCACCGCTTTAATCGAAAACGGTCGTTAATTAGTTCATGATAAACATAGAATATATGTACTGGCATGTTTCTGCTTTGCAAAGAGAGAGAGAGAGAGAGAGAGAGAGAGAGGGGTCATGTTTCATTATTCTCATTTACATATTTTCCACACACATTTTTTTAAATTGAATTATCTAAATAAAATCTTAATCAGATTAATAAGTCTCTTCAATTGAAATTGCATTAAATTGGGAGACGTTTCAGAACCAGTCTTTCTGTAATAATTACCTAAATGATACATCTACTCCTGACAATTAATAAAGGCAAATACTCTTGTCAAACAATAAAGAAAGACAGCCAAGCAGTTTTGCGGATCGACATAAATAAAAAGCCCACAATCTTTGACTTAAAATAATGCTGGTAATATATAGATATGACTATTCAAACCGATGGAACCCCATTTGTCTGAACGAGAATTAGTTACCTGCGAACATTGGTCAAATGTTTCGTCTGTTGTGGTCTTTTTGGGCTTTTATGAAGATCACCAAGTACGAGGCATTTGCATTCTAAATTTTTTATTGGCATAGCAATAGATAAATCATATTTAACCTCGACAACACATAAACATATTTACATATTTATGCATTTCCCGAATGTCTGTCGTATGATCCTATTGTTTCTTGCAAAGGTAAAACGAAACAGAACTTCTTTCCAAATATGCGTATCAAGCAGTTAACAGGCCATAAAAAAGGTAATAGTACATGTAAATTAAATCTTCATCAAAAATCGGAGAAGCCAACGGTATGAATATAACCACCGCGTCTTCATAGTCGTCATCGTGTTACTGGCGTCGTGCGATAATTTTGTTGTTGTTCCTGTGTGTGTTTCATTTCGGCCCTGCGTTTACGATAAAGAGCGTCTTTTACGCTTTTCTTTGTAATGTAGGGTGTCATGACTTTAGCCCTCACTTATTTTTTTTCTATCCGGAACGCAGAGCTGGTATGCTTAAAGAGCAATCTATGCTTTCAAGGGGGTACTGTAACTAAACGCATCATTGGATTTGTTATGCCCGAACAGCTAAGCATTGGCAGTCACATGCACTGCTCATGTAGTATTTTAAATGTTATCATCAGAATATATAGTGTTATTAATATTATTACATGTATCATTTTCATATGCTGTAATCTGTAACCCTTGAACAGCAGTGCAAGTCTTTTGCAATTCTTCGATAGATGCGCTATCTTTGAAAAAAAGTGTATAACAGTTGTATTACGAATACATAACTATCAGGAAGATAGCTGCTAATGGCAATCAATATTTCCTTTTTTATCACATAACTTAACAAAAATATAAAATTTTGACTAGAAATATGAACAATATCTGATGAAATAACGTCAAATCACGGCTGCTGGAACACCAAACCCTTCTGTGTTTATATCATTCACAAAAGTATTACCATCATTTGTTTGAGTGGAAGATTGATATAGGTTTTAAAAGCTTTTCAGTTACATCGCGGCTGCTAAAGCTACTAACCATTGATTTCCGGCTTTTTTCTCACCCAAATCCTTTCCTAATTCTAGCTGTCGATTCCTAATAGAATTGTTAAAATTCTTCCATTAATGGGAAATTGAATCGGAAAGGATATGCGGCACCGTCGAAGATCGAATTTGGGACCCCATAATTGGGAGATAAACGCGCTACCAACTGCGATAAGTCGACATCAGTACAACTATTCAAGCCTCGAGCAGCTAATTGTTGAGAAACAATTCTGAGAACGACTCTCACTTCGGCGGAGGATCAAATCCGAGACCGGCCTCGAATCCGTCCGAGACCGGTCTCGTGATTGAGAGAGCTCAGTGCGCAACCCGGCAACATCGCAATGGCTGTGAACAGATATGCCAGATAATTTTAACTTCGTCATCAAGTTATACTTATCAATAGGAAATGACTAAGATCCAGTTATACGCAATCTGCCGCAACTACGGTTGTCAGATTACATATATAATGCAGTTCAGCTATTTAAGAACACAAGGATGGATCGACAAACAGACGGACACCTGTTGAAATTACAATTATAATTAATGTTGGGCATCAAATTATTGGAGTTGAGACAAAAACGGCACTTTTGTACCATGTTTAAGCGTTTAAGGAAGATAAATTTCGAACTTGAAAATAAAAAGGAAGAGTATCCGGATAGACATCTATCCGAAATTTGAAATCGCTATTATGTCGCTTCTAGACACGCCAAGTCGGGCACCCCTAGTGCAAAAGTTATATTATGATTGTAGCTTACTATAAACAAAAACTGGCACTTTCGTCCGACGTGTCACGATCGACCCAATATTTTTACATAAGAGCCTAGACTATAATATAATATTGTTCTTATGTGTAACAAAATTAGTATTGATTGATGATTAAAGGTCTTTAACCCATAATTAGATAGACACTGCCTTAGACTGGTCAATGTTAAAATGCTTTGTTTAATAATGACCTTCAATGTGAATGTAATAAATTTGTATAAAACTGAGAAATTGCATGTTGAAAAGAATTTCTCCCCTTCACACAATGTTTGTTAACCAAGTTTGTCACTTTTCATTTTCCACTTGGAATACTCTTCTAGGTCAGGCTCTTTGGAATGATTCAGTTCAAAAATGGGAAAATGTTTATGACCAGTTAGAAACTAGTTAATATGCTTATTCAAAATGTTACGGTTAACAACATTGTGAAATTGACAAGATGAATGATTTTGGAATGGAATTGAATGAGTGTATGGAGCAAGTTTTGAGTGAAATTAAAGGGAGATAATTCAATATCACAAGTTTTGTTCAGGATGAATGAAATTAGCAATATTGATTACCTCCCTTTAATAAAATATGCATACAGGTTAAATGAATAGATTTCCATGTCTTAACAAACCTGTAATACACTTACAAAATTCAATTGTGTCAGTGAAATAGTAGACTTTTATACTGATTTTTATTTTCAATGTATTAGTTGATCTTATCATCTTATGTGATTCTGGAGCATTTTTGAATGGTTTGAGTGGGAGTTTGGAATGAATGAATGGAGCGCTGAATAAGTGATTTTAAAAGTTTTTTATCAAGATGAGTGTCAATTTCAGGATGTAATTAACTGTAGACTAGTAACTATCAAGCCATCAATGGAATCATACTGGTAAATGTATCTTCAGATGAAGGGTATTATATTTTTATTTTTTGGGGGGTATGATATGAAAAACAGAATTATGTTGTAAGAATACATGAGTACATTGGTAGATTTTGTTTCATTCCTCCAATCAAAGAAATGTTTTCTTCAGTTCTTCTGTATTTTTGACACAGAATTATTCTTATCAATAGAACTACTTTGTGTGCAAGTATACATGAAAATTTGAATTTGAAATATCACTCAATCAGAAAATTAGATTTTTTATCTTACCTGAGCACATCGCGTCAAGTTGAGCTTTTGTGATCAATGAAATGTCCTTCCTCTGTCATGTGTTGTCCGAAGTCCGGCGTCAACAATCTTAGTGTTTACACTCTAGAGGCCACAAATATGGCCCAATTTTTATGAAACATGGTCAGAATGTTGGCCAGGTCACAAGGAAAAGGGGGATTAATGACAATTTTCTTGTTTACACTCTAGAGACCATAAATATGTCCCCATCTTTATGAAACTTGGTTTGAATGTTGGCCAGATTACAAAGATGAAGCCTTTTGAAAATGTGAAGGATCCATACCATATCACAGGCAAAGGGGCCTTAATGGTGATTTCTTGTTTACTCTCAAGAGGCCACAAATATGATCCAATCTTCATAAAACTTGGTCAGAATGTTGGCTAGGTCACAAGGATGAACCCTATTGAAAATGGGAAAGATCCATGTCATATCAAGGGAAAAGGGGCCTTCATGACAATTTTCTTGTTTACATTCTAGAAGCCACAAATATATTTCAATCTTCATGAAACTTGGTCAGAATGTTGGCCAGGTCACAAATATGAACCCTATTGAAAATGGCAAAGATCCATGCCATAACACAGGAAAAGGGACCTTAATGACAATTTTCTTGTTTACACTTTTGATGCCACAAATATGGCTCAATCTTCATGCAAATTGGTAAGAGTGTTGGCCAGGACACAAGGGTGAATCTTTTTAAAAATGGGAAGGATCCATGCCATATCAAGGGAAAAGGGACCTTAATGACAATTTTCTTGTTTACACTCTTGTCTCAAATTGGCTGCAAATTTTTCGGTTCAATAGTCATGAAACTTGGACAGAATGTTGGCCAGGTCACATGAAACTTGTTAATAAAAGGCCAAAAACTTATGCATGGATCATTGAAACAGAATAATGTTTTTCTATGAAAATTTTAGTGGTCATTTAATGATCTTTAAAGCATTTAATTTTGCTAAGGGAGGATTCAGAGACGAAGGCGAGTGATATAGGACCATCGTGGACCTCTTGTTTTCTGTATACATACTACACATTACTAAAACTTAGATTATTTTAGAAGACTTTTATAAAAATGTATTTATTGACTACATGTACTACAAGTTAGTTTAAGAAAGCTTTCCTTTCATTTTCCCTATCGGATTTACTGTAGTTATGCTATTAGATGTGTACATAAAAGTGATAATATCTTTATAACAATTACTTTTAGAGCTTTTGAATTGAATAAGTGAGCCTAATTAGATTTCCAATTCTGAAGCTCTAAAAGCCTCTACATAATTTATATAATACCGAATGCAACAAATATCTGGAAACTTGTTCAGAGCATAAACTGATGGTCAGAGTTAAAATTTTTCCATTTACCGTAGTTTACCCAATGATCCAATCTTAATTTTTAGTCTAAAATCGTGTTCATGGTTATCTTTCAAGAGTGGCGGCTATGAATTTCAAACAAAATGGATGAATAGAACTAATTTATTAGAAGTACCAATCAGAAAAGGGTAAAATTTATATGTAGAAGGTCAAGGTAGAATATTTTACCCTCTCAAAAGATGCTCAGAGAAATGTCTTTTTTGCCTTGATTTTGGGTTTGTGACATGAGTGTGTAACAAAAAATTATTTAACCCTGTTAAGCCTAAAAGAAAACATGTGTTCAATATGCAAAGTGTTTTCTAATATTTAAATTTTTCATCCTACTTTACACCCGAGTGCATGTATAAAGCAGGGTGTCATTACTAACACTTGTAAAGGCTTTTTAATCCTGAACCAAGGAGTTTTTTTAGGCTTAATACAGGGAAAAATTAACCTTTTGTTATGTATTTGGGCCATTGAGATGAAGCACAGTTTATAAAAGAGATAACTGTTGTGTGCTTTTGTGAAGTTATTTCCCTTGATTTTTAGCTCCACTGGCCGAAGGCCAGCGAGCTATTTTCATGGCGGTGTGTCCGTCGTGCGTCCGTCCGTCCGTCCGTCCGTCCGTGCGTAAACTTTTTCTTTAAACATCTTCTCCTCCCAAACCAATGGGCGGATATTGATGAAACTTGGTAGAAATATTCCTTGGGTGACCCTTTTCTAAAATTGTTAAAGAAATTTTGATTGACCCCCAAATATAGGCGTGGCATTTTTTCACTTTGAAATCTTTAAAATCTTCTCCTCCCAAACCATTGGGCCAATTTCAATGAAACTTGGCATGGATGTTCCTTGGGTGACCCTTTACCTAAATTGTTCAAGAAATTTTGATTGACCCCCAAATATGGGCGTGGCAGGGTGGGGCTTATTTTGAGCCCAAAATCTTTAAATGACATCTCCTCCTGAACCAAAGAGCTGATTTCAACCAAACTTTACCAGAATGTATCTGGGGTGACCCTTTTGAAAAATTGTTCCTGAAATTTTGATTGGTCCCCAAATATGGGCGTGGCAGGGCGGGGCTTATTTTGAGCCCAAAATCTTTGAATGACATCTCCTCCTGAACCATTGAGCCAATTTCAATGAAACTTTACCAGAATGTTCCTTTGGTGACCCTCTTCTAAAGTTGTTCAAGAAATTTTGATTGACCCCCAAATATGGGGGTGTCAGGGTGGGGCTTATTTTGAGCCCGAAATCTTTGAACAACTTCTCCTCCTAAACCACTGGGCCAATTTCAATAAAACTTTACCAGAATGTTCCTTGGGAGACCCTTTTTAAAAGGTTCTCTCAAAATTTTGATTGGCTCATAAATATGGGTGTGGCAGGGTGGGGCTTATTTTGAGCCCAATTTCTTTGAACGACATCTCCTCCTGAATCACTGGGCTGATTTCAATGAAATTTTACCAGAATGTTCCTTCTGTGACCCTTTTGAAAAATTGTATGCGAAATATTAATTAGCCCATAAATATTGGCATATCAGGTCGTGGCTTATTTTGAGCCCGAAATCTTTGAACTACATCTCCTGATGAAGGCTGGGCCAATTCAATGAAACTTGAGAATTTTGGTGCAATGCGAGCCATACCCAGTTAACTGGTAAAAAAGGTCTTAAAAGATTTCAAAGTGTTGTTTTCATTCAAAGAAAGATTCATTTAATGCACGTCTAATGATGTTAAAGCCAGTGGAGCGATACAGGCCCTCTTGGGCCTCTTGTTTTCTTTAACATTTTTTTTAAATGAGTAGTATCTCTTCATATGGGTAGCATCCTTTTAAAGTACACACACATAAAAAAACAACAACTTGTGATTGTCTTCTAATCAGTAGCATTCAATAAGATTTTATTGTCCTATCTCAATTTAATTGTGCCTGATATATGTATGAAAACCATCATGTATTTTTATTATTCATTTTTGACTTGAATGGATATCTGAACTCTTTTATAGCATGGTATGTGTGCAGCATGATTCAAAGTTATCTGTTTTGGTGTATATTTAGTTTTCAAAACTATTTATTACAAGCTGTTTTCTTATATTCTGATAATCTTTAAGTTGATTAGATCTGGTGAACATTATTTTTAGTTGTTTGTCATTGATAACAATGGATCCAGATGAAAATGTACATCTAGTTTAATACAGATAATTGAGTTAATGGTCACCAGCAAAGATTTTGCAAGTAAAATACACAAAAACTTAACTTTGCAAGTAACTTCAAGGCTATTCAAGATACCATGCTCATATTTGGTATAATGATAGATCGCCAAGGTGCGCATCTACAGATACCAAGGTCAAGGTCATGTGACAAGGTCCAGGTCATCCGTCAACCTCAACGTTTAAAAAAAAAAAACATCGGAGAGTGGGGGGGAGCATTCATGTTTCACAAAGAAATCTTGATTTCACTGATGAGTTATTTGTGGGAACTCTTTAAAAAAGTCTCTGGGACAAGACATTTCAAAAAGAGAGCCTGTGAGTTAAGGGTTGGTTTTGAATTGAAATTTGTTTAAGCTTTCTACCAACCCTGTTTAAGTAAGCTTTTAAATGATGATACCAGCTCATCTGAGTTGAAACTTTTAGGAAGGTATTGTTACCCACCTTTTGCCCGTCTTCAAACATCCTCCAAATTACTGAAAATAATTTTACCCTCATCTACAGCGTAGATGGACGGTATATTAGTTTCACTTTGTCTATCTGTCCATCCGTTCGTCCGTCAACCTTTTTCATTTACGGACTCTAACTCAAGAACGAAGTTACATATAATCATGTAACTTCATACAATTGTTGCCATTTAAACAAGAAGGTACTCTCATGTTTTTGGCTCAGGAAGGTCAAAGGTCAAGATCACAATTGAACCTTGTTCCAAACCCGTTTGCGATACTGGCACAAATCGCCAGTTGGAGTTTTAGTCCGCTTTGTGACATACATGTATTTAGTTTAACCGACCTTTACAGCAGCCGTCATAGCGCAGTTGAAAGCACGTCGTAACATCAAACTAAAGGTCCCTGGTTCGATCCCCAGCACCGGTAATTTTCCAATTACGCGTCTCGCACCAACGGGTTTTAAATCGTTGACCTATTTAGGGTAGACGCTAGAGGCCAGAAGGGTTTATGGTAGTACCAGTGTGAAAAATACCAGGAATCCATTGTTGGGTGCTTAAGCCACCGCGATATAACTGACCGATTGTGAATGGTAGCGTAAATTCCTATTCAAACAAACAAATGAACCAACCTTTAGCACAACTGGCGAAGACTGGCCAGTAGCTTTTGTTATGGCATTGTGTCGGTCATGCGTCCGTCTGTGGGTAAACTCTCAAACCAATAGGTTAATTTTAACCTAACAATCCCGGAATGTTCATTGGGTGACCCTTCTTTGAATGTTCATTGGGTGACCCTTCTTTGAAGTAGTTCACTAAACTTGTAATGGCCAATGGTTGGTTTTTTTTACGTAAAATAAGTCATCGTCATTCTCAAAGATCGTAACTACAACTTTATTCAATTGCAGTTACGAGTTTTTATACGCCGCCGGAGGCGGACGTATATTGGCGTCATCTTCTCCGTCTGTCCGTCCGTCCGTACGTCCGTCCACTTTTCTTGTCAACGCAACTCCTCCTAAACTACTGGCTGGATCTTCTTGAAACTTGGTCAATGTTATCACCTCAATTGGTAGATGTGCGTGAAGGAAGGATTTTACGGTTCGTTGATTTTTGCCTGAGTTATGCCCCTTGATAACTTAGTATCTGGGTCCACTTTTCTTGTCAACGCAACTCCTCCTAAGTTTCTGGCTGGATCTTCTTGAAACTTGGTCAATGTAATCACCTCAATTGGTAGATGTGCATGAAGGAAGGATTTTACGGTTCGTTGATTTTTGCCTGAGTTATGCCCCTTGATAAATTAGTCTCTGGGTCCACTTTTCTTGTCAACGCAACTCCTCCTAAGTTTCTGGCTGGATCTTCTTGAAACTTGGTCAATGTTATCTCCTCAATTGGTAGATGTGTATGAAGGAATGATTTTATGGTTCGTTGATTTTTGCCTGAGTTATGCCCCTTAAAAACTTAGTCTCTGGGTCCACTTTTCTTGTCAACGCAACTCCTCCTAAGTTTCTGGCTGGATCTTCTTGAAACTTGGTCAATGTTATCACCTCAATTGGTAGATGTGCATGAAGGAATGATTTTATTGTTCCTTGATTTTTGCCTGAGTTATGCCCCTTAAAAACTTAGTCTCTGGGGCTTATTGCCTCAGTTATGCCCCCTTTAAGTTTAAGTCTCTGGGGCTTATTGAAATTACAGCCTTGTGAATGCAACTCTTCCTAAGTTTCTGGCTGGATCTAAATGAAACTTGGTGGATGTTATAACCGAAATTGGTAGATGAGCATGAAGTAAGGATTTTATGGTTCATTAATTTTACCCTAAATTATGCCCCCTTAAAACTTAGTATCTAGGGCTTATTGAAATTGCAGCCTTTTGAACACAACTCCTCCTTACTTTTTGTCTTTATTTAAATGAAACTTGGTCAATGTCATCACCATAATTTGTAGATGTACATGGATCAAGGATTTTATGGCTCATTTATTTCCCTGAATTATGCCCCCTTAAAACTTAGTGCCTGGGGCTTATTGAAATTGCAGCCTTGTCTTGATTTTAATGAAACTTGGTCATTTTCAATTTGGTTCTGTCAAAATAAGTAGTGTCTACAATTATTTTCGTGAAACAGCAGCAAAGTGGCGGCGTATTTTGTGACGATGGCACTCTTGTTGGAGCTAGTCATATTTGTGAAAAAAGTTTATTTGTCTCAGCTCTGGAAAATATCAACTTGTCACACAAAAAAGGGACCATCCTCGTAATCTAGAACAAATATTTAGTAAAGAGAACCTTTGGAGTTAATTTGTATTGTACGTTGGTGGGCAATTGACAAGGAATCAGGAAATCCTTCAAAACCAAAGAGTTCACATTCATTCAAACTTGTCTGTTTCGAAAAAAGACCCTGGTTTTGTTGGTGTATTCATGAAAAAACTTGGACATTTTTTTATATATCGCATTTACTGAAATTAGCGAATGTCAGAACAAATTTAGTGTGATCTAGAAGACGTATCACCATATGATATGCCTGGTTCCAGGGGCGGTGGAGTAAAGCTTCCCCAAAAATGATTATCATTTCAATGTTGATGAATGATCAGAACATCATAACCACAGCTTGAACAAGTTTTATTTACAATGTTGTGATCATCAATCAACGATAGGCCTATTTTTCGACAGAGGATATCAGTTTATATTCCATTCGTTGAAAATGCGCTGGATCCACACATGACTTTAGCTGCGTTCAAAGAGAACCTATTCTTTTTCAAATGTGACCAAGATTCTTGGTCTCGTGAATGAAAATTTTTTTTCCGGAATAAAACATTAGGTTGTGACTGCAAAATAATCATGAGGCAACAATACTTCCGATGAGGAGCAAAGGAATATAAAAAAATAATGAAAAATAGCTTCGTATACAGTTACATACTTCATATTAGGCTAATTCATAAAGCTATAGATCAAAGACCATACGACATTGGTCTAGATATATACGATTGTACTAGGTCCATACGTCGATGGAGTTTATCGGGCGAGAAGGTTCAGCAAACACACCCGACTTTATACGATTTTTATTGTGGCCTCATTAAAAGAATCGAAATCGGGAAATAAAAGTGTATTGCCGGTGGGCCCATATGTCATTGTTTATCAATTATAAATGTAATAGTAAACTTGACATTGATGACGTCATTTACAGAACAAGTGACGTCATAAAGATCGTGTCAAAAAATGAAATATAGGCGTTTAAATCTACCTGAATTGACTGAAAGAAAGTAAAAACAAAATGATTTTTATCATCACAGCATTCTTATGGTCGGTAACTAACATAATAATCAACAGTATTTAGAATTAACCGGTAGGTCTAGCTTTACAAAACAAAGTCGAGGTGCAAACAATTGGTGATCATGCTAAACGTTTAGTTATTCAGACAACCTGCTGGTCCAAATATTGCTCAAAAATAATAAAATTCATAAGTTGAAAATCAGAAATGCTCACAAATGAAAGAAACGGAGAGTTAGATTTAATTTTAAGGCAACTGTCCGAGATTATCTCAATTAAGCAGCTACTAAGCAAAAGTATGAAAAACATAACAAAAGCAACATTTTAAAAATGCTAAAAGGATCAATTTCTACCCAATTAGACAAATGGCGGGAAAGAATATAACACAGTAATTGGAAAGAATGTTGCATGATGGGAATGTTTGCACTGAATATTTCTGGTTAATATAACCAGTTTGGTTATATTTAACCTTTTGGTTAAGTCATTTTATACAACCGGGTTAACCAGTTTGGTTAGTTAACCAGACTGGTTAAAATTTAACCCAGGGTTAGGACTTTAACCAGTGGTTAAGTTAACCAACGTTTATACAACCGGGTGCTGATTGGAAGTCTCGTGCCTAACCAACTGCGATATAGTGGCGGCCCCCAAACTGATATGAACGACATAAGCCGAATCATATATACGTTCAGTATTAAAGGCCCCCACGAACTCTCTTTTCTTCTGAAACACGCACCAGATAACATTTAGATGGCAATTCAGGACTGCTTGTAATTAAAGCTGGACCGAGTGCAATTTCTATTTACGGGTTCCCGATATTTTGGTCCCCGTGGGTACTCGAGTACCCAATGATTACTTTCTAGATGTATTTTAAATCTATCAACAAAATACAAAGGTGGGTCTAGCATTTCTATAAAGGTGGTTAGTACATACAGATTCCGACATGGTTCTGAGGGACGAAGGTGTTGCGAGTCTGTGAGTTAGTAGCCAGGGGCCCGTTTTACAAATATGATCGTAAGTCCAAATTAAAAATCGTACCTGGTGGTTTCAGTCATTGTTAGATTCTGCCTTGCAATTTCTTATTGGAATCGTCTCTAGAAGACGATTCCAATGAGATGATGCTTGGCAGAATTCGTTTCTTAGTTACTATTGTGGAAGCAACTTTAATTTTTGACTTTACGCAAGAAATGATCGTAAGATGTTTAGTAAAACAGGCCACAGGACTCCCAAAACAATCCGTTAGACCGTAGGACCGCCTGAAAATCAACTTCAGAAAAGAATTGAAGACGGTTTTAAACGCCGCTCGTTGGAAATCCAAAGCATCGTAACTTCAGCTTTATTTTTTCTATGTTTTAGCTTACACGTATAATACTTAGCAAAAATAATTTTACATACTTCTTTTTCTGCTTTGTTGCTTTTTTTTTTTTTGCGAAATTGAGAAAGCTCGTGGAACTCTCAAGCTGTGATGCTGACTAGTAAACTGTACACGGAGACTTGAACGAAGGCCCGGTTAGTGTACTTCATTTCACATAGTGATGTCCATTTTCGCGTTTTCGGTTTCGCGTAACTTCCATAGGAAGCATCATCAAAAAGTCATTGAGGGTCTATATTAATGATTGGCAGATTTCTTGAAAATAATTAGTAAGTCAACTAGATTCGTTGAAATAACAAAATATTACATTATGCCGAATTCAATCTGTTAAATGTTTCTGGATGATTTACGATGTTGACGTGTACCATAACCAGCGGTGGCGAAATACGCATTTTCTCTACTTATCCCTGGACAAGTAAAATATGATTTTATACTTGTCCAGGATAAAAAATGAACTAATCCGCCAAAAAGGAGAAAAGATAAATTTTTGAGAAACATAGTTTTTAAAGAAGAAAATGCTAGGCTTATTAATCTCTTAGATCTATTTTGTGCAATTCCAAGATTTGCCCTGGTTATTTCTTGTCCACGGACAAGTAGCCTTAAAAAGGTACTTGTCCGCAGTTTGAAAAGCCATGTCGGGCAACTCGGTCATGGGAATGCCACACCCCTGTGACATAACTAGAACGTTAAAAATTAACTTTAAAAATTGGCTCTATGAATGCCAACTATAAGGTCTTCTAAATAGGGTCGTATAATTCAGGGTTTAAATGAACTATTTGTTTCAAGATGACACCGCTACCTGCCAATAGATTTAGAAACCATTATACACTATTGATTTGTAAATCGTTGTTTTTCGCAATTCCCCATGCTGTTATTTAATTTAACGCTAGGCCCTAATGTTTAAATCTCATCTGAGCGTGAAGTCCAATGTCCATCATTATACATTGATTTAAACACCCTCTCCTTCAAATGAGATGGGTTGATATTGTAGAAACTTTGCAGGAACTTGCCTTGAAGCTCTATCGAATTTTTTCAAATAATCAAAAACTTAATGTTTATAGACTCGTATAAACTAGAAGACTAACGGCTTCCATGCTTGGTTAGTACATGTAGCACAGTTAAGTTGACCTCTTCAAAGTTAATTCATATCATTAGTTTTGGATGAACAGTTTTGGGTAAATGGTTTAAAATCTTATTCTCTGGGAATAGAAAGCAGACAAACTTGACATTTTGGCATGGAGTTGAAATAAAGAAATTGTCATTAAGATACTTTTCCTGTGTTTTCTAATGGGAAGATTCATTTCTCAACAGGGTTCATCCTTGTGAGCAACCAATCATTCTAACCAAGTTTTACGGAGATGTACCAAAATGGTGCCCCTTAGAAAGAAGACAAGAAAAACTTTTTTTAGAGTCACCTTTTCCATATATTCCACAGCCCTGTGTTCAGGATGTAAAAGCGTTTCTCGAGCGCTTTGAGATGGTACCCCGCTTTGCACGTGCACATACGTGCAAAGCGAGGTATCATTTCGAAAGCGCTTCGCTAACGTCTTCATCCTGAAGTCAGAGCTGCCAGGTCCTTCCCATTTCAAGAGGAATCGTCCTTTAGACCTGACAAACATATTGATAAAATTTCATGAACATAGGGCCATATTTGTGGCCTCTAGAGTGTCAATAAGAAAATAGTCATAAAAGTCCCTTTTCCCATCATTTAAAAAAGATCT
This sequence comes from Fragum whitleyi, assembly GCA_948146395.1. Taxonomy (NCBI): domain Eukaryota; kingdom Metazoa; phylum Mollusca; class Bivalvia; order Cardiida; family Cardiidae; genus Fragum; species Fragum whitleyi. The sequence goes on along the minus strand of OX411548.1, from coordinate 29,187,498 downwards.
TTCCAAATGTCAAATAGGGCTTATCCCTGTGACATGCAAGACTTTCTGAACAAGTTTCATGAAAATTTGTTTATGATGTAAACAAGAAAATTGTCATCAAAACCCATTTTCCCGTGATTTTGTGACCCCTGGATTGTAAACAAAAATATGTCTGCTTACGCAAGTTAGGTATTATTTATCTAAAATGACCTGGCACTCATTAACTTCCGGCAGTGCTCGAGTATTCCCGCAGCGTAACTCAATTTCGTTTCACCGTTTTACTTATATTATTTCACGTCTTCTGTAAAAAGTCATGGTAGTACAGTGGTTACACACGCCTTCCCGTACACCGATAAGTTGCTGGGTCGAGTTCAATTCCCGACAGAGATACATTTTTTTTAATTATTGTGATTATCATTAATATATTGATTTTTTTTCTTTTTTTTTTAATTACATTTCTTACTATTATTTTGTAATTAGTTTTTTTGGTCAGTTACGATTAATATTTTTTATTCTTCATTCAACTTTTATTGTTTGCACCAACCAAGATTATTGTATTCTGATCGAGAGCAAGATTTGTTTCATACCTCAATGAAAAAAAAAACAACAACAATATAAGTTGTTAGTAAGCTTGTACCAAATAGTAGTCCTAAAAAAGATCTCATTTGTTTCATAATATTGAATTATAAGATATGAAGAGAATAGAGTTTTTGACGTTAATAACCTAATCGAGATAAACCGGAATACGATTAACGTGTTCAAACCCTGTATATGTTTTATTTTCATACCGTCATAAATTAAAAAAAGTGACTCTCCATCTCTTTATTATAGATCTGGATATATTTCAAAATTTATCATTATTTTCAATAATTACAATGATTTATAGACAGGACTTTGCAATGGTCAAATTGAGTCTGGCGGAAAAACTGTGCCGAATATCATAAGTCTTTTGCAACACTGTTCAAGATATCAAAAGTATCAGAATAGGTTCTTAAAAAAGTGTTACCCTAAAAATATATAGAAATATTTCTGGTCATGGTCCGGCTTGAACTCATGACCTCCCGTTTATGGGAAAGCATCCTTACCACCACCGCTAAATTCCCGTATGACCTCTGAGGCGTGATACATATTTTTGAACTTAACTTTGCGAGTGTAAGTCTATATTAAGAAACATATTTACCGACTATCAATAGGGGTCAAAAGGAATATTTAATGAGTGCCAGGTCATTGTAGATAAATAATAAAGTGTGTATTATGCTATAGTTTAGAATTTGGTAAGAGGCTTTGGACTGTCCTTTTTGGGAAATCTCTGATTTCGATTTCTGAACAATTGGAGAATATGAATACACCCAAAGAAATCAGTCAGCAAAAGAAAATTGTTTTTACATCCCGATCCAATGTGAACATATATAGTAGAGCTCCTTTATCTTTGGATGCACGATCACTTGTCTCTGTGAACTTATTTTGGACGGTATTATAATGTAGAGCTCTATGCGTCAATGGGTGTGAATAGAATCCATGTCTCATCCCACATATTTAGTCAGAGAACCGCTGCACCAAAATTGTTAGAGAGAAAATTTAAGAACCATTTATACCTTTATAATCAAGGTAGCTTTGGAAAAGTATCGGCATTTTTTCCACCAAATGATTTGTCTTGTTCACATATGTTGTAGATTAACATTGTATAGTCATTGTATCAAAAATTGAAGATACCTTGCCGTGCTCGTTTTCATGCTAGAGCTTTCTGTCATTGAGAGGTACTGGCCATTTTTTTCGGTTAAACGTTTATATTCGCTTAAGGGTTAGTTTAGCTCAGGACCAGCTGATAGCTATAAAACACTTTGAATATTACCATTGAAATTTCTCTTTGATCTATTACATTTGAATTATGTATGTGCTTTTAAAAATTAAAAATGCGCTAATTTTGATAATTTAAAATGGGGAAAATGCCACAAAACCCATTTTTTTTAAGAAATTACCTAATGTTTTTTTTTTCCGGATGAGTGAAACTCACTTTTCCATTATTTGGTAAAAAGTCATCGTAACTTTCTACTCAAAAATGAAAGCTTTTCGTTATTTTATAGTGACACCACCTAATTTAATGATATTCTTAGCATACCTTTATTGTTGATTTAATTTTGTAGTCAATGACATGTAACATATTATTTCCTTAAGCAGAATCTGATGAAAAGCGGTCTTTTTAAACGACGTATAAGCCGTAATACTAACGAATACCTACTTCCGATTTATAGAGTCGGAAGGCTTAGTCAAGCTGTAATTATCATGTTTGATCACTCACCGATACATATGTTGATACCATTTCATTACGCACGTGCATACTGTGCGTAATTGGAATGTACGCCATTGGCAAATATTTCGGGTTTTCAATGACGGACATTTAAAATATCTATTAATGGCAGTGAGGGAGTTCTTTTATGCACGAGGTTTTTATTGACGTAGATTTTAACAGCTTTTTGATCATGGTTTGTACGCAGTTAAATTAAACGCACATCGACATGGCGAATGTACGTGACTGGGTGACCAGCCCTATGTTCAGGATGTAAAAACGTTTCGCGAGCGCTTTGTGATGATACCTTACTTTGCACGTGCACATACGTGCAAAGCGAGGTATCATTTCGAAAGCGCTTCGCTAACGTTTTCAGCCAAAACGCAGGGCTGGTTAGATTCTTCCCCATGGTATACGAGACCCGTCACAAGAAAATTGACCTATTTACCCTTTTCGAAAGTTAGGCAGGCCCAAAATCAAAGAGCCTGCGGACGACTACGAAAATGACTGGGATTTAAAAAGAAACCATCCTTAGTGGTGGCATAGACTGGGTTACTGCCCTTAGATTTATCGATACTAGAGGCATCGGGCTACCGGTTCAAGTGGCGAAAATTGTCGTTGGAAAAGGGAGAAATTGCTTGTGACAAGCAATTCCTTCTTTTTTCCACAATAATTCTCAATCGAATATAAGAGGTCCATTAAAGTCATATATCGCCCACCGTTGACAATGCAAGTTCCAATTTTAAGGGCCATAACTTTCATGAAAGACTGATAATAAATGAAATTATATCAACAAATCACATTTCAAAATAAATCTGCATACTTAAAAAAAAAATACAATACTAGTTCACCTAAATTGAATGCGAATGGTTTCTAATGTTTTACTCTTTTTTTTTTTTTTTTTTTTTTTTTTTTTTTGTTAAAGTTAACATGGGGAACCACAATATAGAACTTATTTCGGTAGTAGGGTTATAATTTGATTGATTTTGGTAAAAATTTTGTCAGCAAGTTTTACGTGCTTAATAGTGAAGTAGGTTGGTTTAATTTGTTTGGGAAAGAAAGAATTCTACTTTGATCATTATCTATTGTAAAGAATCCCAATAACAAGGAATCAATTGTGATCTTAAATGTTGAAGAAATTTACAGTATATTGACAGAAATTGTAAGTAAATTCTAGAATTCATGGATAAAAGCCTCAGATCTTCTGTGTTGTTGTTTGGAAAGAGAAGACTGTTGGCGCATGCTTCTTTATTTCAATGTACAATTTAGATCCCATAACATAGGGCTGTAGGACTAAAAAATAAGGTAATTTTAGTAAAGAGATTTTAAAAAATATTACGTGTCGAATTAAATAGGCTTTTTAATTTGGGAGTAAAAGACCTTAAGCTTTGATATTTCAGCGCGAAAATATTTTTTTCGGACAGATATATAGATCTACAGACGGGCGGATGCCGGGAAATGATTCACCACTATAGTTCGACTTGAAGCACTTCGTGCTCAGATAAGCTAATAAAATTAGAGGAAAGGGGGGGAGGCATACGTATGTGACCCGTCACGCGAAAAGGAATCATCTCGAAATTCGGTACAAGGAATATTTGATAAGGTAATTGGGTCCACCCTTGGTAAACCAGTGGTTGCATTTCTAAAATAATCATACAGAAAGGTAGAATAATCATTCTAGATTCAGAAATTCAGCGTAGTTAGAGAAGTTTCGCAGCCCGCACAGTCTGACTGGATCGACACTTTACGCACTTCCCCGATTGTACCTTTTCGCGTGACGAGTCACATATTTGTTGTATTCATTATCTTTGAAAAAAAACCAATGTAAAGTTTGTTGTCTGACGTAATAGATTTTTCCACATACTTTGGTAGCCATTGCATTGACGTCAAACAAATGACATCCCTATGACCCTTAAATTTGATAAGAAAGTAAATATTAAGTGTAGAAAGTAGGCTATTAGGTTAAAAACCTAACATGGAATGAAATTTCATTATGTAGGTTAAGGACAGGGCTTTCACGTGATCTATTTATGTTTAGTTACCAATTTTCCAACTCGTAAAGAAAACAAAATCAGTATAAAGGTGTTTAACTTCTTACAAAAAAGATTTTAAAAAAGCCTATTTACGTATCAGTATATTATATGAATATGTGTAGATCTATCATGTTATCATGCGACAAAAATTAGCTCGTATTGTGAAAAAGAATCACCCGGGAAGTCCGTAAAGAAAATATTTTAAAAATTCAAACAATCTAGCGAACCATCATTACGTTCGGGATGAAAATGTTCACGAAACGTGATCGAAATTGTACCCCGATTTTCACAATAAATACGTACAAAGCGGGATATCATTTCAAAACGTGCGCAAACGTGTTTGCATCCTGAACACAGGGCTCAGACCGCACTTATTTGAAATTAAATGATAAAAAAAATAGTGGGGTAAAAGCTATTTTCTACATAAATCAAAAAGTTGGTTGGAGGAAATGCATGTTTAATCAGCTTATCTATATATTTCGTTATCATTTGATATTTTGAAGTTTCACTCATGCTCCGCCGCTAACAACTAATCAATGCACTTTCACTGAATATTGAACTATTTTGTGGTCGCGTTTTATACAAAAAGGTTCAAACATAAACAATACTATTGATGAAGATATTGGCAATTATACTTACTCATTTGCAATATCGCCAACACTTGCTCATTGATATTGCCAATCAAAGAGTCAATCAAATTACACTTTGAGGAATAGTTTTAAAGAGAAAAATTAAAAGTCGGTGAAGGTTAAAATTCTCCTCTCTTCCCAAACCAGTGAACCGATTTCTATCAAAATTGGCCACCTTTGGTCACCCTTCTCATTTTTTTTTTAACCACAAATGTTTGGGCGTGACAAAAATCTTTATTAACATTTACCTAACTAATGGGCCAATTTCATCCAAATTTGGAATAAATGATCCTTCTTTTATGCTTTTCGGTGCATAATCGAGAAATATCGGTAGAATATCGCTTGATAAACTCACTGCCTCACCAGTGAAATTATCAAAAAATTACCCCGTTTTCGTTAATTTCACCCTATCTGACATCATCTAAGCGGAGCCAAATTAAGTGACGTCGCCAAGAACATTGAATAGCAATCACGTGCAAAATGACACACTTAGGGAGATTTTTTCGTAAAATTTTCACATTTTGTCTTAGTTTTGCATTGAAGAAACAGAATAACCGTTTGTTTTTCGAGTAAGTTCGATTGATCTTTCATTTCACGAACAACAAACGCTATATTTTCACTGCCTGTTCCGCCACCCGTGAAAATATAGCTTTTGTTGTTCACTCAATGAAAATAAAATCGACTTTACACTGAAGCAAACGATTATTCTCTATGTCATCCCCCCACACCCCCAACCCCTTTAAACCATTTATTGCACGTTTCTTGTCATTCTGCGTATATATTTGAGCTGAGCGATTTGAGACCATTCTAGCTCTCTTTTGTTTCTTGAGCGGACAATTTACTTGTGTACATTTTGTAGCAAATGCACCGACATTAATAAACTGGTACAAAAGAGAACGAGATATTAGAGGTGATGATCCGGTCAAACTAAATGTCTATTTCAATGAAAAATGTGTCATTGGCCTTGAAACTATTCTATTTGAGGCTTTACCAAAACAGTCACAAACTTTTCTTATCTTAGAATCTGTCAATAAAACAAGGAAAGAAAGGAAAGTATGTCAAAGGAAAAATTGTTTGAGACAAACATTTTAGAACGTTTTGTCATGTAAATCCTAGGTACCATTGACGTTAATCCTTTTTTAATTCAAGCTGACAGTATATAAACTGTTTAATAACGGTTGCACAGTTTGCATGCAAGCTACGCGTGCAAATATGAGTACCATTTTATAAACCATTTCTCGAAGGGTTTCATCTTGAGACATACCCAAACTAACGGAGACAGAGAGCTTTACCCAGGAAGGTCATCTATACTACAAAACTGATAACGAAACACGTCCAAAACTGGAGATTAAAACTCGAATAAGTGGATCAGATGTGTTTACTACAAAATAGACTAACATGTGTGTTTCTTACATTTTGGACTAAATTGGCAATGATCTCATTCAAGAGAAGCCAAATGCGAAGTTGATTGGAAATGAATGCACGACACTAATTGATTACTATAAATCATGCGGGTTTACTTGATTGGGTTGTTGGTAGCGGCCGTTTTATGTGTTGGATATAGCTTCCCAGCTGAAAATGTTGCCGCTGACGATGCTGAAGAGATTGAAGATGGTAAATACGCCCTTTTGAGTCATTTCCAGCTTCGCGTGTTTCATAGATGAAGATTATATTGAGGTAGGACTGTATGAATTCAAAAAGCGGATTCATACATGGGTGCAATAATGTTTTTGAGATTCGAGCCTCTATGCAATCAACAAATTCTCTCTTCATAATTATGTAATTTCGTAATTACGATATTTTTCCGACTCAAGTTTTCCGAGAAACATACAACGCTGTTCGCGAAATGACGTCAGCAAATCCATTATGACGTCAATTTCACAACGAAAATAAAACGTCGATGTCCATTCTTCAGCTACATGCATAGTAATTCATCTAGTACAATAACACCCGTGTGTTATCGAAATATTCAACGCGGCTATTTCACCTCCGCGACGTAGGTAATGTATGCACTACGAACGAATTTTCAGGATTGCCATATTCTTGAAGTATGACCTCCAGTGCCTTTCTCCTTCATATTTGAATGTTTTAAAGATGATTGTCTCCATCGGGAAACGGTGTTCCATTTGGAATGAAATTGCATTGTCCCTAGGTCAAGGTCACATACAAAGACCGAATGATAAATTGCCACGAATTGACAATTTTTCAGCACATTATTTATATTTTTTGCTTGTGTTATAAGATAATTTGCCACCGTTGTTTCCTTTCTTGAACAACCATGCTTTGTTAAGCAAAGTTGAGAAATTTTGAAATCGCACACTGCCGGGAAAATGCTCTTAAGGCGGGGGTGTCTGAAGTTAACGAAGCAACTTGCTCTTCTTGTTTTAGCCAACAGTTTGATGCAAGTAGATAGGCACTAATAAAAACAACAGATCCCTGCCTTCTGGTTCAGAAAACAAGTTTTTAGGATTTCCTCCTTTGTGTCTATGTAGAATAGGGAAAGGGGCCATTCAGAGCCCAAATATGAGCCCAGGGGCATAATATGAACAAAATTGGTAAAGGTCCACTAGATTATGCTACATTCCAAAACATAAAGGATCTCTGCCTTAAAGTTTAAAAGAAGAGAATTTTTAAAGATTAACATATTTGATTAAAGTCCACTAGATGATGCTACCTACAAGATATGAAGGCTTTCCGCCTTCTGGTTTCAGAGTAAAGGATTTTTGAAGATTTTTGCTCTTTGATTCTGTGTAAAAAGGGATGCGCCCAGGTTGAGCCCAAATATGACCCCAGGGTCTTGATACGGTAAACTTGGTAAAGCCCACTAGATGATGCTACACACCAAATATGAAAGCTGTCTGCCTTCTGGTTTCAGAGAAGAAGATCTTTAAAGATTTTCACCAATTATGCTCAGGTGAGCTTAAAAGGAATGCGCCCGGATGGTGCCCAAATATGACCCAAGAGTCTTGATATTAAAAAATACTTGGTTGAGGCCCACTAGATGATGATTCATACCAAATATGTAGGTTGTCTGCCTTATGGTTTCAGAGATGATTTTTGAAGATTTTCCTATTTTAAACCTTTTTGTTTACGGTTAGGGTAGAGTTTAGGGTGGATTTCATTTATCTGAACAACTTTGGTAGATCTTGACCTAAGGAACATCCCTGCCAAGTTTCATCAAGATTGGCCCACCGGTTTAGGTGAAAATGTTTTGAGAAAATAGTGTACGACGCACGACTGACGACGGACGACGGACTTTGGACGATCACAATGGCTTACTAGGTGAGCTAAAAAGGCTAGCTACATTTTGGGTCTGTGTATCATTCATTTTGTATTCATTGCAGATTCTACACACACTGGTCTGACCGGGGAGAGATTGTTAAATCATATTCTTAGCGAAGTCGACAAAGGTCACGTGACTAGAGACAGAATCAGCCGTTGGTTAACCCAGATCCGACAAGGAGTGGAAGATGGTTCCCTTACTCAGGCCCAGGTCGATAGTTTTACCGAAACCATGAAGACAAAACTAAGAACCAACTCTGATTCGGGGACTTGTTGTCCATTTGGCTAAATTTGTTTTGTTTTGTTGTGCTTCGAAAGAGAATCTGTTTTACTACAAGTGGCTTCGTTCTTATTTATTCATTTATTTTTCTATATTCAAAGGTACGGGGTTTTTTATTTCTTTTTTGTGAAGCATCGTTAATTACAAATAACAAAATAGATAAATAGACAAAAATGGATTGGTCTAGTTGCAAGATGTTGCAGACCGTTACAGACGATTGATTAGAATTAAAAGCGACTTGGATATTGTTAACTTAATACATACAAAACATATTAATGAAACACTCTTAAATTCAATATTTCGAAAAATGCATTTATCAAAAAACAAACAAACAAAAAACATTGATCTATAATGTCTGTTGACCGTGTAAATTAACTTGTATAATTATGTAGGACTAATAGTAATAAGATGGGTTATTTTTCTTGATAAGGTCTAAGTTTGTATGAATATTGAAATTCAGAGTGATTTGATAATATATTGTGTTCAAACTATTCCTTGTTGAATAGTTTTATGATGTTGTGACATCTTTGATCTCCATCTTATGGTGGCATATTCCTGCCACGAGATACAAGATAGTAGTATCATGATAATTTACACAAAATCGTGATAAAATACAGTTACCAGGAAATTTTATCTCGCATGTCAAAATTTTCTCATTATAATTATCGTGATATTTGTACCTTGTACCGTGATTTTTGTCTACGATAATGACCGCTACTGACATCGAGATAAAGCAATCATGAACCAGAAATTGACATTCGCAGTAAGTATTTTTCGATTACGTTTTCGGATTTATTTTACTTTTTTCCGTCGAATTGAAGTTTTTCCAGTATTTACGTACAGGAAAACGGAGGTATCCGAATGAGTTTCTATTTATATAGTCGGAATTTCTATCGCAATAACTTTATCTTGATGTGAGTAGTTTGCACTTACTATTATAAAAAAGTGAGATTACAGATATCAACTCCACAATAATTTAATCACGTAAAAACTTATAAACAAGATAAAATATCCTGGAATTTTGTTTTATCATGATATTTTTAACATAATTTTGATAATACTATCTCGTATCTCATGGCAAAAATATGCCACCATACCATCCTTTTGAAAATTGAAGAAACTTCTTGTAATATATTTTTTTTTTCATTTTGACGATATCTTTGCAATTTCAAGCTTATTCTTTTTCACATGCATTAAAATCATCCCAGCTTCCAGGATGACAAAACGGTCCAAAAAGTATACCTATTTTACCCCGCTTTATACCCTAGTGTGCGCTCAAAGCAGGAAAAAATTTGCAAACAGTTTGCACCTTTTAGTCACTTAAAAGGAGGGCACGATTCTGTTGGGATGCCTAGAAATTACCTCACAAGCATCCTTAATATATATGATAATGACAAAGTTGTATACATGACAAAAGAAGGTAAAATTTTTCAGAAAGCATTGTTGAAAAGAAAAGAAAATATATACATGTACAATTGTATAGTGTTTTACTCTTAGAAATACTGGAGGCTATTCTAAAAAATATATTTTACTCGATTTTCGGGGAATGAGATTCTTTTCTTTTCGTTTAATAAATCTGTGATATCTGAAATAAGTGGAGGGTGTCAAACGACATCCCTTAATGTAGTAATAGTTAATAGTTCAACAACTTTTCGGAAGAAATGAACGTAAACAGTGTTAACCGAGGTTTCCTAATGATTTCATAAGGAAACTTCGGTCAATATTGTAAAAGATCATGAGTACCGCAATGTTGTGGAACTATCACGGGTCCACTACCTGAACTAAAAAGGACGAAATACATAAACCCTCTCACTTGTATATGTCGTTGTTAAAAAAAAACTTAGTCCGACACGTTGATTTTAGAAGTTAGAACGCTTCATGCCTATTTTGTTACATATTAAGTTATGAAAAAAAAAACCCGAAGATGTGACATTGCAAATAATTACGCGTTAGCCATCAAATACCTCTAGCTGGGCAATAAGGCACAGGAAAATCGCGCCCCTGCACGGAAAGTACGAGTAATATTTGAACTTAGTTATTACTAAACAACTGCGTGGTTCGGTCAAAAGCAAGTTTGTAGTTTCCCCAGGGTCAAACTTTAACGTATGTTCATACAGGATCTTTTAAGTCGGTTACTTCAAGTCAAAATCTTATGATGCATGGTAAAACGTTGAGAGAGTTAGGACCATTAAAAAAGGTTTTTTTCGTGTTATCGTCGAGAGAAGAGAAAAAAAGGACAGGAGTGCAGCCTTATGTCAATCTCGTGAATGTATTATGCAACATGCATCGGTTTTGGTATGAACAAAAAGTGTAATCAGTAGGAAGCTTTATATTTGTGACCCGTCGCGCAAAAAAAGGACCATCTGGGTAGTGCACAAAGTGTCAAACCTAGTTACATGCGCGAATTGCGTAAACTGAATTGGGTCAAAATTTTCGCCTTTCGCTAATTTTCTGAATCTAGAATAATCGATCTATCTTGCTGTGAAAAAAAATGAAATGCAACCTCTGGTTCTAGGATCAATCTCTTTTCAAATACATGTATTTATTTTAGACTGAAATCCAAGATGGTCCCTTTTCGCGTGACAGGTCAAAATTTTTCTTCCGGTATTTGATATTCAAAATATGATTACGTATACAGCACGTGATCAAAAATGCAGCTTGATTGATGTAATTTCCGGTAGCACAAGAATCGCTCTTCCGGACAAAATAATACTCTTTTAACTTTTTGAGCTGCACACTATGACAATGAGATCCGCTAGACGGAGAACGACTCTCTTGTAAGTGTGTAAATTATCGTTCCCAGTGACACTTTGTGGATTGCACAGACTGACTTAGGTCGAAACTGTAAAAACTTGGTTTATTTTCGAAATCTACAATGGTCATTCTACCTTACTATGTTAGAATTTTCTAAAAGCAACACTCGATTGACCTCTATCACAACCAATATCATTTCCAATTGCTCAGATTACGGTGTTCCCAGGTGGTCTGTAAGTTTTGTGATGTTGCATGTTGTACAAGCTTCATGCATTAGATATATTTTAACATGCCAAGCGAAAATTGGAACAGCATAGAAGTACAAAAAGTATGGACCGTAGTCTGTGCGAGCTGTGCAGGCTGACAAAAAATCGAATATTTTCGCAAAAATAAAAATCAATTTCAGTTCATAGGTGGCGGTATCAAAGCATTTTTTAACAAAATATTAAATATATGCTGAATATAGACAAGGTATATTTCATTTAAAATACTCGAGGACATCACTGAGGTGACCATTCGATTCAGTAAATGTCAGGGGAAATGAAAAAAATCAATTGAAAGGCGTGAAGGAAATGTTCAGTCATACAAGGACATATTATTTAAAACAATTGCCTTGTAAATCAAGTCATTTGATTTTATCAAAGTTTTTTTTTTAATGTTTCTCACCTTGTTAATCAGAAGCACTGTTGTCAACTTTGACTTTTATCCTCCATATTGTTTCGTTTAAAAACTGGGTCATACCAAATAGTTTGAGCTGATTTGATTGGGTGATTGGCCTGCAAACAATATGATGTAATAGTGGGAGATTCTTATAGCCTTTGAAATAGTGTGAAACTAAAAAGATATCATTTAAAATGCTTCTAAACAAAGACAAAGTATAAGGCCAATTTCAACAAAATATTGCATACATATAGGAATTAAAATGTGCTGCATAGATATATTTTGATTTTTTTTGTATTTGTGCAAAAAAAAAAACTTGGTAATATTGATATGAAAGCTGACATGGAATTTTTGAAAGACACCTTGTCAATATTTTTTTCCTATTATTTCTTTGATACTGTCACCTGTGTTTCAGTCTAGAATAATAAGGTTACATTCCTCACAATACCGTTTGATATCACACTACTCATCAATATGTGATAAATTAAAACTAAAAAAAAATGGAATTATAATATGTAGTCATTTTTCGCAAGACGTTTCATACGTCCATTGAATAATAAAGCTTTATGCAAACTAATGGCCAGTCTTCATGAAATGAGCCAGCTATGTTTTAACCGTAACGAAACAAGCGAAGTTGTTGAAATTATTTTACCCACATCTCACGTTATTGCACATTACTTCACTATCTTAGCAGTAAGGGAAAGGGGATGTTGGTCAAGTCAAATGTGAATTTAGCCCACATTGCCCGCATTTGAAGCTTTTGCGACTAATAATATTGAATTGTTTCTTTGTTCGTCCACTTTCATTTCAATTATATTGCGGAGATTGGTTCGCCTTCTCATGGTCTCCTGATCATTTCTCATACTAGTACAACCACCGCAACAGCCGCCGTCATAGCACAGTTGGTAGGGTGTCGGACTGTCTATCCCTATCCCGGGTTCGATCCCCGACGTCGACACTTATTCTTTCCGCATATTTGTCTCTCACTAATCGGTTGATAATCGTATACCTATTCGAGATCGCAGCTGGAGGCTAGGAAAGGATGTAATGGTAGTACTGGTGAGAGAAATACCAGGAATCCATTGTAAGGTTCTCCAGCCGCAGTGATTTGACTGAAAATTTGTTGAAAGCGGCGTAAAACTCCTTCAATCAATCAATACGTACAACCGCAACAGTTTATCCCAATCACCAGCTTTTCGCCCCAAATAGGCGTACTACTCATCATATACAAAAAGATGGGAGACAAATGACTCGTGTTACATAGACTTTTGTCAAATGTCTGGTTAAAGCTGACCGAGCAGGAATTTAAAGTCACGTACATATTATGTTGAATGTACCCCCTTTATTATGTCGCATAATGGTAAAATACGCCGTAATACATCAAATGAAGATACCATTTGTGTTTGAACAGCATTAATAATACCCTGATAAAGACTTGAAAGATGATTACCCTGTCATGACGCAGGTTTACTGAATATTTTATCAATCTTGCATTGGCACTTATTGTTTCAGGCTTTTTGCAGCAGAAAAACTTCGAAAGCCGCTTATTACACCGATGAATAAGCCTAGTTTGCATTTTTCCAACAGCCCCCGGCTAAAACCACGTACTTTTATTCACGTAAACGTCTTGTTACACGTTGGTCTAAAACCTTCCGATATCATTAAAGTTAGCTTTAAAATAAAAGTGAATACATAAATAAATGAATAAACAAGAAATGTGTCATATGGCACGAAAACCCCGTAAATATTACTATCTGTCAATACATTTTTTTCGAATGACATTAACATTTATAAATAGGATCAACTGTCCAAAATTGTTATGAAATCACGGGATGTAAAAGATATTGATGGCTCAGCGCGAAACAGTTGTATCTGCCTATATAATTATAGGCAGTTACAATTGTTTCGCACTGAGAAATCGATATGCTCCGGACCTGTCCAGTTTTACATCCAGCCGTGATCTTCACCTTGGGTGTATCCAAACAAATCTGTGCCAAGTATTTTAAATCTATTCCAAATTGTGTGAGATATGCTCCGGGCAAGACCAATTTTATCGTTTGACCTAGAGCTGTGACCTATGTCATATTCAGACAAACTCTTCGCATGACTATTGTAGTCTTATGGGAAACAACTGTTCCCAGTAGTTTTGAAATACATTTTGAAATATGCTCCTGACTCGAACAATTCGATCATTTGACCTTCAGCTGTAACCTTGATCCTAGACATACCTTGGAAATTCTTTTGCATGACACAAGTTCTCTTAACAACCTGTGCCAAATTATTTGAAATCTTTGCATAACAAAAGAAGATTTTCTCCGAAGTTTAATTATTTTAAAGTTTGACTTTCATTGTCTTGAATATGTCACTGTACAGCCATTTTTTTAAGTGCAAATGTAAACATTTTCCATGTTTCCATGTTTCAAAGGTGTCACATTTTACTCCTTTTTATTATTATTATTTATTATTATTACTTTTGTTTTGATTATCAACATTTACCCATTGTATAAATTTCAAGAACAACTCTTGTATATAGATACGTATGATAGTTTTGCAAATCCCAAGGTTGTAAATATATATTCGTGGTTGCTTTATTCGCATTCGTAAATTGTTCATATTCGTACATCAATATTTTTCGTAAGTTCATTTGTAACCATTAACTATTTCAACTACGATGCTTAAGTTAATTTGAAAGTATGAGGCTAGTAAGTTGACAAATGGTCAACTTTATCGGATTCTCATTGATTATGAAGTCATTCGGAAATCAGACGCTGAGATTTAACCTGATAATCCAATGAACAAAACATCAAGCATAACGACATAGCTATTTTGACAATTACTTTGAGAGTGGCATTGGCCGGTCATTTTTGCATTTCTGTCATTTCGAGAACAGGAACGTTCTCAAATAGAATTTCCCAAGGAATTTGAAAATCTCACTAAATATCCTACGTATCTACGTATCTCTGAAGTACGAAAAAAAATCTGCCAAGCGTTTGAGATTAAAACATGTACTCACGTGAACAATGGAGTGCAATTTCGAAGCGTTCGTATATTTTTTGAGTAAGAATTGCAGGGGTAGTCTTTAAAACAGGAATTAATAGGTAGAAAAAAACAAACAACTTTTAAAGCTCTATTTCTCACCGATATTAGATGTTGCTAGTTTATGTTGAATATATAGTCCAAGTTTCAAGTAAATGGCTTTAATGGTACTTGAGATATCTCAGAATGTCAAACTTTCGCGTGACGACGCCGATGCTTCGAGCAAGGCTTTCACAATACCTAGGGCATTCGGAAAATCGCCCGGACTTTTCCGTAAACTGGAAAGTACCTCGGACATTAGTGTAGTAATGTTGGGTCATTTTAGGTACTTCGGTTATTTGATAAGCCTGAAGAGATTTAACATATTGTTCATTCTTCCCGATCGTCTGTTGATATCTTTTGGTCATATAATGATTTAATGACGAAACGCAGTAAAACACTGCGTTTTGTTATCAAATTTTAATATGTCCACTTTTATTCTTTCGTTGATTTTGTTTTATGCAACGTCATCCTTAATGTGAAGGTTGTTAAGGTGGCAATGGGCAGCCGCTTCCCGACTCTATGAACCGAAGAGTGTGTTTTCGTTTATTTTACGGCTCTTTTGTGCGTTGTTTGAAAAGACCCGTTTTCATTAGATTCTGCTTATGGAAATAACGTAGAATAATGATGGAAAAATTTCATAACCTAAGCTTCTTTTCAACATGATATCAATTGAATGACTTGATCATTAAATTTAACTATAAAAGTACGTTATATTTGCCAATCAATTAGGAGGGTTCACTATAAAATGACGATAAACTTTCTTATTTGCATGGAAAGGTATGCTGAAATTTATACCAAATTAAGGAAAACTATGGCTTTTAAACATATCGGAAAAAAGAAATATTCACTGGGTAATTTCTTAAAAAAAATAGGTTTTTGTAGCATTTTCCTCCTTAAAATTACAAAATTAGTATTTTTTTTTTAATTTTTGAAGGCACATTTTGCAAATGCAAATGATCAAAGAAAAATTACCTTAACCACAGCCATTGAGTACATGTATAAGGTCTATCAACATGAAAAATGGCGCCACGTGTCCATTGCTACCTTAAATGTGACGTCGTATAAACCAACGTGCGATATTACGTGCTTTAATGGCTGCGCCCTTATTATTCCCGGGGTCTATTCCGTAGAATCGCCGAAGGTTCCCAATTGTTCCTAGGATTGTCATCGATAACAGCAGGGCGAGAAATGGGTCTCACTCATTTCTTGGTATTAATAGTGATCTTCTTTTTAAACTTTTTCCCTGTATTAAGAATTTATATCATTTTACATAAGGATGGCCACTGAATTTTGAAAAAAGGGAGAAAATAGTCATAATAAGAACCCACGGGGCGTTAATTTCTTCATGATTTATTCAGTGGTCTCTTTTTTCAGTGTCGATATGGAGATTCCAGGGAATGCAATGTTATCCATTATCATTTGTGCTAAAATTCTATGAGGTTTCCAGTGAAAAGGGGCTTGGAATTGTTTATTTTATAATCTGTATTTTCACGTTCATTTGAGTTCTGTTTCAATGAGCATCCGCAGATTCAAATAAAATGTGACTAGGTTTTCAATTTCACAATTCTATGAATTAAAAAAAATATTATATTATTTTCTTATTAACTAATATCTTATGGCAAAAATGTAAAAAAAAATGTTATGAAACTACTTTCTGTGCTGTAAAAAACCCTAAAATATTAAATTGTCAAAATTGTCATTGAAGGATGAATAACTATATTTATATTCAGGGAGGATCGTGTAGGAATATATTGGTGTTTGAAGTGTAAGAATAATTAAAAAGATAACCTACTCATGGAAAACTCGACGAAACTTAATAATTATGGGTTACTTATCAATATTCCGTACTTCTGAAAACAACTTTTATCTATTTTTTTTTCGATTTTTGGGGTTATTTGATTTCCCTTATTTGATGGGTAACGCATGTTCAAGTGGTACAAAAACGTATTAGGTACGTAAACTGTATTAGGATTGCGGACTGAAATGGGTCAAGTAACGTCATCTAAATTAAAACAACATTTCGGCGGTTCAGTGCAAGACTGCATTAAGTGTCTTTACGGTGTATAGACACTTTTTACAGTCTTGCATTGAACCCTCGTAGTCATCTTTTTTTTCGACTCACAAAAATCGGGCGTTCATATAACTCAGTCTATATTATTAGTCCTTCAAATGTCTTTGATTGATTACTCCTTTTACAGTACTCTATAGCGAAGAGCGACGTATAATCCACAAATGTAGACAATGAGACATAAACTATGCAAGTAGGGAGATTTTTATACCAAATAATTTTCATGGACATATATTCGAATTTCTTACCTGTGTGCGCTGGACAATGGATATCGTCATCAGTAAGTTACGATCTTGTCAAGAATATATCGCGACAATTACAGTGGGCGAATGGATTTGGATATGGGCTAGTTGATATTGAACCGTTCGTAATAAGTACATTTTACGATTTACCGATTCATGATTGTGTGTGGCACTGCATCGCACGACCAAGATGTGCTGGGTTTGAGTACCGAACACAACTAAAGTACTGCAAGCTGATTTCCAACTATACAACAACAGAAAAACGACCTGGGTACATAGGTGTAACTGGATTTGAAAATTTGGTAATTTAAGTACTTGAATTATAAATAATATATAGTAGACCCATAATAGTTCCACAACATTTCGGAACTCTTGACCTTTCACTGTTGATCGAGGTTTCCTAATGAAAATCATTAGGAAACCTCGGTTAACACTGTTGAAGTAAATTACTTCCGAAACGTTGCGGAACTATTACGGGTCCACTACCTTAATAAACATATGCGACCGATCACGCGAAAAGAGACAATCTGGGAACTTTGTTAAATAATTTAAGAAAAAGGGATTGGATATAGCAGAGGTTAACCTGAGATCGCATTCCAAAAATCTCTTCACAGGATGGGAGATTAATCATAGTAGATTCAGAAAATCAGGAAAATGCGTAATGTGTTGATCCTAGTCAAGCTGCGCAATACGCACAGTCTGACTAGGATTGACATTTTACGCACTACCTTGATGGTCCCCATATGCGTGACGGGTCTCATACATAACTGTTTTAGCGATGATTACAAATATTTAAACGTTTGCTGTTAAACTGTGCCTGGAAAAGTCTTGCTTTTTCAGGAGATGTAGACAAAGATTGGACTGCACAAAGTAAATACTACCTGATTTTTCTTTTTTAATTCAGTCGACTTATCGCAGTGCTTTATCGATACTTTAGAACATCTATTTGTTCAAAATGAAAACGTTCGGGAAATGTTTGAAATCTAATGCCTCGTTTTGTTAGTGCGCACTTTCAAAACGGTTACCGTTTTCAACCGTTCGCAATCGTTAATAATACATTCTTAGAGCAGGGCAGGTTCGCGCAAAAAATTGGGTTGCTTATAACTTTTTTTAAAATGTTTTCTATTTACAGCAAAAACAATTTTCTATTTAAACAAACCCCTGTTAAGTTGAAATCTTATTGCAGGCCATACTTAGTACTTTTTTTTTTTTGAGGGGGGGGGGGGGGGGGCAAAATACAATTTTCTATTTACACAAATCCCTGTTAAGTCACAATCTCATTGTAGGCCATATTTAGTACTTATTAACAAATAACAGCCATTAAATTCATTTTCTTAGGATATTGATAACAGTGGTATAACAAATTTATACCGGCCTTTATTTCATGGTAGCTCATTTCTTTCCAGGTCAGCAAGCCATGTGGTGCTCTAACCTGCTCTATCAACGAGACTTGTGAGGTTTCTATTCTGACTGGACAGTTAACATGCCAAATTTCAGGTATGATGTAAATTTAGAAAAAAAGTTTAAATACAATGAAATTTGACCTCTGGTCGGTATTATGCTTATCGCAGACGTATTTTTGTCCGTTTTTAACCTTTTTACTTCAGTTTGGAATCGCCGGCGCAGCGCCCTACGCTATGTTAACCCTTTTCTGTTTTACAAAATTTTGGACCTGTCCAAATTCAAAGGTTTTGCAGACGAAAATTTAAAGTGGATTCAATTTGAAAAATAAACATTCTGTAGGGTAGAAAATAGTGTGCAAAAAGAGGAAATTGCTTGTCAGAAGCAATTTCTTCTTTTTTCACAATGTTTTCTCAATCATAAAATCACAGGCACGTAAAAAGCAGGGATTAAACAGCAAAGGGTTAAATCGACCATGCCATTTCTCCTTCATATCTAGCCAAGAAAACAGACATTGTCACAATGACTGCATAATCCATATTTCATTCTGGCATAGCCGTGACCTCACCGAAGCTATTTTTCTTACTAAATGGCTAATGAAAAATAGGAAACGCCAACGTGCCGATGTCACCGATTTTTATGTGACTTAAGCATTAAGAGTTATTCTCTATAAGGATGTGTAAGGGTGTTTCCACTCAAATCACAGGTTTTGCTAAAACTTTTGTCAGCAAAAACCTCTACCCAACTGACGTTAAAATACAATAGTCAAAGATTGTGAGATATCTCCAAAGAAAAAAACAACTCTTTATATTTGCAGAAAAAATCTATACAAAAAATGCGAGTTTTGGACGTTTTCCCCAGCGTATATTTTAAATTTGATTCATTAAACCACAGATATTAACATCTCAAACAAAAGAGTCATTTTTTATCTTAATCGTCTCCAAAACACATAATCATTGGTTTTTATGACACGACTTTATAGAGAATCCGTTGATGGTACTGCCAAGTTTTGGCCAGAACCTCCAAAATGTGCCCTTTGCA
Organism: Fragum whitleyi; assembly: GCA_948146395.1. NCBI lineage: Eukaryota > Metazoa > Mollusca > Bivalvia > Cardiida > Cardiidae > Fragum > Fragum whitleyi. Next base: position 29,167,764 of record OX411548.1, on the reverse strand, counting down.
GATTGATTTAATGAAAAATATCCAAGCAATAGATTTTAAAGTTCAATTTGAAATACTAAAATTCGAGTATTCATTTACAATCAGACTGTGCGGACTTTGCATTACGAATACCGTCGAAACTCCAAGCACTTGGCTTATTTTATGAATCTAGACTTTTCTTTAATGCTTTTCGGTGGTTTATCGAGAAATAACGGTAGATTATCACTTGATAATCTCACCGCAAAAGCAGTGAAATTATCAAAATTTTATACCCTGCTTTTGTGCATTTCTCCCTATCTGACGTCATCTATGCGGGGCGAAATAAGTGACGTCACAATGAACGTTGCATAGCAAACACGTGCAAAATGACGCGCTTAACGAAAAAACGTCCTAGCAATTTCACATTTTGTCTCATTTTTGCATTAAAGCAATAGAATAATCGTTTGTTTTTCGAGTAAGATCGATAAATATTTCATTTCGTGAAAAACAAAATCTATATTTTCACTCGTGGCTCTGCCACTCGTGAAAATATAGCTTTTGATGTTCACTCAATGAAATATAAATCGATCTTACACTGAAACAAACGATTATCCTCTATATTATTCTACCTTTCTATAAAAGAATTTTCGAAGTGTGACCACCGGTGGATCTTTATTGGTAACAAACTTTTTAGCAAGTGTTAGTTTTACGGAGTTTCCACATGGTCTTTTTTTCAGGTGGCGAATCACAATTATCATTGGCGAATAGTTACTTTTCGTAATTGAATTTCGGTTGAAACATATTTTATTGATTAAACATTTTATAATACAAGTGCCATTTATAAAATAGACATGGAATCAAACAGATTACAACAAAATCACAACTTATTTAGTTATTTTCTTTAATGATTTCCAAAGATATGTTGACATGTAATGCAATAGAATAAAGGAAAAATTATTATCACAAGAATATGATTATTTATGAAGCTACGTTACAAATGCAACTAGTGCGTTTAGTAAGTTTTGGGTAAAAACATGGGGAGATAATTGAATATCAGGGTTTCGTTCTTTGTGATTCAAAAGGATATTATATCCAATGCTTCGAGATAAAAAGAAATAACAATCGTTCCTGTTTTGTCATTTGGCATCAGAGTGTCCCTACACTCGGGAACCTTTGGCGATTCTACGGAATAGACCTCGGAAATAATGAGGGCGCAGACATTAAAGCGCGTCATAACACACGTGGGTTTATACGACGTCACAAACATTAGTGAAGATGACTTTGCGATAAAAAAACACAAAATCAGCAAAGGGTTAAAAGTTATATTTTTCCGACTCAAATGATTAATTGCAATATTATGAGATGGATTATTTTTGCGCGAATTATCTTCCGATGAAAATATATGTATGAAATATAAACAATATGGACATAATTATATACATTGATGCATCCGAGGTCCTACAGTTGCAGGTTACGGACATAGCCGAGTGTAAGGGCGTAACTACCATTACGTGTAATAGAAATAAATCCTTTTCCGAAAAAATGTCGTTGAACAATGATTATTATTCATCTTTTGTCACATTCCACATATCGCCTTTATCCTTTATCCTTTATATTCTTTGTTGGTCGCCTTCTGATTGCGTATAAATTTCAAAATCCTAGTGATGCCTATGGAGTGTTCAGATTCCGGTTTACAGAAACCTATGCAAAACTACCCCACCACTCCATTCCCTGTATCAAAGTATGTCTGTAATCGAGAGATAGGGCGATGGCTTCATGATTTACAGGTTCTGAGTTCGATTTTATCAAGTTTCTCTCCTGGATCATAACGTTCGGCCCGAGTACTAAATCATCGAAAAAGATTCAAGAAAGAGAAGCTTCTTTGAAAAATTCTAATCTTGTCGGTTATTACTAAACCCCTGTGTGGTGCGTACACATTTGAAACGCCTCTGTCTGTAATAGAAGAAAATCTGCAGTATTCATGCGACAGTCGCATGGAATGAATAATAGTTTACTCTGACACCTTTTCATAAGCGTGATTTACATTTTTGAAATTTTATATCTGAATGAAATTTCAGCTAAAACAATTTGAAGCCGTATTTGATATATTGTTATTTGCTCTGTCATATCAAATGGCTAAATTATCGGTTATGTCATAGTATTTCGTTTCAGCATTGTAATGCTTTTTCAAAACATATTCATCATTTTGACGCAAAAACTGAATGATATACCCCCGTTGAAGAGGAGCTTATTTAAAAACAACAACAAAAAAAACACGTTTTGTTGATTAGATTCAGTCAGATTAATAAGGTGTAGCAGTGACCTTTAATATTGATAATAGACGGCGTGAGATTGTTTGAAATTTTACGCACGACTTTAATATTATAATCAGTAATGAAAACGAAAATGAACCTGTGCGTGACATTTCCAACAATTCCAAATATGTGAGATGTATAGGTGTATTTTTAAAGCTGAGCTCTGACGTAGGCGTTGAGTCCATTACGTGTATAACGTGTATGTTTAAAAAGCATAATGGTAGGTATTGAACGTGATCCCTCCTTTTCAACTTGGCAAGTACATGAATGTCTAAACCTTGGGATCTAAGGCGAGCAATAAGTTTCATTTGAAAGGAAATTTGTATCTTTTTAGGTATTGTTTGAACCTGTTTTATCTATTTTGAAAGAATATCGCGAGAGTTAACCGTTAAAAGTAAAATTAACGGCTCATCGCTCAAAATCTACCTATACAAACGTTTGGCATGCTAGCCAACCACACATGGCAAACAGAAAATTCATTGAACGCCCGAAGAGTGCATATCTAGCAAGGAATCATCCGTGCCTTCGGGATGACAAAACGGTTCATACAGTTTGCCAATTACACCCCGCTTTGCACGTGCACTGCGTGCAATGCGGGGTACAATTGGCAAACTGTTTGCATCGTTTTGTCATCCCGAACGCATTGCTTGTCTAACTACACGGATGCACATTCTGGCCGGAATCTTTGCTTTGCGCATATTTGAAATTGATAAAAATGACACGAACATTTTCCTGATTGAACTGTAATGCAATTAATCTTTTTTATATCAAATGATAATTCCACGGAGTTCGAATATATAGATGTATCAGTTTGATTGAGTGATCAAAGGTCAACTTTGTTTTTCTCTTAACATGCTTTTGTTGTAACAATGGAGTGACACCATTTAACAACATCCGTTCCCGTCAAAATAGAATTAAGCCATAAAAATACAACATATTGTTGACTGCCGTTCTATCCTAATTTGGAATAATCAAGTCGGGTCAAAATATTCATTTTTTATCGATTTCTAATTGATCTTCTTGTTTCTATTGAATATTCCACCCAAGGGATCCATTTCAACGCATGTATTAATGAGGTTTTTATTCTAAAATTAGACAATAAATTACAGACGTTCGAATTTCGCTATAAAAATTTCCAAGTTCAGATAACCAATTATAGATGTTCGAATTACACGGAGGAAATGTTGATACTTTTTCGTACAAGCAAATATCAGAGCTGAAGGTTATAGAACTGTTGTCGTATTCTTATGTTTAACAGATTCTGTAAGAGTGTTTAGTAGGGGTTGAACGCAATTTGCTAGCTTTTTCCATCTATAACCCGACAAGCGAATTATGGTTCTTAACCGTCGATAATTGAGCTTGTATTGGACATTTCCAGCAATTTCATATGTGCTCAAAGTCGAGACTCAGATCACCTTGTTCCAGAGCGTAACTTACGCACGTTACGCAAGTACGTAATAGAAATAAATCCTTTTTCGAAAGGTGTCGTTGATTAATGATCATAACATCGAAACTACAGCTTTTCAAGCTGTAGTTTCGATGTTTTGATTATTTACAAACGCTAAAATCATAGAAAAGGGGAGCGGACGAAGGAATTACATCTTTTGTCACAGTCTACACATTGCCTTTATCCTATATATCATATATTGGTCGCCTTCTGATTGCGCATTAATTTCAAAATCCTAGTTTAGTCTATGGTGAGCATTCGCACAGTCTGATCGGAGTCTCAATCATATACTTACCAGACAGTTTTGAGATCAAAGTGTTTGTTCCGAATCAGAGATATTTTTTTTTTCGCGCGGTGTGGCTGTTCATGCTTCTTGCTGACGGTCCATCACGCACGTAAGAAAACGTTGTTACAGACTTAATTTAAATTCCCCATACCAGCATCACCTTAACATCCTTAACGAGCCTCCGACTGCTCACCCAATTTTTGCTCCTAATAATTGGGGGACAGGTGAAGGAAAGGGGATCGATTATTTAAATGTCTGCCAACTATCCTATGGCTGAGGTTCCCCTTTTAGAAAATAGATACATAAAAAGTAATGTAGGTCAAACCAGGTTAAGTCAAGTCGATCGATCAATTAATCGATTTCAAAATTATCTTATCTTACATAAAACTAATTCAAACTTATTGATATGCAAAATATATGATTTAAGATAGAAGATACAAAATGTAAATACATATACTTCATTTACAAACGAAACCCGTGCAAAATGCTTGAAAAAATTTTAATAAGGTAGAGGTTGCCAATATAACTGGTCTAAACGAATGAATATATTGGTCAATCATTGTAACTTTATTGATTATTTCACTTGGCATTTTAGTATAGAGATGTTTTGGATTTTGTCAAAAGTTTACGGACAATTGTCGTCATTGCGTGTTTATAACTGCTCTCCCCCCCCCCCCCTAAAAAAAATAAATAAATAAATAAATAAATTATAATGTGCTAAGCATGAGTGGGCATATCTACTCGATAAAACCTCGTAACTTCAGCATGTTCATCATTAAAAGTGATAGCAAATTCAATTAAGTTGAGTGATTAATTGTGTAGTGAATAAGTAATGAGAATCGAATTAGGTATATCATATCAATATGACCGAGCTGATTATTGTTTACTAGTATTATCCCATATCTCTGATGACTTTGAAAGAAAAAGAGTAACTTCACGAAGGGCTAAGGCAATACAGGGGACATATTTTTGGGTTGAGCGTTACCTAAGGTAGTGGATCCGTAAAAGTTCCGCAACATTTCTGAAGTAATGAACTTAAACAGTGTTAACCGATGTTTCCAAATTATTTCATTGGGAAACCTCGGTTAACATTGAAAAAGATCATATGTTTCGAAAGGTTGCGGAACTATTACTGATCGACTATCTTAATAAGCCGGGAATCTGATGAATTACAGTCCATTCAACTCTTCCATTTAGAAAATTTAGAAAAATTAGCAATAATTAAAGAGCAATAAAATGTCATAATGTCAATGTCACAATGGGCTGCCCAAAACAAAGTCACTGGCTAGCCCCAAAGCCCCAGTTGGGCAACAAATCAAACATATCAAACATATCATACAATCAACCAATAAGGTTGCCTGTGGGATACAAGAGGCACCTTAGCTGGATTTCACAATAGATCAATCCTCAAGTAGAGAACAGGAAATCTGTTAAAAGCTGGCCGCCCTAGCCACATGGAGACAGTTTAAAGCCGCGTCCGATGAAGAATTAATGAACTGAAATCACACAAACTTCAAAGAAATGAACATACTACCACTAGTCCAGTCAAAATAGTGAAATATGGCCTCAACCCAAAACAAATTGCAACAAAAACGTTCTTGAGTTTTTTGAGTAGCTTGACCCTCCCTAGATGACATACTAAAAGTAGGACAAAATCGGAAGATACGTATTCTGATTTTTCAATACATTTTGATACCCACTAGTAATGCCTGAAGTACAACAAATTTGATGAGAATATTGTGTAATATACCTGGAATAAAACTGATTTGTGCAAGCAAAACTTATCAAATATCCATTGAATTACCTCTAGAAATTTAGCCACATAATTTATAAATGGTTTGAGTAAAATGTATGGCATCTTAAACATAAAAAGACAAATTCAAATTAATCTTACCCCACCCACTTGATTTAACATTAGAATGGATAGAAAAATAGCTTCTGGTATTGAAACATTTGCATATACACCCTTATGAACAACTTCAAAACAAAACAATATTGTTTTATTGGATTGATCTTTTTGTATGTCTGCCTGTCCCACAGGCAATTGTTTCATGACAAAATACCATGTATTCAACATCTGCTCATCTAAACTCATTCAGTAGTCGCTGAATTTAAATTTTGATGATTTCCTTGGTCTAATAATTATTTTGACAACATTGTCATCAGCTTTTTTTTTTCTTGATAATTTTCCATTTCATGTTTACCAGATTGTGTAAAATATGCCCGAAATGGTGAGAGTTGATGAGGTATGGGACTAGTTTGACACCTTGTCTTATATGATAACGCACATTTGTGTATTTGACAAAAATTGGATAATGAAATAATTGTCTAAGAATAGTTTTCTGAAACTTCAATTCCAAACAATTCAAAATGAAGGTATATATGTCACTAACCTAGTGCTACATTTCTTTTTAAATTCAGTATAACAATGACACATAGAAACTTTTAAAATTCTGAGATAACCTTACCTAAAACTTTAAAAGAGCCTTTGCAAAAGTAAGAAACGACATTGGAACCCTGGTCAGTTGATAACCTTAAAGGGGGCTACCACAGCTACATTACAATAAAATTTCATAGAATATTTTGTTGTAATTTCAGATACTTTAAAAATCTTAAGTTTTCGGTTGTACAAATTTGTCTAATCTTCGTAATAATATGTCTTAAATTTAACCCATGTAAGCTTAAAAACGATGCTAAACTATGTGTCCTAGATTGCATTCTAATAACGTTTAACCCAAATTGTTCTTAAGGTTCCTTGAGTGAATTATTTTTGGTTAAATTTTGAAATTTTCATAATTATCCCCCTCTTTTTCTTATATTAATTAAAATCAAAGAATAATATGGTAGAAATTGGAAATGGTTTCTTACAACACCTAATTAACATTATTTCAAGACAAGTTATATCAAGTTTTGTTTGTTTGAATGGGGGTTTACGCCGTTTTCAACAATCTTTAATTTATATCGCGGTGGTAGCAGCACTTTACAATGGATTCCTGGTATTCTCACACTAGTACCACCATTGCATCCTTTCCTGGCCTACAGCCTACTATAATATTAATACAACGTTATTAACAAAGCTGGTAGATTATCGAGCAATGTTATGGTTAGGGTCCTTGATAATTTAAAAAATTCAAAAATTAAAAAAAAAACTTTTTCTTTTTTTCTTGTGGAAATATACTACGCAAATTGGCTAGGGGGTCAAATTCAAAAACTTGTTTAATACTTCTTGATTCATGTTTAATTTATTAGCCCATGATCAAGTCAAGTCAATTAATTTAAATAAAGATTGCGGTTTCCTGATTTCTTTTTTTTTTTAATAAAAGCATTTTTACACATTTCAAATCTTATACCTCGTGATATAAGGGGCATTTGTAATCGATCTGCATGGTGTACTATGAAAGATTCGTTAGACAACTTCATTCCAAATTAATATTTATGCCTCACATAGTCTGTCATTTTAATAATTTCGATATAAATTGTTTGTGAACATTCACTTGTTGAAAAGTTTTGAAGCACAAGCTTGTTATCATTTGTTCTTCATTCATTTTAAAGGATAGACTTGCATAACATTCTCAAAAGGTTTTGAATCATTTCTTATTTTTGCTACTTATAAAGCATACTCTCTTTGTATAAGTGTTTTAATTGATGACGAATACTTATCCACATCAAAATTAGTTTATTGAGTCTTGTTTTAAATAAAAATCAAAACTTCCAATGAATTGGCATTTTATTTCCAATTCATTCCTATGCCATTCATCAATTTAACACGTAATGTTTTGAGAAATGTTTTCGAAACTAGTCAAAGGACAAACAAACCTGTTTCCTAAGTCATTGATGTGATGCACTTGTTTAAAATTTTTCAATTTAAACTTTCTTAACGCCTAATAAGAAAATCGCAAGTCTAAAACGCAAACTTTTGACATTCACAGTTTACCTTACTGTTAGAATGTAAATTTACTTGTGAAAAATATATTGAATGGGACCAACATCACACTGCATTAGAAAGAACTAGTACTAGACAATTCCCCCGCTGGGATTCCAGTTACGGGATTCCAGTTACGGGGGAGTCGCCATCATAGCGCAGTTGGTAGCGCGTCGGAAATCAATATAGAGGGCCCGGGTTCGATCCCAGACGGCGGCACTCAATCTTTCGTCACTATTTGTCTCTCACCAATAGGTTGATAATTGTAAGGATGTGGTGGTTGTACTGGTGAGAGAAATACCAGGGAACAATTGTTAGGCGCTCCAGCCTTCGCAATATAACTGAAAAAATGTTGAAAGCGGCGTTAAACTCCATTCAATCTAGCAAGTTAAGAGTTTCAAGGTTCAATCTCTGACAGCAGCACACCCTGTCTGACTCTTGTCTCCAACCAACGGGTAGAAACTAGTAAAAAATATCTGGGATTAGAAAGATGTAGCCCGGAAAGGAATTTCCTTGTAGTAGCGATGAGAAAAGTACCAGGAACCATGGTTAGGTGCTCTGTTTTCAGCGTGATGAAATTGTTAATACAGATGTTAAATCTTTTCCAAACAGAACAGTTGATTTTTTATCGGCTTTGAATTTAAAAAAAGTATCAAATTTGTGTTAATCTTATGCTTTTGAAAATATAAAAAAGCTTTAAGGTTGAAATTTGTGAAAAGAACTAAGATTATTTTTAAAAAAAATACCTCATCCAAAACATTCAGACCTAAAGTTTCCGCATATCAAATCTAGTAATTGTAAAAATGTTTCAAACGTAAGGTAGAACTAGTGTGTTCTTGCAACATTTTTTCACATAATACTAGCATTATCCCTAACAGGCTCTTTTTGGTGTGAAAACTGGGCTTTTTTATCATAAAGTTACCCCCCCCCCCCACACACACACCACCAAACTTCATATATATGAATGTCTTTGTGCTTTGTGTAGCTCCAATTCCATAATAGGATGAGGCAATAAGACAAATCTATGACTCTTGATATATTTCTAAAGTGCAATTAAACTCTTCATGATGTACAACAGACGGACAACCCGTGAAATACGTCATTCTTGTCATTTCTTTATATATTCTAGAGAACATGTCAACCTAAGACCATATCTAAAGGTTTAGATAAAATCAAATCTAAATTTTGGAAAGATTTAATTTTTTTATGTGCTAAATAAGACTGGTGATTATATCTACAACTATTTTTAGTTACACTTGCTCACCTAACATTTTGTACATGAGGGAGGAAGGGGGGGGGCAAAAAAAAGGTTCAAATCTACTTTAACTTGGACATTGAAAAGACTTTGGACTGTTAAAAATGTTTCAGACCTATTTCTTGAAGCCAACCCCTTTTTGCCAAAGCGACCATTTTCTTCTTCTTTTCAATGTTAAAGTGAGTGGGTGGGGTAAGATGTTTTACAAATTATCTCTAAAACTGACCAAATAACAAAGAATATTCCATTTTCAATCAGCCAATGACTTTTTACAATCCAATACATGGCTTTTGATATACCAACAATTTCTAATTTAAAATTAAACATGTTTTCTGTCAAAAAGTCTATACAGGTCTAGTTGGGAAAAATCTATGATAAAAATCAAGAAAAAAAATCAAAATACGTATCTTCCGATTTTGTCCTACTTTATATATGTTAAATGGGTATGTCTATGGATGTCAAAAAACACAACATTGTTTTTGTTGCAATTTGTTTTGGGTCCTACCGTAATTTGACTGGACTACACGGTGCAAGAACACAATTTCCATTTCGATGTCAGCTGAGCTTAAATTTCAAGACTAGAAACCAAAATGTTGAAAATACAGCCCCCCTTTTGTCATTTTAATAATATTATTATTTTTTTTATATGTTAAGCTTGTTGCTACATATGTAGATGTATAACTGTATACACCGGAAATTGAATTCCTGCACCGAAGCACATGAACATTATATCACACATTGACTTTCAACTTAAAGAAAAACTAAAAACACACGCGACAATCAAAACACTCTTGATCCAACGATGAAGACTGAGCTAAGAAGATGTGGTGTTGGTTGCAGGATAATGAGCCAATGTGCTGGAGCCAAACACTTCCATCGTGATCTGAAACAATATATCTAAGGCAGAATCTTTGAACAAAAATGAAAAAAAAAACTGGAGTTGGGAAGGGTGGGTGGGTTTTCTTAAAATTTGTTGAATTTGTCACTCACATGTAATTTTCTTTGTTTGAGGCGGTGTTTAGAAAGAATACTAAATTGTGAAGATTTCCCACTCTCCCCCTACCACATTATGAAGAACTGGCCTCCCCGCAATAACCCGGTACTATCCATAACAGATAGCCGTATTTATTGCGGAGTAGGCAAAACAAAAGGAGATAGTTCTAGATTAATGATATTTAATGTTTTGCCCTTATATGGCTGCGGCTTTATAAAATGATACACGATACAAAAATTAGCAATAATTAAAGAGCAATAAAATGTCATAATGTCAATGTCACAATGGGCTGCTCAAAACAAAGTCACTGGCTAGCCCCAAAGCCCCAATTGGACAACAAATCAAACATATCAAACATATCATACAATCAACCAATAAGGTTGCCTGTGGGATACAAGAGGCACCTTAGCTGGATTTCACAATAGATCAATCCTCAAGTAGAGAACAGGAAATCTGTTAAAAGCTGGCCGCCAACCGACGGGTCAACCCAACAGTTCACAATGGAAGGGTTAACCAGTCGCCGCCACACATGGCCCCAGCTTAATGAACAAATTGAAGCCGCAGCCAGGGCTACTCAACCATATGTACATTATGCAACACAAAGGATTCAATACCTGCAGATACTTGATTTAACAAAATGTCATTGCCTAGATCAGTCAGATGCACACCATCAGGTTTAAACAGAATGTTATCGTATTTTTGCAAGTTGGGATGCTTCAAATAGCATCCCCCTAACTCAATGACCCTTCTTGCAACAAATTGGTTAATTCTTGTACGAGAAGAGTTCATTGCACGAGTATTAGTTGAAAAGCGCCAGCATGCACGAGGCAATATTTGAGAAAAAATTAGTTTAACATTTGGAAACAGTGACTTAATGAAAGCCAAAGTACTGGCAAATAAACTACGCATTGATTTTAATGGAATTTTACCAATGTCATTGCGCCACCACAGTGTAACAAAATATGGGTAGGAGGGTCACTGAACTTAGATAAGTAGATGATTTTCTGCCTTAACCCCCAAAGTCCGAGGCCTGCATAACCCTGCCACCAAATCTGTATTCCTAACCGCTGCAACCCTAAGTTAGGACCATCTGGACGGGAACGAGACTTCACAAACACATCTCTGTTGATTGACGAGCCAATCACCCAAACTTGAACTTGATCTAAAAGTTTAACTTGGAATTGGTTAGTAAAGGATAAATACATTATTTTTTGTTATTTAAAGGTATTGGCTATGATAAGTGGTGTCAACCAACAGATTCAAATGTGCTGCTTAGACAGGTGGCCGGTCAGAGGAGGGAGTTCAACAACAACCGGTCTTATATATGACTGAAAAGCATTCGATTTCCATCTACCTGCTGCTTGAATGACCTCCTCTGAATAACCCAATGACGCAGCTACAGATGCAGCCCCAATGCGAAAAGAGTGCGTCTTGAATCTTTCAGCATAGAGGCCACTCACCCTCAAAGATTTATTCAAAATCGCCCCAAACTGATAACGAGTGAGCGGTTTTTTGTTAAAGTGAAGCAGAAATGGACCGTCACAAGCAGGTCTCACACTCATGTAATCCTTTACCAATTTAAATGGACAACAGCCCTGCTTTGAACCCTTAATGTTCAAAACTGTACCATTTCCACATTGATCAGTTTTAGAAAATCTGATCAACAGACTAATCATGTTATTTTCTTCCAGTAGAGTTACGTCATTTAAGGAAAGTATGTTAGATACATCTCTGCCACTTGTGCCGACCAATTCGCCTACCCGAAGAAAGCCAAAAAAAGCTAACGCATATGCCGCACGAAATAGTTTGGCTTCATATAGGTTGTTGCAAACTGAAGGTTACTTAAAAATCAAACAACTAAAAATATCGAAGGTAATGGGCTGCCTCGGGTCAGAAGACTTAGGTTTAAGCCTACGAAAGCCTTCCAATACCTTCCTTACCAAAAATGGGAGGTAGGGTCAGAAACTTCATGCAATTTGCACCTGAAGCTTATTCCTGATAAATATAATTTTGCAGTTTTGGCTGAAAAATTCTTTAGGGACGAGTAGGCAATAAATTCATATACTTGATGAACCAACTGGCTAAAATTAAATTCTTGCCTAAAAGTATCAAATAACGCAATTCCCCGATCATAGGCTTTATGAGTAGCCCATGATATTGACTGATTTAAGAGTCGCTGAGTTTCGGATTTGACATCACGCGATGAAAGTCGGCTGGGATCAAGAGAGGATGACTGTGGGCTTCTGGAGCCAAAACCTTCAGCTTGGACCACTGCTTTCGGGAAATAGAATCAGCAATCATGTTACAATGAGAAGAAATGTGCCTAGCTTTAAAAACTATACTAAATCTCATACAAGATAAAATAAACTCCCGTACGAGATACATGACCCTCTGCGATCTTGATGACTGCTTGTTCAAAACAGAGACCAATGCCTCATTATCAATAAAAAAGATTATTTTCTTTCCAGTCAAAAGTTTGCCCCATAAAAAAATTGCAAGAAGTACCGGCACCATTTCCAAAAATGTCATGTCTCTAAAAACTGAATCATACTTTCTCCATTGGTAGGGCCACTGTTAGAAAGACCATTCGTTATTGAAATAACAACCACAGCCAAGGAATTGAGAGCCTGAGCTATCTGTATAAAGCTTAATGTTATCAGTGCTTACCCAATCACTTTCTGGTATGTATGTTATTCCATTGTGACCATCCAGAAAGGAAATCCACATGTACATATCTTCTTTAACATATTTAGGGAGTCTAAGTTTATGATATGGCTTTTTGACAGTAAGAAGCTGGTCATAAAACCTCCATAAAAATGCCCGACTACTTCGAATGGCCTTACAAAAAAAACTTAACATGCCTATCAGGGACTCAAATTCCTTGGCTGGGACTTTATTTCTTTGAACCATTTCCAAGAGAATTGACAACAACAAATCAATTTTATGCTTGGGAATTTTGATAGTCATTTTGATAGAATCTATTTTAAAGCCCAAAAATATCATAAGTGTGCAGGGGCCTGCAGATTTTTCCTCCGCTTGTGGGATACCCAGGTCTCTACGAATTTCCTCAAAAGTTTTGACCAAAAGATGACACTGTTGTGATTTCGGAGGGCCAGCAAAAATGAAGTCATCGAGATAATGGTCGAGGGTTTTATGCCTGGATATATATGTAACTAGCCAGTGCAAAAATGTTGCAAACATCTCCAACAACCTACAACTCACTTTCAAACCAAGAGGCAAAGCCTTGTCCAGGTAGTATTGACCTTCAAAGACAATGCCTAATAAATGAAAATCTGCCGGGTGCATGGGCAGAAGACGAAATGCCGATTTGATATCTCTCTTAGCCATTAATGCACCTTGACCTAGAGAGAAAACCATATCTGCAACATTGTCAAATTTTGAATATTCAACTGAGCAAAGTATTTAGCTACAGTAGTATCTAAATAAGTAATTCTGCCATGAATCTTCTCATTGGAATTATCGATTAAAGATGATCCCAATGAGACATTGCAAGGCAGAATCTAATACTGAATTAAAACACCAGGTACGATTTGTGATTTTGACTTACGATTAATTTTTCGTAAGAGGTTAAGTAAAACGGGCCCCTGGGTTTTAAGTCTCTGCGATTGAAAACATTGTTGTGAAGATAGAAAAAACCTGTTTTATCTAGCAATTTCTTCTCTTTTTTTCGGCAATATTTACTACCACGTAGAATGTTCTTTTTCGAATTACATCGACTATACATTGTATTCAGCTTCCTATTCAATTTGGACCAGTCTGAAATTATGCAAAAAAAAGGGAGAGGGTTTGTAAAGTTTGGTCTCCCACCTACAATACTCTGATTCCTCTTCAGACTGCGGATATCCACCAACAACCGAATATGTTTTAGGTAACCGATATACGGTAGAAAGTCAGTTATATCACCATCATGATACGAGGCTACGACACCTTTCTTGCGCTGATAATGGTCAATGGCAGTTCGGACAAGTCTCCAATTACCCAGGTAATCTTCTGAGTTATACTTTTCAGTTTATTGGCTTTATTGGTGGACGTTTACGTTCACCAATGTTAATACCGCGTAAGAACAATCCTGTCATGTGTTAATACGTTTTCAAAACATTAGTGCTCACTAAGATTCAATTTACTATTTTTTCAAGAATTGTATCTGTCTGACAATTATGCATTTTAAAAATGGAGTGAAACAAGGATTCTACATAACTTATTGAAACCTTAACATCTTTTTAGTGCGAAATCATATGCAATTCTGAGATCAGGTGAACGACGTGCTTGCGTAGAACTACTTTTCAGGCAGAGTGAGTAATTTGCCCCTTGTTTCCCAATGGTCCTTGGGAGGTCACTCGTGAAAACATTGTGAATGGAATAACTGGAATGGTAACCTCCCCTGACACTGCCAATGTATATAAAAAATGGCAAATTAATGGAAATACCAGAATACACACGAATACCAATACAGCCCGAGCAGGTAAATTAAAACATTCAGGTCGTGCGATAAAGGTTTATGCAAAGGGGTTTTACTTTACTTTTCAACACGCGACAGTCAATCTCGAGACGAGTGTCTGCAATTTTTTACATGTTTATATAAACACTTATCTTTCCTTTCTTTATTTGAGAATGAAAATCGCGGAACAATTAATTATTTTGTAGATTTTTTTAGTTCACCTGAGCACATCGTGCTCAAGGTGCGCTCTTGTGATCATTGAATGTCCGTCGTCCGTCGTCAGACGTCAATAATTTAAGTGTTTACACTCTAGAGGCCACAAATATAGACCAATTATCATGGAACTTTGTCATAATGCTCTCCATGTCACAAAGATGAAGCCCATTGCAAATTGGAAGGATCCTTGCCATATCACGGGAAAAGGGGCCTAAAAGACAAATTTCTTGTTAACACTCTAGGGGCCACAAAAATGATCCAATAATCATGAAACTTGGTCAGCATGTTTGTCAGGTTACAAGGTTGAAGCCTATTGAAAATAGGAAGCATCCATGCCATATCACGGGAAAAGGCCTAAAAGACAATTTTCTTGTTTACACTCTAGAGACCACAAATATGGTCCAACTTTCATGAAACTTGGTCAGAATATTTGTCAGGTCACAAGGATGAATCCCTTTGGAAAATGGGAGGATCCATGCAATATCACGTGAAAAGGGGCCTTTATGACAGTGTTTCTGTTTAAAGTATAGGGGCCACAAAAATGATCCAATCTTCATGAAACTTGATCGGAATCTTTGTCAGGTTACAAGGATGAAACCTATAGAAAACGGGAAGGATGCATGCCATATTACGGGAAAAGGGGCCCTAATGACAATTTTCTTGTTTACACTATAGAGGCTACAAATATGGTCCCATCTTCATAAAACTTGGTCAGAATATTTGTCAGGTCACAAGGGTGAATCCGTTTTAAATTTCGGAAGGATACATGCAACATCGTGCGGGAAGAGGACTTAATGTCAATTTCCTTGTTTACACTCTAGAGGCCACAAATATGATCCAATCTTCTTGAAACTTAGTCAGCATGTGTTTCTGATCACAATGTTAAACCCTATTGAAAATTGGAAGGATCCATGCCATATCATTGGAAAAGAGGCCTTAATCACAGTTTTCTTGTTTACACTCTAACAAATCATAAATTGGCAATAATGACTTTTTGCTGGAAAATTTGATAATTATAAATTGTGACAAAGAAACGAAGGTGAGCGATAAAGGATAAATAATTTCGGATATGCAAGAACATATGGGAATATGACTAATGACAAGGTGAACATGAATCGGTAAAAGATTATGACGTAAAGAGTAAAAGTATAACAAAGATGTGTTTAGTTATTTCACACGCCCTGAACATTTTGCGCTCTCTGAAACATGAAAAAAGTCTATGCAATATTTCAGAAATTCCTTATTTCTCTCTCTTTTTTAACCGTTGATGCCCCTGGTGCATAAAATGCATGAAAAAGTGATAAAGTTTTAGACTAGATAGTTGATATTTGTGAATATTTCAGGTGTGACGTGTGGAGATATACGGAAGTACAGAAGTGACATCATTTCCGGCGTATATAAAAACAGATTCGGCCTTGAAATCTATTGCGAATTTAGTGCCGATGAAAGTTGGTTGGTAGGTTTTGAAGTCTAAATTTATTTACATATTCATGTGACCGGCTAAAACGATAATTACGTTTATATCAGGGTTTAATATGAGCTAGTTATATAATGTTCTTTTGCGGTTTAAACCTGTTTAATTCTAAATCGCGTTCTCACACTGACTTGGATAAATCCCCATCGATTCTGCTTTTAGGGAGCACACCATTACTCATGGCGCTTGTGTGGGGCTATGAAAGAACCATGATTGATAGTCGTTCCCGGGAATCGAACACGGGACCTCTTTGTATTAAAGCCGAAAGTTTACCCCTTGATCACGAACAACTACCTTCGAGTTTAAAATTCAACCCCTGTCATGCTGAATAACTCTTGGCAAATTAAAAAAAATGGTAAAAATCAAAATGCTGATAGTAATGGCTTTACTTATGTTGAGTGACTATTCAATCGTTATGAAACGGTTACTAATGATACAATTTTAATTTTTTCTAGTTTTTTAGAAGGAAAATTCATGGTGTTTAGACTAGGATAAGACTGCAGCATGACAAGGTTTAACCCGCTAAATGTCAGTGAGGCTAGTGAAACCTTAATAGTTCCGCAACATTTCGGAACTCGTGATCTTTCACAATGTTGACTGAGGTTTCCTAATGATTTTCATTAGGAAACCTCGGTTAACATTGTTAAAGAGCATGTCTTTGTTTCATCGCAACCGGAAAGATTTCGGGTACACTACCTTAAAAAAGAGACACAATAACGACTCCGGAGTATACACTTTAAATAGTGGTTAAAAATACGGTGGGAGTCATTTGAAAAAAATGATTTGCATCTTTAAGTTATGATGTTTGGCATTGAATTTCTTCTAAAACAATGCGCTCCTATCTACGACATAGAGCAAACCTATTTCTGGCCCGCTACCAGTTTTAGACTGATCTCATTATCGACTATGAAAGTAGCATATATGCTATTTTGATAGTTGATAGTGGGACCAGTCTACCCATAGGTCGAATTCGGTCAAGAAATAAGTGGCCCTATGTGACTTGTCACGCGAAAAGGGACCATTTGGGAAATCCTGTAATTGAGAAAAATCCACCCTAGCCAGCCTGCGCAGTGCTCATCTCTCATAGGTTTACTATTGTCCTCCTAATAGTAGAAGACAAATGTCGCAAAGGATGTGTTCCTCCGCCGGAAATGGAACACGGGACCCCGTGTTCGGAAATTCGACTCGTTGCCAACTGTGCAATGAGATTGCGCCATGACCCACGGCTTGCCTTCTCGATAGAATTGCAAGGAGACCCTGATTTATCGTGAAAGATATCACTAATATGCCGTCACGAACATGTGGTCATAATCACCAACGATTTTACATTTGTGATCCATCACGCTAAGGGACCATCTTTGAACTCTTCAGAATAAACCCTTGAACGAGGAATAATAAGCTATAATGTAGAGGTAAAAATAATTCAAACAGAAAGGAAGAATGGTCTTTCAAATTATACAAATCAGCAAAGTGCGAAAAGTTTCTGCTCAAGTCAGCCTGCGTGTTCCAGGAAGTCTGACTAAAGTCGACACTTCAAGCACTACCCAGATGATTCCTTTTCGCATGGCTTGTCTTTTTATACGCCCGTAGGGTCGTATTATGTTATCGTCTGCATCGTCTGTCTATCCGTCTGTCTGTCCGTCTGTCTGTCCTTAAACAAATCGGTCCGGTCAATAACTTTCAAAGTAAAAGGCCTATGGTCTTGAAACTTCACAGGTGTATAGATCTCAAAGCTAGGGTGTACAGAGCGCAAGAACTACAAATCTACCTTTTGTAATTTTTGAGTTATTGCCCTTTGTTTGATTCAGTTAGCAAATTCGTGTCCGGTCCATAACTTTGAAACTATAATGCCTATAGTTTTGAAACTGTTTGCTAGAAAATACATCCTAGGGATCAATAAAAAAAAGTTCAAAACACCACCCATTTATTTCTGAGCTTCGGGCGTATAATGCCACGCCCAGCGTTGCTCTTGTTTATATGTCGATCACGCGTTTTTCAGGTATTTCAAAGAAGACAGGATGGGTCTGTTAATTTCGTGCGGCTATGGAATGAATACAAAAACGGATTCGGAGATCTGAACGGCGAGTTTTGGCTAGGTATGAATTTTATATAAGGGTTGCACTGAAAATGACAAATATACTTAAAGGGTCGCACTGGAAATGACAAATATGCTTAAAGGGTCGCACTGGAAATGACAAATATACTTAAAGGGTTACATTGGAAATGAAATATATTTAAAGGGTCGCACTGGAAATGACAAATATACTTAAAGGGTCACATTGGAAATGACAAATATACTTGAAGGGCCACATTGAAAATTACAAATATTTATGTGATTATACATGCTGAAACCAAGTTATGATTTCTTTTACGTATTGAGTTTCGTTTTATTTATCCCCGCCTTGACATGGCGACATGCATACGGAGTTACCTCTGCCAGTGTGTACTTTTGGGGTGTGAGTGGGGGTGTCAATGTGTGTGTGTCCCATTCTTTTACGGGGCATAGCTTCTAAATTTATGGATGCACTTCAAAAAGAAAAGCTTGGCATAGTTGTTCACCTGGTTAGTAACATTGCAATGCGAAGAGAGGTCAATGTCACAGCTGAAGTTCAATTTTGTTCGTTTGTCACGATGCTGGGAGTAAACGCCGCTTTGAACAATCTTGCAGTCATATCGAGTCGGTTGGAGCACCTAACAATGGATTCCTGGTATTTCTCTCACCAATAAAATCATTAAGTCATTGCCTATCCTTCAGCTTATATCCCACATAGGTCTACGACTATTAAGCTTAAGGTCAAGGGGGTCACAGGTGAAGGTCAAGTGAAAAAATCGTGTCCAGAGCATTTCTTCTAAATTTATCAATGAATTTCTTAATAAAGTGTCATAACTGTTATGCTTGGTGATTACTTTTGTCACGGGAAAAGTCAAAATAATGGACACAGTTGTTCCCCTAAACGAGTATTGTGTCATGCGATGGTTTTGTCTTGGAATGTCCAAGTTTAAGGATTCTGCTTGAGGTCAAAAGATAGATACTGTTTTGTCCAAAGGAAGTATATTTTATTAAAAGGAGGTTATCAATATCGCTAATTTTGTTCACTCTCATTCAATTTCATTCCAAAATCAATCACCTTGCCAATTGCACGGTGTTTGTATCTGTTAGCATATTTGCAGGTACGGCCGTATCTGTGACAAGTTATAGTTTAACCCTCTAGTGCCCAAACAACCTTGTACATGTTAAAAAAAATTGATATTGAAGTTTTTTAATCTATGTATGGATTATATCCTAAAACTAGCAAGATTTACTCAATTTCTCGTTTTCCAACCATTTTTGGACCTGTTGCATATATGCAACATTGGGCATTTGAAATATTGTTGCATATATGCAACATCTTAGTTTCTACTTATATTAAGCAAACAAATATTTATTTAATTAATGTTACATTACAAAATAACAATTATTCTGTGTAACCTTTATGATAATTCATCATTGTTTTTAAAAGGATATTCAAACTTAAAGAAAAAAGGTTTTACAAAACTCTAATACCCCCAAACATCAATTCCTTTAAATGTCTGGTCTTCATGTATGACCTTGACCTTGTCGGATGACCTTGGCCTTGGTATCTTTCAATGTCAATGGATGAGAACTATCATCATGCCAATAATGAGCTTAGTATTAGGGAAATATATCATTTAATTTGAAAATATCCGGGGTTTTCTTGTTTGATTTTGATTACTTTACCATTAAAAATCACATTGACCTTGCAAGATGACCTTGACCTTGATAACTCGACTCTGACATATCTTCTAAAAGTTTGACAGAAAGGATCTATGACAAAATACAATTCTAAAGGCCATATTACTTATCATTTTGGTAGTAATTGTGAATATTTCATATCCCGTTGACCGATCAACTGAGAGTTGGAAGATACAAATGGACATTAAGACATCTGTACTTAACAATAATTGTCCCCACATTCACAAAGAGTATAAAAGGAAAGAGAATTGAAATTATTTCTTTAAATAACCAATGTTTCAAAAAATCCATCTTGAAAGACCGATGTTGCATATATGCGACCTCTTTAGGAATTCATTAATTACTGTGAAAGGATATGAAACGAGGAAAGTGTTCCAAGATAACTGGTTTCCTACATATACGCTGGAAGTTGGATGTATTTCCCAATTGATCTTGTGTTTTAAACATGCTATAAACATTTTTTATACAACAAAATAGAAATTTGAAGATTTATTCTTTTATTTCCCAATGTTGCATATTTGTAACAGTTAAAAAATTTGGGCCCATTGTTGCACATGTGCAACATCGGATTTTAAGCTAAATTTAGAAATACAATGTTATTAATGGTTAAAAACTTTGTATACATATGTGGAAAAAGACATTTTAACTAACATCTAGATTTGGTATTATGACCAATTTATAACTTTTTTGTTGAATTTATCATCAATAGGTGTCACACCCAAACCATGTGCCAAATAAGGGCAATGGGTGCCATTTTGATGATGTCATCAAGTGATGTCATATAATTGTAATGATGATGTAGTAAGCTAAAAAGGGCATTTACTGTATAGTAGTAAGGCATCTAACACCCAAGTTCTCATTATTACATATAGGTTGCATAAATAGCCTAAAATACAATGTGTTGCATATATGCTACACGGGGCACTAGAGGGTTAAGTTACAGCTTGGTGTCAAAGACAAAACCATAGGCGTAACTAGAATTTTGAAATTTATACTCACTCAATAGGCGAACACCAAAGAATAATAGGATAAAGGCGATATGTGGAACGTGACAAAAAATAAATGCTCCCCACACCCGATCCCCCTTTTTATGTTTACAGAGTAAGTTGATAACCAAAACAGCGTAGATACGACGTTTTGATCATTAATCAACGATATTTTTAGAAAGAAGATTTATTTGTATTACGCACTTGCGTAATAAGCCTAATTGTAGGTTTGTCCCTGAAAACTACATTCTTCTTGGTAAAATCACAAAACTCACCGATTTTAGTAGAATTTGAACAAGAGATAAAACTCAGAAATTCCCAAAATTCACTTCTGCGACTTACGATCTTCGATAATATTTCAGTGAAAGATTTCAAATTGATTTAAAAAAGATGATGTTTTGTGATTCACAACTCAACAAAAACTTTCAATGGAATGAAGATGATACAACTATTTTTTTAAACATCAAAGCCTCTTTAGCTTCGCGCTCAAAATTATTTGATGGAGAAACGAAATTGGTCCTGTGCATGAGATTTCCAACAATTTCAAAAATGCAAAAAAAGCAAAGACTCTGTCCAGTCCTTGCATCCACACAGTCTGTCCAGAGTCTTCACTGTTCATTTAGTAATTAGATAAGGTCTCAAAGTATTTGTAGACCATCAGCGAACTTTAAATATACAGTATGTGGCTTTCTACGCTACTCTATGTTTGCACCTCGCAAAATTTCAAATTGTTCGAAATGTAACGCAAGGGCTCAATTCATCTTTTCAGCCACTCAAAATACACGAAGCTTGATGGGCACATTGTAGATAAAAATCAATTACTTGTTACATAAAGACAGATGCGACGCAAAAGTTTAATTTACAAATACTGATCTCTGATTGACCAAATCGCTTCAAGCGTTGTCTTTTTTACTTTCCAGGGCTTGAACATATCTACAATATCCTACAGTCCAAGGGAGACAGCTTTTCTCTGCAGATTGACATGGAAAGATGGGATGGCGCCAGGGAAACTGTTACTTATAGTCAGTTCTCTATAACCGACGAAACTGATAAATATAGACTTAGTGTTTCAGGATTTAATGGTAAGAAAAAGTCGCACTATTAACAACATCGTGAAAGTGACATTGAGAACTATTTTGGAAAGATATCGGAATGATATTGAGTGAGTGTGAGGAGCGAGTTTTGAAAAGAATTCAAGGGAGATAAAACAATATCGCCATTTTCTTCCAAATTGGACGAATTAAGCGATATATTATCCCACAACCCCTTAAAAAAGATCTACGTAGTTTGAAAGTTTTGTGTCTGCACGTACCAATAAGATACTTTAAGTTCAACACCGGAGAAAACCCGTGGTATAATTTGATCTATCGCAAAACGTTTTAACTATTTGTTATTGTTTTTGGCGATTTCGGATCGTTTTTGAGTGATAAAAGCGATTGTTTGGAATGAATAAATCAACATTTTAAACGATTTTTATCTAGGTAAATGTTAATTTTATGACGTTACTAACTGTAAAGTATCCAAATTTTGCATAGGTAGTATATATCCAGTCCTGTTTCCCCAAAATGTTAAACTATTTTTAAGAGATACAACTGAGCTAACTTGTATTTTTAACACACTTCAATATTTTTTGCAGCTTTTGCAATAACCTTTTACTACCACATTCAAATAAGTGCCTGTTGTCCGTCTCCCGTCTTTCAATAAATATTTGTGACCCGTCACGCGAAAAGGGGCCATATGGGAAGTGCGTAAAGCGTCGACCCTTGTAAGACTGCGCTGATTGCGCAGACTTACAAGGGTCGAAACTTTCTGCATTTTACTAATTTTCTGAATCTAGAATAATCAATCTACCTTCCCGTGAAAGATTTTTTGAAATATTTATTTTACAGAAATCCCAGATGGTCCCTTTTTGGATGACGGGTCACATTTTAAAAATGTTCTCCTCTATTCACTAATTTTAACTGTAGAAGAACGAGTCTTAGAAGAATCTATTCTAATAACTCCTAGAAATCAGAATCAATGAATTACCCCACATTTTCTCGTCAGATTTCTAACAAAGCTTTACAGAAATATTCCTTGGGTGGATAGTTTCAAGTTATCAGAGCCAGAGAAATATCCTTTCTTTGCTTTTACAATGAAAAAAAATCTTTTAAACTCTTTTCTTCCCCAACCAATAGGCCTGAAGTTTAAAATTCTACTTGTAGTATCGCCTCATAGTCCTTTTACAAAGTGTTTATAAATATCATCAGGCTTAAGGTAGTGGACCCGTAATAGTTCCGCATTATTTCGGAACTCATGAACTTTCACAATGTTGACTGAGGTTTCCTAATGAATATCATTAGGAAACCTCGGTCAATACTGTTAAAGCTCATTATTTCCATAACATTCTGGAACTATCACGGGTCCACTACCTGAAAGCGTTCAAACTTTGCGTGTTGCTATTCATTGCGCCTTCCACCAAAATACTTCAAATTCTTAGAATGCCCTTTGTAAAATCAACTCTTCTTGTCGGCTGCCGTCATGAGCAAAGCAGATTCATATATGAGTGTGATAAGCTTTAAAGTTTCAGACCTCCATGAAATCAACAAATACACTCGTCGTATCTTTTAATACTTAGAAGCAAATACACTCGTCGTACCTTTAATATTTAGAAGCAAATAAACTCGTCGTATCTTTAATATTTAGAAGCAAATACACTCGTCTTATCTTTTAATACTCAGAAGCAAAAAAGAATTGATTGCTCCATAACAAGGCACACTTTTGTGACTCTGCCTTACCTGCGCGATCAAAACTTTTTATCGTTTAGGAAATAAAACCAATGCTCAGCCAATCAGAATACAGGGATCCTATTACATACATTTAAAATTAAATTATTTAGTACAACTCATTTCTATGAGTAAGATGGACGATATCGGGTTTAGGAGTTACTTTTTTACTTATTTGTATTCAAATCATATGGGCCAACTTATTTCTGGCACGAATCCTACCCGACCGTAGACTGGTCCCACTTTCAACTATTCTAGGCCATTCTAATAGTCAAAATTCGACCAGTCTAGAGCTGGTAGCCCGCTGTCTGGGAAATACAAGGATAAAGCTGGAAACAATACCCGCCCGGGATCGGAAATAAATTGGCCCATATCTAGGGTCAGCACAACACTATTGTAAGTGCCTCTAAATATATAGGAACTAACAATAGTGGTGCACTGACCCCTCGATATAGATCCTTGTAAATAACGAGATATTGAGTTACATGTTGACAACTTTTCAGGTACACAGAACCTAGAGGACGCTCTCTCTGTCCACAATGGCATGATGTTTTCAACACAAGACCAGGACAACGATGGTGTACAAGGAGGAAGTTGTGCCGAGAGCTATCCAGGAGGCTGGTGGTACAAGGCCTGTGTCTTTGGCACTCTGAACGGAATCTACTACACCGACACCCAGTTCGCTAATATAAACCCACCCGGCTCTGGTATAATATGGAAGACTTGGGTGGACTCATACGCATCTCTTAAATCAACAACAATGAAAATGAGGAATAATCTTAATACACGGTGAAATATTTAAATATCTGCTACATCTAATAACCTCATCGGCTGTTTTGATACACTTATGGTTTAACAAATAATATTCCACAGGTAATCCATGTTATCCCATTTTATTTTCACATCACTTTTTTTTCGAATTTTCGGTCACCTGACCTTTATCAAGAAAACAAATATCGTATTTAAATAGAGAAACTACATTTCAATGGAAGAATAACGATAATGTAGTTTCTCTAATGATATATCATATATTTGTTTTCTTGATTAAGGTGAGGTGACCGAAAATTCGAAAATAAAATGGCATATTTTGATACAATTATATTGCTTAAAACGAAGTTTGTCTGTGTAAACTGTTGCTTCAGAATTCCCATCGGTTGTACCTTTATTCGAATATAAGCCGGTGCTTGACATTTTCAACAAAATCTAAAGTACACAAAGTAAAGACTCGGGTCTGCCTATTGCCCCGCTTAGTCTGATCAGAATCTGCACTATTCGGTTAGTAGATGACCATTGATAGTAAAGTTCCTTCAGACAATTGGTGAAAATTAATTTTTACAGTTGCCATTACATTCAGCCGCTCGCCTGCTCTTGGAATACATGTTAAACTGAACATGGAAATAGTGCGCATGGGCATAATTTTTTTCTGTCCCCAGAATGCCCATATACTAGTATTCATGGTTTAGGCCTACTGATCATGCTCTTCCTTTACAACAAAATCTTTCAGTGTTTAGGCCTACTGATCATGCTCTTCCTATCTTGCTTTGATCAGTAATCCTGAAGATTTTAGAAAATTTAGAAACAAATGGTCATGTTTGCGAAACACAAACACGTCTCTTAAATTAAATTTAGTCTTAATGGTCAATTAGTTCGCTGGCCCCGCCCCATTTCGGAACATCACTCGGGCTTTTCCGTATATTGGAAAGTACCTCGGACGTAAGTGTAGTAATTTTAGGTATTCTGTTATGTGATTCGGCTACTGGTGGTACTTACGTCAAAACGCTTGAAGATGAACACACATTCTTTTAATGCTTTCCGATCTTCAATAGATGTGGATCTTTTGGGCAGTTTATCATGTGATACCAAAAGGCAGTAAGAAACCCAGTTTTAAACTTTCGTTGATTTTGTCTTTCGCATTGCCATCTTCAATAATGTTTGTGACGTCACATTAACTCTCGTGCGATTCGACGCGCTTTCATGTCTACGCCCTAATTATTCCCGAGGTCTATTCCGTAGAATTGCCGAAGGTTTCAGATAGGTCCGCCCCTTGACTTCGTTATCTTGACTTCCGTCACGGTTCGCACCGGAGATGTTAGTCAAATACATGTACATATCTGCAAATTATATTGACATGGACTGTACTGAGTGAGAACAAACAATATAGCTGATAATTTGCTAAAAGCCCATTCTAACAAACAAACGAAATTCGATTTTTAAAGAGTTAGTATTCTTCAACGAAAAACCTCACTGATTTATTACTTTTTGGAGATATCCATATTCATGCTGACCTTTCATGCATTTAGATTTTGTCGTTTTTGTTACAATTTGTCCTAAAACTTTAAGTAAGTTTGTGCAAATAAAAGATATGTTTACCTGAGATTTTACTGGTTTACTTTTTGATAGACATAATTCTAAATTTTCCGTTTTTCATTCCAATCCAGTACATTTGTCTCTAACGAAATAAGACATAAGAAAGCTACACTGTGAGAAAAGTGTGTAGGTTTACACCAAAATAGATCAATAGAAACACATATTCGTGTAGTGTATCTTTATACCAGATCGGGTGTAAACTCGCACATTCTTGGAATAGTAAGCCCATTTTTTTTTGGTGTTTTATAATACAATGCTTGCGCGGGGTCAAGGCCAACAGCAGGTTACTGCAAATTTTGGGGTGCATATTCGGACTATCGAACGTCTTGTTCAACGTCTGCGCGTGACGGGGAGGGTCAACGACCGACCGCGAAGTGGACGTCCGCGCGTCACGACGCCACGTCAGGGTCGGTTTATAACACTTCCTCATTTACGTAATCGCAATCTCACAGCTAGCGAAACTGCAAATATCACTTAAGGCAGTCATAATTGCCTGATAGGGTTCGAAACGCTTACGCGACAATGGGCAAAGAGCCCGACGTCCCTAAGTCGGTCTGTCGCGAACTCCTGTGCGTCGCCAACGCCTTTTGGCTTGGTGACAAGCACACTCAACACGAAATTTTCCTATGAGGCAATGGAGACGGGTATTCTTCACCGGCGATTCCCGGTTTACTCTCTACCGTTCGGACGGCCGATGTCGTGTGTACCGACGTCGCGGTGAACGTTACGAGGGTTGTTCAAAAATTAACCGGATTTTGGCTCACATTCGATTTTACCTTTATACAAACCATAAAAGCACAGCTTAATTACAGGAAAACCGAATTTATCCTTCTTCCATGAATAACGAGCCGTGACAAGCTAAATTACACAACATCATGTCTCGATTTCTCGACAACGTCGCTAGCGTCATGTACTGTGCGCCGCCACCTAATACCTATGTGTTTTGTTTGTTTTTGTTTTGCTTGTGAAATGAATATATATCGTTCAAATGATTCAGGTTTGGCAAGTTAGAGCATATAAAGTGTCTTGTTAATATGAGTATACTTTTTTCACATAGCGATAAATCAATGATGATTTATTAACCAAATTCCGATAAAAATTGAACATCCCTCGTACACTGACGCGAGCGTCGTTGAAGGGGATATGTTTGGTGGTGGTTCGGTATGTGTTTAGGGCGGCATCTCCTGTGGGTTTAAATCACCACTTATCGTGATTTGTTATTCACCCAATAGAGTATGAATAGATCTTACACTGAAACAAACGATAATTCTCTATATAATTATTTACCGGAAATATTTAGTATTTAATAAATCATGTAAAAAATATGTAAAAGTAAACGTCCTAAGATAAATTTCTATTTATATTTATTTTGGTTCCCGATCAACATAAGTTAAGTGAAACATAACAAGTCTAAAATTTCAACATAGCTGACTATGAAATATTGACCTTGACCTTGACTGATGTCCTTACACTTGGTACCAACAGAAATTAAAGGCCCTATCATTAACCATTCAAAAAATATGACCAATCTTAATGGGATTTTTTTTTTTCGAACAAACGGACAAACAAACAGGGCAAAAACAATATGCCCGCGATCTATCGACGCGGGGCACATGAAATGTGTTTTGAAATTTAACTTATTATTTATGAATCACCTCCCTTTGTTTAAACAAATGATCCATAAATTTGTAAAAAAAAAAAAAAAAAAAGTAAGCCTATGACCCCTTTGTTTATCATATCAAAGTGTTTTTTTTCATTTTGTCATCAATAAATATTGAAAGTATAAGAAAAAGTTTGATGGTAAAACTAAATCTATTTTATCACGAAGTATATACTTGTAACCGAAGATATTTCACGGTGAACAATACTTTTATCAAAGACGGAATAGAAATGTTATATTTTTTTTGCTTCAAACTTCCGATTTTGTGAATAATATAATACAATGGGTTGTCTTCTTTCATCAAAAAGTGAATAAATCGACATCTGTTCTTGTATTTGTCCAATAATAATAATTTTAAAACAAAATTGTAATTTTCGAAGAATTTTTGTAAAGGCAATACTCCCTCAAGACACTCAATGTTAAGGGTACCCAAGTAATTTCTGAATGGCTCTGAGAAATAAACTGATAAGCACAGTGTCCTCATCCTTGTTAAAACTCCACTTACCGACTCTGTGACTATTTTCTTTTCTCGTTATCATGAATAATTCATGAAACCATTTGATAAGCGATCTCAACATAAATGTGGCTTTTTTTTTTGGAGACAGCGGGATCAGAATTGTCGTACCGTTGACTGTTTTGTTTATTTCCTTTTATTTATCGTCGCTACCGTAGCATATGCCCATTCGAGTGACGCCTCCAGAAGACGGTTAGTTGTTACGGGGGATATCACAAGGATTCATGGCGAAACTACTACTTAGACCCGCAATGGTTCTTTACGTGCTCGGTGTAAAGCACCCTCTCATGGGACCTCTGTTTAACGTCTCATCCGAAAGACAATTAGTTGGTTTAAGGGACTCTAAATATACATATATTAAGGGTCAGTGGTATGCCAGCCCGGGAATCGACCCCACGCGATCGACCTTCAATTGTTTCGAAGTCCGGTGCTCTACCGACTGAGCTAATCCATCTATTCATGTATATAGTCCAAAGGTCAAAATTCCCCGAAACTAATCGACGATTTTTTTATGTTCTATTTTTATTATGATTACAGTACTCAAAACGCAGTTATTTAAACAAGTTTTTAAAGAAAATGTCAAGTTTAAAGTTCAATGAAAAATAAAAGACTTAATCATAATTTACTAGAAATTAAAAGAGCTTGGATATACAAATAATTTTATTTGTTTATTTGTAGATTTTCATTTTTTTGAATTACCCTTTAATTTGTATGTCTGTGCAATTTTGTCTTTGACCATAAAGAATAAAAAATGTTTAAATTAATTGAAAAAATGAACATGTTCATCTTTTAAATTTAATTTTTATTAGGGGCCGTACAAAACGATTTTCAAGAGATGGTCTAATAATACTTTCATGGGAGAATATATTTTCAAATATTTCAATTTATTTTGTTAAAAAATGCAAACAAATCACGTTTTTCTGAACTCACATTAGAAGCCAAAGTCTATACTTTGAGCACTAATTTCAATTTAAAGTACTCGGGTACTTTAAAAGAATATTATACGGGCGAAGACCGCATATATTTTACAGGTATATATAGAGAAAATAGAAGTAAGATAACAAACAATAAAATTAGAACTCATATACCGTTCAAGCCAAATCGTCCATTTTGATTTCCCCATAAAAAGCTCCTATGCCAGGCCGCGTACGTTTATCTCCTTCCGATCACTCAATTTCCTATACCCCGAATAGGTGTTTCGAGACACAGTCTAATGTTTTGCAACAACAACAACAAGATTCCGACTGGTTATAAAAAATTACTTAAAGAAGGTTTTTTTTAGCTAGAAATCGTACAATACAGTCAACCTACCTTCAAGAAAATCCTTACTAAATAAGAAATATAAAATTTGGCAGTCATTTCTTTAATTATTCATTAGAAAAGGGGCTTTTATGTAACCTCATCGCCGGCAGAAAATTCGAGTTCAAAAAATGTTTACATTTAAAACAGTTACGTCACTGAGCCTCATTCTGAATATTGATGCAGAGGTGGCACTCCAGTACTCCAGTATTTCCAGATAGAAAGGTAACCTTAAGACTAGAAGACATATCTTCAGTCTATGCATAATTTGACACAAATGACAGCTTCTGTCTTCGAGAATTTTTTAAATCACCCTTTTTTTAAAGTGATTTTTGTATTTTCAAACAATATCAAATTCATAAATTTCAATACTGATCTATAATAAAGGATTAAGGAAACAAATTTATCCTATACTTTGTTTAGATTGGCTTTAGATTTTTTTGAATATCTAGAACAGGCACTAAAGTCTGGAAAAATGTTAGAAAGGGAAAATAAGCATTGACTCAAAATAAGAGGTTGTTCAAAAGTACTGTATGAGTCCATTTACAGATGAGCAAATTCTCTTATTTTTTTTCAAAATTAGAAGATGTAGACTTACAAAATCAAACAGAAATATTTTTTGATATCAGTTACTTAGAGAAAATAATGTTGTCTAAAATAAAAAAAAGTTGTAAATCTTAAGTTTTTCTCATTCTCCTGATTTTAATTACTACGCTACATAGCAACAAAAAGCTGTATTTTGTAGTTAAGGCTTAAATCCAATAAAGGAAACAATGCAAATAGGATCAATTGGCATTGGTTTATTTCATTTAAATATACTAATACTGTTTACCTAGAAATCTGATAAATGAAAAATTTTCCCCTCTTTTTTTTTGGTTCAAATTTCAACTATGTACAAGGTACAATTAAAAATATATACATGTACTGGTATAATCAAACAAGAGCATTGCAAATGGGTGCCAAAAACCACAACAACAACACCAAATAGTAAAGACACCAAGGTGATGACTGGACCTTGGCGTATTGTTTACACAGGCACGCTAATAAAAAGGAACAAAACAAAGAAGATACATTTATCGTAGCTTTTAATCGGATGGTAACATCTTTATTCAATTTTGACAACTCTGGAGAAATTCAGAACAACTAAGAAAGACAGACATACTGATGAACAACTCTTTATATATAAAGCCAACTACACTCCTCAAAACTCCTAAGCGGCCACTTGCCTTTTTGGTCATTCGTTATAAATGCCGCATGGTATCATCCCGTTTTCGATTGAATAATTTAGCCAAATCATTTATGAAGTCAACAAGAAAAAAATCGGATAAATAATACAACAAGAACTGTTTTTAAATTAAACAAAAGTAGGAGTACCATCGATTTGAAAGTTAGCATTGGTGGGTGGGGGTATTTTTGTCATTTCTTGTTAGTATAAGGATTGTGCAGAAAGTTTTGACATTTCTTATTAATTTTAGAATTCCACAGGCGTTGTACCACCGAAATTAGTACAAAAGATTGATAGGCTTTGCGTTTTTCAAGTATCGAAAAATTCAAATTTCTATTAAAAGTGTCAATTTGAGACTTTTGAATTTGAGCGTACATGCATTTAATTTCGTCTTTAGGACTTACTGATGCATGATTTTACAAAACAATTGGATAGGATGATGACTGAATGGCCACTCATTCAAAAGACAAAGTTCACATTTCAAAATAAAAGCGGAAAATGTGTGGAAAAATAGAGAAAGGTAAGGTGGCCGCTTAGAACTTTTGAGTAGTGTATTCTGAGGCTTCCTTTTCACTACTGTCTTGATTCAATGTGACAAAACAGTAAACAACCTCTAGAATATATGGTCATATATTCTTTGTTGGAAACTATTTATTTATAAGAAATAAAATGTTATCCTGTGTATCAAAATATTCTCTTCTAATAAACATTTTTTTTTCTATTATTAATCTGAAATAGCAATTCAATATACTATAAAGATAAATATTTATATTTCTTGTATGAAAAACTGTGTTAACATATTGCTGTATTTCTTACTAAGTTGTTAGTGTGCTTATACTCATAAACAGATGGTTTAGGCTTCATTAAATGCGAATTTGATATGTTTGCCATGTCTTGTAATTTGACATGCTTATCTTATAGTTGCACAGCAGTGCCACCACTCACATAATATTTTTCCTTTTCTTTTTTTTTTTTGGCGTAGATCTGCCACCATTTACCAGATAATTATCAAGAACAATAACTTCTATCTTATAATAATTCATTTAAGGTGCTCTTGATGTGTTTTCACATCATTCACAAGGTAATCTAGTGGTCCCTGTACACAGATATATAGATTATCAAACTAGATATAAATAAAAGAATTAAGCAACCCTAGGATAACTACTGGTATACAGGGACCATAGGTTGTTCAAATATATACAAGAAAAATGTTTTATGGTTTAGTGTGATGTCTCTGTAATGTTAATGAGATTAAAGCATCTATTTGGTGCTGTCTCTTTAAAACCTTGCAATTAACAAAAAGTGCTTCTTTTTAAAATAAAACTTAATAAGGTATAAATGGCAATGCCTATTACACCAATAAAACGGTGAGATAATTCAATGGACACAACATGTAAGCTGCCACATAGACATCAACTGGATTTGTGGATATAACTGACAGGCACCCTTAACAGAAAGTACTTAGGCCTACTTGCTGGAGAGGGATTCTCAGTGCATAACATTTCTGAAACAGTTTAATTTGCAAGAAATGGTTTGTGGCAAGAAATGGTCACCGGTCAGTAAATGTCTCATTACATTTGTTTTTCGTCCGTTTTCTAGGCTTTGCCTAATTTCATATTAGTGGGGCCGTACATTTTAGATAGGGCCGTAATGGGGTCTTAAATACACTTGTCCTCGCGTGATATATAAGTTTAGTATAAACTGGTAGATCTAGGGGTAATAGACCAGTCTAAGTTTGATATGAAATGATCGTCGATTTGCTAATAAGCACTTCCAATAAGGAAGAATGTATATTTTGTCCGGTATCAAAGTTTCGTACAAAACCACTTGTTTTTACTAACGTATCTTCTTACAATTGGTGAAAACGTCCCTATAGAAGTCAAACGGACAAAACGATGCCTTTTATAATAGTCGTCAGCGGGACCAACTACCAGTCTATCATAAATATCAGGTGAACATTATTATTGCACGGATTCTTGCTAATACATTTCACAACCAAGTACGACAATTCCATTTAGACCGAACCGATTTGATTGGATTTCTTTTGTCCAATCAAATTCTGTCCCTTGTTGGTGTTTTCGTTTGAAGCTGTCAACCGCGCCGATGAAGTTTTGACACATTTCCCCCGTATTCTGATGAAAGATGCGGCTATTTTGATAATTCTCCTTCATATTTAGAGTTTTTCAAGGTTGGTTAAATTGGTTACTTCGCAAAAACTAGAACGATTTAGCACCACCTGGAATGAAACATTCGTCATCAAACTGTTTCGAAACAATAAGAAATTATCCCTGTAACTCATCAATTCGTGCTTTCTCATTGGAATCGTGCATGTCAAATCTCTGATATTATTCGGCCTTTTGTACAACCTTACTGGTAAGAGACCAATTCTCGCCAAGTACCAGTTCTCGCCAGTGCCCTTTTTTCACGGTAAAGACAGAAAGGAAACCCTTCTAAATTACAAGTTATTTTTTGACAAGAATTTCTTCTTAGCAGAAAATAATTTATTGTGAATGACCATTGCATCTTTACCAGTGAAAATGGTCGGTTGGCGAGAACTGGTACTTGGCGAGAGTTGGTCTCTGACCAGTACTGTTTAAAGTTTGGCTTACAGTCAACTCGTACCCACGGCAACTCGTACCAAAGTCAACTCACACCCATTTTGGTCAACTCGTACCCAAATTTTGGTCAACTTGTACCCTTTCCAAAATTTATGGAGTCAACTCGTACCCATTTTTTTATTGAAAAAAAAACCCAAGTCATAAATAGACACTCCTTCAAAGAAAAATATTATAATTATAATATATCTATAATATATTTTCAGGTATTTGGATAAGTTTTTATTGTGAAGAAAATGTTATAAATTGTAAGGTTATAAAAGAGTGTTACAGGGACGAAGATTTAACTATAATTGTTGATGTTAATGATTCAGTTATCATGTTTAAACTGTTTGTGTAATTGAGTTTATTTGGTGAATATATTATCTTAATCAGTTCGAAAAACAAATTTAATTTAATTGTCCGATAATTTTGATAGTTAACACCACAGAAACAAACAGTTATTTGTTAGACGCAGGTAAGTAATAATGGATTGTATGTAATTGCCCATCTAGATTAAAACTCTCGGTTATTGTAATTATATATTCTTCATAAAATGTCCTTTGACATTGAATACATGTTAGTTTCAATTAAAACAAAAATACCTATATATAATTCAAGTAAGTCAAAGAAAGTAAAACTCAAGTTTTCTATCCACTGAAATAAAATCAGATTAACCATTTCCTAATTATGCAAGTCACGTATCGTCTGTGTATTTTCATAACGTCGTATTGAAAGTTGAAAGATACAGTGGTTACAATATTTTAAAATTAAACAAGTTTTTTTTATTATACAAATATTGTCTGTATGACTATTTGATCATTTCATCGCAACTACAGCTTAGTCAAGCCGTATTTATTCTAATAATCACCCATATTCTAAATCGCCAATCCCTTAAAACACCGCTCCAAATCGGCCATTTTTGACTGATATTTGGTAAAAGTTGACTATTCTAATAATCACCCATCCCCTGATTTGAGAAAAAATGCCCAGTTTATTTTGATGTAAACTTCCCATTTTTTTTCACCAAATACTTAATAGTATAAAATTCTTGCAACATCTTCAACGAATACCAAAAATCCTGATGATACATGATTTGAATGAACTGGGATTGATTTACGAGATTTATTGAAGATCGGGAAAAGCCGCTTTTTATCCTTTTTATGTTAGCGATGGTCGTGACTGCATGCATGTAATTTACCCAGATTTTAATAACTTTGCTTCTATGTTTTTATCTTAAACACTGATTATCAAAAATATTTTCAAATCGGATGTCAAAGAGAGATCGCATGCTTAATATTAGGTCAGTTGTAGCTACGAAGTTTTCAGCTACCACTGACAGAAAAAATAAGTACCCGTATTTTATGTGCGAAACGTGGTTACTATCTTTTTATCCAAAATAACGAAACTCTTAAGAAAAAAAATGAATGTATATAAAAGAATTACCGATATCATTGAATTTTGGACGATTGTTACTCTTGTAAATATTTAAGCTTTTGATACTTTTTTAAATCCTTCTCCTGCTTTTTTCTGAACACAAATCTTGTGTAAGATTTCCAGTTTGATATTAGCCTACGATGCCTGCTTATACATTAGGATGTGGGAAATCCTTGAGCGAGACTGGAAGAAAACATCGCGACTTTAATTTGTATTTTGAAATAACCAAAAAAACTACATTACTACATGATTATGTTTTTAAAAGAAATGTTATATTTTCATAAATCTGTTTAAAATGCAAAAAAAGAATAAGACAAACTAAAGTTATCTATCTATTTACAGTTATTTTTACTTATTATTATTCATTATCATCAAAGAATAAATACTATCAAATAAAGAATTATTACGTCTTTCTTTGGACATTTTGTCCCACTGTCATTATTCTCAGTCTGCTGAAAAAGGGTTGCAATCGACAAAAAGAAATTGACAATTAATATATTTATGCATTGATAAGGTGTGAACCATAACCACTGACCGATAAATATACACTGAATGACAGACTCAGTGTTATTTAAAGGTGACAACGATTCTTGCTTGATCAGATTCAGCATTTAAAAAGCCAAAAGCATGAAATTTCACTCTCTGTAAATGAAAACATATGCAGACAGTGAAATTTCGGACTGACTTTGAAAACATATTCTGTGAAAAAACTTTGAAAAAAGAAAAAAAAGACACATGAATATTTACGTCATGACCATTTTTTTTAATTCTTTTTTTAATTAAAAACTTTTTTTGTCTTTGACCTGGCTAAATCGTGATGTCCAACATGAAATAATATCGTAAGTAATAAAGTTTTCTTATTTTGACAGCACAAAATAAACAAAAAAAAATGGGTACGAGTTGACTCCATAATTTTTGGAAAGGGTACGAGTTGACCAAAATTCGGGTACGAGTTGACCAAAATGGGTACGAGTAGACTTTGGTATGACTTGCCGTGGGTACGAGTTGACCTGCTTCCTAAAGTTTTACCTTTTGTGAAAAATGAAGAAAAAAATAAAAATTATGAATTCTTTTCGAGTATAAACAGCTAATTAATGAATTTAAAGAAATTACCGCCTTTCAAAAAATGGCCGACTAACTTCATTTTACCATCTTTGACAATAATGACTGTGTCTGCAACTTGAGCAAATCTAAGCGTTGAAAATAACCATTAGGATTTACACTCATGTCAGGTTATCCTGCGCGTCGTCTAAAGCTGCGCAGCTATATAACGTCATGTAATCCAATTCTTTCCACAATTTTAAACAAAAAGTTCATGTGTGTATATTTAAGCAAAAAGATTCCTGTTTTTGTCTCAGTGTTTTTCATTTTAATTTTAACAGATTACGGACATAAATTTTAGGTACTTTAAGTTTCCTCGACTGCGCAGGTTTAGCCGACAAAAACTGGGTTGATAATACGCAACGGTGCCTCTATTCATCACCGGATTGTGTAATTCTAGTGACATTTTGTTCCAGATGAAATGTCTTTTACATAGCTAAAATGGTCAGCGAGTACATTTTTGTATTGATTTTTTCGTACAACCGATATCTTTACACGAATTTTGTACTTGACTTTCTTAAGTGCGCAGGGTTAGCTGACAGCACTGTACTTTAGTGAAGAGGAAAAAGAATGTGACAAATACTTTGTAAAAACCCCAAATGAGCTCCTTCAATCAGATGCACGAATCCAATGAGAAAATTTAGACTGAATTGCCATTGTGTCCAAATGCGAAAATGAAATTAATTTGGTGATAAAAAAAAAATGGCAAAATTACTGGCGACAAAAAATCTTAATTTTGACCCTTCAGAGATTATTATCCCCCGCCGTTTTCGGCGAGGGGATATAGAAATGGTTTTCGTCCGTCATTCCGAGGTTCCGTCTCTAAACTTGTCCGGAGCATATCTCCTGAAGTATAATAGCTATCAACTTGAAACTTTATGGGTGGAAAGATCTCATGGGGGAGAAATGCAGTGCACAAGAACTTCAACTCTTGCTCGCATAATTTTGGATTTATTGCCCTTTTTTATTTTTCATACTTAAATTTTGTCCGCAGCATATCTCCTAAAGTATTATAACTACGAAATTGAAACTTTGTTAATGGATTAAACTTGTACATTGATATACTGGTATGTAATTCAATATTTCAGGTCTCTACTATCTTTCTACTACCGCTGTATCACAAAACTTTTATTTTCAGTGTAGTTTTTTCAACCTCATATTAAATGGAAATGCATTTAAGTTTTATCAAGTAAGTATGAATTTAAATATATTTTCAGAACTCATGATGAGGAAGCTCAGTACAAAAGAATCGTTAATCTATAAGGCTTCAGTTTACTATCAAGCTTTGATGGCGGGGGATGGCCATGTCCGAAATGGCTCTTGTTGAATTTGACATAGGCCGAGAGAATATTGTGTCACAAGTGTCAAGTGCACTTTAGTGTAAAATTTTGAAATAATTTGCGTACTATGTTTATTTTTTTGTTTATTTTACATGAGATAACATATTTCTGCTTTAGAAAATCAAGAAAATATTTTGATATACACTTTTTATTAATGTACACACAGGTGTTATCATTAAGATGCATCAATCTAGGAGAAAAGGGGATAAATTCACAAACATAGATAAAAATTCAACTTGTTTTGTGCACTTTGAGGTTTTTTGAGTTTCCTGCAATCTAATTTCTGAGAGAGAAAAATATGCAAAGAAAGAGGTTACCAGTCAACTCGGCCCATCAAATAACTTGGCCCCAATATAAAGTCTAAGATAAGATTTATTTAAAGTCAGCAAGACACAGTAACAAAACAATATTTATAAGCTAAAGAAGCTTTTGGATCAACTACATCTAAAGTAACATAGATTATTTTTCACAAAATATGTACAAGTTTTGTACATATGATGCTATCATACCTTTCTGGGTTTTATCTGTATTTTTTTACTGCATTTTTTGTCTTTTTAATAATAAGAATGATCCTAAGTTAAATTTCAATTCAACTTTTTAATTTTCTGATGCAAACGTAAATTTCCTTATAACTGAATGAAGATTGAATATTTTTGTATTTGTAATAAAAATACTGAATAAATGATCTGAAATAAGAAGGGATTAGCATAAATTGAAATCAGGGGCTGAGTTGAAAATGGGCCGAGCTGACCAGCACCAAGAAAGAAGAAATCCCCGTTTATTTTGATGCTGGGTCAAAAAGGCCCAGCTACATAAAGTCCAAATTAAAAAAGGCCGCTATGAAAATAGATCAAAGATGTGCAGTATAAAAAGGCCCACTGTGAAATCTGACATTATGCGTCAACCTGATAAGCTCAGTTGGAAGAACACTGGACTTCAAATTCATTGAAGTTTGACAGAATGGGTTTGATTGGTGGGCTGGCACAGAACAAACCAAAGGTCTTTCAGATGAGACAAAAAACTGAGGTCTGGTGAGACAGTGCTTTACACTGAGCATTGCGGATCATAGCAGTAGTTTTGTCATGTAACTTTGCACTATCCCCTGTAACAACTAACCATCCCTAGGGATGTTGCTCATATTGACATGTGCTACAGTAATGACGATAAATAAACAGAGATACACACACTCTGACATAAACATTATGGGCTCATACAGAGGAATCCGCTTTATAGCAACACCTTTTCGTAAGAAGAAAAGTTTTTATTATCTGATAATCCCATTTCAGTCAGAAACCATATCTCGGAAATGTACGAGTACATCATCAGCGTTAA
Source organism: Fragum whitleyi (assembly GCA_948146395.1). NCBI lineage: Eukaryota > Metazoa > Mollusca > Bivalvia > Cardiida > Cardiidae > Fragum > Fragum whitleyi. The sequence continues at coordinate 29,129,064 of OX411548.1, read as the reverse complement.
AATTAATCATGCTTTCAAATCCAAATGTTGCCGATCAGTACAAATTAAAAGTTACAACATGAACTTGGTTAGCCAAAACAAATTACCTTTTTAAAGAAGAATATTAGATCCACTATACGTTTTATTCCACTATATACATGTATGTTATCTTATATGGCTGCCAAGTACACACAAGAGGAAAGCGTTTGAAGTTGGGTCATTCTCCAAGAAATTTGTAGAGTGATATTGAAAATGGGTTAAACAAGAAAGCTTATGATTTTCTTGCGTCTTTATCGGGTAGTTCAATTGGGATTCTGAATTTAAATATGAAGTATTTATTTTATCCCTTGGTCATTGGTCAGAAAATGAAATCTTTTGCAGGTTTGTGGAAATGTTTATATAGAATTTTCTCACTTTTCTTTAGGGAACATTTAAATTTCACTTGTCCATCTTAAGATTTAGTAAATTCTAATATTTTTCCATCCACGAAGAAAGGATAATTAGTTGTGAAGATATTACCTAATAATTACATGCCTTTTCGAGCTGAGGACAATATAAGGGATGTATCACTATTAAACGACAACATAAAACATATGACAACACATAATATACAATCAAAATACATGCAAAAGATAGCAAAGCATGTAGCGAATAAACAAACCCTAAGCCCTCCCTTTTTCCTTGTACATGTAGTTTCAAGTACTACTACCAGCAGAAATAAAGCTCTCAATGAAGTAGGATACCTCCATTAAAAGGGGCCCCATCTTACAGAAGTTTGACTAAGATGATGAGTATTAATATATAAAAAAAAATTAGCTAAAAAAAAGTTACATAAATTTTACTATATTCAATTAAAATTAGTTGTGTTCTACAAATGAAATTTTGTTGAAGTGTTGTAAATTTTGAAAAAATCATTTTGACATGTAGCTCGAAATACTGATACATTATGGGTAGGCCCTCAATTTTGTTCTTGATTCTACTTGTCCCTGGACAAGTTCCATAAAAAATTTACATGTCCCCGGGCCAAAAATAAACGAAGTCAGACAAGTTCAACCCCCGGAACTTTCCCTGCCTTGAGTACACTTAAAATTAAACAAGCTACATCCCTGGATGTAAATGCGTGTCTCGGCTTCCAATTTCATGGATTGGGCAATGATAGTTAATGATGAAGTCAATGGAACCCAACCCAGTGAAAAAGGACCAAGGAGGCTATTTTATATTTAGAGGGCCAGTGGGCCCATATCCTACTCTGTGGATCCATGTACTAGAATATTCAGGGTTTTAGTCTGTCTTCAACAAAATGAGGTCCATTCTTAAAGATTTGGGGTCCCTGTTTAACCCTTGTCATGCTGAACCCGGAATATTCTTGCTTTTGCAGGAAGTATTATAGACAAAGATCAGCCTGCACATATGTGCAGCCTGATCTTAGTCTTTACCACCTGATTTTACTTTAAGGCCAGAAAAGTTTTAAGATTGTATTTTCAAAATGAATAAAAGTGGCTTGCTGAATGCAATAAATTTCCAATACTTTCAGTATTTTAATTATTATGTGTATTTTCAAAATGAATAAAAGTGGCTTGCTGAATGCAATAAATTTCCAATACTTTCAGTATATTAATTATTATGCAATTTTTTCAAGGTTTTTAATCAGCATGACACCGCTACGGGTTTAGATAAAGACTATCTCTTTTAAGCTTTAAACTTATTTTCATATGATTTGAGATTGTTTCTTAATAAATGTAAAGAAAGCATTAGATATACTGTACTATTGACTTTTTTGGCTCAACTTCAGGAAAGAACTGATAATGTTTTAAACAGTCTTCACTCTTCAATTTTTTTCTGAAGCTGATTCCTCCAGAGAACTGGCATCAAGATAGTCTTTGGGGTCCCTGCTGCTTCTTTAGAGTCTCAAACTCTCAAAAACTGTGTCTCTTAAAACCCTGATATTAATTTCAGATTCATGAGCCATGAATGAAAGACGAGGGAAAGTGTTCCAGAGTGTCCCAGTTCCGGACAAAAGCAGTATGATTTCTGATTCAACTGGGGACACTTTTTCTCTATCACAGAACAGCCAGGTAATTAACCCACATCTTGGTTAATTTCAATTTTGCTAAAAAAAATACCATTTTTCAAGCCATTTTATAAATTCTGGCTCTTTGAAAGGTTTTTTCCCCAAAAAATTGGATCATAATGTGTGTATGTGCAGGCTGATCTTTGTCTTTACCATCATTCAAAGCTTAAGGTAGAGCAGAAGAATGTCATTAACAGAATAATAAGGGTCAACATAATAACTGGTTGTAGTATATAGTTAAAAAACAATGATCCTACATTTAGCCCCTCAACAATCAAGGGTATTGGTCTGAGATTATTTAACTTTTTTTCATACTTAACTGAGGAACTGAAACTTCAACTAAAGATGTATTTTTCTTGAATACAGGTTTAATGAAAGTGTGACATAAAAATTTCATATTAGGATAATGTTACTTACAACATTTAATTTACAGTGAAAGATTAAATGTAATTTAAGCTTATAAACTGATTATGTCAAGGAGTCAAAGCTCAAAGTAGGGGGTCAATTTTTTTTGTAATGGGGATAACATTTTTGAAAAGTAGAAACTTCTTGATAAAAACATTGTCAAATTCTTCTTTTCAAAACAATCCTCCCTTATCCTATTCCACCTATTTGTTTTTGATGAAGAAACTTAGATTTTTGCTGTGATGAATATTTACTTTATTTTACAGTTCGACAAGACCAAGACAAAGACTAGATATGCTTGGATGTGGAATAAAAATATTGGAAGGTAAGGCTTGGCATGTGATGCATGGGTGTGGAAATACAGATTTTCTCAATTTGTCTCTGGTCAAGTGAAAGGTGATTTTCTACTTGTCCAGGATCGAAATTAACTTGTACACAAAAAGGAGAAAAGATAGATTTTGAGAAAACATTGTTTTTAAGGAAGAAAATGCTGGAATTCAGCATTTTCTTTATTCAAAACAATGTATTATACCCTTTGCTAAAAACATTAGGCTGATTATTCTCTAAGATATGATACACGTAGTACCATTTCAAGATTTGCCCAGGTATTTACTTGTCACTGGACAAGTGGCCTCATATAATGTACTTGTCTGTGGTTATGAATAATCCGTGTTTGACAAGTTGGGCATGGGAATTCCACACCCCAGTGAAGGTCTTTAGAAACTATCCTACTGAATTGAAATTTTGTTAAAAAATGAATTTCCATTTTTTTTCAATTTTTAACCAGTATGACACAAGGTTTTACCACTAATATTACATAGAAAATAATCAAATATTTTTCATAGATTTTTATCCACTGTGCAGCTTTGGGTACAGTTGTGTATGGTAGGCACACATGCTATGCTCTTGTAGAATTCACTTCCAGCTAAGTATATTCCAAAATGATTTAAAAAGACAGAGATTTGAATAAGTTTTAAAAAAAAGTTATACAAATAGAGGACATTGAATGAGTGGTCATTGAATACTGAATTTATTAAACTCGTCATCTTTGAACAGATAAAAACGAGGCTGCGTCAAGTTTTTATCTGTTTAAGATGACGAGTTTAATCAATTCCATATTTTATGAGCACAAACTTGATATTCTATTTATAATAAGACCCGAAATTTGTGAAAAATCGTCAAATCTTCAAAATTCAACATATTAATTTTCCGCGAAACTTATAACGTCGTTTAAAACTGACATCACAATATATAGATTATGATGTCATTTTTGCGGTTACAAAATAGCGTTGCCATTCGCTTTGAGCTCATTTTCATAGTTATTCCACTAGTGTAATAACACTCGTGTAATATCAAAATTAATCAACGAGGTTATTTCACTTCTGCAACGTAACTCATATTACAAGTTAATTTCTTAATTTTTAGGAGAACTGGTAAAGATGTGACAGCTGGTAAGAAGATAAGAGTTGGTAAAAATGGCATGGAGATTTTTGATGATTATCTCGACGAGTCAGGTAATAGAGGATATTGAATGAGTGGTCATGGAATACTGAATTTTTTAAACGAGTCATCTATAAACAGATAAAAGTTTTTATCTGTTTTTGATGACGAGTTTAATAAATTCTGTATTTTATGAGTGAAAATTTTATATTCTTTTTATAATATGACCCAAATTTTTGCAAAAAATTCTTGAAATTCAACATTTCAATTTTCCGCGACAGTTATAGCACCATTTATACATTATGACGTCATTTTTGCGGTTACAAAAAAGTGTTGCTATTTTCTCTGAGCTCATTTGCATGGTTATTCCACTATTGTAATAACATGCGGGCAATATCAAAAATATTCAACGGGGCTATTTCACTCCCACGACGTAGGTTATATTATAAAGTAGCTTATCCTCTTACAGAACTTTGAATTGGCAAAGGATTTTATTTAGGATTGTGGACCTGTAATTACATTTCTGCAACATTTCGGACCACAAATCCTTTCACCATGTTAACCTAGGTTTTTAGGAAACCTCAGTAAACACTGTTAAAGTTCATTACTTCTAAGACGTTGCAAAACAATTACGGTTCCACTACCTTAATGCAGAAATTTCTAAATGTCCACCAAACTGTATGTCAAGTTTCTACATTGAACAAGTGACTTCAGTTTTGTAGAAGGGGCTTTTTTTTAAAAGAAAGTACTCTTTTATATATGAATTTCTTACAAAAATCAAGGTTATAAAAGAGACACAACCAACATTACAAAGAAGGTGTATGTTTACACTGTAATTTAAATTCAGGATGCATAAGGGAAGGAGTCTGCAGCCCAGGGCCATAGTTTTAGGGAAAATGTGTGAATGAACTGTTACAGAGGAAAAATCTGCAGTTGAGTATTTTACTCGACTTATGAAAATTCTCAAACATATTTCTATAAATACAAATAAAATAGATTTTAGAAGCAGTTTATAAGCTGATAACCAAAGCTCTTTGATTGCTAACATATTTTTTTCCCGGAGGGGAAGGGCCCAATATTCAGCCTCACTTTCTTAAAAAAAGAAAACTTGTCTTAAAGTTTCACGATCAATGGTTCAATTATTCCATAATTTGAAAAGCTTGCACAAGCCTTATTATTGTGACCCAGTAATATTTTGTTTTCAGAAGCAGAAAGTTTTCTGTCATCGGTGTCATCTAGCAGTCGTAGAAAAAGCACTAAAACTGACTTTTCATCAGAACTGCAAGATACTGTAAGTTACGTGTCATGCTAATCCAAGAAACCCCCTGCCTTGGCAGGAAAAAATATTAACAATTGGTACTGCCATCGTTCTGAAATATGAACACAATTTATTAAACATACCAGAACCAACTATTTCGTTATCAACTTATGTGGAATTTAGGGTGTAGACTCATACACATAACAGGTATATGTGCAGGCAAGTTCTGTATCCAGACTCCTGATAAAGGGGGGGGGGGGGTGTGTGAAGGCAATCTAAATCTGTTATTTCTCGTCAAGCCCCTATGTGAGTACTCAATGGAATCGTCATGATGCAGAGCTGAATCTAGGGCGCGGGATTGCGGGATTCCTGCTTTAAAATTGTTCATGCCACAAAAAACACAAGGCTGTGCGGCACTGGTCACAGGTCAAAATGGTTGGCGCATTATTAAATAAGCTGTGCGTTAATCATGAATACATTTAGAGACCGTTGAGAAAACCCCTAATTTATATTGTATTGTGTAAAGCTGCTTAAATCTACCCTGGAATAATCGTCACTATAAATAGAATCCCCAGTCAGCTTCCTCGATAAAAGTTACGCTTCAATGAAGATAGCCTACAGTTATTGTGTAGTATTATTCTAAGGTAATAGAATCATAAGTGATACCAGTACACCTTATGGATAAAGCTTTTTGCAATCAATTTTCACATATCCTTTCAACACAAGACAGAAGACCCAGCTTCCGAAAGTTGTTAATTTAGATAAGAATTTTCTATTGGAAATAAGAAAGATAATTGTCGGATAATAAATAAATAAGAATCAGGTATGAAAACCAGATTAGTTATTCCATTGTCTTTATCTGAATGGATTAGCGTCGCATAATTGGAATGATACAACAAGATTTTGATTGTTTAATTTTGAACTTTGGTTATCCTCTCGGGAAATTCCTTTATCCATACTCTATTAATAATGCATCAATCAAAACTTTGATTTTCAAAAACATCTATCAGGAATAATTATCATAGATACGTGGTCGAGTCCATGTGAGTGCAACTTCACTGAAGTTGTACTTACGACGTTTTGGCTGCACATTTTCAGTAAGGTGAAGTGATTGTGAAACACAACTGTACGCATTTCGTTCTCTTCTAATGGGCAATACATACAGCAGCTGATATAACTTGGGGAGGGTTTGGACCATATTGAAAGCCTTAAGTACCAAATGAATTAAAATTAATTACCTTAATAAGATTTATTAAAGAAAATGAAAGGACATAAAGAAAAAATTGTTCCCAAAAAATATCTCAACAACATAATTATCTTTAGCAAATAAATGGATATAAAAGAATGATTGTTACAAAATGTTCCTTCACATCTCATTGTCTTTTGTGTCTCTCTCTTTAAGATACTAAGTCAGAACTTTAAATTTTGTGAGTAAAAGAGAATGCCTGCTGGTGGCCCAATCCTTAAACATGTTGGCCCTCATTTTGAAATGTGATGGGGGAGTTGGCCCACTTTAGTGAAAACCTTGATTCAGCCCTGTGATGTGACAATTCAGGGGTGTGGAAATACAGTATCTCTACTTGTCCTTGGACAAGTAAAAGCTGTTAATTTTTACTTGTCTAAGATCAAAAAGAACTTGTCCACAAAAAAGTAGGTAGATAGATATTGAGAAAATATTATCTTTTTATGAAGAAAATTCAAAATACTAAAACCCAGCATTTTCTTCTTTAAAGACAATTTTGTCTTCCCTTTGATACAAACAAACAAAAGGATGACTTGTCTCCTAGATCCTTTTAGTACTGTATCAAGATTTGTACTGGTATTTACTTGTCCACAGACAAGTGGCCTAGAAAAATGTACCTGTCCACAAGTAGAAAAGCCCATGTTGGACAAGTCAGAATTCTACACCCCTGGACAATTACATTGAGTACCCATGACATAGGATTGATGATGATATTAATCTCCATGATAAAATAAAATGATTTGTTTTGATATAAAGTTCACTCCCTCTGTCTGAGTACTGTCACATTGGACATTGGTTTAACATCTAACCTGAAAGATGATTAGTTAGGTAGTTGTTTTGGGTTTGAACCTTTGAGATTGAGAAGTCAAAACACCACCAACTGAGCTAGTGTGGCTTACTCAGCAAAATAATTTTTAGTTCGGCATTGCTATAGCCTCCGTGTCGTCGTTGTTGTCGTCGTTGTTGTGCGAAAACTTTGACATTTTGTTATATCTCTGGTTCTACTGAAGGCATTTACTTGAAACTTGGCACACATGTTCACCATCAAAAGAGCAATCTATACTATCAAGGGGGATAACTCTAGATGCATTTTGTGCAAATTATGCCCCTTTTTCGACTTAGATTTTTTCCCACCATCCAGTACCAGACAGCCGAGCATAGTCACCCGTAGGGGGTGCTCTTGTTTGTCATTTATTATAATCTACAAATTCATAGTGTATATCTGTAACACATGCAATATGATTTCACATTCTTAATATGATGGCTACTGGCTAATGAAACTTATGATACCAAACTTACTATCAAGTCAATGCTTAAAAAAGAAATAAATAACAAAAACAGCCTAAATATTGGTTAGAGTAAGGCAAAATGAATAAGATTGGGTTAGAGTTTGTAGAAGAGATTGATATACTGTTAACTGAAATTTAACACTTCCAGATTTATGAAAATCTGCAGAATTTGAACCTTGAAGAAATAAATAGAGGATAATCGTTTGTTTCAGTGTAAGATCGATGTATATTTAATTGGTTGAACAACAAAAGCTATATTTTCACGTGCAGAGCCATGAGTGAAAATATAGCTTTTGTTGTTTATGAATGAAATATTAATCAATCTTACTCGAAAAACAAACTATTATTCTATTTCTTTAATGCAAAAATGAGACAAAATGTGAAATTTCTAAGACATATTTTCCTAAAGCGCATCATTTTGCACGTGATTGCTATGCAACGTTCATTGTGACATCACTTATTTCGCCCATGCATAGAGGACGTCAGATGGGGTTAAATGCACAAAAGCAGGGTATAAAATTTTGATAATTTCACTGCTTTTGCGGTGAGATTATCAAGTGATAATCTACTTTTTTATCTCGATAAACCAACAAAAAGCATTTAAGAAAATGTTATATGGTATCTGTTGATATAACTTGATCAATGCTCTCAATAAGCGGACGTCGACGTAATATGCGTCCAGAATTTCAGAAATTACGTTCGAAAAATCAAACCCGGACGTAAAAAACGTCCGAGATTCGAGGAAAATGTCTTGTAATTTGACCCTGGACGTTTTACGAATTTACCTAATAAAGGATTTAACGTAAGTCTTCACATGCAAAAAATCGATAATCAATGTGAGCATACACATTATAGCTGACCAAAGCAAGCCATGTGTAACGCACTGGGTATTTAACTGTCGCTATAACAACCAGTCTCTGATTACGCAATCTTGTTGGGTTAGCAATGCGTCATTACCGCTTCTGTCATTATCTTTCTTAGTCGGATACAGATCGCGAGGGTCCTTTGATAGGATAATTGAAACAAACAAATTTCAAATCAGTGGGAAATTCGTTATATCAAATATAGTTTATGCAGCTCTGACCGATAAAATTTCGAAATATCGCTTCCTAAAACTCTTAGAATAAATCTACAGGTAATTTATCCGAAGTGAAAAAGACGCTCCCGGAAAACATTTACGAAAGGTCATTAGACTTTCCTCGTTTAAATAAGACATCTTCGGAGAACGTGGGGAAATCCCAATGACGTCATTTAAGTTTTCTGCAACATGTCTGACGAGAGATTTGAAATGAATTTTTCTTGACTTCTGCTATTTGGATAATTCTGCGTAAGTTTAAATAGGCTTCGAACTTTAAGTTTTATTGGCACACTACCTAGAACGTTCGCCACCTTTGGAACGACAGGCCGAGGAAAATTAAAGCTGCATTAATTTCGTAATATCGCCGGATACCAAAACATCGTAACTAAAATTTGAGTAAGCCGCATTTCCTAGGCCCACCGCGCAAGATACAGCTAAGGACCGATTCCAAATAGAAACTTCACATTTTCTCATATTAGTTTCCATAATTTATTCAATGAAAGTAATGAAAGGGGATTGTGAAACCAAAGCTTGTCCCTACAGTCAAAGTCCCTTATAGTCAAAGCTACGTGTTTTAAGGTTTGGTAGGCGTTTATTCTTAGAGAACCAACCAGAATCATGGACTTTGGGATCAAAAATATAATTTACATTTAACAAGGAAACGAGCAATTACAAAGTGTACAGAAAAAGGAAGGTGTGTGTGTGCAGGGGGGGGGGGATTGCAGGAGAGGGGTTAAAAATTCCTTACTTCTCAAAAAAAATTCCTGAACTCCCAACATGGAATTACAAAAATTCCTGATTTTGGCCCTTATTGAGAGCACTGCTTGATAACAAGGTCATCAGAGACAGTCAATATCAAATTTCTTCCTGATTAGGAGGCATTAGATTTTCACAAACATACTTTATTTTCTTTTACAGACTTGTCATTCAAAGCAAACAGGCCAAGCAGGTAAGCATGCTAGAACTTATAACATTAAGGTAGTGGAACCCTAATAGTTATGCAACATTTCTGGACTCATGAACTTTCACAATGTTTTATTAGGAAACCTTGGTTAACACTATGAAAGGTCATTACTTATGAAATGTTGTGGAACTATTACAGGTCCACTTTCTGAAGATCACAATGATACTTTCTTGGTCATGTCTCAAAATGTCTTTTTTGGGTGAAAAGTGTGTAAAACCTAACACAGTATGCTTAAGCATGGTAAATACCTACCCCTCCTTATCCCTTGACATCTCTTTTTTTTTATTAGCTCGGCTGTTTTCGAAGAAAACCTGAGGTATTATGATCACCTTGGCATTGTTGGCGTTGGCGTGTGCATTGGCCTTGGCGTGACAAACTAACCTTGGTCATAACTTTTGAATGGTAAGTCATAGAGCCTTCATATTTCACATGATTATTGCTTGGGACAAGACCTTTCTGTAGGTACCAAGTTCAAGGTCATCAGTCAAGGTCATTTTTCAAGGTCAAATTTATTTGAAAAATTTAACCTTGGTCATCATTTTTGAATGGTTAGTCAAAGAGCCTTCATATTTCGAATGATCATTGCTTGGTACAAGACCTTTCTGTAGGTACCAAGTTCATATATTTGCATTTGCCTAAGAAATGATTAACAGCAGAGCGTTGGCACCCGCTTGCGGTGCTCTTGTTATGCTTTGAATGTACATGATAAGCTTTATGATAAAAGATTTAGCTTGTAAAGACTGTAGACATTTTGTCGAAAACAACGGATCCTGTGGATTATTTAATGTAAAAATTGATATGGCTCAAGATTTATTAACATTAACGTAGTACAAAGCAAATATAGTAGACTAGTATCAGAATGCATATCTGTGCAAGGTAATCTTAGTCTACATATTTTGCCAAAGATTTGTATAAGTTATGAAAAACATGAAAAGTTTAATCTAAAAAAAACCCAGAATGCTCCCCTTATCTCTTGTTTTGTCCCTTGTTTCAGAAACGGGATGTAGTAATTCAGATTTGACAAATGATCAAGAGAATACAGCAATAAATGGATTTGGTCAAAGGATACTGACAGAAAGGACAGACAACAGATATTTAACTGATAGTAATAAGTCTGAGTATGTTGAAAATGTTAGTGAGAGAGCTGTTAATGAAAAAACAAAGCCACAAAATTCAAAGAAACATGTCTCAAGCAATAAAGAAAATTCTGCTTTAAGATCTCAAGAGATAACTAGTGATAAATCTGACATTAGGCTACATAGACAATGTGGAGTGAACAAAGAAATTGGGGTAGATGAGGGGCAAGATGGGAGATTATCGCAAGATGAGGATCAAGATAGGGAACAGACAGAAGATGGTGGTCAGGATGAGGAAAAATCAGATGATGAGGCTCAAGATGAGGAACAAGAGGGGAAATTATTTGAAGATGTAGATGGGGATGGTGAAGAATTAGAAGATGAGGGCCAAGAAGAGGCTGAATATGAAAATCAGGTATCGGAAAGTGAAAGAAGTGAAGATGATGAGTCTGAACATAATCACATGGCTCCTGACGGGGTTCATGAGGATGGAAGTAATGTAGGTGGTGAGATTAGTGATGATGATGATGATAGAGATTCTGATAACAAAGAAAAAAGTGGTCATTTTGAAACTGAAGAACCTATGAATATCACTGATGGTGGTGATAATGACATTAATCATAATGATATTGAAGGTAATGAAGAGGTTGATTCAGATCAGAGTGATCAAGCTGAGAATGGTACAGAAGTTGAAAGTTTGGAAAATAACAGATCTAGACATCCTGAAAGTCGTGTTAGTTCTAAGAAATCTTCCAAACACACAAGTTGTGGTAAAAGCAAAGAGAAATTAGTAAGGAACGAGACCAATAACAATGACAGTCACCCAAATGAAGAGGTTAATTATTTAGATGAACCAATATTTCCACCAAAGTCAAACAGGAAAACTGGTCTCAATAATGGAAAGTCTGAAAGGAATAAAGAGATGCTGCATGTAACAGGAAACAACAGTGGATCCATAACCAAGAAAACTGAGTTGACTGGATCAGGATCTGATATTGCCTTCAATAGGTCAAAGAAAAGGTAGATAATTATAGTGTTCCATCTATTGATAGAAATAGAGGGTATCGTTTGTTTCAGTGTAAGATCGATTTATATTCATTGAGTGGACAACCAAAGCTATATTTTCATGAGTGGTGGAGCAAGGAGTGAAAATAAAGCTTTTGTTGTTTAAGAAATGAAATATAAATCGATCTTACTTGAAAAACAAACAATTATTCTATTTCTTTATTGCAAAAATGAGACAAAATGTGAAATTTCTAGGACATATTTTCGTAAAGCGCGCCATTTTGCGCGGGAGTGCTATGCAACGTTCATTGTGATGTCACTTATTTCGCCCCGCATAGATGATGTAAGATAAGATGAAAAGCACAAAAGCAGGGTATAAGTTTTGATAATTTCACTGTTTTTGCGGTGAGATTATCAAGTGATAATCTACCGTTATTTCTCGATAAACCACTGAAAAGCATTAAAGAAGATAGTATTTTAACTAGTGATGGGTAGTTTAATCAATTACAGGGATTTTGTTTGACCCGGGACTCCGGGTTTTGACGCGCAGAAATCGAAAATGATGCAATTTTGACTCTTGGAAATTTGAGCTGGTGCGTCATTTTGACTCTTCAAAAATAGAAGCTGTGCGTCAAGGGTTAAAAGAAGTGTGTCATAGTATTGGAAAATAGTTAATTGGTGGTCTAATAACGCCTAGCTTGATTGGCAATTAACACATTCCGGTGATCGGATATGCATCGGCGATCGAAATTGACAGTCTTTTGACACCTGTGAAAATTAGTTAAAACCCCATTGTTTCAATTCTGTTCACACTGAAATCAACCTACTATTGAATAATTTCACTATAATTCAAACAGTATCTAAAAAGTAAGTCAGTAAACATCAAGAGGGGGATTTGTTGTGAATTGTCATGGGTTTTCGTGGTTGGACCATATTTCTTTTAGCGAAAAAATAAAAATCTTCAGAACCTTTTCCTAGCAATAGCAACTTCAAAACTCTTTCCACTTCATTGTACTTACGAAAAAAACAACCATTTAGTCTGAGATTATGCTCTTTAGTAATTTTTTGATGACTGGAAATTGTGGTGAACTATGATGGTGATAAATCATTTATTGTTTATTTTCAGGCACCTTTTGAAAAATGACCTGTACCTAATTTAATCTGTATAAATACTGATAAAATGATTTTTCCCCATTTTTTTTTTTTTTATAAATTTGAAACTTATTATTACTTTTTTTTTTTCATTTTTTTCCCATTTTTATTTTATTTATTTATTTATTTTTTTTTTTGGGGGGGGGGGGCGTTGGGTAGACGCATGATTTGGTCATAGTTTGACGCATGAGACTTTCATTTTGACTCTTGGAAATTTTGACTCAAGGGTCATTGACTCCTGGCTTTTGGATGCTAATGAAAACCCTGAATTATAATCGATAATCAGTTGGTTTGGGCTTCCAATTGTGATATCAGTTTGATGGCTCAGTTTGAAACAGTTGTAACTGCCTATATGTTAATAGGCAGTTACAGCTGTTTCACGTTGAGCCTTGGAGTTGGTAAAAAAAATGCAGAATGAGTCTTTTATTCATGAGTTTAAACTCCACTTTCAATTTCTATTTTTCAAAGGATGATAATGGAAGTGCTGTATTAATTTCTAAAAAACGATTGTACACTCGATCATAAGTTGATTTACTCTGCCAACTAAAAACTGATTATCGATTGCAATTTGAAACCAATTGCCCAACACTAATTTGAACCCTTCTCATGCTATTTGTAGCATGTTCATTTTGCACATAAAGCTTTGGCAGACAGTTTAGAATAAGATTAGCCAACACAGATGTGCAGTCTTATTGTAGTCTACACTACCTGCTTTCTACTTTATGAATATGATTGAGGGGATAAATTTAGCCATGTTGGCATAAATGTCCCAAAATATCTCTTTATCCCACAATGTTTTAAGGATCTTTTTGATTTAGTAACATTACTAATGGAAGAAAATTTGTTTTGTTAGTTTGAATGGGGTTTTACGCTGCTTTTAACATTATTTCAGTCATATCGCGGCGGCTGGAGTACCTAACAATGGATCCCTGGTATTTCTCACACCAGTCTACCATCACATCCATTCCTAGCCTCCAGCTGCTATCCCACATAGGTCTACGATTATCAACCCATTGGTGGTAGACAAATAAAGACAGGGCCTTTATATTGACAGTGCGAAGCGCTACCAACTGTGCTATGATGGCGGCTTATAATGTGAGAAAAAAAATTCTATGAAAGATAGAAGAACTGCAAACCTAAGACATCATGATTTCAGAGCAAATTACTTTTCAATATGGTTGGAATGTACAGGAATAGTTCCAAAAGTTCTTTCACAATGTTAACCGAGGTTTCTTATTGAAAATCATTAGGAAACCTCGGTTAACACTGTTAAAGATCATTACTTCTGAGATGTTACAAAACTATTAAGGGTTCACTATCTTAATAAGGAAGTTGTCTTATTTTGAAACAGGTTGTCATATTCAGCTCTAATTGAAAGTGAAGAAAAAGCTAAAGCCAGAGCAGAAAAGTAAGTTTATTTTCAGGTTTTGAAAAATTCTCTCCATGTCAATTGCTCACTCCAGCTCAAATTATTCATTCTAATTAATGTGATACACTGTAGCTCCATCATAAGGCTATAAGTGGGGTCCGAGAAAAGAAATAGAATAAGAAGATGATTTATTTTGCTGTAACACTGTTTTTCCGGCTCCCTAAATACTGTGATGTGGAGAAAAAGAGAGATGCAGATCTTGCTTAGACACCTAAAAATATCGATTACATTCTCTGAAAGTCTGATAAAGTTTTTGAAAATACCAGCACTTTCCAATTTGAATTAAAAAGAAATGAGAAATTCATTAATTATACCCCCTACACTTCTTTAACCCTTTGCTGTTTAATCCCTGCATTTTACGTGCTTGTGATTTTATGATTGAGAAAACATTGTGTAAAAAGAAGAAATTGCTTCTGACAAGCAATTTCTTCTTTTTCCACACTATTTTCTACCCTACAGAATGGTTATTTTTCAAATTAAATCCACTTTAAATTTTCGTCTGCAAAACCTTTGAATTTGAACAGGTCCAAAATTTTGTAAAACAGGAAAGGGTTAATCTGTAATCCATGGCTGCATGTCTGACCATAGATGCAATTTTGTCTCAAACTTTTACATATTCATATCTGCAAAGTTTAGAAATAAGGTTTAAGAATCACTGCAGGCCAGAGTACCAGTAAAATGGTAGCTACTACCATTAACAGGGCTTGTGCTAGCTTTTTCAACTTTGGGAGTCATTGACCCCTTGAATATAAAATTCTGGAGGTCAAAACTGGTTTTAAAGGGGTCAAAAAGCGCAAAACATCAAATCTTATCTAAAACTGTGTACACACACTCTATTATTTATGGTGTTTCATTTATATAGAATTTTTGTAATAGTATTAAGAGAACAATTGATCTAATGTATTTCACCTATTAGACGTGCCCTCCCTTATAAACGCACTCCCCCCCATATAATACGATTCCCAAAAACTTGACTATCTGTCCATCAACCAACTGTCCAATATCCATGATGCAAAAATCGGGTCTGTTTTACAAAATTTTGGACCTGTCCAAATTTAAAGGTTTTGCAGACGAAAATTAAAAGTGGATTCAATTTGAAAAATAACCATCCAGTAGGGTAGAAAATAGTGTGGAAGAAGAAGAAATTGCTTGTCAGAAGCAATTTCTTCTTTTTTCACAATGTTTTCTCAATCATAAAATCACAGGCACGTAAAAAGCAGGGATTACACAGCAAAGGGTTAACTATCTTCCATCCATATCAGAATAAGGGTGATCGCATGACTTTTGTCCATATTCAAAAGATCATTCAACTTCTGAAAACTAGCTCTTGCCCAACACTAGTCCATCAGTAGTGGAACATTGAATTTTGTATTCATCTGAAACTTCCTATCTTGTATAAACATTAATCTAGGCTTCAGCTACCACAATAACTTGATTTTGAAAGCTGAAATTGATGGTCAAAGGTGACCTTATTAGCATGACTGTTTTCGGAGAAATCCTGAGGTATTGCTATAGCCTCGGTGTCGTTGTCGGCGTTGGCGTCGTCGTCGAGCGAAAACTTTGACATTCACAGGGCATTCACTTGAAACTTGGCACACATGTTCACCATCAAAAGAGCAACCTATACTATCAAGGGGGATAACTCTAGATGCATTTTGTGCAAATTATGCCCTTTTTTCTACTTAGATTTTTTCCCACAATCCAGCACTCGACAGCCGAGCGTAGGCACCCGTAGGCGGTGCTCTTGTTTTAATAGATTACTTTAAATGATAGAATAACAGAAAAATGGTTACCAATTTTATTGTTTTTATGCCCCGGTATAAAGAGATAGGGGGCATATTGTTTTACTCATGTCCGTCTGTCCGTCCGTCTGTCCGAAAACTTAACCAAACTTAACCTTTGCCTTATCGAGAGATCGCTGTTACGGGGGCATTTGTGTTTCACACCCGGGCCCGTCTAATAGGAGAAATATGGTATGTTATTTTTTTTATATGGCATAGGTCACACCACTGTCTGTCAAAATGACCCCCCTGACGGAATTTTTTGAGGGTCAAAATTGGATTTTCCGGAGTCAAAACCTGGTAAAAGGGTTAAACACAAGCCCTTAATCCTCCCTCAAATTCTAAGGTCTTGCGCCCAAGCCAGTGTTGGTGTTGTACCCTTTTGTATGTGAAGAAAACATTTTGAAATCAAAACAGTTGATTGTTTTAAGAAATTAAACCACCCCACAGAGGAGGACATTCAAATGTCCTTCCGAAAAGGCAGAAATTGCTTAGTTTCTTTTTTTCTCCTGAATTTTTCTTACTTAAAAATAAGCTGATGTAAACTTCCTGGACTAAATGAGACCTGTCAATCCAAAAGGGAACATCCAGCAACTTTGTAAATAGATGTTTGAAAAGAATATTGGTTCTAGAATAGGGCACCCAGAGGTCACATTTCAAAAATTCTTTTACAGGAAGGTAGATTGATTATTCTAGATTATAATATGACCTACGTTGCGGTAGTAATATAAACCTGTTGAATATTTTTGATATAAAATGAGTGTTATTACACTAGTGGAATAACTATGCAAATGAGCTCAGAGCGAATAGCAACGCTATTTCGTGACTGCGAAAATGACGTCATAATCTATGTTTTGTGACGTCATTTTTAAACAGCGTTATAAGTTTTGCGGAAAATTGAAACGTTGAATTTCAAGAATTTTGATGATTTTTCACTAAAATTCGGGTCATATTATAAACAGAATATAAAATTTGTGCTCATAAAATACAGAATTAATTAATCTCGTTATCTAAAACAGATAAAAACTCGGCGCAGCCTCGTTTTTATCTGTTTATAGATGACTTGTTTAATAAATTCAGTATTCAATGACCGCTCATTCAATATCCTCTATTTCAGAAAATTACTAAAGTGCAAAAAGTTTTGACCCTTGTCAATATGTGCAATTCATGCAGTCCACTCTTTACACTCTTCCCAGATGGTTCCTTTTTGCATGATGGGTTTCGTATGTGAAAGGGGTAATGACCTCAAAAATGCGCCTTTACCATTTCAATCAGGGCTCACATTTGACGCATAAAATAGTGTTTTGACCCTCAAAAATCTGAAGCTACCTCCCTTTAAACTAGTGTAATAATACGCAAATATGGTTACAGCTTTTTGCAATGATATTTTGTAACCGTGAAAATCATGTCATTATAAGGATAATAGATGTAATGACATTGTTTTACAAAAGGTGTGATGTAATACACTGAAATTTTTGACTAATTGATTTCACAATTTTTGTTGATGAGTTTGAAAATTTTGGGTCTTCTAATAAACAGAAAATCAATTTAGTATTCATAGGAAATCAAATTTTTTAACTTGTCATATTAAAACAGATAAAACTTGGCAAAGCAGAAAACTTGTTTAATATATTTGGTATTTTATGACCAAGCATTCAATATTATTTAATTACAGAGTGGAGGCAGCAAACAGACAATTCCTAGAAAACAAACAGAATAACTCAAAACAGAATGATGTTACGAGGAAAACAGAAAATAAACAGAGTCAAAAGAATCTAAATCTAAATCAGCAAAAGATAAATCAACCAACAGTACAGTCTGAGGAACTAGACAACGATAATAACTTCTTGTGTCTTTCTTCTCGGTCCGTACACAAAACTGTTCGTGACAATCCCCAGAGAAGTGATGGAGAGAGCACAGACATCTCTATTATTGACGACATCAAAACAAATAAACGTAAATCACATCTCAGTCTTCATCAAAATAGAAACAGTATTCAGAAAGTGGGTAAATTAAAAGGAACAGACTCTTCTTTGAAAACTAAAAAGAGTAAATCTGTTAGAAAAAGTCTTGATAAAGGTAATAAAGGTAAGCTTGTTGAAAAGAGAAGCAAAACCGTATCTAAGAATACAAAAAATCTGGACAAAAAGAAAGAGTCTACTAAGAAAGTCTCAAAGGTGAATAGAAAGCTGGTGGATGAATTAGAATATTTAGAAGCAGCCTCCAGTCCTGAATCAGTCAGTCAGGAGAGTGATATTCATGATGATGAGAGAGCTTACACTGATGAGAAATTTCAATTTCTGAGTGACTCTGACAAGAATACAAAAAGTACAGCAAAAGACAGTGTTACCAAAAATAGAAAACGGACAAGTCCTACAGGGACTGTGGAAGACGCTGAGGCCAGTCCTCCAAAGCAAAGAAAGCAAACAAAAAATAATGTAAAAGATACTTTTCCTTTTAATTTTGTTGCAGGCATAAATATGAAAACCTCAAAAAGTAACACAAGCAATAAAAACAGGTCCACTGAGGAAAGTCCTGATGGTGGCAACAGAGTCGATGCAAATAAAAAGAAACGCAAAACAAAAAGGCAGTCAAATAAAAGAGATGTAAATAGAAAGTCATCAACAGAAGAGAGTGTAGATGAGGATGAGAAAGTTAATAACAATTACAAAAACGATTACAAAAAATCATTACCAAAGCAGGCAAATAAAGCAAATAATCATAGAAAGTCATCTAGTGAAGACAATGGGGTTGAAGATGAAATATCTATTAGCAATAAAAAGAAAGAATCACAAAAACAGTCAAACAATACAAATAGACAGAGGAAATCATCAACTGAGGAGAGTGGAGATGGTGGAGATAGGACTGTTGGAAACAATAAAAAAGCAACACAAAAACAGTCAAACAAAGCAGCTAGGAGAAGAGGGTCTAATGAAAGTGGTAGTTCTGCAGATGTGTCTCCTCTAATGAGTAGAACTCCAGAGCCAGATTCAAGACAAGGTAAGAGAAATAAGTTTGGTTAATGATTTTTGGCTCAACTGGACTTTGTCCAGCGGGCAGCGGGCTATTTGTCATGACCCTTTATGCGTGTGTGCATCCATGTGTGTGCGTAAACTTTTCATTGATCATCTTGTTTGCTGAAACTACCGATCAGAATTCAACCAAATTTCACAGGAATGATGCTAAGATTCCTTCTTTTAATCCTGATAAGGCTGATAACTTGAGCGCTATGGGCTGCCAAGTCACAAAAATGGCCCCTTATGGTCAAATTTGAAAAATCTCTTGAAGTGTTGATGAAGACAAGGGGTGAATGAAAAATGTTTGTGTGTGCCTATATAGATATGCATTTACTGTAGTTTTGCCAGAGATTCATATAAGACTGGGAATTTCTAGCCTTAAATCTTTATTTGTCATTAAAACCCCATGTTGTGGGTTCTCATTTGAATCATACTCTCATCAAGATGATCCCAGTGACTACCAACAATTATAGGATTTGTGCAAATGTTGTTAAAATGATTTTATTTGAAATCCAAAATACTCCCTTTACCTGTAGCTCAGAGGTGAGTTTCTTAGATTAAGATTCTTAAGAATCTCATTAAGATTTTTAAGATATAGCGTTTTTTAGATTAAGATTTTTAAGCCGCTTATTAAGAATCTTAAGATATTTTAATGAGGAAACGAAGATGGTTTTGCATTGACTTAAAACGAGTAGCTTTGACGATGTCAAATGTTTTCACTCAAAATATCGAAAATCATTTCTTATGACGTCTCAATAATCTTATTTAGCGGAAATTTTCATCTTAATGTAAAAAACGCACCTCTGCTCTGAACTTGTATTTTAGTTTCTACGAATTTCCAAAGTGGAGTATCAATGAGAGTGTCTAGAAGGTCAGAGTTGCTAGATGACATTACGTCAGGGCCACAAAATAGAGGTATGTAGGTCATCCTTTAAACATGAGGTAAGATAATTGAAATAATTCTCTCATGATTTGGGAAATTTTGGACCAAATTTGGAATGGTTGCCAAGGACATCTGTCAAATCAGTCATCTATCAAGGTTAAATGTTTGCAAAACTTAACCACCAAACCCCCACAACCATGCCCTGATTTTCGATGACAAAATAAGGCAACCAATTATCCCCCACTTTGCACATGCACTTATGTGCAAAGCAGGGTTCAATTTTGCAGTTTGCCACATTGTGTCCTCCTGAATGCATAGTTAAATGTTGCCAATTTCTTTACATATTTCCAAGATGCATGCCTTTCATTTGTTTGGTGATATATCAAGGGGTGAGAGCAGATGATAAGGATAAACAAAAATAATTTATTATGTGAAAAAAAAACCTACAAAAATGAAACCCTCGAATTTTCAATTGACCTTTGTGTATCAAAAGGATGGTGATTTTGTACCTGTCTTTTTACAATTGCCCAATTTCCCACAGATATCTTTGATGGTTGTTCATTGAAGACAATGGGAGCTATGTACTTATACCAGCCCTATGTTCAAGATAACAAAATGGTGCAAACAGTTTGCCTATTTTCCCTGCTTTGCACGTAAACTTGAGTGCAAAGCGGGGTAAAATTGGCGAACCGTTTGCACCATTTTGTCATCCTGAACTCAGGGCTGGTCCTACCTTGCAGGAAGTGCTGTCAATGTTGAGATGGAACCAAGCAAAGAATTGACCCCTTGTATTACAAAGAATGGCCAATCAAGGAAAAGTAAAGGACGGAGAGTCACCATATGTCCAGAAGAAAATACCCATCATTTACTTAGTGCAGATGAATCTGAATTTCGTAGACCACTGATTGGGAAACAAAAGAAAAGAGGCACTACCTTGCCAGGTAACGAAAAAAATTTTAGCAAAAAAAATGTAAAATCAAAGTGCTAAAAGTACCTATCACTGGCTTCTCTAAACAAACTAGTTATCGGCTTTCAAATTTGTTGAATGGTTATTGTAGGATAAAATAATGCTCTTGGAGATATTTTTTTTGGAAATAAGATATGAAAAAGGCTTTGTGAACATGTGAGAAAATAATTTTATAGAATGTAGTTTTACGTTTCCAGAAGAAGGACCTTTCCTCAATCATACAAGGACTTCCATATGATTTTAAAAATTCCTTATATATGCATAAACAGAGACCTATTAAAGTTGACAGTACATGCAATGCTGTCCTTGGACCTGTCAGATATATGAGCATAACACAGCCTATGTGCAGTTGATTTACTGTTTTACCTTAACTTTAACATTAACTTAATTTTCTTAAATATTTCAATTTTCTCTATTTCTTTTGAATTAGTCTTTTAGTACGCAATATATTCTATTAAAGGGAAGGGATACAAATGGAAAGAAAGAAGGGGAAAGTTTTAGCCAACATGCAACAGTTTATTGATGATTTAGGGGTTTGGTTATTTATGTAGAGATTCTAAATGGGGTTCAAAGAAAAAAAATAAGTTCAAATCAAATTACATATTCAACAAAAAGGAAGTTTTGATTCACAAAGATAAATAGCCTTATCCACATTAAAACCACTGTAATCGTCCTTTATGATTGACAGAAATACAAAGTAATCAGGCAATATAGCTGTGCACATATGCCACTACACCTTCAAAATTTTCTGGGGAGAACCTTGGGATGAATCTTTCACAAAATATTTACCTTAACTTGCAAATGATGTCTGTGTTTTGTGAAATTCAGCTGAGTCCTTGAAAAAGGGGCATTCGTGACAAACTTCTTGTGAACACCACCTCTACAATTTAAGACAAATTTTCATGGAAAAGGGGGCATTCATATCAAATTTCTTGTGAACGCCACGCCTCCTACAATTAAGGATCAATTTGGAATAAACATTCACAAAATATTTGTAGTCTACATACCTAGTGCATATTTCCAGGGTTTTGTCAAATTTTGCCATTTTAGAGAAAAGGGTGCTTTTTTGTGTGTCTGTTGATGAAAGGAAACAACTCATCATTTAAGGATTGATTTGGTTGATAATTTGGAAAGTTATTTTTTTATCTTGTGAACCTGAGCATATTTTCACATTTTGTCAATATGATGAAGCATCATAGTAAAGGGGGCTTTTATTTTAGCTATAAGCCTTTTGGCGGCGTATCTTGTGTCAACGGCTTTCTTGTTGGGAAATTTCAACAAGTTAGGTACAAGAATTACTCACAATATGTAAGTATAAAGCAGGCAGTGTAGCTAAGATTAGACTATAAATATTTGCAAGCTGATCTTAGTCTTTTCAGCCTGTCAAATTTTTATGTACATCAGAAAAATGTTGCGAACACCAGGAGAAGGATTCATAGAATGTTTAATAGTTATTCAAATGAAATGTTTTATATTTATTCAAATAATTCAGCCCGTACACGATACAATTTTAATTGATTGAGATTTTTATTTCTTTAATGCTTTTCGGTGGTTTATCGAGAAATAACGGTAGATTATCACTTGATAATTTCAACGCAAAAGCAGCGAAATTATCAAAAACTTATACCCTGCTTTTGTGCATTTCATCCTATTTGTCGTCATCTATGTGGTGCTAAATAAGTGACTTTACAATGAATGTTGCATAGCAATCACATGCAAAATGACGCACTTTACAAAAATCTGTCCTATAATTTTCACATTTTTGTCTCAATTTTTCATAAAAAAAAGAATAATCGGTTTTTTTCCGAGTAAGATTGATTAATATCTCATTTTGTGAACTACAAAAGCTATATTTTCACTGGTGTCTCTGCCACTTGTGAAAATATAGCTTTTGTTTTTTTCTTACACTGAAACAAACGATTATCCTCTATTTTATTGACTAAGATTTTTATATCTTATTTTCAACTACAGGGGATGAAACAAGTCTGCGAGGTGTTGACTCTACCCCTGTACATATATTTGAGTGTACCCAGACTGAAGTGCCATTATCTATCAGTAAATTACCCAAAGGTTATTCGGAGCTGCCTGTAGAAGACAGACTCAGTAAGTGTTTGATAAACAGTTGGCTTTGTTTATAACAATGACCTATGTCAGAGGAATGAAATAACCCTGTTGAATATTTTTGATATTATACAGGTGTTATAGCACTAGTAAAACAACTATGTAAATGCCCCTTAAGCGTATATCAAGGATATTTTGTTAATGAGAAAATATTTTATGCAATGAAGCCTCTTTTGACCTGATATCACTTGTCTGATGAGATCACATGATATCAGGCAGTGTTTTTTAGAATGGTTTCTTTGATGTATTTAACCTAATATATATTATAATAAAGTGCAGAAAATGATGGCATGATACAAAGAATAACATTGTAAATGTCTTAAAATATCAATTTTGTCTGGTCTCAGCTGTGAGAAATTATCATGACTTGTCAAAGCCTCTTCATGATAAATTCTCCGAACCTCAACCAGATAAAATTGATATCTAAACTAACATGTTATTCTTTACTTTAAAGAAGACCTCTAAGAATTAAATTATTGAGCCCTTGTGACTCTCTTCTGTTGATTTCAGACTAGACCTTGGTAAAGATCACCTTTGGTTAATGGTAGTGTTATTGAAATAATCTATTCTAAAATTCATTCTGTAAGACAGAAAGCCCAATTAAATTGTTTTTGATTTGTAGTATATCCAGAGCCAGCCCCAGATGGCCTTCGTCGATCAAAGAGAGTAAGATTGAAGCCTGTGGCTACCTATAAGAATGAGGAAATAATACGGAGATATGAGCCTGGTGTAGGTCTGTGAGATTTTACATTTTAACCTGTCATGTGTTCAGGATGAAAAAGCAGTGCAAACTGTTTTGCATATCGAGGTTTTAACGCAATAGTGTACTAAGTGTATATACAGTGTATATACACTTAGTACACTCTTGCACCAAACCCTGGATATGCACTTGCAATCAAAGCGGGGCAAAATTGGCAAACAGATTGCACTGTGTTGTCATCCTGAACACAGAGCTGTTTACCCTAAAGTTGTAAAGTAATTTTCTTGCCCCCGTCATGAAATGGCAAAGGGCATATAGATCTTCACCTGTCCATGTGTGAGTGCATGCATGTGTGGGTGGATTGGTTGTATGTGTGTGTGTCCCTTTATTATCCGGAGCATAACTTCTACATTTATGTATGAAATTCAAAATAACATGGCACAGTTATTCCCCTTGGTGAGTACTAGTGTCCACTTGGAACATCACTCGGCCATTTCTGTAAACTGCAATAGACCTCGGATGTATGTAAGGTGGATGGATATGTATCAAAATCGTGCATTTTGTTAGACAGTGTAAGAAAAAATAGCAATGTAGATCTATATCTTTTACAGTAAATAATGGCTGAAAAAACTTAATTTTTGAGAATGACGAATCATTCTCAAAAATTAAGATTTTTTCAGCTGTTACTTAAGAAGCTACAGATATTTTTTCTAGGATACTTAAACAAGTAGCGTTGGCTACGTCGATTGTTTTCACTCACAGTTTCGAGGGCTAAGGCCATTTTAGCTCTCATCATCGAGTTTTTCCAAGATTTTCCCGTAATTTTTAAAAATAGTCTATCTATGTACATCCGAGGTTGATCGTGAGATTGGCCAAGTGGTGTTTCGAATGTACTAGTGTCATGCAAAGAGATTGTCCAAATACACCCAAGGTCAAAGTCATGGCTGAACTTGAAGGTCAAGTAGATCGGGGGAAAAAATCAAAAATGTGACCTGTCACACGAAAAGGGACCATCTGGGTAGTGCGTAAAGTGTCAACTCTAGTCAGACTGTGTGGACTGTGCAGACTGACAAGCGTCGAAACTTAACGCACCATCCTTATTTTATGAATCTAGAATGATCGATCTACCTTCCAGTGAAAAAAAAATTAAAATGCGACTTCTGGTTGACCTATGCTGGATCGAATCTCTTTTTCAACAATTCATTTTACAGAATTCCCAGATGGCATGACGGGTCACATATTTATAGTGCATCCTTGTCTGTGACACATATCTTGTATATTTTTCTTCATTAATTGCAGAAAGGAAGCTGCTTTTGAAAATTGTTTAAAAGTAGATTCTTCATGTAACTAATATATCAAATAATTAGCTTTTCAATTATTAGAAAAAATGCTTAGACTGAATTTCACCTTAAAACGCAGTAAGATATTTACTGTTGGAATTTTTGAAGTCTTATTTACATATATATTAACTAGGTGAAGTGATTGTTGGAGTAAAGCCATCCATGGAAACAGTTTATATAAAGAAAGAAGAAATTAAAAGAAAGAAGAGGCAGATTAAAGGAGCCTGTAAGTTGTATAATCTCTTTCAGGGTTTGACACTTACCTCTGTTAGGAGACTCTTTTTTGATGAAATCAAGGAGCCTGAAATTAGAATATTAACCCTTATCATGCTGATCCCGGAATATTCCTCCGTTGGTAGGAGCTATAGACAAACATCAGCCTGCACATATGTGCAGTCTGATGTTAGTCTACATCACCTGTTTCTCACTTTCAAACCAGAATTGTCAAAAGATTTAGTTTTTCAAATAAAAATTGGCCTACAGTTGGTACTTACAGTGCTTTTTGCCATTTGATTTTGATGCAAATTTTTAGCCAAAATTTATTCAGCATGACAAGGGTTAAGCTCACCAGAGCATGAAGTGCTGGGAGATAGCTATTGAGATCCATCAAAGTCCAGAGCCTGACTGTCTGTCAACATTTTGAAAACTTCCAAAACTATTCTTCAGATTTAAACCATACTTTACTGGACTAAGCATTTTCAAAATACTTCACAGAATTACATGTAGAACTCTGGTTGCCATGGTATTGCTGTGAATAAACTTGAAAAAATATCTTGCTCCAAACCTTTCTTTTCGTTTTAAGTGCCTATACATTGAATTTGCACTTAACATGCAACATTTAAGTACTGCTATGTCTACAAAAGGGAAATCTTTAAATATACTGATATATATATAATACATACTTAGTGTTTTATATGAGAAAAAATATCTAATGAGGTTGGGAGAACTGATCATTGTCAAGGCTTTGCCGAGACAATTATCAATTCCCCCAACCGAGTTAGATATTTTTATGCCCCCGATAGGGAGGCATCATAAATTTGACTTGTCCGTCCGTCCGTCTGTCCGTCCGTCTGTCCGTCCGTCCGTCCGTCCGTCATTCCGTCCAAAAACTTTAACATTGGCCATAACTTCCTTATTACTTAACATATTCGCATCATACTTTACCACAACATTCCTTGGTACATTACCTTTCTGTAGGCACATACTTTGGTGACCTTGACCCCTGGATGACCTTGACCTTCAACATAGATTGGCCATAATTTAAAATCAAAGCGGTGTCGGGGGCATTGTCATCTTACAGTGACAGCTCTTGTTTTTTCATACAATACACTAAGTATGTATTATATTTATCTTATAACCTCTTTTTGTCTTCTTTTCGTCGATGTTTCGAACAAAAATGCAAGTTTCTAAAAATAACCGCATTATATCATTGTTCTAAAAATAACTATGTGATATGAAAAATATCATACGGGATGTTATCACACGGGTATTTGTATAGTTATAAGATAAATTACAGCATCAAGCCCATTTCACAATATTTTTCTTTTAGAACTAGAAAACAATAAATTGATATTCTTGAATTGATATGAGCCTGTGGGTGTCATTTCCAATAATTTGAAATATTCGTGAGGTGCAAACATTTAGTTGTGAAGACAACCACATACTGTAAATAAAAAGTTACCTGATGGTCTACAAATACTTTGAGACCTTGTCTATCTACTAAACACATAGTGAAGACTCTGGTCAGACTATGCAGATGCACAGGCTGGTCAGAGTCTTTGCTTTGCGCATATTTGAAATTGTTGGAAATGTCACGCACAGGCTCATATTCTGAAATTCATTTAATTTGTAGTGAAGAAAGCTACAAAAGGAAACCAGAAGAAGCCAAAACGCAAACTGTCAATACATGTAGATCTACCACGGGATATGGTGACACATGAGAGTGAATTTATTACCATTGTGAACCCATTTACAGGAGAGAAGGATGGAATAGGTATGGATCCATCTTGGACAAATTCTTACAGAGTTTCAGTATGATATCAACAAAATAGGGTCCCAAGGGCTCAGTAGTTAGGTTCATAGGAGTCTTTGCTTTAGGTTTGCAAGTCCTTACTTTATATGTTGACTATTTCTTTATAGCTATCCTCATGTTTTTGTGTGTTAACCCTTGTCATGCTGATCCTGGAAAATGATTGCTTTGGCAGGAGGTAAGGACAAAGATCGGTCTGCACATACGTGCAGTCTGATCTATATGTGCAGTCTGATCTTAGTCTCTACCACCTGATTTTCCTTTTCAAACCAGAGATGTTTCAAAATCACTTTTTCATAATAAAATACTGACTCACAATTAGGAAATCAAAGCTTTCAGCACTTCTTTGATTTGAATATAATTTTGGCAAGGGTTTTTTTTCAGCATGACGATGGTTAATTTCAAGATATTGACTTGATTAAGGTACATAAGGTAATGTTGGATAGATATGTACCGTTTGGGATCAACTTTGGAAAAGAATTGAAGACTACCTAAAGCAGTCTTCAATTCTTTTCTGAAGTTGATCCTCTGAGGGTTGTAGGGGCTCACATCAAATAGGTGACAGAGTCCTTGCTGATTATTTAAGGGTCTCAGTCCCTGAAAAGCTGCGTCCCTTTAAAATCCAGAAACTTATAGATCAAGGTTTGCCTTCCCTGTACAGTCCCTTAATCCAGTGATTTTATGCTCGAAAAAATATTACTTGAACGAGGAAAAGATGCTTTTCACAAGCAATTACTCCTTTTCCCACTATGTTTTTACAACATAGAATTCTCTTATATATATGAAAGCTTTTCAAGCAGCAAAACTTAAAGTCTTACTTCTCTTTTCTCACTGATGAGTAAATCAAAACTTTTAACCAATTGATACAGAAAATTTCAGAAAATTATTACTTTTTTTGCAATTATTGTAGGTTTAATGTAGGTTTTAGGATACAAAAGGCTGTCTTTGTGATCTAATGATTGTATTTTATTCACAAAATGAAGTGTGTTAACATGAAAACCAATGATATTTTGACTCACAGTTTTGGGCTTTTTATTCAAGTTTTGTTAGCTCCACTGGATGGATTCTCATATAACTTGCACCAAATGATACAGGGTTCCCGATGACTTTTAAATTTGGGAGTGAAAACAGTCATTTTACAGCATACTTGTACCCCCTTTATATGAAACAAATAAGGCTACTTGCAAAAATTGGGGGTACAAGATTCAAATTGGGGATGAAAAAACCCATTTGAGGGTTTTTGGGAACCCTGTGATATTACCACTGTATTAGCAAATAAAGAAATTGATACCCAAAATTGTTTTTCAGATTGTATGGCTTTTCTAGAAGATCTTTCTAAGATTGGTCCAAGTGGAAATCCACATACAACCACCGACCCATACTCCATATCTATATACTTTGACCAACCCTGTATGTCTAGTGGCATGATAGAGTTAGAACCTCAAGCTACAAAACCTACTAGTATAGTTGGTGATCAAGCTGTGGTAAGTCTGATGTTTAGGGCTGGTGGGGGCTGTAAGTCTGCTTTGCTATAGGGCCTGAGGTTATAACACTTTTCTTAAATCAATTGGAAGTAACAACCTCATCATGTTGATACCTTTAAAATAATAAGATTCAATCTGGTAATGCATGCAAAGAAAGACAGATATTCCTGAAATAAGCAAAATTCATTCTGAAAAATAAAGCAACTACTAACGCCTAAAAATGTATTCGTCAATTTTTAGTCAACTATTTATGCATGTGAATTCTGCATGTTTATCTTAGTCAATCAATGAATGAGGTAAAGGTATTTGACAGCTGGAAACTTCATATCCATACAAGCAAAAATGAAAGATAAATCACGGAAAATAACAATTTTGTAATTTATAGACTCGAAATAAATAGACTGGAATTTTTACTGATCTTACCGCTTCGAAAAAATTAGTTTCTAGATAATTGAAATATATTGTTTTTATTAGCATTGCCCTTGGGCCATTCTCAATTGTCTAAATAAACACAAGTTTTCAAATCGAAGAACAAGTTTTGTATTTTTTCTTTGAAAAACTGTGAAAGAGCAGCTTTAATACTCATTTTAATGTATTAACATAAAAGATTATTTTCATAAGTTGTTATAACTTATTAATATTTTCTTTTATTTTCATATACATTTATTTATACTTAAAATTTGAGGAAATTCTCAGTTGAGCCTGAGAAAAGTTTTATAACCCTGGCCCTGATCTATTTCAATTTGTAGAGATGTATGAGAAAACTATTTCACTGGTTGAGATTAGATGTCTCAATAAATGGTTGCTGTACCTTGGATTTTCATACCCTTTGACAAGTTTCAGGGAATATTGTATTAACCCTTGTCATGCTGAGCCCGGAATATTCCTGCTTTGGAAGGAGCTATAGACAAACATCAGCCTGCACACATGTGCAGTCTGATGTTAGTCTACACCACCTGTTTCTCACTTTCAATAGATTTAGTTTTTCAAATAAAAATTGACCTTCAGTTGGTACTTTCAGTGCTTTTTGCCCTTTGATTTTGATGAAAATTTTTAGCCAAAATTAATTCAGCATGACAAGGGTTAAGCTCGTCTATTTTTCCTTATATTATTTTGTCTGTCTGTCTGCAAAAAATAACAGAAAATCTTAGCAATTACTTTCAGCCTATTTAAGATACTATGCTCACATTTGGTATGATCTTGATATGTATCTGCAAATACCAAGATCAAAGTCAAGGCTGAGCTCATCTGTATTGGCCAATTCTTTAAAAAAAAAAAATGCATTTTTAGCTCGGCTGTTTTTTTAAAACCCACAAGGTATTGTGATCACCTTGGCATCATTTGTTTTGGTGTTGGTGTAAAAAACTTCAACCCTGGTCACATCTCTGTTATTTTTAGCTCCACTGGCTGAAAGCCACTGGGGCTATTGTCATGGCGTTGTGTCCGTCGTGCGTCCGTGCGTCCGGTCGTAAACTTTTTCTTTAAAAATCTTCTCCTCAGAAACTACTGGATGAATTTCAACCAAACTTCACAGGAATGATCCTTGGGTGACCCTCTTTCAAAGTTGTTCAAGAAATTTTGATCCAATGAAAAACATGGATTTAATGGGCGTGGCTAATTTCCAAATATGGTAAGAAGTGAGTTTTCTCAGATTCTAATAGATGGATATCAACCAAATTTTACATGAATGATCCTTAAGTGACCCTTTATCTGTCTACTAAAAATTATTGTGATCGGATGAAAAATATGTATTTTATAGGCGGAGGTCATTTCTCTATATGTTAAATAGTGGAAACTTTGAAAATCATTTTCTCAGAACGTAATAGATGGATATCAACCAAATTTCACCAGAATGATTCTTGAGTGACCCTTTATCAGTCTTCAAAAAATCATTGTAATCAGATGGAAAGTATGTCTTTTATGGGCGGAGGTCATTTCTCAATATGATATATAGTGGAAACTTTGATAATCATTTTCTCAGAATGTAATTCATGGATTCATGCAAAATTCATTTATATGATCCTTGGGTGACCCATTATCATGCAGCCAAAAATTATTGTGATCGGATTAAAAATATGTATTTTATGGGCGGAGGTCATTTCTCTATATGTTATATAGTGGAAACTTTTCTCAGCATAATACTGATGGATATCAATCAAAATTCATTTGTATGATCCTTGGGTGACCCATTATCATGCAGCCAAAAATTATTTTGATTGGATTAAAAATATGTATTTTATGGGCGGAGGTCATTTCTCTATATTTTGTATAGTGGAAACTTTGAAAATCATTTCAATTAACATCAATAGAACCCAAACTTAGGTTTGCTATTACAAGAATTTCAAGCCTGTGGAGCGACTTAAGCCATTCATGGCTTTCTAGTTTATAAATATCTTCATAAAGCTTGACATTGGTGTTCAGTATCACAAGAGCTACTATCCAGGGGTAGGTGGGTGTCTATCTCTGAAAGCATTTTTGTAAGAGTTATGCCTCTCTTTTGTTCTAGAATTTTTGCGTTATCCAGCACCTGCAGCCAAGTGTTAGCACCCATGGGCAGTGCTATTGTTGTTTTTCTGTTTTCCTACCATATAAGAGATTATATAATCGTCAAAATTTCTTAATCTAACAGAGGAGATATCTTTACAAATACGAAGCATTTATAACTGGTGATTGTTCCAAGAAAACAAGTTATTTTTGCATATCACTTTGGAAATACTGTAAACCCCTCTTGTTCTAGCCTCTACAGGATATAAATCACAATTTTGCTTATTCGTATACATATGTGACCTGTCACGCGAAAAGGAACCATCCGGAAATTCTGTGAAATGAATTATTGAAAAAGGGATTTGATCCAGCATAGGTCAACCAGAAGTTGCATTTCAAAATTTCTTTCACTGGATGGTAGATTGAAAATTCTAGATTCAGAAAAAGGCACATGCAAAAAGTTTCAACCCTAGTCAGTCTGGGCAGTCCGCACAGTCTAACAAGGGCCGACACTTTACGCACAACCCAGATGGTTCCTTTTCGCGTGACAGTCACATATATTCTATACATAAAATATCAAGGTCATCTGTCAAGGTTAGACAAAGATGACATTATCCGGATAGTAAGTGTTTCATAAAATCATCTGGTTTATCTTATTTTGAGTTCATGAAATTTATTTTCATTCTTATTGAGTTATGCCATTGAGATAGATTTTCAAACTGATTTAATTGCAGTTTGAACAGTTTATTATCCATGAAGGTAAAGTGTTGGTGAAGATTGAGAACGCATCATCTTTGATGGAGACAGGGGATTCCTTTTTTGTGCCAAGTGGTATGTAGACGTTTATTTTAGGATTGTGTATGTGTAATTTTTTAGCTATTTGATGTTTGATTGAATTATTTACACAACAATAGCATCCACAGTGCATTTCCTTCTGCTATTCAAGATATATTCCTCCTGTATGCAAAGAATTGACAGACAGTATAGACTAGGGTAAGCCACCACCAATGTGCAGTCTGATCTTAGCTAACTCATCAGTTTCCCATGGTCTAATTTTCGCAAAATTTCACCACTCTCACTACGTGGCGAAAATTTGACACCTCAACGTATTCATAATATTTTTAAATTTTGTCATCCATACATATAACCAACCCATCAACATTAAATATATTTACACTTAAACCTATCTAAATAATATGTGAGTCACAATTACCCTTAAGGATATAATTTCAATATCGATGGCTCAGCGCAAAACGGTTGTAACTCCCTATAAACATACAGGGAGTTACAACTGTTTTGCGCTGAGCCATCGGATTGTTTTGTCATCAAATTGTGTGAAATTTGACATGTCTTTGTCAGTTGTCATTGGATTATAAATTGCACATGTTAATTGTTGTTGATGATGTGTTGGCCTAGAATTTATTGATGCAGTTACTTCCCTTAAAGGAGGTGTTCCAAAAGTGCCCACGCACCGATTTTCATGAAACTTTGCAAAAACATACTACACATTAAATGTACCACAGAACAAACTTTCATTTGTCAATATCTCAAAAAGAGGCAAAATTAAAGCCCCTTGTCTTAATCCATGTTGAGGTAAGTGGGTGGGGTAATTTAATATGCTATAATTTCTTTATACTTATCAATTTTTGAATTGTTTTTTATGTGCAGTAAAGATTATAGTAATTATTAAGATAATTAATATATAAATGGCAAGTTTTACGTTGTTTAGCGAATTTTTATACTCTTGAATATAAAAATTGCTTATTTTTTAAAAAAGAATTGAGGTGAATATAAATTTTGAGCGCATAGATTCGTACCTTCTGATGCTAGTCCAGTTTAGTTACTCTTCAAAAAATAAGCTCTACTATCCTTCTTTCTTGTGTAAAAATTTAAAGAAGATTGAAAACCGGTAACATTATTTTTTATGCTTATAAATACATATCTTTAGTTTCAAAATTCATCCAAAATCTTGTATTTTGTCCTGAAATAGACATTATTTAAGTGCCAATGCATTGATCGTTGTACAAATTTGCAAATAACAAATAGTCAAGGCATCTACTGCATAAGATGTTTTTTGCATCACTAAACTGGGTCAAATTACAGCCCTTGCTTTACCCCAATGTTGAAAAAGTGGGTGGGGTAAGATGAAAAATATAATTTACTTGATTTTCTTTAAACCTTGCAAAAATTTCAATAGTATCTAACAGTAAGTTTTACAGAATTTGTTTCTTATTTGCCTGAGTAAAAAGAATTGGAAAAATATTGTGTGCTAGTGACTTGCTATCTATCTGTCTGTTCTTTAGATATTTGCCTATCTGTCTGCACATCAAAAAAAAAATGATATTTGCCAATTACTTCAATCCTTTTCTAGATACACTACTCATATGTGACATCATAATGAATCAAATCACTTAAGATCTGAAATCTCTGAGGTCACGGTCATCCATGTTTATTGTTCAGTGGCTGGGGTACTTTAATATGCTATAATTTCTTTATACTTATCAATTTATACATTGCTTATGCATAGTTTTCATGTACTGAAAAGCCTATGAAATTGATTAAGATAATGAATATATAAAATGAAAAGTTCTATATTATTTGGCAATTTTTTACACACTCAAAAATAAAAATTGCTTAAAAGTATGTATGAATACACATTCAAGTTCTATGTCCAATTTCACCTATTAGGTTAAACTTATCAAAAATAAACAAACATGCGAGCCTATTCAAGAAATACAATGTTTATTTTGGTTGGATATTTGATGTCGGGTAAACACATCCAGTAACTTGATGATAGTCTTACATGTGTAAGGTCATTGTCAGTATACAAGGTTACACTAAAATAAAAAAACAAAAACTTAGCATTTTTGTTTACTCTATGTTTGTTGTTAGCTCACCTGAGCACGAAGTGCTCAAGGTAAGCTAAAGTGATCGTAGAATGTCCGTCGCCAGTTGTGCGTCGTCCACAATTTTTTTAAACATCTTCTCCTCCTAAACCAGTGGACCAATCTTGATGAAACTTGGCAGGGATGTTCCTTGGGTCAAGCTCTACCAAAGTTGTTCAAATAAATAAAATCCCCCTTAACTTTCCCTTAACCCTTAAGAAAAAGGGTGAAAATATGAAAATCTTCAAAAATCTTCTTCTCTGAAATAAGAAGATGGACAGCTTTCATATTTGGTATGTTGCATCATCTAGTGGACCTCTACCAAGTTTGTTCCTATCAAGACCCTGGGGTCATATTTGGGCTCCATCCGGGAGCAACCCTTTTTACATAGAATCAAAGAGCGAAAATCTTAAAAAAAACTTCTCTTCTGAAACAAGAAGGCAGCCACCTTTCATATTTGGTATGTAGGATCATCTAATGGACCTCTACCAAGTTTGTTCATATCAAGACCCTAGGGTCACATTTGGGCTTTGGTACAACCCTTTTTACATAGAATCAAACAGCGAAAAGGCATATCTGTCATGCTCTTGGCTGAAAACAGTTCATGGTATTGATCTTATGGAGAAAATGTCACGTTGTTGACATAAGCCTATTTAATAAATCTGATGTCCCAGGGATTAAATAGACTCAGGTGAGCAATCTAGGACCATCATGGTCCTCTTGTTTTTAAGATGCAATACTCCTTCCAGGGTGTATGAAAGACTTCCATAATATGTTTATGCATCGACCTGGCCAAGTATAAGTATCGTGGACAGTCATGAAAAAAAAAGTATATAAACATATTATTATAACAATACTTTATGTTTTTTAATTTGAATGGCAACGGAAAGGGGGCCTGTAATATCCTCTAGGAGACATATTTGAGATTTTGCTGTTGTTTTGCACCACTCTCTGTCGGTCTGTTCATCTATTTAGGAGAGGTACAGTTCATAAGAACCATAACTCTACTCATCATATTTTTTGAGATATTGACCTTTGTTAATTGACAAGGAATAGGTCATTGGCCAGCTCTTATGGGGGCATAAATGTTTTTAACATCTTTTGTTTCTTTTATGTTCAATGTCCTAATTCTGTCCCAAATGTCTAAAAGAATTACCATAAACTATTTGGTTTAATTTGATTAAATAAATACAATTCTAGATCAGAAAGAAACAGAAAATATGTCATTTGTCGCAACTCAAGTTCAAAGGTTAAATTCTTACTTTAATTAAATTGGCTACACAATATCTCTTAAACTTTTTAGTTTTATTATAAATGAAATATTTAGATATAATTTAACGTAATAGGGAACTGTATCGTTTCTTGATTTCTAGCTCACCAGAGCACAACATTCCCGACAGTAGCTTTTAGGATCCCTAGTCCGTAGCAGGTTGTGCATCATGTGGCTTCCCTCTTCCAAATTTCTTAAAACTTCTTCTCCTCTTTAACCCTCAAGGCAATTTCAATGACACTTTGTCAGAACTTTCCTTGAGTAACCCTTCGCAAAGACTGTTTGCAAAATGCGGATTGGCCCATAAATATGACCATGGCTTTTTTCACTATTAAATCCTTGAACAACATTTCCTCCTGAACCATCAAGCCAATTTCAATGCAACTTTATCAGAATATTCCTTTGGAAACCCATTGCAAACTTTGTTCTTGAAATTGGCATAAAAATCTGTTTGACTTGGTGGATGAAAAAAACATCATCTTTTTAACCAATATACCAATTTCAATAATTTCTAAGCTGGCCCTTTTCATTGAATTACATCTCAATAACTAGGCTAATTTCTACGAATCTTTGCTATAACGTCACTTCAGTGACCAATAAAACTCAGGTGAGTGATTTAGTTTCATTCTTTCCCCCTTGTTTACAAACAACATTTACCTTAAGACCTATGAGAATCATTTATTTACGAAGGAAAAAGATTCTTTCAAATTGTATTATCGTTATAGTAGTACATGTATTTCTTATTTGGGCCGGAGGCAAGTATATTTTAGGAAGGACTAGTACATGTATCAGCAATGCCTGAATGTTGCAGGTCCTTCAGGAATGTAGTGATATTGTTCATCTTCTTTTGTAAACTTAACAAATTCAAATATATAAATTGCCTATCCCAAAACTCGACATTTTCATTACCCAAAGGAAAACACTGTATAAAAAGAAGAAAATGCTTGTAGCAAGAGATTCCTTCTTTTCCCACACTGTTTTTCCTTCCAAAGTTTTTCATTTCATAACCTACAGTTCCATTAAATTTTGATTTATTGCTAAAAGTGTCTCGCGTTTTCTTGGGAGGAATCTTATTACTAAAACGGACCTGTAAAACATAGAACAAATAACTTCTACAGCATTGTGACAGAAAATACGTAGTGTCAAATCCTAAACACCATCCTCATATGTGGCATTGACCTTCAAACATGACCTTGAGTAAGGAATCAACTGGAATGAGTTTGTTTAAAAGAAAATCTGACATTGACCTTCACAAATGACTTTGAGTTAGGAACAAATTGAAATACATTTGTTTAAAAGAAACTATAATTGAAAATCAAAATCATCATTCATTACTTTTGCAAAGTATGTTCCCAAAGCTCAATGAAGTTTTTTTTTATTTATAACAATGACCTTGATATTTAACCTTGACCTTGACAGTTGATTTTGACTAATGGTTGTAAATAGGCTTTGTCACAAAGGATCCATGTATGAAATATGAACATCCTGTCTACAGCCGTTCACACTTTAAGATTCTCAGATGGGTGAAATCTATATCTTACCCCACCCACTATCTTCTACACTAAGAGATTTTCGACTAACTTACCGGTTTTCGATTTCAATGGAACTTTCTGTAAACATTAAGAACATATGTATCTTAATTTTAAAAGAGTTTGATAACTGGACTAGAGCTACAACTTAAAAATTTTAACCCTTTAACTCAGAACATTATTTAATTTTTTTCGAATTTTCATGAATTTTTCAAGAATTTTTTGGGCTATCTGTTAGGAAGAAACAGACATAAGATCCCAACCTATATAAAAACATATAGGTACCAATTGTCTTTTAAATCAGTAACAAATTCTTTTTACAGATTCCAAAATTTCCTTGCAAGGTGATTTTTATCCTGACACCCCTTTGCTTTCAATAAGATGTGCTTTCGGGTACTTTATGGTCGACCCTCTTTACTCATTTTGGAAAAAAAAGTCATTTCCTTAATCAGTATACCCAGTACTACAATTACCCACAATATCATAAAAATCTAAGCGTGGGCACATTTTACTATATATTTGGAACACCCCCTTTCTGCTATACCATGGAAGAGGAGTTCATCATGTGAACTCTTCAAAAACGACGAACATGTTAATTGTAATATGTGGCAAAAATTAGGCACACCAAAATAAAACCTTAAAGTGGCGAAAATAAGACATGTCAAAAATATTTCCATGTATAGTAGAATCCTGCTGTCAATCTAAAAAAAATGATTGGCCACATCAATATACTCATAATCTGTTGACTTTTGACCCCAATTTTGTTTTAAACATTTTTGTGTGGGCAACTTCAACATCATATCTACAGCTTATTTGAGGTTTCCCTGAAAAAAATTTGCTGTTTGTTTAATTTTCCATGGCATGTAATATGACATTTGGTATACAAACGGTTTTCAAAAAGATTTGAGATTTAGATCATATTTTCTATTGCTGATGTCAGACTACTTAAAAAATTGCATGAGTTTAATTGTATGTTTTCTGACAACAAATATACCAAGTTTCAGTACAATAGCATGAATTCACTCAATTCCATGTAAAATTGAATTGAGATGGGTGTGGCGTCTCGGGGCAAAAAAGTGACGTCATTATCGTCAGCCCCTCGCTTGATTGCGTATGTCAGCAATTTTGTTAATGATAATTTTGTCATGTAATAAACTGTGAACTTCTATTAAATCCCACCAATTAAATCTTCCCAAAAGGTCAGGGCACATTTTCACAAATACATACTCTTTTCTCTTTCAAGTAAAACTTGTTAAAAAGATGGATGTTGGAGTTTAGCTATAACGTTTATAATAGACTATTCGATTTTCACCCTAAAAACATTAAAGCTGCTCTTTCACAGTTTTTAGCTCCACTGGCCGAAGGCCAGCGAGCTATTGTCATGGCGAGGTGTCCGTTGTGCGTCCGTCCGTTCGTCCGTCCATCTGTGCGTGCGTGCGTAAACTTTTCTTTAAACATCTTCTCCTCCTGAACCAATGGGTGGATTTTGATGAAACTTGGCCAGAATGTTCCTTGGGTGACCCTCTTCTAAAGTTGTTCAAGAAATGTGGATTGACCCCCAAATATGGGCGTGGCAGGGCAGGGCATATTTTGACCCCAAAATCTTTGAAAGACATCTCCTCCTGAACCATTGAGCCGATTTCAATGAAACTATACCAGAATGTTCCTTGGGTGACCCTCTTCTAAATTTGTTCAAGAAATTTGGATTGACCCCCAAATATGGGCGTGGCAGGGCGGGGCTTATTTTGACCCCGAAATCTTTGAACGACATCTCCTCCTGAACCATTTGGCCAATTTTAATGAAACTTTACCAGAATGTTCCTTGTGTGACCCTCTTCTAAAGTTGTTCAAGAAATTTGGATTGACCCCCAAATATGGGCGTGGCAAGGTGGGGCATATTTTGACCCCAAAATCTTTGAAAGACATCTCCTCCTGAACCATTGAGCCGATTTCAATGAAACTATACCAGAATGTTCCTTGGGTGACC
Organism: Fragum whitleyi; assembly: GCA_948146395.1. NCBI lineage: Eukaryota > Metazoa > Mollusca > Bivalvia > Cardiida > Cardiidae > Fragum > Fragum whitleyi. The sequence goes on along the minus strand of OX411548.1, from coordinate 29,090,198 downwards.
CTCTTCTAAATTTGTTCAAGAAATTTGGATTGACCCCCAAATATGGGCGTGGCAGGGCGGGGCTTATTTTGACCCCGAAATCTTTGAACGACATCTCCTCCTGAACCATTTGGCCAATTTTAATGAAACTTTACCAGAATGTTCCTTGGGTGACCCTCTTCTAAATTTGTTCAAGAAATTGGGATTGACCCCCAAATATGGGCGTGGCAGGGCGGGGCTTATTTTCACCCCAAAATCTTTGAACCTCATCTCCTCCTGAACCATTTGGCCATTTTTTAATGAAATTTTACCAGAATGTTCCTTTGGTGACCCTCTTCTAAATTTGTTCAAGAAATTTGGATTGACCCCCCAAATATGGGCGTGGCAGGGTGGGGCTTTTTTTGACCCTGAAATCTTTGAACGACTTCTCCTCCTGAACCATTTGGCCAATTTCAATGAAACTTTACCAGAATGTTCCTTGGGTGACCCTCTTTTAAAGTTGTTCAAGAAATTTGGATTGGATGAGATCCACTTGATCAATAGAATTCAGGTGAGCGGTTTAGGGCCATTCTGGTCCTCTTGTTTCAAAGTGATATCTACATAGTTTTCTTCCTTGTAATTTTACATATTGGTTAGATAAGTTCATTTCTTCATAAGTAAGTTTCAACTTGGAAAAAGTCATAATTCCTTTTGAATGCTGTTCACTTTCATTACCTTATATTTTCAATATCTCTCTTTCAAATCTTGAGACTTTTAATCCAGTGGAGCGATACAGGCCCTCTTGGGCCTCTTGTTCATAGAAAAAATACAAAACTTGTTCTTAGATTCGGAAATGTGTGTATTTTTAGACTATTTAGAATGGCCCAAAAGCATTTGCACTAAAAACAACATATTTCAATAATTTTGTAATTTATTTTTTCGAGGTGGCAATATCAGTAAGGGATCCAGTCTATTTATTTCTAGTCTATATATTACAAAATTGTTATTTTCCGTGAATAATCTTTCATTTTTTATTGTATTGATATGAAGTTTCCAGCTGTCAAATACTTTAACCTTAATCTTTGATTGAATGAGACAAACATGCTGAATGTCAAGCGAAAATAGTTGGCTCGAAATTGAAGATTAATTTTAAGCTCCACTGGCCGAAGGGCAGCGAGCTATTGTCATGGCGAGGTGTCCATCGTGCGTCCGTGCGTCCGTGCGTGCGTGCATGCGTAAACTTTTCTTTAAACATCTTCTCCTCCTAAACCAATGGGTGTATTTTGACGAAACTTTGCCAGAATGTTCCTTAGGTGACCCTCTTTTAAAGTTGTTCAAGAAATTTGGATTGACCCCCAAATATGGGCGTGGCAGGGCGGGGCTTATTTTGACCCCGATATCTTTGAACGACATCTCCTCCTGAACCATTTGGACGATTTCAATGAAACTTTACCAGAATGTTCCTTGGGTGACCCTCTTCTAAAGTTGTTCAAGAAATTTGGATTGACCCCCAAATATGGACGTGGCAGGGCGGGGCTTATTTTGACCCCAAAATCTTTGAACAACATCTCCTCCTGAACCATTGGGCCAATTTCAATGAAACTTTACCAGAATGTTCCTTGGGTGACCCTCTTCTAAAGTTGTTCAAGAAATTTGGATTGACCCCCAAATATGGGCGTGGCAGAGCGGGGCTTATTTTGACCCTGAAATCTTTGAATGACATCTCCTCCTGAACCATTGGGCCGATTTCAATGAAACTTTACCAGAATGTTCCTTGGGTGACCCTCTTTTAAAGTTGTTCAAGAAATTTGGATTGACCCTCAAATATGGGCGTGGCAGGGCGGGGCTTATTTTGACCCCGAAATCTTTGAACAACATCTCCTCCTGAACCATTGGGCTGATTTCAATGAAACTTTACCAGAATGTTCCTTGGGTGACCCTCTTCTAAAGTTGTTCAAGAAATTTGGATTGACCCCTAAATATGGGCGTGGCAGGGCGGGCTTATTTTGACCCCAAAGTCTTTGAATGACATCTCCTCCTGAACCATTGGGCCAATTTCAATGAAACTTGACTAGATTGTTCCTTGGGTGACCCTCTTCTAAAGTTGTTTAAGAAATTTGGATTGACCCACAAATATGGGCATGGCAGGGCAGGGCTTATTTTCACCCCAAAATCTTTTCCTGAACCATTGGACTGATTTAAATGAAACTTTACCAGAATGTTCCTTGGGTGACCCTCTTCTAAAGTTGTTCAAGAAATTTGGATTGACCCCGAAATACGGGCGTGGCTTATTTTGACCCCAAAATCTTTGAATGACATCTCCTCCTGAACCATTGGGCCAATTTTAATGAAACTTTACCAGAATGTTCCTTGGGTGACCCTCTTCAAAATTTGTTCAAGAAATAATGATTGACCCACAAATATGGGCGTGGCAGGGCAAGGCTTATTTTGACCCCAAAATCTTTAAACGGCATCTCCTCCTGAACCATAAGGCCGATTTCAATGAAACTTTACCAGAATGTTCCTTGGGTGACCCTCTTCTTAAGTTGTTTAAGAAATTTGGATTGATTCCCAAATTTGGGGGTAGCAGGGCGGGGCTTATTTAGACCCGAAATCTTTGAATGACATCTCCTCCTGAACCATTGGACCGATTTAATGAAATTTTACCAGAATGTTCCTTAGGTGACCCTCTTTTAAAGTTGTTCAAGAAATTCTGATTGACCCCCAAATATGGGCGTGGTAGGGCAGGGCTTATTTTGACCCCAAAATCTTTGAATGACATCTCCTCCTGAACCATTGGGCCTATTTCAATGAAACTTTACCAGAATGTTCCTTGGGTGACCCTCTTCTAAAGTTGTTCAAGAAATTTGGATTGACCCCCAAATATGGGTGTGGCAGGGCGGGGCTTATTTTGACCCCGAAATCTTTGAACATCTCTTCCTGAACCATTGGGCCGATTTCAATGAAACTTTACCAGAATGTTCCTTGGGTGACCCTCTTCTATAGTTGTTCAAGAAATTTGGATTGACCCCCAAATATGGGCGTGGCAGGGCGGGCTTATTTTGACCCAAAAAATCTTTGAATGACATCTCCTCCTGAACCATTGGGCCGATTTCAATGAAACTTGACTAGATTGTTCCTTGGGTGACCCTCTTCTAAAGTTGTTCAAGAAATTTGGATTGACCCACAAATATGGGCATGGCAGGGCGGGGCTTATTTTCACCCCAAAATCTTTGAACAAAATCTCCTCCTGAACCATTGGCCTGTTTCAATGAAACTTTACCAGAATGTTCCTTGGGTGACCCTCTTCTAAAGTTGTTCAAGAAATTTGGAGTGACCCCCAAATACGGGCGTGGCTTATTTTGACCCCAAAATCTTTGAATGACATCTCCTCCTGAACCATTGGGCCAACTTTAATGAAACTTTACCAGAATGTTCCTTGGGTGACCCTCTTCAAAAGTTGTTCAAGAAATAATGATTGACCCCCAAATATGGGCGTAGCAGGGCAGGGCTTATTTTGACCCCAAAATCTTTAAACAACATCTCCTCCTGAACCATTGGCCGATTTCAATGAAATCTTTACCAGAATGTTCCTTGGGTGACCCTCTTCTAAAGTTGTTTAAGAAATTTGGATTGATTCCCAAATTTGGGGGTGGCAGGGCGGGGCTTATTTAGACCTGAAATCTTTGAATGACATCTCCTCCTGAACCATTGGGCTGATTTAAAGCTGCTCTTTCACAGTTTTTCATAAAAAAATACAAAACTTGTTCTTAGATTCGGAAATTAGTGTATTTTTAAACGATTAAGAATTGTCCAAGGTCATTGGCACTAAAAACAACATATATCCCAATAACTTTGTAAATTATTTGTTCGAAGTGTCAAGATCAGTAAGGAATCCAGTCTATGTATTTCCAGTCTATAAATTACAAAAACAATACTTTCCGTGAATTACCCTTCATATTTGCTTGTATTGATATGAAATTTTCAGCTATCAAATAATTTTACCCTAATCTTTGATTGAATAAGGCAATAATGAGGAATGCACACATGTAAATAGTTGACTCAAAATTGAAGTGTAATTTTTATGGCGTTAGTAGTTGCTTTATTTTTTCAGAATGACTTTCGCTAAATTCAGGAATATCAGTCTTTCTTTCCATGCATTACCAAATTGAATCTTATTATTTTAAAGGCTTCAATATGATGAGGTCATTACTTCCGATTGATTTAACGAAAAATTTCAAAAATCACATTTTCCCAATCTGTGCAAGAGTAGCTTTAATGAAATTTTACCAGAATGTTCCTTGGGTGACCCTCTTTTAAAGTTGTTCAAGAAATTCTGATTGACCCCCAAATATGGGCGTGGCAGGGCAGGGCTTATTTTGACCCTGAAATCTCTGAACGACATCTCATGAACCATTGGGCAAATTTCAATGAAACTTTACCAGACTGTTCCTTGAATACCCTATTCTAAAGTTGTTCAAGAAATTTGGATGGATGAGATCCACTGGATCAATAAAATTCAGGTGAGCAGTTTAAGGCCATTCTGGTCCTCTTGTTTCAAAGGGATATCTAAATAGTTTTCTTCCTTGTAATTTTACATATTAGTTAAATAAGTTCACTCCTTCATAAGTCAGTTTCAACTTAGAAAAAGTCTGAATTCCTTCTGAATGCTGTTCACTTTCATTACCTTCTATTTTCAATATCTCTCTTTAAAATCTTGAGATTTTTAAGCCAGTGGAGCGATACAGGCCCTCTTGGGCCTCTTGTTTTAGCGTTAGTAGTCACTTTATTTTTCAGAATGATTTTAACCTAAATTCGGATATATCAGTCTTTATTTCCGCCCATTACCAAATTGAATCATATTATTTTAAAGGCTTTAACATGATGAGGTAGTTCATTCTGATTCATTTTACGAAAAATGTTAAAATTCATATTTTCCCAATCTGTGCAAGAGCAGCTTTAAAAATTTCAAACAGAAGAAGACACAATGAACAATCTTCGATAACATTTAGATAAAACAACCTCTGAATTGATATGAGGAATTTAACTCTGATATTGTTCGATTTGAGATGCAATGGGAGTGCAATAACCATATTCTATTAAAACAATAACCCATATTAATTGTAATTACCATTTAAAGTAAGTAGTCTTGGTTGATCATACCTCATTCAGCGTAGAGACTTTTTCAGTAAACCTTATGGTTTCAAGTACACTTGTTGTGCATTCAATGCTTATTTCAACACAATTTGATTTTTATGCCCCCATATCGAGAGATTGGGGGCATATTGTTTTACTCATGTCCGTCCATCTGTCTGTCTGTCTGTCTGTCCGTCCATCTGTCTGTCCGTCCGTCTGTCCGAAAACTTAACCCGAAAACTTACTTTGCCAATATCTTCAAGCCTGTTCAAGATACAAAGCTAATATTTGGCATGATGATAGATCTCAATGATCCGCATCTGCTGGTACCAAAGTCAAGGTCATGTGACAAGGTCAAGGTCGAACTTTGAAAAAAAATGCAGTTACGGGGGCATTCATGTTTCACAAACACATCTTGTTTATTGTGTGATTTGTAGGAATTTCTTTCACAACACTGAGTTTAAAACTAGTGCCCCCAAAAGCGCATCATTTGGTTTCCATAGTGACGTTTCCATGTTTGTGTATAATTAGCCCTCACATCCATACAAATGATTATTGACAGTTTCATTGAAATCAGATGAATGATAAAAAAGATATTGCAATTGTAAGAGTGGTATGCAGTGACCAAGGTCGGGGCAAATATCTTCTAGTTGTTGGAAATGTCAGATATAGGCTCAGGTCAAAGCTACAAAGCTATTTTAAGTGCCTATATAGTTTAGGCACTTTCAATAGGTTTGCACTGAGTCAGTCTGACCCCATGATTTATATATTTTAGGTAATACATATAGCATCACCAATATGAGGAATGATCCAGCTAAACTGTTCTACCATGTTCAGAAGATGGTCAAGTAATAGACGGATAAACTTGGCACAACTATGGACCCGCAGCTTTGAACTTTCCACTATATTGGACAGGACAAATTCTGCTGATAAATTAACCAATCAAGGCTGTCACCCACCAAAACAGAATAACAAATTGAAACTTTTTATTTATAGTGAGAACTATTTCCACCATTTGTGTCCGACTTTTTTTTTTGTAAGATGACTTCAATGTTGTAACTACAGCTTCATTAAGCTGTAGTTACAACATTTACGTCACTAAACATGGATATTTGATTTGTCTTATATCTGTGACCATATAGTTAGCAGATAAATGATGTTATAATATCTGAGGTGTGTGGCATGCAACCCACTATCTGCTTGCCAAATATTTTAGAGATAAAATGTGCAGACTTTTCAAAGTGTTTAGTTGAAAACAACAACAACAACAACACATTCTGTAGAAAGCATAGTGAAAGTACAAGAATTTTCCTCTGTACACTTTTGTATAACACTTTCTGATAGTTATTTTCTTAGGTGAGTAAAAAGTTGTTTGATAAAGATTTTTAGGGTTAGATTGGCTTTGTAACTTAAAAAAACATCGTGTAAATAAGAACATCTAATCTTAACCTTTAATTGGGAGCCTTATGACCTTTGGGGTTCCTTAGTTCTTTATTTGTGGATCAGTTTAAAGGGGTTTGTGTATTTATAAGCACTAAACTGAAAACTAAGAACCCAGACATTTTATACCCTTCATGTGTTGTATTGTGGTCAAAGACAAAAATGTTTTTGTTGATCAATTGCTTGTTTCCCTCTGTATTTTCTACACCTTTTGACTTTTAATTTCATTAAACCTTTCCTGGTATTTACTTGTTCATGGACAAGTAGCCTAGAAAAATGTACTTGCCCGCAGGTGAAAAAGCCCATGTCGGACACATTGGGCATGGGAATTCCACACCCCTGAAATTCATGTTATTTTATATTAGAGAAAAAAACTGTTCAAAAAGATGAAATCAAAACAAACAATTTCACCTTTATCCACATTTTCTACCATACACAACGGATAAATTTTTAAATTGCATCATTTAAGAGATGAAGAGAGTAGTTTTTTAATTTTATTGAGGTAGGAAACTTAAAACCTAATCACACTGTATGAATATGTGAAGCCAAATTATAGTGTGATGAGGTTTTTAATTTCATTCATTTTTCTCCAGGAAATTAAAAAACACTCTCTTCATATCTTAAAATTTAATATAATGAAGCCAAAATGGAATAATTTCTCCATAATAAGACCGATTTCTTGCGGGACTACTTTTTGCACAAGCTTAAAAATATGATATCTGTGTACTCAAAAAATTTTTCATTGAGGATTAAACCAATTTTTCAGCCAATCAAAATGCATGCAAATTGAAGGTAACCAATTATATGCCAAAATTACTGTCTGCATCTTCTTCCAATTTGGACCTGTCTAAAACTTTGAAAAACAGTGAAAGGTTATAAAAAATTAAATTGTTCACTCCTACTTCTTTATTCTGATCAATTTGGGATATTGAAATGTGTGGTCATGGGTGAATTGGTGTCAACTTCTTTTTCATGTTTCTGGTTTAAATTTTAGAATAAGTTTAACTTTATTCATATTTCTGTTATTTATAAACCAAAACTTTTAACTTCCTACAGTTTTTGCTTTTGAAAAAGCAATCTATCCTAAGCTATTGACTGGTAGCTGTAGAATGTAGCCATTTTTAGCTTACAGGAAATCTCGGGTATTGATGTTGTTTTCATCAGAGTGTTGTAGTGAGAACGACATTTTGAGAGAACTCTTGTATATAGCAAGGCATTCACTTTAAATTTGGAGGAATAAACGTTACAAAAAGCAACATGTACTATCAAGAGGGATAATGCTATCAAGAATCTGCAGACAGACATAAAATCACGCTGTGGTATTCATGCCATCACTGATTCAAAATATATGTTGTGTCATTGTGTTAACAGATTAAATGTCTTTAGATGAAATTTGTAAGTCAGTTATTATAGAAAATTAATAAACTTGTATCCCTAAATGTTTTATTGTATTCTTTTACTCAATTTGTAAGAGCCTATGCATATTTTCAACATTTTCCCTTCTCACACTGATCACAACATATACCATTCTTTGGCATGCAGTAAAGGCTAGGATCAGCTTGCACAGATGTGCAGTCTGATCCTAGCCTCTTCTGACAGCTTTCAACATTATTGTGGGTTAAACTTGAGCAACATTCATGATGATGCGCCCCAGAAATTTTGCACTATTTTGCAACAAAATTTAAATTAAGTAGGATAAGAGATAATGTGTGGCAAAGAATACTATGAACAATAAAACCATCATTTTGATGGCTCAGCGCGAATCAGTTGTAACTGCCTATACGTTTATAGGCAGTTACAACTGTTTCCCCTGACCCATCGATTTATCTTCTTCATACTCACTGGGTCAATTGTATCAAAAATTTATAAGAATGTGTCTTGGGTGACCATTCTTAAAAATTAAATTCTGTAATTTTGATAAGACCATGGATTCTGGTGCTCCAGGGCAAGACTTATTTTTCACTTTAAAATCGTTCTAATCACCACTGCTGACAGCGGCACTCATCCTTCCCACTATTTGTCTCCCACCAATGGGTATCAAATCATGGACCTATGTGTAATAGCAGCTGAGGGCTAGGTATGGATCTGATGGTAGTACTGATGTGAGAGACACCAAGGACCCATTGTTGGGTGCCGTGATAGAACCAAAAGATTGTTAAAATTGGCTTTAAAAACCCGTAAAAACATAACAAATTCAAATCATGGCCAAAACCACTAGGTCAATTGTACCTTTCTTTTGGTAACTTTTTTCAAAAGTTTATCTTGAAGTTTTGGTAGGCTCAAATTAAGCTCTGGTAGTTCAGGGATTATTTTCACTTTGAAAAGTGGAATGGAATAGAAAAGCATAAACTTGGCAAAATTGTATCAAAATCAAATTTCTGAAAACACTGGATGCACTAGATCTAGTTTTAAGTCAGTACCAGTATTTATTTTGAAAATATATTTTTAAACTTTTATGGTTTAAAAAGGAAAATCATGTGGTGTTGATGAAGATCCGACTGATATTTGTCATAACCTCTTGCCACAGCAGGAATGTTTTGGGTTCAACCTGATGAGGGTTAAAATGCATATTTAGCTTGGCTGTTTAGAAACAACAAGCATTTGGAAGTATTGCATGGCAATACCAAGTCCCCAACCGGATTTATATATATATCCCTAGAGCAGTATCTTTTTTGGTGGTAAAGGTATAACTACATCTCCAAAATATAAGTTGTATCAGATTTTATGTATCAGCTCAATATCTCAGAGGATAAAGAAAAAAAATCCGGAAATTTCCTGGTAATTTTCTAAGTCCAGCATCCATATCTTCCACAAAAAACAATGGACCGGAACGAAACTCAAACTCGTTCTGCAACTCATTCATGCAGACTCACATACCAAAAATCAGCTCAATATCTCTAAGGGTTAAGAAAAAAAGTCCGGAAACTGAAATTTCCTGGTAATTTTCTAAGTCCAGCATCCGTAACTTCCACAAAAATCAATGGACCGGTGTCCCAGGGTAACCTGTCCCCTGGGTAACGTGTCCCCGGGGACAGGTTACCCCGGGGTAACCTGTCCCCGGGGACACGTTACCCTAGAAATCAGCCGGGGTAACCTGTCCCCCCCTGGGGTAACGTGTCCCCCCCTACAGATATTGTAAACCAATATTTAGTCACATTTCATTTACCAAGAAATTTTCATTTTATGTGTTACAAGTCTATTTCTTTGATCTGTATGTGATTTTAATTTGTTTTGCGAACTGTTTCAGTTTGGAAAGATTTTTATATTTTTCATGATAAGTATTATAATAATTAAACCTGTTTTGTTTTTTTTTAAGAAAAATAATTGTTTATTGTCATCATGACTATGGACATATCTAAGAGTGATCTTGTCTTTGGAAAAATTATTCAAAATCATGATTTTTTTCTTTGTTTGTAGGGATGGGGGGGGGACACGTTTCCCAAACTGGGGTAACCTGTCCCCAGGGACACGTTACCCAGGCCTGGGTAACCTGTCCCACCCCCAAAAATACTATCAGCAATGATATATGCAAGATTAACCCATATGTTTTCAATTATTTAATAATATTTCAAATTGTTTGGGGGTAAGGTTTCCAAAGCTGTGGTCACTTGTCTCTGACACATGTTACCCAGGCCTGTTAACCAAGTGAAAACACAAAAAAAGGTTGTTAATGAGGTTTTATTCAACAAAACTTGCAAATACATTATCTTTTTTTTAAAAACTGTATGATAGTCTACTTAATATCAAATCTGTCTAACAAATTAGTTATTCACTTATCAGAAAATTCATTGAGAGTGTATGTGTATGTGGGGGGGGGGGACATGTTACCCAAGCTGGGGTAACCTGTCCCACCCCAAAAAAGGTTATCAAGAATGTTCTGTGCACAAATTTACCAAAATATTTTCGATTTCTTATTTATATTCTAAATTGTTTGTGGATAAGGTTTCCCAAACTGTGGGCTTGGGTAACCTGTCCCCCTTTCCAAAATACAAGTTATAAATAATTTGTCAATTGTCATGTTGTTTTCTTATCAAAACTGCAATACTGACGATAATTGTGTTTTAAAAAGCTTTTATTCAATCTAACAACAGACTCTGAAAAAATCAAAATGATGCAATAATAAAAAATATTCAAGTACTTAAACAAGAATGACTGGAAGGTGGTAACTTTAATGAAAAAAGCATTTTGAATGGGGGGGACAGGTTACCCCGGGGTAACCTGTCCCCCGGGGACAAGTTACCCAGACTTGGGTAACCTGTCCCCCTTTCCAAAATACAAGTTTTAAACAATTTGTGAATTGACATGTTGTTTTCTATCAAAACTGCAATGCTGACATGATAATTGTGATTTTAAAAGATATTATTCAATCTGATAATGGACTGAAAAAATTGAAATGATGCAATAATAAAAAAATATTCAAGAGCTAAGACTTTTCTTTAAAAAGGTACAAAAAAAAGAAATATTGAGGAATTTTTCTAAGAATATCTTTCTTAATAAAAAAGAATGACTGGAAGGTTATTTCTTTAATGAAAAAAGTATTTGAAATGGGGGGACAGGTTACCCCGGGGTAAGCTGTCCCCCGGGGACATGTTACCCCGGCTTAGGTAACCTGTCCCCCTTTCAAAAGAAGAAGTATTGAATGAATTTGTCATGTTGCTTTCTTATGAAAACTGCAATATTAACATGATATGTTAAGAAATGCTATTAATCAATCTAAATATGGACTTGGAAAAAATTTAGATATTGCAAAAGTAATTTTGCAAAAAATTAAAAAAAGTGCAAGTGCTAAGATTTTTCTTTAAAAATGCATCAATTTTAGTAAAAATAAATGAAATATTTTTCAATGAATATCATATGATAATTTCTTAAGAAAAATGAATGACTGGAAGGTGAAATCAAATGAATAAAAGCATTTTGAATAGGGGGACAGGTTACCACGGGGTAACATGTCCCCGGGGACAGGTTACCCCGGGGTAACCTGTCCCCCCACTTAAGTTTTATTTATTTCTATTTTTTTCATTAAATTTTTAAATATTTGCATGAAATACCAAGATTGACTATAATAATAATAATGATTATAATAATAATAATGAAATAGAAGGAAAATTGATTTGATTAGAAAATCATGGTAGGCAAATTATATTTTGGTTTGAAGAATTAAAAACCACTCAAAAGTACAGATATACTTTTTATATGTTTTTTTAAATTGATTTAGAGTTATACGAAATAGCATGAATGAAAAATTAAAATTTTGGTAAGAAATAATGTTTTCCATGGGGGGGGGGACACGTTACCCCAGGGGGGGACAGGTTACCCCGGGGTAACCTGTCCCCGGGGACACGTTACCCAGGGGGACACGTTACACTGTTACACCGGTATGACCGATTTTGGGCCGGTTTGACCGTTTTCTGAGTTGAGGGGCCGGTTTGACTATTTTGGGGGCCGGTTTGACCGTTTTGGGGCCGGTTTGACCGGGGGCCGGTTTGACGAGGGGCCGGTTTGACTGGTTCCCGCGTTGTGTCCGTCGTGCGTCAGGTCGTAAGCTTTTTCTTTAAAAATCTTATTCTCAGAAATTACTTTATGAATTTCAACCAAAATTCATAGGAATGATCCTTGGGTGACCCTCTTTCAAAGTTGTTAAGGAATTTTGATCCAATGAAAAACATGGATTTAATGGGCGTGGCTTATTTCCAAATATGGTAAACAGTGACAGGGCTTGAAAACTCTTGAAATTTCTACTCGTCCTGTTATATAAGAAAATATGATGATACATTAATTTCTTCAGTGAAATTTCGCAAACTCACTTGTCCTGCTATATAGACAAAGAAGGAAAAAATCATGCAGGATGAGCGTACGGGTCAAAATGGCTGTTGAAGTGGTCAAAAAGTAAAAATAACCTTTTCTTGGTAAAATGGATTGACTTCGTTCATTTTCTACTTCATATCTTTATAAGAGATTCAGGGATTCATATTTCATATGAATCTCTTATAAAAATATGAAGGAGACAAATTATTCTCATACATTTATGAATTGCAGCAAAATCAAGGTGCAATTATGAAAAGGAAAGGAGCCAAAATGACCTCTTGATGGAAAAATTAAGGGGTCAAAATAGGATATTTTCAGATTTGAGGGGCCAAATCGTCAAACACAAGCCCTGATACTGGTATTAACTGAAATGGGATTTTCTTGTAAATATTGTAAGGGGAGTGACGATAAAAAAAGATGCTCAAATTAGAGGAACTACGTAAGGATGTCCTTTCGGCAAGTTCTTGTACTACATAGCTTTAACTGATAGGATTTATGGTTATAATGTTTTAGAACTGCGGATAATGTTATGGATTTTCTCTCTCTCCAGTCCATATCGCACTTTGTACCCTGATGTAATTTTGTAAATAGCAATAACTTAACAAAGACATTATTTGATTGATTGATTGATTGAATGGAGTTTAACGCCGCTTTCAACATTATTTCAGTTATATCGCGGCGGCTGGAGCACCTAACAATGGTTTCCTGGTATATCTATCACCAGTACAACCACCACATTCTTTCCTAGCCTCCAGCCGCTATCTCACATAGGTCTACGATTATCAACCCATTGGTGAGAGACAAATAGTCGGAAAGAATGAGTGCCGCCGTCGGGGATCGAACCCGCGAACTCTAGATTGACAGTCCGACGCGCTACCAACTGCGCTATGACGGCGGCTTAAGACATTATTTGAGCAGCATACACTAGAGTTTTATTTTCCCCAAAGCATAGATTACATCAGTTGACAAGGGTAAAACAAAAGATTACTCAGACAAGATTGGAAGAAAAATCATACAACTTTTGTTTTGATTTAGGCATATTCTAAGCCTTATTCTTGTTGATTGCCTGTGTCCCAGGGTAACCTGTCCCCTGGGTAACCTGGCCCCGGGGACATGTTACCCCGTGGTAACCTGTCCCCGGGGACACGTTACCCTAGAAATCAGCCGGGGTAACCTGTCCCCCCATGGGGTAACCTGTCCCCCCCTATAGATATTGTAAACCAATATTAAGTCACATTTCTTTTACCAAGATATTTTTATTCTTTCCATTACAAGTCTCTTTCTTTGATCTATATGTAATTTTGATCTGTTTTGCGAACTGTTTCAGTTCTGAAGGATTTTTATATTTTCCATGATAAGTATTATAACAATTAAACTTTTTCTTTTTTTTTAAAAAAATCATGACTATGGACATATCTATGAATGATCTTGTCTTTAGAAAAATTATTCAAAGCATGAATTTTTTCTTTGTGTGAATTGGGGGGGGGGACAGGTTACCCAAGCTGGGGTAACCTGTCCCATCCCCAAAAATGCTGACAGCAATGATATATGCAAAAATAAAATAAATCCATATGTTTTCTATTATTCAATAATATTTCAAATTGTTTGGGGGTAAGGTTTCCAAAGCTGTGGTAGCTTGACTCTGAAACATGTTACCCAGGCCTGTTAACCCAGTGAAAACACACAAAAAAAGGTTGTTAATGAGGATTTTTTAAAAAAAACTTGCAAATACATTTTTTCCTTTGAAAACTGTTTGATAGTCTCATTTATATCAAAACTGTTATACAAATTAGTTATTCACTTATTAGATAATTTATTGTGAGTGTATGTGTATGTCTGGGGGGGGTTGGTAGGTTACCCAAGCTGGGGTAACTTGTCCCCGGAGACACGTTACCCAGGCCTTGGTAACCTGTCCCACCTCTAAAAAGGTTGTCAACAATGATCTGTGCACAAATTTACCAAAATATTTTCTTTTCTTATATCAAAACTGTTATACAAATTAGTTATTCACTTATTAGAAAATTTATTGTGAGTGTATGTCGGCCTGGGTAACCTGTCCCACCAAAACAGTTGTCAACAATGATTTGTGTAGGAATAAACCCATACGTTTTCAATCATTTATTAATACTTCAAATTGTTAAGGCCTTTAGGGTAAGCTCTACCAAGCTGTGGTCACTTATCACTGAAACATGTAACCCAGGCCTGTAAACCCAGTGAAAACACAAAAAAAAGATCGTTAATGAGGATTTATCCAACAAAAAATGCAAAAAAAAAGAATGAATGGAAAGTGATATCTTTAATGAAAAATAGCATTTGGAATAGGGGGATAGGTTACCCTGGAGTAACATGTCCCCCGGGGACAAGTTACCCAGGCTTGGGTAACCTCACTGTCCCCCTTTCCAAAATACAAGATTTAAACAATTTGTCAATTGACATGTTGTTTTCTTATCAAAACTGCAATACCGACATGATAATTGTGTTTTTAAAAGCTATTATTCAATCTAATAACAGACTCTGAAAAAATTGAAATGATGCAATGATAAAAAAATATTGAAGTGCTAAGATTTTTCTTTAAAAAGGTACAAAAAAAGAAATATAAACATACATAGCCATTGAGGAAATTTTCTAAGAATATCTTTCTTAATGAAAAAGAATGACTGGAAGGTGATATCTTAAATGAAAAAAGTACTTGGAAAAGGGGGATAGGTTACCCCGGGGTAACCTGTCCCCCGGGGACATGTTACCCTGGCTTGGGTAACCTGTCCCCCTTTCACAAGAAGAAGTATTGAATGAATTTGTTATGTTGCTTTCTCATGAAAACTGCAATATTAACATGATATGTTAATAAATGCTATTTATCAATCTTAATATGGACTTGGAAAAAAATTTAGATATTGCTAAAGTAATATTGCAAAAAATTTAAATGTGCAAGTGCTTAGATTTTTCTTTTAAAAAAAGGCATCAATTTTTAGCTCACCTGTGCACGAAGTGCTCAAGGTGAGCTTTTGTGGTCGCATGATGTCCGTCGTCCGTCGTGTGTCGTGCGTCGTCAACATTTACCTTGTAGACACTCTAGAGGCCAAATTTTTTGACAGATCAACCTCAAATTTGGTCAGAATGATTGTCTTGATGAAATCTCGGACAAGTTCGAAATTGGGTCAAGTGGGGTCAAAAATGAGGTCATGGGGTCAAATATTAGAAAAACCTTGTAGACACTCTAGAAGCCATATTTTTTGCTCAATCAACCTGAAAGTTGGTCAGAATGATTGTCTTGATAAAATCTCGCACAAGTACGAAATCGGGTCAAGTGGGGTCAAAAATAAGGTCAATGGGTCAAATATTAGAAAAATATTGTAGACACTCTAGAAGCCAAATTTTGTGCTCAATCAACCTGAAAGTTAGTCAGAATTGTTGTCTTGATGAAATCTTGGACAAGTTTTAAATCATGTCAAGTGGGGTCAAAAATGAGGTCACGGGGTCAAAAATTAGAAAAATCTTGTAGACACTCTAGAAGCCATATTTTCAGCTCAATTAACCTGAAAATTGATCAGAATTGTTGTCTTGATGAAATCTCGGACAAGTTCGAAATGGGGTCAAGTGGGGTCAAAAATGAGGTCACAGGGACAAATATTAGAAAAATCTCGTAGACACCCTAAAAGCCATATTTTTTGTTCAATCATTCTGAAAATTGGTCAGAATGGTTGTCTTGATGAAATCTTGAACAAGCTTGAAATTGGGTCAAATGGGGTCAAAAATGAGGTCACGGGGTGAAATATTAGAAAAACCTTGTAGACACTCTAGTAGCCATATTTTTTGCTCAATCAACCTGAAAATTGGTCAGAATGATTGTCTTGATGAAATCTCGGACAAGTTCGAAAAGGGGTCAAGTGGGGTCAAAAATGAGGTAATGGGGTCAAATATTAGAAAAACCTTGTAGACAATCTGGAAGCCATATTTTTTGCGCAATCAACCTGAAAATTGGTCGGAATGATTGTCTTGATGAAAACTCGGACTAGTTCGAAATGGGGTCAAAAATGAGGTCACAGGGACAAATATTAGAAAAATCTCGTAGACACTCTAAAAGCCATATTTTTTGTTCAATCATTCTGAAAATTGGTCAGAATGGTTGTCTTGATGAAATCTTGAACAACTTTGAAATTGGGTCAAATGGGGTCAAAAATGAGGTCACGGGGTCAAATATTAGAAAAACCTTGTAGACAATCTGGAAGCCATATTTTTTGCGCAATCAACCTGAAAATTGGTCAGAATGATTGTCTTGATGAAATCTCGGACTAGTTCGAAATGGGGTCAAGTGGGGTCAAAAATGAGGTCACAGGGTCAAATATTAGGAAATTGTGTAGACACTCTAGAAGCCATATTTTCTCTTAATCAACCTGAAAATTGGTCAGAATGATTGTCTTGATGAAGTCTAGGTAAAGTTTGAATTATGGTCAAATGGGATAAAAAATGAGGACACAGGTTCAAGTTTTAGAAAAACCTTGTAGACACTCACTCTTTAAGCCATATTTTTGCTCAATCAACTTGAAAATTGGTCAGAACGACTTTCTTGATGAACCTGGGTCAAGTGGGATCAAAAATGAGGTCACAGGGTCAAAGCTTAGAAAATCCTTGTAGACACTCTAGAGACCAATCATCCAGAGAATTAGCCAGATTGAAATTGTCTTTAAAAATCTGTCTGGTTTGAATTTGGGTCAAGTATGGTTAAAAACTAGGTTAAGAGGTCAGATCTTAAGGCTGTTAACTCAGGTGAGCGATTTAGGGCCACTATGGCCCTCTTGTTTAAAAAAAAAATGAATGAAATATTTTTCAATGAATATCATATGATAATTTCTTAAGAAAATTGAATGACTGGAAGGTGAAATCAAATGAATAAAAGCTTTTTGAATAGAGGGACAGGTTACCCCGGGGTAGCGTGTCCCCCCCCCCCCCCCCCCCCCCCCCCCTTAAAGTTTAATTTTTTTGTATATTTTTTTCATTTAACTTTCAAATATCTGCACAAAATACCAATATTGATTACTACCGGTATAATAATAAAAAAAAAAAAAAAAAAAAGGAAAATTGATTTGATAAGAAAATCATAGTAAGCAAATCAAATTTTGGTTTGAGGAATTTAAAACCACTCAAAAATTACAGATATACTTTTTATATGTCTTTTTTAAATTGATTTAGAGATATACAAAATAGCATGAATGAAAAATTAAAATTTTGATAAGAAATAATGTTTTCCATGGGGGGGACACGTTACCCCAGGGGGGGACAGGTTACCCCGGGGTAACCTGTCCCCGGGGACATGTTACCCAGGGGGACACGTTACACTGTTACACCGGACCCAAACTCAAACTCGTTCTGTAACTCATTGATGCGGACTCGCATACCAAAAATCAGCTCAATATCTCTAAGGGTCAAGAAAAAAAGTCCAGAAAACTGAAATTTCCTGGTAATTTTCTAAGTCAAGCATCCGTAACTTCCACAAAAATCAATGGACCGGAACCAAACTCAAACTCGTTCCGTAACTCATTGATGCAGACTCGCATACCAAAAATCAGCTCAATATCTCCAAGGGTTTAGAAAAAAAGTCCGGAAATCTGAAATCCGGACTGACAGATGGACAGACGGACGGAGCACAAATCTATAGTCCCCTTCGGCTTTTGCCGGTAGGGGACTAAAAATTAGAGTCAGTTTCATCATGGAGAGGTAAAGTTTCAGGTATAGGAGTAATTGCAGCTATATCTCAACCATTATTGTACACATTTCCTCAAACTTTGCTCACGTACTGTCCATCACATGATCAAGCAAAAATTCAAGGGGGATAATTCTATATGCGTTATCAATCTTCCTTTTCAAGGACCTACAACCAAGTGTGGCATATGAATTTTGGTATGTCTCCTTTTCAAATCTCAAGATATTAAAGCTAATGGAAAGAAAGTCTGTTATGTATTCACAGATTTTTTTTACATGTCCCTATGCGCAATGTTTCCTTTATAAAGTCAGCCCTCCGTTCAGGATGACAAAACAAGGCAAAATGTTTGCAAATTATACCCTGCTTTGCATGCAAGTGCATATGCAAAGCAGGGTATGGTTTGCAAGTAGTTGGCTAATTTTGTCAGCCTGAACGCAGGCTTGGTTTATCATAAGGGGCAGACTTTCTTAACCTTTAACAATAAAACAAACTTTAAAACTGGTCCAATTTCAAGGGTGGTGCACACGATATTTTCAAGAAAAGCTTTTTTGTAAGGATTAAGCCTTTTTTTTTGCCCGTCAAAAGAAAGGAATTACAATGTATGTGATTACCCATAGAGTCTGATGAGTGGGTGGGTGGCTTCTTCTTCTTTAGCCGGAGCATAACTCTTACCTTTTGTCTGATTGACTTGAAACAAGGCAATTATTTTCCTCTCTTGATTTTGGAGTGCAGTGCACAAGAACTGTAACTCTAGCTAGCATAATTTTGAGTCATTTCCCTTTGTTGTTTTTCAGCAGTGCAACATGTGCACCTTGTTAGTCCCCTACCGGTGTTCACACCGGAGGGGACTGTAGGTTTGCCCTCCGTCTGTCCGTCTGTCTGTCTGTCCGTCCGTCCGTCCGTCTGTCCGCTCAAATCTGGATCCCGCGATAACTTAATAACTAAGCAAGCGTTTTTGATGAAAGTTGGTATATGACTAGATGGCAATGTGTAGATTATGCACATCATTTCATTTTTGTTTTTCGACTTAAATTGAGGTTGCTATGAATACAGAAATAGTGAAAATATGGCCAAAAATGGGATCCTGCGATAAGATAATAACTAAGCAAGCTAGTTTGATGAGACTTGGTATATGACTATATGGCAATGTGTAGATTATGCACATCATTTTATTTTTGTTTTTAGACTAAAATTGTTGTTGCTATGGTTACGGAAATAGTGAAAATATGGCAAAAAATATTGGATCCTGCGATAAGTTAATAAGTAAGCAAGCTAATTTGATGAGACTTGGTATATGACTAGATGGCAATGTGTAGATTATGCACATCATTTTATCTTTGTTCTTTGACAAAAAGTGCGGTTCCTATGGTAACGGAAATAGTGAAAATATGGCAAAAAATGGATCCTGCAATAACTTAATAACTAAGCAAGCTAACTTGATGAAACCTGTTTTAAAATGTAAAAAAATTTATAAGCCATGTTAGTCAGGGTGGTGATGCAGCAGTATTAATCACCTCCAGTGAAAGTTCTCATTTCTTACCAACAAGACTGAAGAAAAACATCTTGGATCAGACAAGGTAACTGTTATTGATACTATTTCTTGCATCTGTCTATTGCTTGCATGAATTGTATAGTGGGCACAGCAGAGACAACAACTCATGTAAGTCTTGTTTAACCCTTTCCAAAACAAGACCTGGTTTTGATTTCCCTGATAGAATTGGCGTGGGAAAACATTGAGACAAACGAAGCCGGTAGGGGACTTTATGTGTTGCATTCAACACCAGATACTTGTTACAATTTGCTTTCTTAATTCGACTGAGATTTTTAGTCTTATCTAGTACCTGCAGCCAAGCATTGGCACAGGCAGGCCCTGCTCTTGTTTTTCTCTTTGAAATGTCTGAAACCACATGAAAGACTTCAAACAAATTTCAGAAATATGATCCTGGGGACAGGCTCTCAATAAGGGTGGGACAAAAATTATGAATGCCACTAGCTGTTAATGAAAAGCTATAAGTGGACAGCAAAGCCTGACCTCTCCGAGTTCTTGATAGTAACAGCAAACAAGTGTTGACATTGTAGCTAAGTCAAATGAATTTCATGGTAATTTTAACCTAGAGACTAATTGTCATAAATGCATGTGCAGTTTTCAAGCAAACCCATTACTAGAAACAAAGATATTACAGATATAGAAGAGTTGCATGTAAAAGCTTAATCAAGAATTTCTAAGACCGAAAAGGGTTAAAATTTCACTAAATTGTACAAGTCATAGAAATGAGTATTTGCCAATAGATGGATACTATGCTCACAGAAGTATGTGCAAAGTTACTGAGCTATAGCTTTAGTAGAAAAAGATATATAGCAGATAATAAAAAGAAGCACTTACCCCTAAAATTTTCCTGCTGTACTCAGAATATTCCTGTATCAAAAAGTTGGTATAGACAAAGATCAGTCTGCACATATATGCAGTCTGATCTAAGTCTTCACCTTTTTTCCTCTTTCAAGGCAGAGATGTTTATGAAGTTGAATATCAAAAGAGAGATTGCCCAATACTCTTAGATTCTAATTCATGTTACTGCAATTTTGCAATGATTTTATTTAGCATGACAAGGGTTAACCAAGATTTCAAAGGCCAAAATGGTTTAAAATTCCACTTCACTAAATGTAAGAGTAAAGATTATTGTCTACAGGCTGATATTATGGTAACAGAAGCATGTGTTAAGTTTGAGCTCCACTGGCTGAAAGCCACTGGGGCTATTGTCATGGCGTTGTGTCCGTCGTGCGTCCGTCCGTCCGTCCGTGTGTGTGTGCGGTCGTAAACTTTTTCTTTAAAAATCTTCTCCTCAGAAACTACTGGATGGATTTCAACCAAACTTCACAGGAATGATCCTTGGGTGACCCTCTATCAAAGTTGTTCAAGAAATTTTGATCCAATGAAAAACATGGATTTAATGGGCGTGGCTAATTTCCAAATATGGTAAAAAAGTGCTTTTTCTCAGGTTGTAATTGATGGATACCAATAAAATTTTACATGACTGATCCTTGGGTGACCCTTTATCTGTCTACCAAAAATTATTTTGATCAGATGAAAAATATGCATTTTATGGGCAGAGGTCATTTCTCTATATGTTATATAGTGGAAACTTTGAAAATCATTTTCTCAGAAACTAACAGATAGATATCAACCAAATTTTACATGATTGATCCTTGTGTGACCCTTTATCAGTCTACAAAAAATTATTATGATCAAATGAAAAATATGTATTTTATGGGCGGAGGTCATTTCTCTTTATGTTATATAGTGGAAACTTTGAAAATCATTTTCTCAAAAACTAATTGATAGATATCAACCAAATTTTACATGAATGATCCTTGGGTGACCCTTTATCAGTCTACCATAAATTATTGTGATCGAATGAAAAATGTTAATTTTATGGGCGGAGGTCATTTCTCTATTTGTTATATAGTGGAAACTTTGAAAATCATTTTCTCAGAATGAAAGTGATGGATATCAACCAAATTTCACAGGAATGATCCTTGAGTGATTCTTTATCAGTCTATTAAAAATGTTTGTGCTCGGATGAAATTATGTATTTTATGGGCAGAGGTCATTTCTCTCTATGTTATATAGTGGAAACTTTGAAAATCAAACTTCATTAGTATGATCCTTGGGTGATCCATTATCGTGCAGCCAAAAATTATCGTGATCGGATTAAAATTATGTCTTTTATTGGCGGAGGTAATTTCTCTATATGTTATAATAGAGGAAACTTTGAAAATCATTTCAACATAAATAGAACCCAGAATATCTAAAAAATCCAGTCAAAACTTTGATTACAAGAATTTCAAGCCTGTGGAGCGACTCAAGCCATTCATGGCTTTCTAGTTTTTAAAAGGTTTGGAATTACCAGGAAATGTTTACTTCACAGCAGGCAGACATATATTAAAAAAATAACATGCATCAATCTGTCAATGCAGGGGCATGAAAAAAGGCAAAATACTTACAGCTGGTTGTTCAAGGACACTTGGTGTCAAGCCCACAAAAGCTTAATTTCAACATTAAACCTTAATTAACCCTTGTCATGCTGATCCCATATTATTCCTGCTTTGGCAGGAGGCATAGCCAAAGATCAGCCTGCACACATGTGTAGTCTGATCTCTGTCAATACAACCTGATTTTCCTTATTAAATCAGATAAGTTTGAAAAATTATATTTTCACAATAAAAACTGACTCACAATCAGGGAACCAAGTAATTTCAGCACTTTGATTTTGATGCGTTTTTGCCAAGGATCTTTATTCAGCATGACAAGGGTTAACCTATCACCAAATTGATATTGTATCATACATCTACCCATGACAGGGCATGAGCCAAATTTTGAAATCAATAAGTTCTGGAGATATGATCCAGATAAGCTTTAACTAAACATTAGATATTTACCTTGCAGCAATCTGAAAATTATCACAAATTGCATATCTACTCATTCATGATGGGGCACAATGATGCATAGCAATTATAACAAGTAATTTCTTCTTTTCTGCAATTTTCTCCCATTATCAAATTTTGGCCTCCTTACTTTGAGCTTGGACTTGATGTCCTATGCTGAGAGTCCAAAGGACTCCTTACTCACAGAAGTTAGTGTTGATCTTTGAATAGTCATAGTTGAAATTCAAACTCCAACACTGACCATATCAACAACAATGCCAGCCACACCTAGCTTTACAATACCTATAGTCCAACCGCGGTATTGGAAAACGCGGGAAAATGTGGTATAGCCAGTAGTAGGGGTGGACTGAACTGAAATTTAACTAGCGTAAGATAACGGTACTTAATTACAAATGAAATCACCTATACACTGATAGAGTAAAGAAACTAATCAAGAAATATACTTTTTCTCCCAATGGCTATTAAATGCTTTTTGTCATTTCAATTTTAGTTTATTCATGATGAAGTCGGTTCCGAAAGCATGTTACTTGTATGCTATGACACATGACGTTTACAAACCCCGCTTTAAATACCAGTAGTTTTGTTTTTCTGTGATCCTTCAGTATAGTTAAAAGACCGTAACAGCAAAAATTCATTGGTCCTAATTTCTTGACATTAAACTCGTCGAAAGTCTGTTTATAAACATTCAGATAGCATGGTTTACCTATAACTTATTGTTGGGAAACAACCATGCTCGAAAGTCTGTTTATAAACATTCAGATAGCATGGTTTACCTATAACTTATTGTTGGGAAACACCCATGCTCAAAATAAAGGAAGCTGTTGTAGTGGTATTAAGAATTAAGCGGTATAAAACACCTTTCAAACTAGATCCAACATAAAGCCAACTAAGAACCAAAAGCACTTTGTCCCAGTATTGAAAATGGTTTCGGACAACTATGACCTTGACCTTTGTAACCAATAAACAATGGGTCAACTCCTCGGGTTATTGTATAAAGGAAACGAAAACAAGAGGACCATGATGGTCCTAGATCGCTCACCTGCGTCTCTTTGACCCCTGTGACATCACATTAATTAAATAGGCAGATGTCAAAAAGGAGATAATTTCTACATAAGATCAATACAATGGAATGATTTCAGCCAAGAGCAAGACGGATATGCCTTTTGGCTCTTTGATTCTAAGTAAAATGGGATGCCGAGTGGAGCCCAAATGTGACCCCAGGGTCTTGATATGAACAAACTTAGTAGAGGTCCATTTGATGATACTACAAACCAAATATGAAAGCTCTCTGCCTTCTGGTGTTAGAGAAGAAGATTTTCAAAGGTTTTCCTTTTTTCACCCATCGTGCTCAGATGAGCTGAAAGGGATGTGCCTGGGTGGAGCCCAAATATTGCCCCAAGGTCTTGATATGAATTAACTTGGTAGGGGCCCACTAGATGATGCTACATACCAAATATGAAAGATGTGTGCCCTCTGGTTTCGGAAAAGAAGATTTTTTAAGATTTTTTGCCCTTTGATTTTTGAAGATTTTCATATTTTTACCCTTCATGCTCAGAAGAGCTAAAAGGGATGCGCCTGGGCAAAGCCCAATAATGACCCCAGGGTCTTAATATGAACGAACTTGGTAGAGGCCCACTAGGTTATGCTACATACCAAATATAAAAGCTGTTGCCATCTGGTTTCAGAGGAGAAGATTTTTTAAGATTTTGGCTCTTTGATTCTATGTAAAAAGGGTTGCCCTCTGGTGGAACCCAAATATGACCCCAGGGTCTTGATATGAACAAACTTGGTAGAAGTCCACTAGATGATGCTACATACCAAATATGAAAGCTGTCTGCCTTCTGGTTTCAGAACAGAAGAATTTTGAAGATTTTCATATTTTCACCCTTTTTGTTAAGGGTAAAGGTAAAGTTAAGGGTGGATTTCATTTATTTGAACAACTTTGGTAGAGCTTGACCCAAGGAACATCCCTGCCAAGTTTCATCAAGATTGGCCCACTGGTTTAGGAGGAGAAGATGTTTAAAGAAATTGAGACGGACATTGTACGATCACAAAAGCTCACCTTGAGCACTTCGTGCTCAGGTGAGCTAAAAAGGTCTACAGATGGATGGATGGTCAGACAGACAGGGTGATACCAGTATATACCCCTCTACTTGGAAAATTAAGGACCTGTTGGGAATACAAAAATTTGAAGGGCATTTCAAAAACAGGCAAGATCTTTTTCTTTAAAAAAGATAGTTTTATTACAATATATTACAAGGGCCTGGAACATGAAACAAGACAAAATTCTCAAACATGTAACAGACTTAGTATATACTACATACCAATACAAGTGAATAAAACAGAGTTAAAACATGACAACGAAAGTAAAGTTGAGAGTGACAGAAATTTCAAACAACTACAGATTATAGCCAATGTAAAGACTCGGACCATACATCTCCAAATGGATGGCTCCTCTCAAAACAGGTGTAACTGCCTATATGTTTATAGGCAGTTACAACTGTTTCACGCTGAGCCATCAATATTCTAACCAGTCTCTAAAGCAACATGGACTATTAGACATGTTTTTAAAGTAAAAACTTGGATCAGTCTATGCATTTACCAAGTCTGACAATAGTCTTCACATATCAAGGGTCAGCACACAAGTATTGTGTCAATATACTTATAGACATGTACACTAGTTTTGTGCTGGTACATCAACATTTTCTTAACACACAGAGAAGAATTCTATATATATAGGACCCTATTAAATTATTTTGCACTGTCCCATCAATCAATTCAGGTTGGATCTGCTAAGCGTCTGTGCTTTATACACATCAATGGACCAGTACAAAACTATTTTAAATCAAGTGTCAATATTTCTAAAGGCAATAACAAGTTTTGAACACCTCCCTTGAATTATATAGTTGTTTGAAATGTCGTGCACAGACTCGAAAAGAAAAGATATAAGGAACTTAGCATGGGTACAATTGTTATTTATCACAGGTTTCATTTCTTGCCTATCACAAAGTGCTAGTTTTTACAAAGTATCAAAATATTTGAATATTTCTTCCATTTGTCGAGATGAGAAAAGATATTGTTATTAGTTACATACTGTTTCAAGTAATAGAAGTTCATTGCAAGCTGCAAGCTCTAAAACTATTCACTTAAGGTAGTGGAACCGTAATAGTTTTGCAACGTCTCAGAAGTGATGATCTTTAACGATCAGGGCTTCAGATTCTTTTCAAGACTGATGGGTCCAATTGACCCATGAGGTAAAAAGTTGTGGGTCATTTCCTGAAATGATGGGCCAAAGCATATTTTCATTATGGTAAAAATGTTTCATATCCAAGCAGGTCAGGGTCACAGGACCCCAACTGTTGGAAAGTTGTGGGTCATCATGTGAGAAATGACCCGGGCCCACTGTCAATCTGAAGCTCTGAACGATGTTAACTGAGGTTTCCTAATGATTTTCATTAGGAAACCTCTGTTGACATTGTGAAAGAATATGTGGTCCAAAATATTGTGGAACTATTTCGGGTCCACTACCTTGAATTCATTTGTTTACAAAACTATACTGATGTAGAAGTTGTTGCAAAGGACTGCAAAGTATTTCATCCAAAATTATAATTTGAGGAGCCAGCTCTTAACTATCGTAAATGCCTTGACATAAATTTTGCGTTGATTCATCAAATTGTTTCAATATAATATGGTACAAAACATAGGTGTTACTAGGCTTTTGAATTTTATATGCACTTAGAAGGTGACCAACATAGAATATTTAGGATAAAGGGGATATGTTGACTGTGACAAAAGATGAATATCCTCCGCCCAACCCCCATTTGCTATGATTTAAATGTTGGTGAATAATCAAAACATCAGTAACTACAGCTTGAATTAGCTGTAGTTTTGATGTTATGATATTTATCAACAACATTTTTTCGAAAGAGGACAGCAACAGATCTAGGATCCTGGTTATTGGAATGTAAAGTTTTGGCAACATGAAAGAGTAAATAAATAGTTTAAAACATAAATACAAGCATCAAGCCCATTAGGCTTTAGAAGACATCCTTCCTATGAACAATGTTTGATGACAGTTAAGGTAGTGGAACTGTTATAGTTCCGCAACATTTCATACCACATGTTATTTCACAATGTTAACTGAGGTTTCCTAATGACAATCATTAGGAAACCTTGATTAACACTGTGAAAGTTCATTACTCCCAATACATTGAAGAACTATTATGGTTCCACTACCTAAAATAACATAACCTTTACATAAATGTGTGTTGACCTTAAAATTTTTCTCATGACTAAAAAGATAATTCACCTCCTTTAACAACATTTACATTATCTTTAAGATATTTTTTTAATATTTCTTTTTAGAAACACACAGAACTTAATTTTACCAATCCATCTTTTTCAGTACATGCACTGCCCAGCATTAAGATGAAAACTTAAGCATAACATAAATGAAATTGAACATGGGGCTGAATTACTATTGCTACATGAATTTTCTGCATCAATAGTCTTTTACTGACAATATCATCCCTTTATATGTCTCTTATATAAGGTATCTAGTATACAACTCTTGCATTCCTCAAACCTCTTCAATATTACAGCTGTAATTGTTTGTTTGTTTGAGGTTTAATGCCACTTTAAACAATTTTGAAGTCGAATCGCGACGGTTGGAGCACCTAAGAATGGTTTCCTGGTTTTTCTCACATCAGTAAAACCATACTTTCCTAGTCTCCAGCTAATATCCTACCTAGGTCTACAATTATCAACCCATTGGTTGACAAAAAGACAAAAAGCTGGAAAGGATAAGTGCCTCCTTTGACTATAGCTGTAAACAAGCTGTTATAACAAGATATTGAGTTACAATGATGACATGAAATAAGTTTGGATAAAAAAAAATAAAACTGAAACTAGTCCTGTATTCTAGATGAAAATGCTGGCGAAACCCTTTTAGAATGAAATTAATTCATGCTGATCTTCAAATAGATGGGGTAAAATTAATTTTAGAATCATGAAATTATATTTCCATTTTGAATGATATTACTATAAACAACACAATGTGTTTTTGGTATTCATTGTAATTGTCTTGAAGAGATGATTCAAATGAGTACCAACAACACAGAGTTTTGTTGAGAAACAAAGATTTATTTTAGTACCAACCAAAAATAATTTATAAACCTTTATCTTTACAACTATCTTTATCTTAAGGCTTCATGAAATTTGCACATATCTGTAAACCCAAGGACATAAGTGTAATTAGACCATGATTAGATATTTTAACAGTATAAAGATAATTTATGTATTTAAAAAAACAGTTATCCTAAAAGTTTCTACTAAAAAATATCTAACTCATATTTGAATACAATATCTAAAGTCTTGAATTTAAAAACATAAACGCTAATTCTTGCTGCTGTAATTGGTGTTAATTGCTAACGAATTGACAACCAATAAATAGATGTGTCATAGAATTTTCTTGGTGTGGCTATGATGAAGGTCCAAGTTATCAAAGTTTGTAGGCATTTCTCATCATCAAATCGAAGTATGCGTCATTGTCTATCGATGCACTTACACCACAGTAGTAGTTTTGGAACTCATCTTCTGTTATCTGAAAAATGATAAAATTTTAATTTAATTATAAGTCAGGGATTGACACTAACACCAGTCCTCGGGCCCCGAGACCTATGGATTTGTGTGCATCTAAAATAATATAAGCTCTTTATTTTTTCTCAGAATATCATTATATCATTGAAAATCCATTAAGTTGAATAAGTGATCAACAAATCTGTAATTTACTATGCTATGTCTTGCGAAACTGCAACATGTTAACAATTTTTGTATGATTACTATTTAATGAAAATTGGAGTTCACTACACAAAATTGGTAGTATAATGTCCACAGATGGTTGGACAGACAGATAGGCCGATTCCAGTACACCCCTAAAAACATTCCTTTTGAGGGGTTATAATATGTCCTTTATAACTAGGTATAGCCCCACGAACAATTTTATAAAAGAATATTCATCAGCTATAACCGTTTCCCATAAGGATGCATTTTCTTCAGTCCAAAGAATAACAAATTACTTATTACATATAATTTTACCTTTTCTGACACTATATCCTAACTTGACAATTATACTGCATTTTTGAAATCATCTTTGAGCACAGATCAATATAATTATTTTTTTAAATATTCAAGATTCTTTATTGAACAGATTTGATCTTCATTTCAGAAATTTACAAACAATATAATATGGTATAAGTACAGTCATAATTTTCCTTCGAGTTGTTAGTCAATAAGGTAGTATCACAAATGAAAATTGATAATCATTGACAGAATTGAGTAGATTTTTATCTGATATAAACGGAGGGAGATGCAAAAACCAATAAGCATAATTGATCTATCATGCTCTTTCCTTGCAACAAGAGCTTCCGCTCATACCAGTCACCTATTTGTTGCAAGGAAATTTATTGCCGACCGACAACCACACCATCACAGCCTCGAAGTAATATCTTCGTTTAAAGTCACATATACATACAGATATATTCCATGTTACAAGTGAATGCATCAAGTATTACATACCTGGAATTCACAAAATGTCATAGTTTTGGGGTTGTTTGAAAACAATAAATGTATTTCAGTCATACTGTGGTAGCTTTTAGCATATAACAGATTTCTGGTATTTCGCAAACTAGCACAACCATATTCAGGCATAAAAACAAACTTTACATGACAATACACAGCTTTATTTCATATTTGTATTTAAAATCTGATATGATACATAATCAAGTAAATAAGTAAAGCTCTTACATAGCAAATTTTACAGGAACGTCAGAAAAACATGTGATCATCAAAAACAGATTGAGTTTCATATTGATGTATTTGTAGATGTTTAGCAGAAATTTCAATAGGTCAGGACAAAATTTCTGTAAGGGTCTAAAGGGATTTATGATAATTCTAAGATATGAAAATTAACATTTAAGTTTAAAAGTACCTTAGATTGATCATGAACATTAACCCTTTCCTGTTTTTCAAAATTTTGGACCTGTCCAAATTCAAAGGTTTTCCAGACGAAAATTTAAAGTGGATTTAATTTGAAAAACAAGAGCTGTCACTGTAAGATGACAATGCCCCCGACACCGCTTTGATTTAGAAGTTATGGCCAATGTTAAAGTTTTTGGACGGAATGACGGACGGACGGACAGACGGACGGACGGACAAGTCAAATTTATGATGCCTCCCTATCGGGGGCATAATAACCATTCAGTAGGGTAGAAAATAGTGTGGAAAAAGAAGAAATTGCTTGTCAGAAGCAATTTCTTCTTTTTTCACAATGTTTTCTCAATCATAAAATCACAGGCACGTATAAAGCAGGGATTAAACAGCAAAGGGGTAATTACTGAAAGAAAAGATATTCACACCAAATTTAAAAAAGCTCAAAGGATCTAAGAAAACTGTGCCAATTCACAGGTCCCCTCCCCTCAAAGAATTTTCCCTAAAAATGCTTTATTCCTGATATATATAATGCCTAGAATTGGTCATCTAATCTTTTCTAAAGATTGATTTGTCAATTTACATCTAAAACCTCATAACTACAGCTTCAATCAAAATATCAAATAGTTAACTTTCCACTACTGATGTGTTCAGAGCTAGAGATAGAGGTGGTAATTTAATAATTTCAGCATTACTTTCACAAGTCCTACTTTGTGGGTATTCATCAGAATTGTCTTGACAAGACAATTCTGGTGAGTACCCACAACATAGGGTTTAAATGAGAAACAAGGATTTTGGATTCAATTTAACCCCCTCTTATTTGTGCCTCTGTTTATGAAGGGCCTTCCTTCAACATTAAAAAGCCCTGAAGTGAAAAATGAGGTGAAAAGATTATGGATACAAGTACCAGAGGGAATAGATAGAGAAAGCAAAATTAACACACAAAGTTCCAGAAAAAATTCTCAAAAGGTTTTAACCAAAGTATGATCAAGTTAAGTTTTGCATGCCAACACCAACTTCACCTTAAGCAACAACACCAAGGATAATAGCTCAACTTTTTTTGTTGAAAAACAGTCAAACAAAAAATCTAAAATATCTAACAAACAAATACTCCAATTTTACATCTTTTTGGGCTATGATAAAAACACAACCTAAACTTTTGTCAATGAAAAAAAAACAAACTTTTCTGTTTTAAAAAGGTAAATCAGGTGGCCCATGTACAGACTAGGATCAGACAACACACATATATATAAACTGTCTGATCTTTGTCTAAACCTCTAGTTCAGGAAGAAATATTCCCAGTTACAGACAAATAATTATCCTGAAGACGTAAGATATCTTGCTTTTTTCTATTTTTGATTGTGCCTCATTCATAAATGAGTGTTTCAAAAAATAAAATTCTGACAAAACTGTGGACTAAAAATTCAGGCAAATGTTAAGAAGTCAGTGGCAAGAAATTGCAATTTATATAAATCAATATATGTCCAATGATATACTTACAGTACATGTAAAATAGTATATAAACCTAATAAAACATGACAAATTATGTGAACAAGATGTGTTTGTGAAAGAATATTTTTTCAATGTGGACATTTGCCTTGTAATTTGACCTTATCGATACCTACAAATCACTCAAATCTTTCATCATGCCAATTATAAGGGTTGTACCTTAAAAAGGCTAGAAGATACTGGTAAAGTTAAGTTTTCTGGTTAAGTTTTGGGGAAATTTGACATTGACAGGTGATCTTGAAATTGCCATATGACCTTGAACTTGACAAAAGCAATTGCAAATCTATCACCATGCCATGATCATTTAGATATATTATCATGCCAAATTAGATCATTTTACCTTAATAAGGGTTGAGGTAATTGGCAATGTTATGTTTTTTGGTAAGGTTTTGCAGACAGACAGATGGATGAACAGACAGATGGACAACAGTTAAACAATATACCCCAATCTTTCAATAAGGAGGCATAAAAACCCTTGTTGAGCAAATTAGAAAAAGCAATAGCATTGGTTATAGTTTATTTGTTTGAATGGAGTTTAACACCACTTTCATTGTCTTTCAGTAATATGGCAGCAGTTGGATCACCTAACAATGGATTCCTGGTATTTCTCACACAAGCACTATCATCACATCCTAGTGCCAAGCTGCTATCTCACATAGGTCAATGTTTATCAACCTATTGGTGGGAGACAAATGGTCAGAGCAGAGGTAATGGGTTCCTGATGCTCTACCTGTGCTTTAAATAAATAAAGTATTCAATGAACAAGTTTTAAATTCAACAAAGGACTATAGACCCAGAAAATATGAAAGGTAGAGTCATGGTTCCTGTGCACTGCACTCATTCTCAATGAGATCTATCCACCTGCAAAGTTTCACCATTCTAGCTTGCATTCCTTTTGAGTTATGCTCTGACACAAAAAAGGTCTAGGTAGGGACAGACAGACTGTGGACCAACCAACTGACAAGTGCAAAGCAATATACCCCCTCTTCATCGAAGGGAGTCATATCAACTGGGCTAAATAAACCCTTCTAATACTGATCAGGGTATACTCAAGTCACTGTACATAAATCTTTGGCAGACAGTGTAAACTAAGATCAGTCTGCATAAACATGCAGTCTGATCTTAGCTTACACAGCCTACTTTTTACCTACTTCTTCTGTGAAATCTGTCAGCTTCTTCTTTTTTAGTTGAAATTTCACTAAAAATTACACATACAGGTGCAACACTTGGCTGCAGGTGCTGGATAATGCTGAAAATCTAAGTTGAAAAAGGGGCATAACTCTTACAAACATACTCCAAGAGTTACCTTCTTGTAGTATGGGTATCTCTTGTGATGGTGAACACATATGCCAAGTATCATGAAGATATCTTCAATAACAAGAGAGATATGACCAAGGTAAAAGTCAGTCAAACCAACAACAACAACGCCAAGGTGATTATAGTACTTCAGGTTTTCTCTGAAAACAGCCGAGCTAAAAATTAACACAGCATGTCAAGGGTTAATGGATGATGAATACAATAAATTCATATTGTCTCTGTGTATCTGATTAAGCACTTATCAAAGATTGTAAGCCTTCCGCATCATTAAGTCGAAGTATGCGTCACTATCTATTGAAGCACTCACTCCACTGTAGTAGTTGATGAATTCGGATTTCAAAATCTGGAAAAAAACAACAAATAAATCTATAAAGTACAA
Organism: Fragum whitleyi; assembly: GCA_948146395.1. Lineage (NCBI taxonomy): Eukaryota > Metazoa > Mollusca > Bivalvia > Cardiida > Cardiidae > Fragum > Fragum whitleyi. Next base: position 29,057,523 of record OX411548.1, on the reverse strand, counting down.
TATTCTTATACATTTATTTCAACCAAATATAGTGTATTTCCTCTAATAATAGTGCCCTCCCTAATAAAAGCACCCCTACATTTTTTACCAAGAAAACCTACTTCAAATGCCTAAATTTTAGGAAGTTTTGAGACTTCTTGTCTAATTTGAGATGAATTTTCTCAAAACATCATTTATAGGAAACATACCTCAAATTAAAGGGAATAGTGCCTAAATTATATAAGTTTTATGATTTTTTTTAAAATCTGTAAATGCATCCTAAAGAAAAGCTGCCCAACCATGTTATGTAAAGCTCCCATGAGAGTTTATTAGAAGAAATACTGTTATTAAACTTGGCTGCTTTGGCTAGTTATAACAAGTGTTCATTTGAGGTTTTGAAAGCAAATAATGTAAGATTCTACTGAAAGTAAATTTCAAAGCTCAATTCCCTACTACTTTGTTACATTGAATTTCAAAGTAAAAGTTATGTACACATTACATCATCTAGCCCTACATTTGACATTATAAATAGAATTAATCAGGATTATTAGCTACATGTATATAGAATATGTAACATGCACATGTATGGTATAAATATAATGTATATAAAACATTACTATACATGTCAATATGTTTGAAAGAGTATGATTTATGCTTTAAAGGGCATGTTACATTGATACATATTATTTCAATACAAACATATCATTATAATAATCAATAATGCATTGATACAATGATAGTGAAATGTGGAGTGCACCTTGTGAGTTATGAAGCCTATGTTTATAAGTGACATAAGAGTGATAAAACATCATTCCACACAATGGTCATGCTAGTCCTACTTTTGAGAAGAAATACACATAAAGGTGCATCTTTCATCAATAAAAAATTGATATGATTGTGTTTAAAAATGTAGCAAAGTATTAAGTCTACATCGCAAAGTGTTTAATTCATACTGCAAAGGAATTAAACCTAATCTACATATTATCTAATGTCATCATATTTCCTATCATGTATTATCTTAACATGTGTTATATTTTAGACTTTTAAGACAAACCTTGTTTTAATTATTGAACATCTGCTATGCATACTTTTTGTTATTTAAGAGCTCATAGAGCTTAGTTTGTAGTCAAATAACATAATAGTTATCATTAAAGAATTGTTCGGATATAATTGTAAATACTAACATTTAATAAATTTAAAGTTTCCAAGCCTGCCTCATCATAAGATCAAAGTAGGCATCACTGTCTATAGATGCACTAACACCAGCATAATAGCTCATAAACTCTTCCTCAGTCACCTGCAAATTAAACTGTACTCAACCCAACTACAACTTCAGATTTATAAGTAAAATTGATTGTTTTATTCTTTGAAAGTAATACCACAGTGTTGTGGTCAATCTAACATCACTGCTACAAATTCCTCACAATATTTTTACTGCAATCTTGTCACATGATAGGCTTGACGAGGATTTCTACTCCTCTCTAGGATTGACCCAAGAGAGCTCAGCTATTTACACATTTAGATAGATCAAGCAGAGGTTTTATCTATACGAAAATTTTGTAAGAACATGTTATACTCTAAATAATCTAATATCACTTTATGTTAAAGGGAGCTGCTTCCTGGGTATGACCAGTACAAAGCTAAGCCTCTGAAAACCTTACTAATGGACATCACTGACAAACAAAATTATTGGTTCAGTTTGACTAAGGATGCTAAATTAAGTAATCAATAAATATGTGACTTGTTTTTCTTGAAATGGCTGTTAATGAAGAATTGATCATAGTATTTATCCTGACTTAATTTAAGCATAGAAGGTGATGGGACAAAATAAGCCATATCTCCACAGGCAGTCTGTATCTATTTTCTAATATGCTTCATAATACAAAAAGGTGATTTGATTTCCAAACTGCAGTGTTTAAGCAAGAAATAATGAAAGCATTTTGTGCATATCAAGTGCACTCCAGATACAATCCAGGCAGAAAATTGGCTCTGATCATATTAATCACTTCATTTTACCAGAAATTATCATCATGAAATAGTTTGACCATTGACTGACCATCAACTTAAAAACATATCAACTTAAAGTCATATAAATAAGTTTTTTACTCTATCATTATCCATTTAATTCTCTTCATTGGATTTGTGTGAAAATGATATTAGGCAAGTTTGATTATCATACTTTAATTCCATTCAACATACAGTAGAATTTCATATCCAAAATTTATCAAATTTAAAAATAATGTTCTGATATTGTGACTTAAAGCCAATTGAAGACCTATCTTTTCTTAGTAGATATCTGCAATACTGAAAGCTTGACTAACTAATACCACAAACTAGTTATTAAAGTTTATATAAGCACTTACCTTTGATGCAATCTTTTTTCCTGGTACATTTAAGCTTATTTACTCTTCTCACACAAACTACGCGTATTCATGATCTGGTTTCTCCATAACAAAGACACATATGAAAAGCTCTTTTTGCCAAGTAGAAATAGTATTTAAGATAGGTGTCTTCAGGCATGTTACTATTAAATAGTAGTAGTTCCCTCTGGGCTTTTTCATATGGCAGTTTTACTTGCCCAGATAAGGGATTGATTTTAATTGTCTGTGGAATTCTATCTAACAATTGGTTAAAGTTAAACAAGAGGGCCAAAATGGCCCTACACCGCTCACCTGAAATTTATTGGTCTAGTGGATATGGTTGAGAAGGAGATGCTATTGAATTCATTGTGAAAATATGACCCACCCTGCAATGCCCATGTTTATGGTTTAGGAGATGTTGTTCTAAGATTTCATAGTGCCCTGCCAAGCCAACATTTATGGGCCAAAAATTTTGAAAGAGGGTCACCCAAAAACATTCTGACATGATTTCATTGACAGTGGTTAAGGAGATGTAGTTCAAAGATTTCATAGTGAAAAAATGCCTTGCCCTGTGACTCACATATTTATGAGCCGATCAGAGTTTCGCAAACAATTTTTGAAGAGTGTCACCAACGTAACATTCTGTAAAATTCCATGAAAATTTGCCAATTGGTTTAAGAGATGTAGTTCAAAGTAAAGAATTCTTTTAGAAATATTGCCACGCCCTGCCAAGCATATATTTATAGACAAATGCTAGTTTTGCGAACAATTTTGGAAAAAGGTCACCTTAGCAACATCCTGTGAAAATATCATTAATTTCAGCCAACTGGCTCAGGAGAATACGTAGTTCAAAGATTTCACAAAGAAAAAATACCATGCCTTGCAATGGCCATATTTATGGGCAAATCAAAAATTTTAAAAATTTTATTGAAATTGGCCCTGTGGTTTGGGAGAAAAAGCTACATGATTGCTTATGGGCAGAACAGAATTTTGCAAATGTAAGTTCATGAAGGTTCAACAAGAAACAATCCTACCAAGTTTGGATGAAATTGTCCAAATGTTTGGGAGAAAAAGGCATTTAAAGATTTCTAAATGGAAAAATGCCCTACCCAGCCACACCAGTATTTTAGGGTCAAGTAAAATTTTACGAACACAAGTTTTCAAATAGGTCATCCAATGAATGTTTCTGCCAAGTTTGGTTGAAAGGTACCCATTGGTTACTGGAGAGAAGATATGTAAATTTTACAGGGTCAAAAACTGCCCCGCCCTGTCATGCCCTTATTCAGGGTCAATCACAGTTTCACAACCAAGTTTTAAGAAAGGTAACCAAAAGAAACATTTTTGCGAAGTTTGGTTGAAATCCAACCATTGGTTACTGAAGAGTACAATGTTTTAAGATTTCAGGGTAAAAATCAGACCGCCCTACCACACCCATATTTGGGGGTCAATCAAAATTTTTGAGAAGTTTTGAGAACAGCCATCAAAGGAAAGTTTTTAATAACTTAGTTTGAAATCCACCGGTTAATGAGGAGAAGATGTTTAAAGAATTATTGACGACTTCTGACGACGACTAACAATGCATGATGGACAAAAAGATGATCACATAAGCTGATCTTGAGTATGTTGTGCTCAGGTGAGCTTAGAAGCTGGCATTAGATAAATGCCTGTTTTTCAATTCAAAAATTTCTTTCATTTCATCAATCCAAAACATAGTGCAACCCATCTGTAACCAAGCAGGAACACAAAATAGTGGTAACACTATTGCATATATTATGAAAGCATATGACATTTGTATTATTTTTGTAGAAAGGTAGATCTGAATGATAAGAATTTTGAATCAGTGACCCTTTAAAATCATCTTTTTTCTTACAATAAGACAAATTTTGTTTGAAGAAATATTTAAGAATAATTAAAATTCCTTAAATGCCATATTACCTGCAATCATATTACCACTATCTCATAAGCTGACGGGAGAAAATGCTTATTTTTTTATCGTTAAAAATGTGAACTTTTTATATGTAAATGGACAGTTTTAAATATCATCTATAATTTTTTTTAGACTGGCTTAAGTTTCAAATTTCTTTTTTATATATTCTATACAAATTGTAGATAAGCTTGACTGAGAGAAAATTATTGATATCATACAAAATGATTATTTGTTTTACAAAGAGCCTTTTAAAAATATGAAAGCACTGTAACCAAACCAATGTTAAGGTCAATGTTAAGGCATTTCCAAATATACAAGACAAAAATGATATCCCAATAGTCTGTGAATAATTCTTATATAGAGCACAATTTTGACTCTTGTCAAATCATTCAACATGCTTTAATTTAGGATTTAATCAATCTAACTAAGACCAGTATATTTTTAGTTCGGAAAATTTCAAAAAGCAATATCTTTGTTTGAATTAATTATGAAAATTGACATTTCTAGGAGTTAAAATATTTGTATGGAAACTGTTCGGATGCAATTTATACCAAATTGACTTATAAAACAGGAACCCTATAAAATAACCAACTGGTCAAAACATGAAAGTATGAAAAAGCAAACATTGAATGAAAGTATGAAAAAGTAAACATTGGTAGTGCCAGAGATTTCAAAATACATTGCTGAATGATCTAACCTTCATGTTTCTTTCATTCAGAAAACATTTGAACACTAACAGTTAACCTTCCCCAACTTTACCCTCTGATGGTATAATAAAAAAAATATTCTTTTGGAATTCAATTCTAGATCTCTGGCATGCTCAAAGCAAGTATGCTATCAGTAGAATATGTGATGGTCAAAATAAACTTGATAATGACCATGGCACACTGTAAATAAGACACAATCAATAAACTCAGACCCTCCTGTTAAAGCAGAGCAAGATTTCTATTTCCGGAATATGATTCTTCTTTTGAACTGTTTGCATTGTCCGGGTAGACTTGACCCCAAAACCCATATGTCCTTAATTTTCAATTTTAATGAACACTTGTTGTATGTTATTTATAGACATAGGTATAATCTGTGATAATTTGTTTCCCATTTCATAGATTTTTGTTTCCGATTTAGATAGATTTGAAAAAATGATTAAGCTATGCAAAACCACTAAAAATCTCAATGAATAAGGAACTGGTTGTAAAGGCACCCAGAAAGAAAAGATATCAAACTTATACTAGGAAAAGAAATGATAGTGTAAAAAGCAATATGTATGTCAGAGTTTCCTAGTGAACATGCAAAGCTAAACACAGTGTACGAGAAAAGGTGTACAGTGTGCTTATAAGAATTGTCGCTTCTGGTTGTGTGCAGTGACAGTTTGTCACTAAAAACAAACTGTGTTGAAAGAGTATCACAGTTCTGTTTGTCTTGTGTTTATTTCTTTCATTTCTTATTACTTCAGTTATTGGAAAATTAAATCTTATCTATTTGTACCAGTGTGGTTTATAGACAACTGATATTCAAATTATAACATAGGTTGCAAAACAAATTTTAACAAGATGTGTTTAAAAAAACATGATTGACCCAAAATAAATATCATCTTTTCAAAACTTAGTTCTCAGCAGATAACCACAAACTGGTTATATGACCTTGAGCTTGGTGTGATCATTCTGTGTTAAATAGCCTTAAGTATTTGGACCAAGGTTAGATTTTTGGTTACGTTTTTGCAGACACTAGCCAGATAACGGTAAAAACAAGAGGACCCTGAGGGCCCTTAATCGCTCACCCATTTTCAATAGAGTTCATTCTTGTGACCTGGCAAACATTTTGATCAAGTTTCATGAAGATTGGACTATATTTGTGGCGATTGGAGCTCTTACGAGAAAGTTGTCATTAAGGCCCCTTTTCCCGTGATATGGCACGGATACTTCCCATTTTCAAATCAGTTCATCCTCATGACCTAACAAACATTCCAACAAAGTTTCATGATGATTGGACCATATTTGTGGCTTCTAGAGAGTAAACAAAAAATTGTCATTAAGACGCCTTTTACTGTGATATGGCACCAATCCTTCCCATTCATCCTCATGACCTAACTAACATTCTGACCAAGTTTCATGAAGATTAGACCATATTTGTGACTTCTAGAGTGTAAACAAGAAATTGATCATTAAGGCCCCTTTTCCCATGATGTGGCACGGATCCTTTCCATTTGAGCAATTTTCATAAGGGATCACCCAAGGAATATTTCTGCAAAGTTTGGTTGATTCTGACCCATAAGTTTAGGAGGAGATGTTGTTTAAAGATATTGTTGAAAAATTGTCATGAATGCCCCTTTTTCCGTGATATGGCACAGATCCTTCCAATTTTCAATGGGCCTTTCCGAAAAAGTGGTTTACCTCCCTTTTTCCATATAATCCGCTAGAGTGACTTCCCTTGTTCGGGTAGCAAATCTTTACAGAAAGCATTGAAAGAATATAGTACGGTGCCTTATGTAATCCCGTAGGATTTTCGTGGTGAAATTGATTTTTTGGCTTTAATTGATTGTTTATGGGTCAAGCAATCGGAAACTATGCGGGTCCAAATTTTTCGGATCTGTTCCCCGATTTTATGGGCTCTCAAAGGAGCCCATATGGGCAAAATGGGTATTTTCCTAATACTAGGTTAAGGAGAGGCGTTTTTTTGTTCTTCTAAAATGTTTTCTTTGGGTTAACAATGTATTTAGTGTTTTAGAAAATACAGTAACCCATATTTCAAAAGCTTTTCCACTATTTTGGGGCTCTCACAGAGCCCTAAATAGCAATTTTGGCTGTTTCCTAATAATGGGTTTAGGAAAAACATTTTTTTTGTCTAGAGATGGTTGTTTAAGCTTTGTTTGGTATAAAGTGTTGGTTAGTATTGAATTACTTGCAGGTCCATGTTCTTTATAACCTTTTTAGGATTTTATGGGCTCTCCGTCATAGTAGCCCATGTGAACTGATTTGGGTGCTTTTTTGAATAAGTGTCAAAAAAGGTTATTTTCATTGCCGTTGAATCGTTCTCCAATTACTTTCAGCACGTTACTGTATTTAAGATAGCTTTGGTATAATAAACAGTAAGCCCGTATTTAAAGTCTAATATTCCTTTTGATTGGCTTGCAAAGGATCCCATAGGAGCCGGACAATTAGTTTCCGATCCTAGGTTTAAAGAACATCAGCAATTCTTATGGTTTTCAAGGGTACCAAAATTGCTGCAAATGATTCTTTAATGGTTGACACAAAATGTCGATCGAAATTCTATTAACTACGAGATGTTTAATCAACTTAACTGGATCTTAATTAGCCCATATGAACCAACACAGACACTTTGCCTAATAATGGGTGGGAGAAAATCAGTTTCTTTTCTTAAATATTTATCGAGCCTCATTATTAAGAAGGATTATGATGAGGATAGAATTTAAAAAAATGAATCAAATATCCAAAAGCCCACACATGATTATTGGCGCTTGGTGAAGCTCATATGTGCAGGTTTTAATATCCTCCAAATAAATGAAATTACTACTCTATAGTTTGAAGCTTTCTTAAACAAGTCTAAAATAATTGTAGTCAAAAAACCTAAAATATGTAACCCCGGTCGACTGTATAAAACTCGCTATATTAATCAAAGCCCTTTTTCGTACATAAGGAACCGCACTAATACGGATGAATGTCCGTTTGCAGGCGATAATACCGCTAATAATTGTTTAAAAACGTTTTACTTTTGTAATTTTGGTTTTCATTGAAGTTATGTAACAGATAGTTCATTGTTTGTACATTTCTTTTATTAAATCCTTTATTTATTTAGAAAAGTATTTTTCGATAAAAATCCAATTGTAATCAAATAATCTTAAATCATACAATATGTAGCCGGCTCAATAGTAAATTATTGTTCATCTATATAAATCATTGTTCGAGTTGCTACTAACGTCGTAATCGCGGTTCAAACTAATCCATTTTTGTATTTTTAAAAGTTGTCCAATCACGAAATAAAAATAAATATGATGTTTCTTTTTCATATTAGAAAACAAAAAGTGAAATATATGCTTGAGACAGAATTTAAAAAAAAAGTTATCACTTGGCGCTTAATCTAATTGCAATTTGCAAATACGTTGTAGAATGGTGGTATATCGATATTAAAACTTCGTGTCAAAAAGAGAACTCAAACCGTAGATGGGCGATCTTTTAGTTAATGAAACATGTTTAGGGATATGTAAGCGTTTGCGATATTTTTACCATACATTTTTCATTTCTTTGTGTGCAAAGTTAATTTTCACAGCAGTGATTTGTTTAGGCACAATAAATGTTCACACCGCGTATGGAACAAAGAAAATATCAGCGCAGTCTGTTAATTGCATAGATACGCAAGACTAGGTTAAAGTTGGTTTCACGTTCTTTTTGGGTCATGTGTGAAATATTCATTTAGAATCAAGCAGTTTTATTCGGCACGAGCCCCTTTCAGCACTGTTGAAAATTTCATTTTACCTTTGTTGTATACTTGTTAAATTAAAGAATGAATAGGACAGGGTTGAGCTAAGAGCATACATTTGGCAATGAATGCAAATGCAATGCCCTGCTTATTTTTAATGATAAGACATTCATGAAATATGACCGCAGAGACCGAAAATAAATAATACTTTTAGAAAAAAATATGATCATATCTTTTTTTTGTATGTATGCGTGTGTTACTTTGTAGAAAGGGTTTTCGATGGGCCAAGGACCACATCGTGATCAAAGAGCGGTAAACCACGACAGTAGCAGACATAAGTTACAACACGTGTGTTAAATACACATCGCACTGTTGACAATGAAGCGGCGCACGTGGCATATGAAATTACGTAATCGTAATTGGGTTTTTTTAAAGTCAAATATTAACAAGGAGATAGATAAAACAGAATTTTATTTAAGGGATATTACTGCGTTTCGGTAATACTACAATTTGGATAATATTATGGATTCGTATGAGGTTAGTGTTAAACTAAAATCTGAACAGATCAGATAAGAATCTTTATTTAACTATTCAACTTGAACATTTATGGTTAACCCTCGAAATGCATGCATGTAATATGACATGCATAATGTATTGGCGATTAAAAAAAAAAAATAGAAAAGTCTTTACGGAAATTGTGAGTACATTTTTACATGTACTTTAAGCCAATTTCGATATAAGAACATACATTTATTTGGATCATTAAGACATGAAATACCAACTGCGTGGAATTATTTCTACATTTTTGATATTACACCTAACTGTATTTGTCTTTTATTTCCATACTTTAAGTTTATATCTGTATAGAATTAAATTTGGCCGCCTTTCATTTTTACGATTATGCCAGGGCTATTGAAATAATGAGAATGAAAAGTCACCATGAAAGTAATTCACACAAACAATCAAATCAAAGTTGTTTTCAAAAGACGTGTCAAATAATTTTCATAGACGAACATCGACACTTTATCAAGAAGAAAAAAAAACATCATATTACATTTCACCTTATATATCAAAAGTCGCATTTCTTCGGGTTTTTTTTCTTTATCACATGAAAAATCAAAAAGTCAAATTTGATTTCTAGGGACAATAAATTATTGGTTTAAAATATATAGGTTCGATAAACTAATCCATAAAATGTCAAAATAGACTGAATTATCAAGATATACTTAAATGAAACAAAGAAGAGTAATTGTTAATCAATGATATTCAAAGTTTTATCTGCTAAAAAATATCGTTCGCATACTCTTTGGATTTAGACTAACTTTAAAATTTCGTGGTCTAGTAATGGGTTTGTACACGGACCCTATTTATACAGTATTGAGGGTCCCTGTTTAATCCTGACCCGAAGGATTTTTTTCCCAGCCATTTTGGATCAGAAATTTGCTACCCAGAAATAGACTGACGACCGTCTGCATGTTCAAATACACTGGAGAGTAGTTAGGCCCGATTACTCTTTTTCTGTATTTTCGGAAAGTTCTATAAACTTGTTTTTTCTTGCTGATTTCAAAGACGCTCCTATATCAGCCATATTATCGATCTGAAATTTGCTACCCGGAAATGGGTTTATCGGAGAGTTATGACCGTTCGTTGTTTCAATGCACCGGAGAGTATTCAAGTTCGATAACTCCATTTCTATATTTTCGGAAAGGCCCATAGACTTCATCCTCATGACTTTACAAACAATCTGACCATGTTTCATGAAGATTGGACCATATTTGTGGCTGGTAGAGTGTTAAACAAGAAATTTGTCATTAAGGCCCCTTTTCCCGTGATATGGCACAGATCCTTTCCAATTTAGCAATTTTCATAAGGGGCCACCCAAGGAAAATTTCTGCCAAGTTTGGTTGCTTTTGACCATTAGTTTAGGAGGACATGTCGTTATAAGAAATTGTTGAAAAATTGTCATAAGGGCCCCTTTTTCCGTGATATGGCACGGATCCTGCCCATTTTCAAAAGACTTCATCCTCATGACCTAACAAACATTCTGACCAAGTTTCATGAAGATTGGACCATATTTGTGGCTTCTAGAGTGTAAACAAGAAATTTTTCATTAAGGCCCCTTTTCCCGTGATATGGAACGGATCCTTTCCATTTGAGCAATTTCATAAGGGACCACCCAAGGAATATTTCTGCCAAATTTGGTTGATTTTGACTCATAAGTTTAGGAGGAGATGTCGTTTAAAGAAAAAGTTGACGCCGTGACGGACAGACGGACGCCGGACAACAATCGATCACAATAGCTCCCTTGAGCACTTCATGCTCAGGTGAGCTAAAAATATATACCCAGTAGCTTGAAAATATTGACATGACTTATGCAATGAATAAATTTACCGAATAATACATTTATTATCAAGGATAGTCATGGCCTTCGATATTCATCATAGATCCGTGTAGTACTTGGGTTTAAAAAAATTCTTTGTATAATGTAATAGTATACTATTCTGTGTTTGTTTATAACTTTGCTATAAGTCTTTGCGAAAGTCTTATTCAATAGACAAAACTAAACAAAATGCATGTATATTGTAACGAGACAGAAAATTCGAACCACTGTCTATGGACTTCAAAAGACTTACACTTTTCACATGCAGTGACAAGTGCCTACTCGATAAGATGTTGTATAATAGTTATATATTATTTAACTTTAGTTCAGAAGACCTAACAGATGTACCATGCGACAATCAGTCAAGCATGTAATAAATGAAAATAGGTTAATGTCAGTCATGTAAATGATTTCAAGCTACATCCTATATCAGAACATAGATATCTTTTCATTTTTTAAATAGCTTATGACTGAAGGCCTATGCTGCTAGTAACAAAAATGCCCACGATCAAAGCCACAAGTAACAATTTGACAGTTCAGTGTAAAACAGTTGTAACTACCTATATGTTTATAGGCAGTTACAACTTTTTTACACTAGCTATCAAATTTGTAAAAAGTACATTTTTCACTATCACTCCTTAACTACTTAAGTCTTTCAAAAGGATAATATTGACAATGTTTTATGCACAAAACTTTTCTGTTGATGCTCGACTTGCATTGCATTTCATAATTATGGTGCTTATAAAAAAATATTTTAAAACAACACACATGATATTCATATAATTTTTCTGACACAAACACAAAATTTGCACTTATGTATGTATGTATGATTTTTTTTCAAAGCTTTGATTCGTCATAGTATATGAATATTTGGACAACCCTTGTATAACCCTATCAATGTGAGGCATAAAATTGATTTTTATAAATTAATTTCAAAATATATTCCCCAATCCAGTGGTGATAACATGCAATATATGGGAGTAGTATATTATATCATGCTGAATTAAAATACATGTCATAGATTACAATAAGAGTAGAATTTACATTGTTAAAATTTAACCGTTATCACATACATTTAATATTGCCCATTTTTTTTTACAATAATATAACTTAAAAAGAAATAAGATGTATTTATGAGAAACCTAAATACAAAGAAACAGCAATTTTTTTCAGAAACTTAGTGTTAAAAGATTACAGTGTACTATCCATGCTTAGAAATGAATTCAGGTTTCATGCAATATATTATTATTATGTGTGAAATGTTAATTGATCTGGCTTGATGTAATTTGCAATGTTGAGATATTTTGTTCAAGATTTGCACTAAAGTTTATTTCTTGGTCAGCAATAAAGCAGATATTGCATGGTCAATTTTACATAACCTATTGTAAATATGCCAGCAAGATTGCTTCAACTAGCAGCAATACACACACGAAACATCCCTGATATCAAAAGGAAGATAAATGATTGTCAATAAATATTGACTGCCAAAAATCTTAGAGACAAGTCATAAGATTTTAACTTGAAGTTAAAATTCATTGACTTGCTGCAGATCTTAGAACATTATAATTTATTTGGCAGACCTTTATGGTCAGGAGAGCAAAAGGGCAAACATATTTATATGAAAATGAGATATACAAGGGATGCTCAATATTTATCCGGATTAGGTCAATTAATCCTCACTGATTTGTCGCTATTTGAAAAAAAAGTATACTTATATCAATGTAACACCTTATATGATCAAACTTGCCAAAGCCTGAAGCAGTTGAAAGATGTATATTCATTTCACACGCAAACAAAAGTACATGGGTATTAGGTGGCGGCGTTAATCGCCTATATCTATAAGAGACTCCGCAATTGACGTCCCTACAGTTGCTTTGACAAGTTTCTCTCTGTTCGTTCTTCATCTTATCTCACGGGGAACGGAAGCGTCTTCACCGATAGAAATAAAGCATTTTGAAGAATGGACCATTCCCTATCAGCGTGACAAGTATTTGGTTTATGTATTTCGTTATTTTGGTAGATAACGAGTAGATTAATTAAAGATAAAAATTCCGAGCATTCAGTTAACGTCGTCTAAAATGTTACGAAACACTTACCCCGCCACATTTTAAACGAACCTTATCGAAAAAACCTACGGTCAAATTACTTCAAATTAAGACAAGGCATTTTTAATACTTATTCCAGCAACGCAATTAATTTTCAATTGTTTCAACAGTTGGAAAAGAAAGAATATTTACAATCGAAGACCAAATATATGAATTATTTTATCTGCTGCGCTGGGTACTTGTTTCCATGACAGTTTATATGGAAGATACACGCGTGCTATGATAACCATATCAATTTAACATAACCATATGCAAATCGAATTCCGACAGCGAATGATACCAAATTTATTTTGATTGCTTCAAAAATAAAATTTTGCTAGGCAAAATCCGGTTAATTTTTGAACAACCCTTGTACTTATCCACTTAAATGATTTTGGGTATATCAAAATATTTTTTTATTCTTGAATAAATATTCCAAGTTTCAGGTAAAAAAAACTATACATAAGAGTGTTATACAAATGTTATTTTTTCAATTGTCTTTTGTTGTTTTAAGCAAAGCCAATAATGTAGATGGTGCCAGAGTAATCACAACACTTAACATATTCCCTGAAAAAAGCTGTACCAAATTCATATAGTTGCAATAAAATAATTCATGAAACCATGTGATAAGATAACAAACAATATGACATAGGCTTCATGTGCAATAACACTTTGTGTTAACACATTGCATAAACCATGCACTAGAAAAGCAACTCCAATATGTCAAGCTTTTTGTTGATATTAACCAGAAGTTGCTATTAACCCTTGTCATGCTGAATAAATTTTGGCTAAAAATTTGCATCAAAATCAAAGGGCAAAAGCACTGAAAGTAACAATTGTAGGTCAATTTTTATTTGAAAAACAATTCTGGTTTGAAAGTGACAAGCAGGTGGTGTAGACCAACATCAGACTGCACATATGTGCAGACTGATGTTTGTCTGTAGCTCCTACCAAAACAGGAATAGTCCGGGTTCAGCATGACAAGGGTTAATAGGATCTACCGATTCTTAAAGTCTATTGTTTTTGCACAGAAATTAAGCAGCGATTATCAAGATTCCATTTAAGAGGATTTTACTGTATTATTATTCAAGATAGTTATAATTTTGATTATCCAAAGAGTAGCTTCCGATCATCCATTCTTAACAGATAACTCAGGACTCATTTTTTTCTTTAGATAAATTTTGGTCTAGATATCATGCTAAGTAATCATAGCAAGTTTCATTTCATTATTCCCATTCCAACTATACACAAGAAATATAGTGAGTTTGTTCAATTGAAGAGCAAATAATGACATCTCTGATTGATGCCAAATCTTTCAATAAATTTTAATCTTAATCCTATTCATGCTAAGTAATTTGGCAGAAGGATTTGTTCATCAAAGAACCATTACTCTTACTTAGGGGAAAGCACCATAACCCAAATCTGACTTTATGTGCATCTCTGCTTGATTCTGAATCTTTCTGTTTTCCAAATGAAATATCCCTGTTAAAGATGAAAAAGTTGAAAAAAGTGATCAAAGGTCAATTTGATCCATTTATGTATAGACCTGATTGACCTTTTATCATTCACCTAACTTGAACACCTTTAGATGTAGACAAGAAATTGACAGACAGGCTTTTTCATCAAAAGGCCTAAGACTAGGATATTTTAAATACTACCTGACAGCCAGTATTCATTCAGATTTTGAAATCTCAATGCTCAAGTATTTTCTCAAAAATTGTGCAGACAACTTATTTCATCTAAGAACAATTAGAGAGGTAAGCACAAAACTATAATAAGTGCCTAAAAATTCATAGGCACTTACAATAGTTTTTTGCTGACCCACTTAATTACTGATTGTCTAAAGTATATAGACAAAATTCAGGTGTGTGGAAATACAAAATTTCTCCACTTGTACCCGGACAAGTAAATGATGATTTTCTACTTGTCTCCGATAAAAAATAACATGTCATAAAAAAAGAAAATCAATCAATTTTGAGAAAGCATTGTTTTTAATGAAGAAAATGCTGAACTCCAGCATTTTCTTCATTAAAAACAATGTTTTCTACCGTTTGATATTAACTTTATGACAATCAATCTCTCAGATCTGTTTAGTACCATTCTGATATTTTCCCTGGTATTTACTAGTCCATGGACAAGTGGCATAGAAAAAAGTACTTGTCAGAAGGTGAAAAAAAATGGGATTCCACTACCCTGCAAAATTCAAAATATGATACCTACACCTTAGTTTGGTACTGAGCATATGGGCAAAGTTTGAAAAAAATCTCCTTATTAGGTGCTTAGAAATTGAGCAGACAAGATTTTTATCAAAAAAAGGCTACATGAAAGATATGCAAATGTTTACTCAAAACCAAGTTTTTCAATGACTTTTTACCAAATCCCTCAGTGTATTGCAGAGAAATGAAACAGGTTTTCTCATCAATTTACATTAAATCTGTCAAAAGTTAATGGACTGTTACTACAGTAGGATACGACTGACTCTTTTTGATTCTGAATCTAATAGTGAACTTTGATAAAATCAAACAGCCATTGCTTAGAAAATTGAGATGTAAAAAAGTAGTATGGGTAATAGGCAAGAATGGGGTCACCATACATTTGCTAAAGATCCTCAAAGACAGGCTATGAAATTTTCATGGGACCTTCAAAAGTTTAAATCAAATTGTAAAAATTTTGATTTTTTGGGTCCAATCTTAAACCAGGAATCAACATTTACACCAGTCCTCAGGCATGAACCTATAAATATTATAGAGGACTGGTTCAAGCTGCAAAGTTGAAGGTCCACTGGAAAATTGTCCAGTGAAAATTCTTCCAATGCAGTATTCTTTTGAAAAATAGTTGCCCCTAACCAATGCCCATATTTTCATCACACAGGAAAATAATGTGGCAAAAATGGATCTCTCTTTTCACAAATTCTTCTTGCCCCTCGCTGTTTTCCTTCTAAAAAACCATCAATTTATTTTTTTACAACAAATATAGATTTCATGAAGGATCTCTTATTATGCTTGAGGACCTGAAAGATCAACAGCCACTGATCTTGCAGTCTGGTGGTAAAAATTAGTAAGTGTCAAATCCTGAATTCTTCCATTCTGAGTGGTTTCAAAATGGCTTCCAAGAAATATTAAAATATGACTTACAAGTTCTAAAGGAGGCTGCATGGTGACTCCTATTTGCCCACAAACAGACCACCAGATGAACAGACCAACAAGCTGACTCCTAATATGTACCCCATCAAAGAACTGGGTATATCATAAGTTATTCATATTCTTGAAGATAGTGTAAAAGAAAACTCTTACTATTCCATCTTTATCATTTGGTGAGTCAAAAGAACCCAGGAATTCCTTCAAACATTCCTCTTCTGTCCATTCACCACTCATATATTTAGGATGCTTCCGTACACTGTAGACGCCTTTCAAATCCTCAACTGTTATTTGTCCATCCCCAGTTTTGTCAAGTTTTTGGAAAGCCTTGATAATTAACTGTTTCCTGCTGTTGTTCATTGGGGGCTGTTTCATAAAAAAATGCAAATTTGGTCAAAGTTTATTTTTACAGTACAAATAAAGCAACCACTTTCTGATAATTATATTACTAATTAATCCACTTAACCTTTGTCATGCTGAATTAAAATCCTGTTTCAGAATTGCTCTCATTTCAAAGTAATTTAAGCCCTTAAATCCAAGGATGTAGGGTAATCTTTCTTTTTATAATTAACTTCTTGAATAATTCTGCTAGGAAAGGGGATTAACAGGTGGTGTAGACTAAGATCAGACTGCACATATACCGGTATGCAGGCTGATCTTTGTCAAAACCTCCTTCAAAGGCAGGAATATTTCCGGTTTAGCATGACAAGGGTTATCATGCCTATGACAGAATCTAAACCACCACCATACTAAATTTTTTGACTAGTTTTAAGTTGCCAAGTAATTAAATATCACAAGATGTGTCTAACATGCATATTCCAGGATGCCCCTGCAGTTTGCCAGGTTTACGTAAGGTAGCAATGGATATGGGATTCCAGAAGCCGAATATGTTTAGTTTACAGATTTTTGATATGTTATTTTTAAAGACTGGTTTTGTTGGCCTCTGGTTTTGTTGGCTTCTTATCAAGGATTTGTGGAATAATGTTCGTTTAATTCATAATACAGCTATCTATCATACCACGACCCCCGGAACACTAGCACGGCGCTCTACCAAATGAGCTAACCGGGCACCTGGTCATGAGTCTACCCATTATGGAACACTACAAAATAACTCAAAATTTAAAGATATTTACATTAATCAACACTTACCCTGAGAGCAATCAAAAATTCATCAAAATCTATAGTTCCACTACCATCCTTGTCTAGAGTTGAGAAAATTGCTTGAACTTCTGCTTTATCCATGAGAAGACCATAGTCATGAATGCCTTTCGTGAATTCCTTGAGATCCAATGACCTGTTGCCATCATCATCCATTATTCGAAAGGTTCTGTAATTCAAAAACAGTACCGGGAATACGCTTATGTCATCATGTGTGTTGTCCAAAGCTGCGCAGCCTTTATTACGTGACGCAAATAGACAGAGAAAATGGCTGTTAAATCTGGTATCCTGTCAACTCAGCCCGCGTTAAACTTATATCACTCAGTTATTTTAAACAAAAAAGATTTTGTGTGAAATTTAAAGCATTTAGATTTCCAACTATCAAACAGTTTTTGCTTTTTTTAATTCTAACAGTTCTATGGACATTTAAGTTCTAAAGGTTCTTTATCAAACTGCGCAAGTTATCCGAAAATGTGAGTGAGTTTAGTATATTGATTTTTGGATACAAGCGATATCTTTACACTAATTGTGAACTTGACTTTCTTTTGATAGTGCACAGGAAAACTTGACTTTCTTTTAAAAGTGCAAAGGATTAGCCGTCAGCACTGTATCGACAACCAGCACTGTATCGACAACCGCATTGTATCTAAAAAAAATGACAGTATCAGATAGAAGCAAGTAAAATGACAAGTCGGTGTCTGCAAAATTAGAATCTACTAAGCAATCTTACCTTCCGAGTCCTTTAATTCCGCTAGCACCACGACTTAAACATTGGCATCGCAGCTTTTCAACTGGATCTGTAGCCGTCAGAGCCTGTTTTGTCATCTTTTGTTTCAACTCTCTGTTTTGTCTTGCAGTGGCAGCCATTGCGATAGATTCGTCTTGATTGATTTCAATCTAAGTTAAACGTTGTTCTCAAAAAAAAATCTACAGTACCTAAGTTAGGTTTTACTTTGTTTCTAATGAGACCTGCTAGTAAGAATTGACATTAACAGCTTTGCATGCGCGAAGGTTAAAATCAATAGCGCTATTGACAAGTTGTGTCCAAACACGCACCTGCCGGTAACACGTTATGGTGTTTGCGCTTCTTGTTTCCGATAGCAACAACTGTTTATTATACGGCGCTTCGTGCCAGTTTCTTAGGGTAGTACGCTGGGCATTCCCTATAATAAAATTTTATATTCAATCCGTTTTTTAGGAAAAATCTTAGTGTGTTCTTTCGATTTTTGGAAAGAAAAGACAAATGGAATCACCAGGCTCTGTTTTTCTCATAGTCCTATGAAAAAAAGATAAGTACAAGAACCCATAGTCACGCACATAAGGGAAATTATTCAAATAAAATTATTTTTTTGGTGAAAGGAACATATTTTCCCTTAATTTTATCTTTGTTTACATTTTGTCACCTCATTAAAACACAAAACTTTTCAATCATAGATATTTTATTGAATATTCACAGTTTTCAAAATTTCTACCAAAAATGACAGATCAGTAGAATGAGAACACATTTTCATGCACTTTGAATAAAAGCAATAAATAATGAGAAAAAAATGTTTTTGGTCTTAAATATTACCTATGTTGAGTAAACAACAATTTTCTGACCCATTCTTCAAAAAAAGTTTGTAAACCCGTAAATATTTCTATATTGAACTATAGATTTCCAAATATACCCACTGACATAAAGTGGTCAGTTAATCCCTATTTTGAAAAGGGGTCCCCCATAAATTGATTCTAGTATAAACTGTTTTTCCAAACTGGGGGTTTAACTATGTTATTGTTTGTCATATGAAAAAGATTTTTTCTGGTGAAAATAATCCATTTTTCATGAATCTATATTATCTAAAAGACATCACAATATTCGAAAAGCATCTAATCTACAATGTACAAATGTTGCCTTATTTTCTTGTTTCAATATAAAGACCCGCATATGTTTATCTACCTATACAATCCTTATATTAATGACACACTACATAATATTTGCGTCATTTCAAAGCCTAAGATGATGACAAATACCAAAAATCATAGGATAATCACATTAGGTGGATATCCAAGAAAAATATGCCTTATTTGGATGTAACAAATTAGGACATAGAGAAAAATGAGATAAATTGACACTATTGTTTTAAACTACGCTTGAAAATACAAGAAATTACTTATCAGTTAAATTTCGGACATTTTTCAAATCAGAAATGGACTATTTAGATTGCATTCTGAAGATGGTGCCATTTTGTTTTGCGTTAAGTTCATAATCAACAGAAAATTGAAAGTGCATGACTATTGGGTCTCATGAAAATGGGCACCTGGAGGATACAAAAAACCAGAATTGTGTGTCTATTTTTTTTCAGAATTTTTCTGAATATTGCTCCTTTGATTTGGAGTTACAATTTTACGACAAATTCCAGTTCAGAAGGCATGTGTGTTTCCTTTTGGCTAAAATAGCGCAATATTTCATAAAACAAGAAGGCCATGATGGTCCTATATCGCTCACTTTCAAAAGAGTATGCAGGTTAATGGTGATTGAGTATTTTCATGCAATGTGAGCGAGACCCAGTTAATCATTATAAAATAGGCCTTAAGAGATTTCATAGTGTTGTTTTCATTCAAAGTAAGCTTTATTCAAGGAAAGTATTAAGATGTTAAAGCCAGTGGAGCAATACAGGCCCTCTTGGGCCTCTTGTTGTAGACTATTTTCATGATACCTGTTTTATCATTCAAGTGAATGTGTTCAAATATTCTTTTGTACTGTTTAAGCATTCTTAAGTATGAAGAATACCAGGGAACACTTGGTCTATTAATGAATGCTTTTTCCATGAGTGGGGCATGTTTATTGATGACTTTTTGTGTGACCATAGAAAAAGCAGTGACTAAACCATCAAAATGAGAGCCTTTATAGTCTGTTTGACTTCTATATGGACCAACCTTTTCATCAATTGCATAAAATTGTGATTGAATGAATGATTTGTATGTGGTAAAATCTTAATTTCAGCTAAAAACCATTCCAAAAATATTTTTTGAAAACAAAACAATTTCAAAATAATGATTTTGTCTATCTAGTTAATGATAATATTTTCGCATTTTCCTCTCTTAAATACTAGGGGTGATGGAGGCTGTTTAGTAAAAAGGAAATCAAAACATGTAGTAAAAACATGTGGTTTTAAACTAAACATTTGACAGATGAAATGTCTATTTATCCTTATTTGGACATGCTTATTAGCATATCAATGGTCATGTCATCTTAATTTAAAATATCACGTGATTTTTACCGTTACAAATTGCCTTCTTATCAAGTTTTCCTTGTGAAATTCCCAACGACTTCGTTAAATAATGCTTTTTGATTGGTCTTAACATGTGAATATGGGGTTCATCTCAGAATAGATAAAAACAATTATCAATTATCTGGTCAAACGGTTTCTGAACATACAGAGAATATATTCAGATTTGATATCCAAAGGTAGTAAAAATCTTTGACAAACTTAATTCTATAAAAATACTCGATTTTATACTCAAACAACTCGCTTAGAATCTTGCCCTTTTGACTTGGCCCCTATGCAAATCAGTACTATTTTTGGTTATACAATTTCGCTGTTCCATTTAATACAGACACAAGTAGGTATGAAAAGATGAAAGTTTTAATGTAGACGGACGGACAAAATCATTATTTTACATTCAAAAATTATGAAAAACAAAACTCATCATGGTATTAGTTTGAAAATATGATATGACAAGAAAAAAATACGTTTCATTAATTCATTTGTGAGATTTTCAGCAAAATGTTGGTACATATAGAAGTCAAACGGACTATATCAGTAACCCTGTTTTATTGTGCAAGATCTTTTAGCAATGTTAGATATTTACAGCTTTCCGGTTTCTCTATTTCACCGTAGTTAGTACCAGAGGTGGACAACACTGTTCAATGTAACAAGTCACAAAACAATGGTCAGATATGTAATAGCCTTACACAGATGAAAACAGCTCCTCTTCCCATGAAGCTTGGTAGTTTGGGTTCAAAAGGATCCATCCTGGTGGTGCTATAATCATTCTGAGCAAGTTTGAAGTTAATTGAATTAAAACTATGGACTTAAGTCTTTAGGGCATGAAGAGGTTTTTCTCATTAAATTTTGATTTGTCCTTTTATACCATGGTGCTTGACGGATCAGGCCCATTTTCAAAAAGATCATCGTGTTAACAAGCAACAAGGGGCCTAAGAGGATCTGTATTAAACAAAGCTCATATAGACTGAAAACAACACTTTGAAGTCCCTTTTGAACTATTGTGTAAAGATTTACTTTAGAAGTGGGTAACCTGAGAACCGGTTATGCTGGTTTCAATGACATCAGGCCAATGGTTGCTAGGAGAATATTTTAAAAGATTTTTATGGTGAAAATAAGCCATGCCCTGCCACACCCATATTTGGGGGTCAATCGAATTTTTTGAAAAATTTTAAAACAAGAGGACCTTTGGCCCTGGTCCGCTCACCTGAGTCAAAGCACCTAAGGGTAACTTGCATTACTTTTGCTTCAGATGATAAAGTTATTGAACTGTAACAAATCTATGTGTAAAGGAAAATAATATTATGGTCAAACCAGTAAGATTCCACAGTCTCAGTTTTACTATTTCTGTTTGAAAATACAAGATTCAAAATGGAATTGTTATCAGTCGTTGGTTTTTGCATGATCATTTTACAAGAGAATATCTGGGATAACTTTAGTACAACATTTTTATGCTTATCTTTTATATCAAGATTGAAATCTCCCATGATAAATAAAGGTTTTGTTATGTCTACATGAGAAACAAGTTCTATGAGCTGTTTTCTATATCAAATGAAAAAGCTGTAGAAATTCTGGTTCAGTAGAATTCTTAACAATTGTTAAATTTACCTCAAGGCACTACCCCTCCCCCTGAGTCTCTGCCCCTGGTCACAAAACAATCATGAATATATCTATTTTGATTAACATATATGAGCTGATGACTCATGCCAAATATAGAGCCTGTAAGGTTCCTACTTCATCATCATCAGAAGGTTTAAAATTTCACAATTGACACGAAATACTACCCTCTCCCCCAGTGCTCTTCACATGGTAGCCAAACATTCATAGTTATAGCTATATAAAATAGGGTGTATGAGCTGATCACCTGTGTCAAATATAAAGGCTGTAGGGATTCTTGTTCAGAAGAAGAAGAAGGTTATGGATTTAAATTTTTTTAACAAAGTACTACCCCTTTCCCCCGGTGACGTTACATTTCTTACAACGTCGTTCTGAAAAATGGCAATGTCATGCTGGTTTATGTGAAGAATAAATGCAGGAGAAAATATAATGTACATGCATATAAAATTTCTTTTTATTATCTTCATTAGTTTACCAGATATAGAATCAATCTCATTATTTCTTGGATTACCCTCGTACCTTAAGATTGAGTCTGATACACAGACAGAAGGACAGACAGACAACAAGCCATCACCATAGATCTTCTTACCTTGGTTAGTAGAGCTAAAAATGCCATGCCCTGCCACACCAAAGTGCATGGGTCAATCACTATTTTTCAAACAATTTTTTGTAACTTCAGGAAAAGTTTGATTAAAATTGGTCCAGTGGTCTAGATATTGTTCACAAGATTTCATAGTGCAACAAGAGCTTTGCAGAGCGGCGCATATACGCCCGATGGGGCTTGTCAGTAACCTTGGCTTGTCAGTAACGTGAGCTTGAATGATAGCTAAAAATATTGCAAACAGACAGACAGACAACTGCCATAACATAGTATGACCTTCTGAGTGTAAATTGAAAATGATTTTATGCACAACTATATGCCAAACAGTTAAATTGTATTTTGCAAGTTTCAGTTCATTCCAATTCAAAGTGTGACGAGTTGCTCACAAAAGAAATATAGTGAATTTGAATCAATTCAAGGGCAGATAATACAAGAAAGACCCAAGCTTTTTGAATTTCTGAAGTCTTATGCTTAACCAAATATCAGGGTCATTTCAATCCAATTAAATTTGTAGGAGTTGTGCACACACACGCACAAAAAGAATCTTTAAATTTTTTACTATTTTGTGAAGTAAAGGGCAGATAAATCAGGAACTACTTAAAATATGAAAATATATTTAGTCCTAAGCACAAAAAGACAACCTACAAAGTCATTATGGCAAGTTTCCTTTCATTCCCATCCAAAATGTAGGAGAAAATGAGCTGACAAGAAATTTTGTTTTTCATCAACTCAAAGACAGATAATCCAAGATAACTCTAGAATGACTGGAGCATTTTGAATTGAAAAGTCTTAGGCAAAACTAGACATCATACAGAGTAATTGTGTCTAGTTTCAGCTCATTTCAATTGATAGTTAAGGAGGAGTTGCACACAAAATACAGTGATTTTCATTTAACCCTTTCCTGTTTTAAAAAATTTTAGACCTGTCCAAATTCAAAGGTTTTTTAGACGAAAATTTAAATAGGATATAATTTGAAAAATAACCATTCTGTAGGGTAGAAAATATTGTGGAAAAAGAAGAAATTGCTTGTCAGAAGCAATTTCTTCTTTTTTCACAATGTTTTCTCAAAGATAAAATCACAGGCATGTAAAAAGCAGGGATTAAACAGCAAAGGGTAAATTCAAAGGCAGATAATTCAAGATTTTACAAGAATGACTGGAGCGATTTGAATTTCAAAGGTCTTATGCACAACTAGACATCATAGAGAGTAATTGTGTGTAGTTTCAGCTCATTCCCATTAATTGTTTAGGAGTTGTGCACACAAAAAACAGTGTTTTTGGTTATATTCAAGGGCAGATAATTCAAGATTTCTCAGGAATGACTGGAGCATTTTGAATTTCAAAGGTCTTATGCACAAGTAGACATAATAGGGAGTAAATGTGCCAAGTTTCAGCCCATTCCCATTGACAGTTTAGGAGGAGTTGCACACACAAAAAATAGCGATTTTCGTTAAATTCAAGGGCAGATAATTCTAGATTTCTCAGGAATGACTGGAGCGATTTGAATTTAAAAGGTCTTATGCACAAGTAGACATCATAGAGAGTTATTGTGTGTAGTTTCAGCTCATTCCCATTGATAGTTTAGGAGGAGTTGCGCACACAAAAAATAGCGATTTTTGTTAAATTCAAGGGCAGATAATTCTAGATTTCTCAGGAATGACTGGAGCGCTTTGAATTTCAAAGGTCTTATGCACAAGTAGACATCATAGAGAGTAATTGTGTGTAGTTTCAGCTCATTCCCATTGATAGTTTAGGAGGAGTTGCGCACACAAAAAACAGTGATTTTGTTATATTCAAGGGCAGATAATTCAAGATTTCTCAGGAATGACTGGAGCAATTTGAATTTCAAAGGTCTTATGCACAACTAGACATCATAGGGAGTAATTGTGCCAAGTTTCAGCCCATTCCCATTGATAGTTTAGGAGGAGTTGCGCACACAAAAAATTGCTAACGGACGGACAGTCGGACGACCGAGGCCATAACATAATACGACCCTTCGGGCGTATAAAAATGCCATATTAATGGACAAATTAAAATTTCCCAAACCACTTTTTAAGAGGGTCACTCAAGAAACATTCTGGCAAAGTTTCATTGAAATTGGCCATGTGGTCTAGGAGAAGAAGTTTTAAGACTGTTGATGACAGATGTTGCACAACAGAGGAGGCTCGAGACTCAGGGTGATCCTTATAGCTCTCCTTGAGCATGCATCAGGATGATGTCAAAAGGAGACTTTAGGTAAAGGACTGGTAGTAGTTCTGCAACATTTCAGGAGTCATGAACTTTAGCAATGTTAACCGAGGTTTCATAATGATTTAATTAGGAAACCTCTGTTCACACGGTGAAAAATCATGTGTTCCAAAAGCGAAACTATTACAGGGTCCACTACCTTAATGACAGCCAATATGAGAAAGATGTGTTGGAGTTAGGTGAATCATTGGGTGGATAGCTTTTTTGGTCCTTATAACAGGTATTTTTTATCGATGCATGTATCACAGATCTCAATATGGCTTTTGCCACAGCTTTTCTTTCTTTTGATTAATCTTAAAATTTTAGAGATGGGAACGATTAGCAAAATTCATATTCGATTATACGTTTTGAATATTCCAATATGTTCAAATATTCATTTTAGTTCCATTGAAAAAATGAATATCTGAATGATGGTTATATCTGATTGATATTCCTCTTCGTATTTGGAATTAGTTTTACTTATATAAATTACGAATAATAAAACTAGAAAGCCATGAACGGCTTGTGTTGCTCCACAGGCTTGAAATTCTTGTAAAAACAAATAAATGTTTTGACTAGATTTTTAGATATTTGGGGTTCTACTGATGTTGAAATGATTTTCAAAGTTTCAACTATATAACAAATAGAGAAATGACCTCCACTCTTAAAAGACATATTTTTCATCAAATCAAAATAATTTTTGGCTGCATGATAATGGGTCACCCAAAGATCATACCAAAAATGTTTGATTGATATCCATCAGTTACATTCTGAGAAAATGATTTGCATAGTTTCCACTATTTAACATATTGAGAAATGACCTCCGTCCATAAAATACAAATTTTTTCATCCAATCAAAATAATTTTTGGTACACTGATAAAGGGTCACTCAAGGATCATTCCAGTGAAATTTGATTGATATCCAAATATTAGATTCTGAGAAAATGATTTTCAAAGTTTCCACTATATAAGATAATAGAGAAATGACCTCCGCCCGTAAAATGCATATTTTTCATCCGATTACAATGAGTTTTTGTAGACTGATAAAGGGTCACTCAAGGATTATTCCAGTGAAATTTGGTTGTGTTCTATCAGTTACATTCTGAGAAAATGATTTTCAAAATTTCCACTATATAACCTATTGAGAAATGACCTCCACCCATAAAATACAATTTTTTTCATCCAATCAAAATAATTTTTGGTACACTGATAAAGGGTCACTCAAGGATCATTCCAGTGAAATTTGGTTGATATCTATCAGTTACATTCTGAGAAAATGTTTTTCAAAATTTCCACTATGTAACATATAGAGAATTGACCTCTGCCCATAAAATGCATATTTCCCATCCGATTACAATGATTTTTTTGTAGACTGATAAAGAGTCACCCAAGGATCATTCATGTAAAATTTAGTTGGTATCCATTGATTAGAATCTGAGAAAACTCACTTTTTACCATATTTGGAAATTAGCCACGCCTATTAAATCCATGTTTTTCATTGCATCAAAATTTCTTGAACAACTTTGAAAGAGAGTCAACCAAGGATCATTCCTGTGAAGTTTGGTTGAAATACATCCAGTAGTTTCTGAGGAGAAGATTTTTTAAGAAAAGTTTACGACCGGATGCACGCACGCACAGATGGACGGACGGAAGCCATGACAATAGCCCCAGTGGCTTTCAGCCAGTGGAGCTAAAAAGAATATTAGATTTTACTTCAAGCATAAATATGCTTGATTAAATTCAATGAAAAAATAACCTTAGAAATACCCATAGCTGCTACCTGAAACTTCATCAAATATTCAAGTAGGGTTGTCTTCATAAATTTGTCTTGACTTTACTTTATACTCAAGTTTTCGACAAATTTTATTAATGATTCAGCGTTCTGCCCTAGACTTTCTTTATCGGGCAAAAGAAACAAGAGGCCCAAGAGGGCCTGTATCGCTCCACTGGCTTTATCATCTCAAGATTTGAAAGAAAAATATTGAAAATCAAAGGTAATGAAAGTCACAAGCATTCAGAAGGAATTTTGACTTTTTCCTGATCGATACTTATTTACAAGCTAATCAGAAGAGAACACATATAACTAACATGTAAAATTACATGGAAGAAGACTAATCACTTAAAAGAAACCTATCACACTTATTTAACTCAAAATTATTCAATAAATTTCATTTCACCTATTACCTGACAATTTCGACTTTGATTGATCTGAATTCCAAAAAATCTTAGCAGACTACATAAAGCAAAGCCAAATAATGCAGAAATCATTCATAGAAAATGAAAAATTGCAAATGAAATCATCTTTAGCTACAATGTTTGACTGGGAAAAGGGGGCAATATGCTAGGGGTATGCTAGGGGTATTCATAACAAATTATAAGGAAGGGAAGTAATGAGTGTTTATTTTTATCACTTAATAAACTGCATTGATCTCCCTTGATCTATGTTATATAAAATGTCAAAGAGCTACAGATAGGAGGGATATTTTGTTTTTCAAATCTCAATATTTCATTCTTCCTAACTTAAACCCTATGCTGTTGGTACTCATTTGAAATGTCTCATCAAGATGAGTCAATTGAGTACTATCAACATAGTTTCATTGGCAATAAACAATTTTAGACTGACTTTATCCCGTCTTATCTGGATCTTATATACCATACACTTACACATCTACATCTCTTTAAACAGACTTAGAGTGTTTAAATAGTGATACATTTATACTTTCATAAAACAAAGCTGACTGATAGAAAACAAGACTTTGAAGTCTCTTTTGAACTATTTTGTTATGATATACTTGGTCTTGACCCCATTGCACTGAAATACTCAATTACCACTAGCCTGCATACCCTTTACTTTAATTCTTACCAAAATAAAGGTGATTGCATTAAGTAGACTATTCTTAACATACTAATTTCAGGTAGAATTTTAGTAAATGGTCATCACCTAAGAAACATCCATGCCAAGTCTCATCATTGAAATTGGCCCAATAGTTAAGGAGGAGATGTCGTTCAAAGATTTCAGGGTCAAAATAAGCCCCGCCCTGCCACGCCCATATTTGGGGGTCAATCCAAATTTCTTGAACAACTTTGGAAGAGGGTCACCCAGGGAACATTCTGGTAAAGTTTCATTGAAATTGGCCCAATGGTTCAGGAGGAGATGTCGTTCAAAGATTTCAGGGTCAAAATAAGCCCCACCCTGCCATGCCCATATTTTGGGATCAATCCAAATTTCTTGAACAACTTGAGAAAAGGGTCACCCAGGGAACATTCTGGTAAAGTTTCATTGAAATTGGCCCAATGGTTCAGGAGGAGATGTCGTTCAAAGATTTCAGGGTCAAAATAAGCCCCGCCCTGCCACGCCCATATTTGGGGGTCAATCCAAATTTCTTGAACAACTTTGGAAGAGGGTCACCCAGGGAACATTCTGGTAAAGTTTCATTGAAATTGGCCCAATGGTTCAGGAGGAGATGTCGTTCAAAGATTTCAGGGTCAAAATAAGCCCCATCCTGCCATGCCCATATTTTGGGATCAATCCAAATTTCTTGAACAACTTGAGAAAAGGGTCACCCAGGGAACATTCTGGTAAAGTTTCATTGAAATTGGCCCAATGGTTCAGGAGGAGATGTCGTTCAAAGATTTCAGGGTCAAAATAAGCCCCACCCTGCCACGCCCATATTGTGGGGTCAATCCAAATTTCTTGAACAACTTGAGAAGAGGGTCACCCAGGGAACATTCTGGTAAAGTTTCATTGAAATTGGCCCAATGGTTCAGGAGGAGATGTCGTTCAAAGATTTCAGGGTCAAAATAAGTCCCGCCCTGCCACGCCCATATTTGGGGGTCAATCCAAATTTCTTGAACAACTTTAGAAGAGGGTCACCCAAGGAACATTCTGACCAAGTTTGGTCAAAATCCACCCATTGGTTTAGGAGGAGAAGATGTTTAAAGAAAAGTTTACGCACACACGCACCCACGGCGGACACCCCGCCATGACAATAGCTCGCTGGCCTTCGGCCAGTGGAGCTAAAAAATGATAATAAAAACATCGTTTTTAAATATGTTTCGTTAAACTCTAAAAGGGTGTTACTATTAACACATTTGAATTAGTCTATCTTTCACTGCCTAACTACGATAAGAAGATTTGCAACATGTCATAATTATCGAATTTTACAGTACCTTCTTGACTCTTATATATACACATACGATTAAAGAAATATGCGAGAAATCGTTTCAAATCTAGAGATAACTATCAGATATTTTACTTCTGTTTCCAGATTTTAAGGACAAACACTCAAAATGAGTCCCAAAAAACGAAACTTCGTATTTGAAAATCATATTCAAATATTCGCAGGAAAAACGAATATTCGAATATACGATTATTCATTCCCATCCCTATCGAATTTCTATTACCAAGAACAAGTGATAAAACGGTACACATATAAGCACAGCTTTAACAATTTATTAAATAAAAGACTTATTCCATCACAATACTCCATATAACCAATCATTGTTATCTACATACAAAGAGGGAGTAACATCAATATAAAATATTTATTTCTCAATGAAACTCTATCTTGTGGGTGCTCATTTTAATTGTCTTGACTACAAAATTCCAATGAGTACCCCAAAAAAGATTTTTTGAATTATCAATTAAAACATTTTAATCAAATATCCATACAAGGGGACCCTAAACTGCTCACCTGAATTTTATTTGCCCAGTAGATGTCCCTCAAGTAACATTCTAGCAAAGCTTCATTGGAATTTCCTAGAGGTTGAGGAGATGTTATTTCAAAAGTTCAAAGTGAAAATAGACCCTGCTCTGCCATGCCCATTTTGATGGCCCAATCAGAATGTCTCAAAAATCTTTGAAAAGGGTCACTAAAGGAAGATTCTGCAAAGTTCCTTTGAAAATAGTCTATTGGAATAGGGGGTAATGTTGTTCACACATTTCAAAGTGCTAAAAGGTCCAACCACACAACTATATTAATGGTCCGAAAAAATTTCATTAACCTGATTTTAAGAAGAGAGGACTATTCATGCCAAAATAAATTGAAATTGCACTATTGGATTGGGATAAAAGACATTTTAAAGATTCAGAAGTGAAAAGATGCCAGCCCTGCAACACCAATATTTGGGGGTCAATCAAATTGCGAAAAGCATCTTTTGAGAAGGGTCACCCAAGGAACATTTCTGCCAAATTTGTTGAAATCCGCCCATTGGTTACTAAGGAGAAGATTTCAGGGTTGAAATAATTTGGTTGAAATCTTCCGATTGGTTTCAGAGGAAGAGTTGTTCAAAGAGATTTCAGGGTCAAAGAAAGCCCCATCAATATTTTGGGGTCAATCAAAATTCCATGAACAAATTTTGAGGAGGGTCATCCAAGGAACGTTTCTGCCAAGTTTGGTTGAACTCTACCCATTTGTTCTTGAGGAGAAGATGTTTAAGATTTTGGGGTAAAAAAAGCTCCCCCCCCCCCCCTGGCATCACCCATATTTAGGTGACAAATCAAATTCAATGGACAACTTCTTGAGGGGTCTTCCAATAAAGATTTATGCCAGGTTTGTTGAAATCCAGCCATTGGTTACTGTGGATATGTTAAAAGAATTGTTGGTGATTTCCGACGATGATAGATGGACGATGCAAGATCGGCAAACGGTGATCAAAAAAGCTCACCTTGAGCATGTTGTGTTCAGGTGAGCAAAAAAATCCCTCTACATGTATAGCTCTGCTGTATATAACCAATCTTTTAACTAATTATACACAGTTAAACAATCTAAGGGTGAGTGGTAAACTATTGTTACTGTCTATGTAATGATAGCTCAGCTAGAAAGAATTGCAACTCTCCATTAACTTACAGGCAGTAACAACTGTTTGGTGCCAAACCTTCAAAATTTATAACAGTTTTCTCCGACCCATTTAAATGAAGTTTGATAAAATCAACAATATAAATGAACTGATTCTGTTCTTGTTTTAAGTATTCTTTTTTACTGCACAACAAAATTAAAGACTGGTGTAAATGAAAAAGAGCTAGCCATCACAGCAAGATATAGTTATATCATTATAAACTTCAGTAGCTGGAACACCTTGGGGACTTGATAATTTGTTCGAAAGATCGGTTGTTCAACCAATGCAAAAAAATTTAAAGGTACCAGAAGACGGGAGTGCTCCACATCCGGTAATACAATGTATCCAAATATACGTATACTTGTTTGGTTCTTCAATCTCACTTTTTAATTCACTAGTTTTTAGGTTTCTAACAATAGATCCACATTTTTTGTTTGAAAATGAATAAAGAAAAAATAATGATGAAATAACCTTCGACTACAGAGTCTTATTACTGCATTCCCCTTGTTTACAAAAAAGGCCACCATATTATTATTCCTGTAACGTACGCGGCCTAAATTGCAAGTGAAAAAATAATTAAGGTCTTATTTAAACACCGTTCAAATGTTGAACTTAAAACGTTTGTCGAGTATATAAATTTACGTCAGTCTTTGAGAAGATGAAGATCCATCTAAACTTAAACCCCCAATTTCTACACAAGTCACTCGTTTGGACCCTTCTTGTCATATTTTTCAAGCAGAGGTTACTTATAGATCTGTATATTTTTTGATATTGCTAAATTAACTAGTCTCCGAAATATCAAAAAGAAACAATTTATAGTAATGAATGTAAACAGAAGATGGCCAAACAACAACTTTGTATTTTTCCAGGTGAAACATAAAGCATATTTAACTTCCGGACTGAAGAATATGTTTGAGAGTTCGACCATCCTGATGTACAAGTTTTCTGAGGTCAAACACAATGAATTATGAGCGAAATCGGCCGGGACTGAGATCCTCGTTAGAATTTTCCCTAGTGTTCGCGATTACCCCTGTTCGAGAGACCGAAGTTTGACTGTACTTTAAGGCTAAAACAATATTTAAAGATTAATATACAGAGATGGCATTTCAATTCAAAGATTGACCAAGAAACATGGCCTTGACATTATTGAATGCATAGCAATAAGATATATTATCTTAACAAATATGAACATTGCATCTTTGATTTGCTCAAAATGTAAGAAGTGATATATTAGAAATTCAAGGGGAAACAATTACCTTAACCTTAAGGCAAAGGAATGATAGGATGCATACCACTGAAACCTAGATGCCATTCATAGTAAATTTAGATTTAATCTACAAACATGTAAGGCTATTAATTCAAATTTTTCACTAGCTAACACCAAATGCAAAAGCCCAATACAGACTCAAAGTTTTGTTTCACTTTATTACAGGCTAATAATTATAATTATTTTTAAAATGCAAAAAGAAAATCTTCCAGTCTTTTACCATCAGACTAAAGCCAATTTTAATCATAGATGAATATACAGAGAATTAACCTTGTATCTTGAATAGTATAAGGGATTAAATAAAAGAAAACAATTTAATCTTTATTTGTTAGCTTAGTTGCTATTTCATATTGTCTGCCTTATGCAACCTTAACCTTGGTCATATCTTTTTATTTTTTTAGGTACATGTTTTTTTTCTTGAAACTAAGCATGTGTGGTCATTATCCATGTTATCAAATATTTTCATCAGATAGTTTCAAAGGGACCTCGCTACTTATTTGTGAGTCTTAGACTTTCAAAACCTGTGTCCCTTAAAACCCTATTTTGAGATTGGGGAATAAAGGTGTCTAATATTCATAAAATGCTTAGAATTTGCTCCAATTATTTTTATGAATTAAGTTGAATAGAATCACACTGAATTGTAACAAGATATATTTCCGAATTATACACTGATTACAAACCACATAACAGCCACAAAATAATACAAGATATCCAGATAGAAGGACCAATGTTAATTTTAGAATAATTATTAATTTTCACTTTTTTGTCCATCAAAACCCATATTGTTGAGACTGATTGGAATCATCGTCTTAACCCTTTGCTGTTTAATCCCTGCTCTTTACGTGCCTGTGATTTTATGCTTGAGAAAAGATTGTGAAAAAAGAAGAAATTGCTTCTGACAAGCAATTTCTTCTTTTTTTCACACTCTTTTCTACCCTACTTAATGGCTATTTTTCAAATTAAATCCACTTTAAATTTTCGTCTGCAAAACCTTTGAATTTGGACAGGCCCAAAATTTTGTAAAACAGGAAAGTCTTAAGGTAATGCAAACAGTACCAAAACATAGGGTCTAGAACAGAAAGAGAAAATATAATACATACTTGGTGTTTTGTATGAGAAAAAATATCTAACAAGATTGGGAGAATTGATCATTGTCGAGGCTCTGCCGAGACAATTATCAATTCTCACAACTGAGTTTGATATTTTTTCATACTATACATTAAGTATGTATTATATTTATCTTATAACTTCTATTTGTCTTGTTTTTGTTGATTTTTCTAACTGAAATGCAAGTTTCTAAAAATAACCGCATTATATCATTGTTCTAAAAATAACTATGTGATATCATAAAAAATATCATACGGGATGTTATCACACAGATATTTGTATAGTTATAAGATAAAATATAATATTTCATCAGTGCCTGGTATCTTAAACTCTGAAACGTATACATCATCACACTTCAGTACCATTTTCATTCCTTGATTCAGTTTGACTACCTCTATATCGTACTGATGAGTCACTTTCCTCGGTAATTGCACCATGTAACCTTGACCTGTCAAGGTCGATGAAGTCTGATGTATCTTCAGAAATACCAGTATTTGACACAGAATCAACAGTATTTAAATCACTATTTGTTGACTGTGTCACAAAGTTCCCACTTGCAGCATCACAACTCTGTACACTATTTGATACACAGTCTATTTGTCCTGAGTGGGAGGGTCTAAATACAGACTCCTGCAGTCCATTTAAATTATTAGACACTTCAGTTTGTTGAACACCCACACCAGCTGTTTCAGGTAAGCTCTGCCCACCTGTTTCATTAGAAGTCTGTTCAGCTTGAGCAGGATGATCAGACACAGAATTGTTTGTAAATCTAAGTTCCTGTATCTCCTCTTCTAAATTATTCAATAATTGTTGATCTATATTGTACCCCTCCACCCTCACATCCTCTACACCATCAAATATCTCATTCAGAATCCCAGTGTCTAAATGATTATGTAGAATATTAGGATTATCATCGTCTATGTGATCTGTAACCACGTTACCGTTTGGCATTTGTTGGTTTTCTGACCCAGTGTTTTCATTATTTGGAACTGATGTTTCCGGTACAGGTCCGTCTTGAGCTGCCTGATCAGCAGTGCCATTGCTTTGTGTTGTGTTGTGCATATTGGCTGTGCCATTTTGAGCCAGTAGTTGTTGGACCCTGGCTTGTTGCAGTATGGCAGGTAATTCATAATGATGAAAGAAATAAACCATGGAATGCTGAAATAAAGGAAGTTCATTGAGTAACATAAATTCACACTGATAACAAAAATTCTAGACAACTTATAAGTAATTACAAATTTCAATCAGTTTAGTGAGTACTTAGTTCATTAAAACAAGAGGACCATGATGGTCCTATATCGCTCAGCTTCGTATCTTTGTCTAATTTAATAAGCTAATTTCAAGCAAAGGTCATAATTTTTTTTTTCTGTGATATGGCACTGATCCTTCCAATTTTCAAAAGGGTTCATCAATGTGACCTGACAAACATTCTGACCAAGTTCCATGAAGATTGGACAATATTTGAAGCCTCTAGAGTGAAAACAAGAAATTTGTCATTAAGGCCCCTTTTCCAGTGACATAGCACAGATCCTTCCCATTTTCAAAAGGGTTCATCCTTTAGACCTGACAAACATTCTGACCAAGTTTCATGAAGATTGGACCATATTTGTGGCCTCTAGAGTGTAAACAAGAAATTTGTCATTAAGGCCCCTTTTCCCGTGATATGGCATGAATCCTTCCCATTTTCACAAGGGATCGTCCTTGTGACCTGCCAATCATTCTGACCAAGTTTCATGAAGATTGGACCATATTTGTGGCATCTAGAGTGTAAACAAGAAATTTGTCATTAAGGCCCCTTTTCCAGTGACATAGAACAGATCCTTCCCATTTTCAAAAGGGTTCATCCTTGTGACCTGACAATCATTCTGACCAAGTTTCATGAAGATTGGACCATATTTGTGGCCTCTAGAGTGTAAACAGGAAAATTGTCTTTTAGGCCCCTTTTCCCTAATATGGAATGGATCCTTTCCATTTTCAATAGGGTTCATCCTTGTGACCTGACAAACATTCTGACCATGTTTCATGAAGATTGGATCATATTTGTGGCCTCTAGAGTGTAAACACTTAAATTGTTGAAGGAGGATGACGGGCGACGGACGACGAACATTCAATGATCACAAAAGCTCACCTTGAGCACAATGTGCTCAGGTGAGCTAAAAAAAGCCCCCTTCAACATTTTTTTGAGTTTGACATATAAATAATCTTGACCTTGAATTAAGACCTTGACATTCATTCATTGATATGAAAATTGTACATGCATCATAAATACTTTAATAATATGACCTATGTCGCAGGAGTGAAATAACCCTATTGAATATTTTTGATATTACACTAGTGGAATTACTATGCAAATGAGCTAAGAACGGATATCAGCGTTATATTTTTGTTGTGAAAATGAAGTCATAATGGATTTGTTAACGTCAATTTGCAAACAGCGTTATATATTTTGCCGAATAACTTGAATGGATAAATACATAATTTACTCCTTTTAACTCAAAAATCAATTTCTTATTTTTCCTTAATGTTTTCCAACTTTTATTTACTTTCAGTGCATAAAACATCTGGTTTGTAAGAAAATGGTTATATGAATAGGTACAAAGCATCAACTCCTTTTTCGTATATAACATATTTTTGTTGTTTTGAAATTAAGCATTTTTATAGAATTTGAGTTGAAGTGCATTGTCAATTTCATTTAGGCAGGATTTCCTGACTAAAAGATCAATTTAGCCTGTGGGTGACATTTCCAACAATTTGACAGCCTCATACTATAAATTTAAAGTTATCTGATGGCTAACAGATAACTAAGTGCATAGTGAAGACTCTGGTCAGACTGTGGTCAGAGTCTTTGCTTTTTGCATATTTGAAATTGTTAGAAATCTCATACACAGACTTAATTACATATTTAGCGCTGGGATGCTGATAAGATGCATTACTAACTATTCTAACATGACTTCTAATGAGTTGAGGCATATAATTATATAGGCAATTACAACTGTTTTGCGCTGAGCCTC
This sequence comes from Fragum whitleyi, assembly GCA_948146395.1. Taxonomy (NCBI): domain Eukaryota; kingdom Metazoa; phylum Mollusca; class Bivalvia; order Cardiida; family Cardiidae; genus Fragum; species Fragum whitleyi. Next base: position 29,021,132 of record OX411548.1, on the reverse strand, counting down.
TGAAGTAAGTAGACGGGGCTACAATAAGGGAGTGTGCTCTTATGAGAGCAAACATAGATTGCAAACATTAATAGATTAACATACTTACCGTATTTCCACTAATAATAGCACCCTCCCTAATAGTAGCACCCCCACATTTTTTACAAAAAAGAAACCACTTCAAATGTCTAACTTTCAAAAACTTGTTGAGGCTTCTTCTCCAATTTGATGTGAATTTCTTCTAAACAATCATTTATATGATTGTTAAGAGGAAATTCACCTCAAATTAAAGGGAAAAGGGCCTAAATTTTATATTAAGACACCAACTTTCATGATTTTTTAAATCAGAAAAAGAATACTAAATAAAAGCTCTTGGACCATGTTATGTATAGCTCCCAGGAGCATTTATTAGGAGAAATACTTACTTGTATAAATAGCCATGAGGTAAACAAGGCAAGTCCACTATACTCCCCATTAAATCTATAGTGATAGGCATAGAATGCAAAATGGTATAAATAAAAGAACCTGAAAAGATACAAAATAATTATTGACAGTTCAGCCCTTTCTATTTTAAGTACATTTGACTGGTTCAAATTGAAAGTAGATGCAGTTAAAACTATCCTCTTTGGTAGAAAATTGAGAAGAAAATGCTTATCTCTTTATTCCTAAAACAAGAGGGCCATAGTGGCCCTTAATCGCTCACCTGAATTAACAATCTTAAAAGGTTTTTCTAAGATTTGACTCCATGACCTAGTTTTTGACCCCACTTGACCCAATTTCAAACTTGTCCGAGATTTCATGAAGTTAATCATTCTGACCAATTTTCAGGTTGATTGGGCTATAAAAATGGCCTCTAGAGTGTCCACAAGGTTTTTCTAAGATTTGACTCTGTGACCTAGTTTTTGACCCCACTTGACCCAATTTCAAACTTGTCCGAGATTTCATCAAGATAATCATTCTGACCGATTTTCAGGTTGATTGGGCTATAAATATGGCCTCTAGAGTGTCCACAAGTTTTTTCTAAGATTTGACCCCATGACCTAGTTTTTGACCCCACTTGACCCAATTTCAAACTTGTTCGAGATTTCATCAAGATAATCATTCTGACCAATTTTCAGGTTGATTGGGCTGAAAATATGGCATCTAGAGTGTCCACAAGGTTTTTCTAAGATTTGACCCCGTGACCTAGTTTTTGACCCCACTTGACCCAATTTCGAACTTGTCAATGATTTTATCAAGATAATCATTCTGACCAATTTTCAGGTTGATTGGGCTAAAAATATGGCCTCTAGAGTGTCCACAAGGTTTTTCTAAGATTTGATCTCATGACCTAGTTTTTTGACCCCACTTGACCCAATTTCGAACTTGTCCGAGATTTCATCAAGATAATCATTCTGACCAAATATCAGGTTGATTGGGCAAAAAATGTGGCCTCTAGAGTGCATACAAGGTTTTTCTAAGATTTGACCCTGTGACCTAGTTTTTGACCCAACTTGACCCAATTTCGAACTTGTCAATGATTTTATCAAGACAATCATTCTGACCAAATTTCAGGTTGATCGGGCCAAAAATGTGGCTTCTAGAGTGCATACAAGGTTTTTCTAAGATTTGACCCTGTGACCTAGTTTTTGACCCACTTGACCCAATTTTGAACTCATTCGAGATTTAATCAAGATAATCACTCTGACCAAATTTCAGGTTGATCGGGCTAAAAATGTGGCCTCTCTTGTGCATACAAGGTTTTTCTAAGATTTGACCCTGTGACCTTGTTTTTGACTCCACTTGACCCAATTTCAAACTCATTAGAGATTTTATCAAGACAATCATTCTGACCAAATTTCAGGTTGATCGGGCACAAAATGTGGCTTCTAGAGTGCATTCAAGGTTTTTCTAAGATTTGACCCTGTGACCTAGTTTTTGACCCCACTTGACCCAATTTTGAACTCATTCGAGATTTTATCAAGACATTCATTCTGACCAAATTTCAGGTTGATCGGGCAAAAAATGTGGCCTCTAGAGTGCATACAAGGTTTTTCTAAGATTTGGCCCCATGACCTAGTTTTTGACCCCACTTGACCCAATTTTGAACTCATTCGAGGTTTTATCAAGACAATCATTCTGACCAAATTTCAGGTTGATCGGGCAAAAAATGTGGCCTCTAGAGTGCATACAAGGTTTTTCTAACATTTGACCCTGTGACCTAGTTTTTGACCCCACTTGACCCAATTTCGAACTCATTCGAGATTTTATTAAGACAATCATTCTGACCAAATTTCAGGTTGATCGGGCAAAAAATGTGGCCTCTAGAGTGCATACAAGGTTTTTCTAAGATTTGACCCTGTGACCTAGTTTTTGACCCCACTTGACCCAATTTCGAACTCGTCCGAGATTTTATCAAGCCAATCATTCTGACCAAATTTCAGGTTGATCAGGCAAAAAATGTGGCCTCTAGAGTGCATACAAGGTTTTTCTAAGATTTGACCCTGTGACCTAGTTTTTGACCCCACTTGACCCAATTTCGAACTCGTCCGAGATTTTATCAAGCCAATCATTCTGACCAAATTTCAGGTTGATCAGGCAAAAAATGTGGCCTCTAGAGTGCATACAAGGTAAATGTTGACGACACACGACGGACGACGGACGACGGACGACGAACGACGGACGACGGACATCCACCTTACCACAAAAGCTCACCTTGAGCACTTCGTGCTCAGGTGAGCTAAAAACAGGGAATGCAGTCCTGTGATTGCCACAGGATTGCATAGAACCAGGTCAATTAAATACAAGCTTATACAACTAAACTTAGAATATACATCAACCAGAATTAAGTGTTCTGAATTACTTATGATGTGAATTGAAGTTTTTCAAAGTTTATCAAATAAACTCTACAAGGAAAGAAATGATACAAACATTGCATCAATAACTATCTAAAAATGGTAGCTTGACTGCGAATGAAATACTGATCATTTACATCAATAAATCATACTTGAAATCTTTTGAAGACGGAATTAATTTTGATCCATGTCAATTTTCCGAAAGAAAAAACATTGTAAATTTTTTTATTTAAAGATAGGATTTTTATGATATGACCTGTGTCGTGGGAGTGAAATAACCCTGTTTAATATTTTTGATATTATACAGGTGTTATTACACTAGTGGAATAACTATGCAAATGAGCTCATAGCAAATAGCAACACTATTTTGTAACCGCAAAAATGATGTCATAATGTAAATATTTTGACTCAAGTTTTAAATGGGGTCATAGGTTTCACGGAAAATTGACGATTTTTTGCAAAAACTTGGCTAATATTATAAATAGAATATAAATACTGTGCTCATAAAATACTGAATTTATTAAACGAGTCTTCTATAAACAGATAAAAACGAGGCTGTGCTGAGTTTTTATGGGTTTAAAGATGACTCGTTTAATAAATTCAGTATTTAATGACCACTTACTCAAAATTCTCTAAATTTACAATTACATTATAATACCAACCTCAGCCAATGTCTTTTACTAATATTTTGATGACAACAAATAGCATCATATTGGTCAGCTATCCACACTATTAATATAATATAAAACGCTGTTGTTGTATCGTTGAAAAACTCGGACATTATTGCCTCCATTCCTACAGAGATAAAACAATTATAATGTTTAACACAGCAAAGGTATATACTGATGTCACCACTAGTCCTTGGACAAGTTAAAGATGATTTCTAGGATCAAGATGAACTTGTCCGCAAAAATGTGAATTGATTAATTTTGAGAGAACATTGTTTTCAATGAAGAAAATACTGGAACCCAGCATTTTTTTCATTAAATCAATGTTTTAAAATATATATAAGTCTTTTTATTTCTCATATCTATTTAGTACCATCCCAAGATTTACCTTAGTATGTATTTGTCCACTGACAAGAAGCCTTTAAAACTGTACCTGTCCACAGGTAGAAAAGCATGTGTCAGACAAGTCTGGTATGGGAATTCTGCACAGCTCATAGACCTGCTACTTTTCATTTAAAGAAGTATGATCATGACCTTGGAAAATAAGCATATCTAGAATGTTATCAGTATAGATTTTAACCCTTGCTATGCTTTTACCTTAATTATTTTGGTTTTGAAAGGAGGTATAGACAAAGATCAACCTGCACATAATCAAGTGCGTTCAGCAACTTTCAGTACCCTGAGTTTAATGTTCAAGTTATTAAACCACATGACAAGGGCTAAGAATTTTCATCAATATGAAATGTGAAGGCTCCATCACAGGTTTACTACATAGACGGTGAAATATAAAAGACTTACCCACAAGAGCTAGTATCACAGTCAATAAAGGTGCAGCAGGGAAAGCAATGGTAACATTCATTTCTAACATCTGTAAGAGGTCCACTAGAAAATCAAAAGTGTGCTTGTGAAATGAAAACTTATATTATTAGATTTTGCTTTCGTTGGTCTACTATAATCGGTAAAATTAACTTTGACTATGCTAGCTGTCCTTGACTTAATCATTAGCAAACGTCTACCTCTCCTCAAAGAAGAAATGTCTTCAACTTTAAGAAGCTATCAAAAACTATAAAAGCAATTTATCTCTAAAGTAATAGTGAAATATCAAATATCCAGATAAAGTTTGTAAAACAGACGCAAAGGCAACAGTAAGCAAATCCACTGATTCTCTATGTCAGAAATGGGGTGTCACAATGATAATCTAAACAGATGAAATGTCTCAATGATATTCTATTTTATAATCATGAAGCAAAGTTTAGAATACAAAAATAATATTCAATAAATCATTTCTTGCATCAATTGAAATTGATGTGAGTGAGAGTGTTTTATGCAGTCAACGACTTTTGATTACGAAATTGTAAAATTCCCAGATCAGTACAGGTAAATGGACTTTAAATTAAGTTTATTTTTGATCTTGGCATTGGTCTTTCGTGACTCAGAAACAAAAGGACACCTCCTTATGTCAAAGGGAACATTTGTTTAGTTTCACATTCTTAGGTCACTTCATTATTGAAAAGAGAAACAAGGTATGCAATCGGACAAACAGACAGACAGATGGATGGAGGACAGAAAGATATGATCAAACCAATATACCTCTCTCTACTTCGTAGTTGGGGATATAAAAATATGAGTATTAGAAATGAGTATTGACTCAAAAACTTACCAATAAACATAAATATTTGATGGTGTGAATATCTCAACAATGTAGATACAGAAACAGTCTGAAAATAAACAAGCCGTTATAAAGTGTTTTAACCCTAGACCTGCTGAACCTGGAATATTCCTGCTTTGGCAGGAGGTGCAGACAAAAATCAGCCTGCACATATGTGCAGTCTGATCTTAGTCTATACCACCTGCCATCCTTTTCAAACCAGCTATAGTTTCAAATTTGTATTTTAAAAAGAAATACTGACTCATATTAAGGGCATTTAGATTTTCAGCACTTTGATTTCACTGCAATTTTGCCAAGGTTTTTATCCAGCCTGACAAGAGGTAAAATTTTGCAGTCAAATATTTTAAAAATCTAATTTAATTCTCAGTAATTTGAAATGAAAAGTTAAATCATTACGATCTGTAATATATCTTAAATGTTTTAATGAATACTAATCATGTCCATAGAACCAAGTTTTTGATAACAGAAATCTCAAATTGAATTCCAAAACAAGCCAACCTAACAAGGCAAAGCATAAGATATAATGAACAAACTCTTCGTTATATTAATTAATTACAGAATGTTGACTTTGATAATAGCAAACTTCATATTACCACATCTGCACGAATAAAGATCCAAGAAGCTATGCAAAACAAAGGCATAGGTGCCTGATTTGTTTTCCTCTTGTTTGAGAATAAAATCTTTGAAACAATCATTTTAACAACATAAGTATGTATTTCTTGTGATAATAAAAATAGTCAAGTTAATTTAATAACTTACAAAGACTAGCATGATGAAAGCTGCAGCAAAATAGGAACTCCTAGCCATCCACATACTGACAAATCTATAATGGTCTCCAGTTACAACATTTCTTAAAAATCCTGAAATTGTGAAATACCTTGGGTTATTGTGATACTTAGACATAGCTAAATACTACATATATGTGACCCGTCACACAAAAAGGGACCATCTGAGAACTCTGTAAAATAAATATTCAAACAAGAGGACCAAGATGGTCCTAGATCGCTCACCTTTGACCCCTGGGACATCACATTAATTAGATAGGCAGATGTCCAAAAGAAGATATTTGCCTAAGATCAATACCATGGAACGTTTTCAGCCAAGAGCAAGACAGATATGCCTTTTTGCTCTTTGATTCTATGTAAAAAGGGATGCACCCGGGTGGACCCTAAATGTGACCCCAGGGTCTTGATATGAACAAACTTGGAAGAGGTCCTTAAGATGATGCTATATTCTAAATATGAAAGCTGTCTGTCTTCTGGTTTCAGAGAAGATGATTTTTGAAGGTTTTCCTATTTTCACCAATCCTACTCAGATGAGCTGAAAGGGATGAGCCCGGATGGAGCCCAAATATGACCCAAGGGTCTTGATATGAACAAACTTGGTAGGGGCCGACTAGATGATGCTACATACCAAAAATGAAAACAGTGTGCCCTCTGGTTTCGATTAGAGAAGATTTTCAAAAGATTTTCGCTCTTTGATTCTATGTAAAAAGGGTTGCCCCCGGGTGGAGCCCAAATATGATACTAGGGTCTTGATATGAACAAACTTGGTAGAGGTCCACTAGATGATGCTACATACCAAATATGGAAGCTGTCTGCCTTCTGGTTTCATAGAAGAAGATTTTTTAAGATTTTCATTTTTTTACCCTTCATGCTCATAAGAGATAAAGGGATGAACCTGTGCAAAGCCCAAATATGACCCAAGGGTCTTGATATGAACAAACTTTGTAAAGGCCCACTAGGTGATACTACATACCAAAAATGAAAGCAGTGTGCCCTCTGGTTTTGATTTAAAAAAAATTTAAAATATTTTCGCTCTTTGATTCTATGTAAAAAGGGTTGCGCCCGGGTGGAGCCCAAATATGATCCTAGGGTCTTGATATGAACAAACTTGGTAGAGGTCCACTAGATGATGCTACATACCAAATATGAAAGCTGTCTGCCTTCTGGTTTCATAGAAGAAGATTTTTGAAGATTTTCATTTTTACCCTTAGTGCTCATAAGAGATAAAGGGATGCACCTGTGCAAAGCCCAAATATGACCCAAAGGTCTTGATATGAACAAACTTTGTAGAGGCCCACTAGGTGATGCTACATACCAAATATGAAAAGTGTCTACCATCTGGTTTCAGAGAAGAAGATTTTTAAAGATTTTGCTCTTTGATTCTATGTAAAAAGGGTTTGGCCCGGGCAAAGCCCAAATATGACCCCAGGGTCTTGATATGAACAAACTTGGTAGAGGTCCACTAGATGATGCTACATACCAAATATGAAAGCTGTCTGCCATCTGGTTTCAGAGAAGAAGATTTTTAAAAGATTTTCATATTTTCACCGTTTTTGTTAAGGGTAAAGGGAAAGTTAAGGGTGGATTTCATTTATTTGAACAACTTTGGTAGAGCTTGACCCAAGGAACATCCCTGCCAAGTTTCATCAAGATTGGCCCACTGGTTTAGGAGGAGAAGATGTTTAAAGAAATTGTGGACGACGGACGACGCACGACTGACGACGGACATTCTACAATCACAATAGCTCACCTTGAGCACTTCGTGCTCAGGTGAGCTAAAAAGAGATTGGGTCCAGCATAGATCAACCAGATGTCGAATTTCAAAAATTATTTCACAGGAAGGTAGATTGATCTTTCTACATTCAGAATATAAGAAAATATTAATAAGTTTCCACCCTGGTCAGTCTGCGCAATACGCGCAGTCTGACTAGAGTCGACACTTTACACACTACCTAGATGGACCCTTTTTGCATGACAGGTCACATATTACTTACCAGAGTACTACCTTTGCATACCTGACCCTTGACTTTTTACCCCTGTCATGCTGAGATTCTGTATCAACTTATTTATCTATATTGACAAGAGTACTAATTCATGTGCCTATGCTCATATTTTGGTGCTGGATGGTGGATATAAAATGTAAGTTGAACTTAAGTTGAACAAGGCTGTCGCAAAGTGGACTTAATACTCCCCACAAGTGATTGTCCATTATGACAGCCATTTTCGATCAAAGTGCCATAACTCTGTCAAAAGTTAATGGTTTGTAACCAAAATATCACTTGCACATCTCTGTCTGATTCTGATCACATTTATCAAGTTCCAATGAAATCTGCCAATTAGTTGCTGAGAAAACTTCTGGACAAAAAAAAACACTTCAGACTAACTGACGGACAGACAGAACAACTGACCGACAGGCTGATTCCTATTTACCCCCCAAATATAGTTTTGGGGGGTGTAAAAATATTAATAAATTAGAATCAAGACAGTGTAAGAACATTATGAATGGGTAAATCAATGCAAAGAAAAATGTTAAAGAAGTCATGACAAATAGTATTCATAAGCATAATGATGAGCATATATGTATTAGTTTCCTGAAACTAAACAGTCATGCTAGTATTGACATTCTAAGCATACCTTTATTTTGTTCTTGTTCCGCCAAATGTTTTATACTGGACATCAAAATATCATCGTAACCTAAAAACTCATCCATCAGAAAACGACTGAAACTGTCCCCAAAACACTCATCTTTTAATGGATCTGAGAACAGAATAAAAACAGGGTGGCAACATGTTTTGTATCTGGAAACGTCATCTTGAAGTGCAGACAAAACGAAAGTACAAAATTTAGCAACATCCAAAACTTAATTCCAGGTCATAAATACGGGTAAAACTCAGTCACAGACATACAATACCATGGATTTTTCAGGTAAAATTCAATGATTGTGGCTATATGCAACATAAGATGTAGTAGATCTTTCTTTTTTATTTTTGATAGTTTCCTTAATTGCCAGATTGATTAGTGTTTACAAAGTTCGGGTACCAGGTAATATCTTGCGAAAACCGGAAGTTTTATCTTTAGAAATCAAAGTACATGACTGTTCACAGTTCAATTTGTTGCGAACTTCTGTCACCATGCACTTTTTGAAGTGTCTTTTCTGTATTTTATCTGTTTTTATCCTGACACTATACATCATTATCTTATGCCAATTTTTTCTTCACCCGTCCGGGAGGATGACTGCCTTAGAATTCCCACTCGTCCTCCGGGACTTCTTTCTTGTAAATAAGAGCGGACGAGTGGATTCTTTGGACCCTGTACACTGCAAAAATTAAGCAAGGTAGAGTTATGGTTCTTGTGCACTGCACTACATAATCATGAGAGAAACATAACTGCCAAGTTTCAAGTCAGTTGGACAAAGTGACTGAGTTATGCTCCAGGCAAAGAAGTGGACATTGCCGCCAGTCCCCAGTTGTCACTTGTGACCCCATAATGGTTTATACTTACTCCTGAGAATAAGGAGTCAGTTGGACTCCTAGCACATGAAATCAAGGAGACCAAGCTCAAAGTAAGGAGTCCAAATTTTCATAATGGGAGAACTTTGTTGTTTTCTTCAACAACTTTTGTAGTTAAAAGATCTACAGTTTTGGCAAGTGTTAGAAAGGACATTGCACTGTGCATTTGTTTTTTTAACGTGCTCATATGACTCTTGGAGTCCATTGGACTCCTTACATGCAAACTAGGAGTCTGGGACTCCCGGACTCCCATTAGTGTCAAACCCATACTGAAAATCAAAATACCATTAATTTTGATGTTCCATTACTTTGGAAAATTGATTGCAACTTTTATCTCATTCAATAGAGATCTGTCCCCAATTCCAACCATTGGTGAATTGGGTTAAAATGTCCTTCTCAAGTCTCATGAGAGAAGCTAACCTAGAACTCTTTTTTTTTCAATTACAAGAAATGTAAAAGTAATCTTACCTAATGTTACAAGCATAACAGTTATATTCAACCTTTGTCTGGTTTTGGGAGACAACCGTAAGAACCCATATTCCAAGGCATATTCTACAATATACTTTTCTTCTGGCCAAACTGAAAATGAAAGTATAAATCTTTAAGAGCTACAGAAACAAGGGATATATTTCTTATTTAATTTTGATATTTTTTACAATTAATAACTAAGAGAAACCGTAAGTTGCAGGTGCTCATCGAAATTGTCTCAGACAATTCCGATGATTATCCCCAGCATACAGTTCAATAGAAAAATCAAATAATTTAGACTAGTTTAATTACTCTCTTAGTTTTGCAAAACACTAATCCAAAAGAAAAATCAAAGTTACATAACTGATTTGGTGACTAACACTCATTGATGACTTTGGCCTTGTAAAAAGCAGCCAACATGAATATTATTTTAGATACCTTAATGATAAAAGGAAAACTGTATACCGTGTTATCTTTAACCAAGGTCATGCTTTAAAAATCTTGGCAAAATTGCATTAAAATCAAAGAGCTGAAATCACTGGATGCACTTATTGCAATTCTACTTTTAATTTTAAATTACAGTTCGTAAACTTTTCTGGTTTATAAAGGAAAATTAGGTGAATAAACTAAGATCAGACTGTACATATGTGCAGGCTGATCTTTGTATATACCTCCTGCCTAGGTGGGAATCTTCAGGGTTCAGCATGAAATGACTAAATTACACAATTGAAATTTAATCACTTAATACACTAAACTACTTTAGGTTTGTTGCTTGGTAAATAGTTTTTGTTTTGTGTAGAAAAGCCTTGAGTAATTTTAATTTGTTTACACTGCAAGTAATGGTCATTCAGTTACATCATATAAGCTGGTGCAACTATTCATAGTTTCCAATAATTCTTCACAAAATCAATTGCTAAAACCCTGAAACGAAGTCACCAGGTAGATATAAATCACCTTAACCAACTCATTTGATTGAAAAAAATAATTTGGGCGTACATACCAACTTTAGCTAACATTTCCAGCTCTGTTAAAGTCTCTTTAAATGGACTGAGAGCATCATCAGATTTATCACTAAGGTCTTCAGGCTCTCCGACAGATTCATTAGCTGTATCTGCATCTTCTACACTCTCCTCTGGAACATCCTCCTGGGAAATAAATTATAATATGTTAGTGGTCACTCAAGCAATACCGCTTGTGAGCATCATCAGATTTATCACTAAGGTCTTCAGGCTCTCCGACAGATTCATTAGCTGTATCTGCATCTTCTACACTCTCCTCTGGAACATCCTCCTGGGAAATAAATCATAATATGTTAGTGGTCACTCAAGCAATATGGACCATGAGCATCATCAGATTTATCACTGAGGTCCTCAGTCTCTGCAATAGATGCCTCTTCTACACTCTCCTCTGGAACATCCTCCTGGGAAATTATACATATTGGTAACATTTATAATATGGCATGATTTTTTGCAATAAATTGAGAAAGATCAAGAAATTCAATTATCGAGTCAAGTTATTCCTCGAAACTTTTAATGCTGTTTGCAAATTTACATCAGCAAATGCAATATTTCATCATTTCAACAACAGAAAAACATCTTTGCTAAGCGTTCTTAGCTCATTTACATTGTTATTTCCCTTGTGTTATAAAACCTATGTAATTTCAAAAATTTCAATGTTTTTATTTCACTCTCACAACATAGGTAATATTATAAAGCACTTTCATTTTAAATTTACTACCATCAGCAGATTTTTTAAACCATTCCTGTTTCAATTCTTTTTCTTTTGATTTCAGACATAATTGGATGCCGTTCTTGGCAAATAATTAGGAGTGGGTGCCTTTTGATATGAAACCATTCGTCAACCGTGTGATAGAAATAATGTGGAAAAGGAGAAATTGTTTGTTACAAGCAATTTTTTCATTTTCCTCAATATTTACTTAAGGTAGCAATGGACACATGGCGTCATTTTTTTCCGCCCAATGAATTTTTTTCTTGCTCACATATGTTCTAGATTAACATTGTGTAGTCATTATATCAAAATTTGAGGGTACCTTTCCATGCTCGTTTTCATGCTAGAGTTATCTGCCCTTGGGTGGTATTGGCCATTTTTCAGTAAAACAGTTGTATTCGTTTTAGGTCTAGTATAAACTCAGTACCAGCTAATAGCTATTAAACACATCCTTTTTGATAGACCATATACATTTACACAATGGACATTGCAAATAAAATCTCTCTTTGATCAATTGTATTTGCACATTTTGCTTTCAAAAGTTCAAAAAAATACTAATTTTTGTAATTTTACGGGGTAAAAATGCAACGAAAAATTATTTTTTGAAGAAATTACCCAACGATTTTTTCTTATTTTCTGGTATGTTTAAAACCCATGTATTTCCTTTATTCGTTAAAAATTTTAGCACACTTTTCCATGCAAATAAGAAAGTTTTCGTTATTTTTCAGTGACCCCTCCTGATTAAATGACGCTTTTAACACATTTTTATTGTTAAATTTAATGATCCAGTTATTCAATTGATATCAAATGTTGAAAAGAAGCTTAGTTATGAAATTTTACCATCATTATTCTACGTTATTTTCATAAGCAGGATCTTACGAAAAGCGGTCTTTTTAAACAACGCGCAAAGAGCCGTAAAATAAACGAAAACCCACTTCCGGTTTATAGAGTCGGGAGGCCGTTGTCCATTGCCACCTTAAACATGAAACATATAAGATATAAAATCTGTGAAGCATACAGGAAAGGGGTTAAGATTATACAATTTGTATGAAATATTGCAATATTAACCGATATGTGAGCTCTATCTCCTAGGTAATCATATTAGACTAAATATGTTATTAAATTCTAACCCATGTTGTGGCCACTCATTAGATTGTCTTGATAAGACGACTTCCACATGAACCCATAACTTGGGATTTGAATGACAAATGGTAAAATTCTACTGATCAAAATCAGTCACTCTATCTGAAGCTCCAACCATCCTCTAGATAACATACATTTTATATACCTTGATAGTATGTGACATGTAAACCAGTGCTTAACTTTCAAATAAGAGCTATTATTTTATTTAAAAAATGTTTTTTAACAAGCCAGCATATTTTCCTCAATTTAATATGAAATGTAAATGATTATCTGCAAACCCTATTTTAGTTTTACTAAATGTGTCCACACTAACACAAACAACCTCCAAAACAGCATTATTTTCAAACTATTGACCTTAACAGATGTCCTTGATCTTGTCACATGTCCTCGACCTAGGTATCTGCAGATGCTATCAATGAGATCGATCAATATATCAAAATATGAGAGTTGTTTCTTGAACAGTCTTGAAGTAATTGTTAATATTCAGTTATTCAGATAAGTTTTGCAGACAGATGAACAACGGTAAAACAATATGCCCATGGCTCGTGTTTGACCCCCAAAAATCTGAAAATTGACCATAACAAATTTCTCCCAAGGGGGTCATTTTGACCCCATTGAGAGGAAATTCTAAGGGTCAAAACTGGATTTCATCTCTCAACTTTTCAAAAATGCATCAATTTTTTCATGTTAACTATTCAGAGTTTCACTTTTTATTTCTCACTTTATATTATTACAAGACAAGGTCAATCACACTGCAACCTGTAAAATTCTACTGACAATTTGCCTTTTCACTTGTTTTGACCCTTTAGAATGAGTTTTGACCCCCTGAATTTCATGGTTTAGGTGTCAATGACTCCTCTATTTTAGATACAAGCACGAGCCCTGATACCCGCAATCTTATCGATGCAAGGGCATGAAAATAAATCATGATCAGAGTCTCAGGTTATAAAACTTTTCTCAGGCTCAATTCAAAATTTTCTTAAATTTCAATTTGAGATTAAAGCGGTAATTCTGTGTTATTTCTCATTTTCATGTATTAGCATAAAAGATGATATTAAAAAGTTGTTATAAATAACAACTTATTAATATCATCTTTTATTTTCATACATTTATTTTAATTTAAAATTTGAGAAAAATTGAGCCTAAGCCTGAGAAAAGTTTTATAACCTTGGGCCCAGATGTTACCTTGTCCATAATGATAGGCTTTAATTCTTTCCACCGTTCTTTATCCAAGTTGACTATATCCAGTGAGATATTATTATCAAACAGTCCTGTAGTATTATCATATATTTCCTCTTCTGCTTTTTCATTGTTTTCTTCTATCTCTTCATCCTTTTTCTCCGCAAATAATCCCTCAAACAGGTTCACATTAAAGTCTGAATACTCCTTCTCATAAGAGTTTATGATTGAGTAGTTTTCTGAAGCATTTCTGACAATTTCTACTCGGAGTATTCCACTTCGAGGCCATGTTTTTTGCACATGCTGTAAACAGTTCATTGGAGTCCGAGCAAATACAATGTGTATATATGCTAGTATACCTAACACACATAAAGCCTGAAATTAACAAAACAAATCTTACAATAAAATTTTATCTTATTATTGAAAGTTTTAATTTTATTTATAATTTAAAAAACTCATATAATCAAAAATATCTCTTAAATTATAATGATGATTATACAAGTAATTGTAATAAAGATGATTTATAAGGAGCAAATATAACTCTTACATACTCATAAAAAACTCTACTCCAAGGGCCGAAAATAAATTAGCATTTAATGGACCACCTGGACATTCCATAGAAAATTGAATTGTGTCTACAATGTTTTTCTAGAACTTGACCCCTTGACATCATTTTCGACCCCACTTAACCAAATTTAGAACTTAAACGAGAATCTAGTTTAACTAATTTTCAGGTTTGTTGACCCCTTGACCTCATTTTTTTACCTCAGTTGACCAAATTTCAAACTTGATAAAGATGCCATCAAGATGATCATTCTAACCAATTTTCAGGTTGATTTGGCAAAAAATATGGCCTCTTTCAGTGTCTACAATATTTTTCTAATATTTGACCCCTTGACCTAATTTTTGACCCAACTTGACTGATTTTGAATTTGACCTAGATTTCATCAAATCAATCATTTTATTCTAAATTTTCAGGTTGATTCGGCAAAAAAAAAAAAATGACCTCTAGAATGTCTATGAGGTTTTTCTGGGATTTGATTCTTTAACCCTTTTTTTTACCTTTATTAACCAAATGTCAAACTTGAAAAAGATTTAATCTAGACAATCATTCTGACAAATTTCAGGTTGATATGGCAAAAAAAGATATGAACTCCAGAGTGTCTACAAGGTTTTTCAGGGAATTGACCCCTTGACCTCATTTTCGACCACACTTGACCCAATTTTGAATTTGACCAAGATTTTATCGAGATAATCATACTGATAAATTTTCAGGTTGGCCTCTTGAGTGTCTACAAGGTGAATGTTGAAGATCGACTACACACAAAGGGCAACAGCCATCATGTTGTAGCCAGGTTGAGTATAAGGGGTGTTTGTACTGCCTTGCCGTATAAGCTAGCTTTTATAGCGACGTGGTAGAAAACTCGCTTTCAGATGAAGAGGTCCCTGGTTCGAATCCCGGGACCTCTACATCCCAAAGCGAGTGCTCTACCACGTTGATATAAAAGCTAGCTTGTACGGCAAGGCAGTACAAACACCCCTTATACTCAACCCGGCTACATATGGCGCCCACCAGGCTAGAATGTGACAACAAAAGCTCACCTTTATTGAAAGGGGTAAAAAAAAGTGTTTAAAATCACAAAAAAGCTGTCTATAGATGTGAGATAAAGAATCTGTGACTCAGTTTTGTTCAAGTCTATCTGATCTTAAGTGAGACTAAATAGTCATTTCAAAATGGCTCTCTTGATAAGCTCACTAAAAAAAAATGCTTTTCTAGACTCAGTCAAGATCGGTTTTACTTATCTACATAACACAAGAAAATACCTTAATCAGAATAGCAAATTCTATGATTCTTCTTATAGGTCTAGGAAAAGCCCTAGCGTAAGCTAATGCTATGCGATAAAACAAAGCATGGAATAGCCTGTCTCTGACATTCAGCAGAGGGTTCTGTGGACCTCGTCTACCCCTCCCTCTTGGTGGGTTGTTGTTGTTATTGTTGTTTTCCATTGTAAACTCAGAACATATTCCTTTTATCTGAAAATACAATTAAGTTTAATATAGCAGCAATACCTCATATTCATTTTTTTATACATATAAATAATTAATATTAAGCAAAAGGACCACAGGGATCATTTTGGGACAAGATATTGAGTGATTCTCTCATTTTTCTGCCATAAATCTCATTGAAACTGGTTAAATGAGAGAAAAATCTCTAAGCAAAATGAAATTAAGAGAGGGATTTGCTAAAATTTCTTGCCAGAAATTCTTAATTAGATTTGTCTGAATGAGATATTTTTGCACATGATATTCTGAGCCAGAATTATCCTAGGGACCATGATGGTCATCTCTCACCTTTGTCTCCTTAGACTCAATAATTGACCATCAAAGGCCAATTTTTCAGCAAAAGTCATAAAAATCAATCCTGCATGAGATGCTACAATTTTCAATGGAATTCATCCTTGTGACATGACAGACTATTTTTCATGTCTCCTGATACAGTAAAAACAAGAAAATTGTCCCTTTTTCTGTGATATCACAGGGCTGGTGTTTGGCCCTTAAACCAAAGTGAGCTTGACCCCAAAAAAATTGAAATTATCTTGATTTGACCCCTAGAAATTTCTCCCAAGGGGGTCATTTTGACCCCCTTGAGAAAAATTACTAAAGGACAAAACATGGTTTAATACCTAAGATTTTCACAAATTACTTTCTAAAGTGTTTAAAAATTAATTACTTGTTTCATACTATTACAAGAAACAGTTAAATTGACACTTCAATATGCAAAATATACTGATGATTTGCTTTTTCTGTCATTTTGACCCCTTTAAATTCAGATTTGACTCCCAGAATTTCTTAGGTGAGTAGTCAATGACTATCCAATATCAATTACTAACACAAGCCCTGTATCATTTGGATCCTATGTATTTTAAATAGAGTTCATTCTTGTGACCTGATAAATCATGAAGATTGGCCTACAGAGCGTAAAAAACTAACTGAATGTATGTTTATACACTGCAACTCCATTAAAACGCTGTGGTCGGGGTGCAAGAAAAGAAACAGCAGAAGAAG
The DNA here is from genome assembly GCA_948146395.1 of Fragum whitleyi. NCBI lineage: Eukaryota > Metazoa > Mollusca > Bivalvia > Cardiida > Cardiidae > Fragum > Fragum whitleyi. The sequence goes on along the minus strand of OX411548.1, from coordinate 29,004,104 downwards.
TGGATGTATCTGCTATAACGCTGTACCCCCCGGCCTCCGCCGATTTCCCCCCGGTGAACAATAACGTACCGCGGAAACGTAACAGACACAGGGTCAATATTGATAACGATATCGGATATCTAAATATACATGAACATGTTTAGGCCATCTTATTTTATATTTTTAAAACTCGGCAATAAATTGAAGAACAAAGGCGGTTTAATACTTTGGTATTTTTTATTTTAAACGCTAAAATAAATATCTTTGATAAAGTAATCTAGTTTGTAGGGTTAAACGATTGCAGACTCCTCTTAGTTCTCTGAATCCCGATTTCTCGGGCCTACCCGCCTGGCAGCTGAGAAACACCGATAACAACGATCTCAAAAGGGTAAAGTTAGTAAAATCCATAAAGTTTCATAAGATCAACGAATTTCATATTTTAAATATTGTCTTCTGGAAAATAGGAGTATATAATTATCTACGCATTCAAATTAAACAATACCATACATCCGACCGAAACTATACCAAAGTAATCGAATCTCTCGAAGTGCAGGACCGCATTCTTCGATGAGCGAGATAAAATGCCGTAAATTCAATTAAATGAATCTGTAGCTACGACATTTCGATGGCAAGTTTGCGGAGATAAGCTAATCCATTTAATACATCATCTTCACGAGTCAAGGGATATCGAAAGCTTCTTCTCGAAAACCGTATAAGTAAAATGTTCGTAGCCCTTGGATTGACAAGATGTAAATTCACAGCTTTGATTATCAGATAGTAGATCGTCAAGAGATAAAGCCCATACGAAAGCGAAGCGACGCGGTCACCATCAGTTTCGCGCCATTTTCAGTTTCTTTGTTCGAAGCTATCAAGAGGGAAATGTAGGTTTATATATAGCTTCCTGTTTAAAACTGAATGAAGTTGTCTATTTGGTGAGAGATGGGAATCAACGATAAAATTCATTTGGGCTTTGAATTTTCAAATCCTGTGACTATAATATAAATAAGTTTAATTAAAAAGAAACAAAATTTTATCATATATTGACAAAAAACGTAATATTTATAATAAGATTCAACGGGATTGGCAAAGGGAGGTAATAAACCAATAAATTGGGTAAGGGGCGAGTCACTTTTTGAAACGTTTGTCAGCAGCGGTATATGTTCCAGATTTGAGAATATAAAACAAAATTAGCTTATTTTGCAAAAGCACGGCTTCTTCTGAAATTTATTAACTTGGATTTAATCGCATGCGAGCTAGACTTTTCGGTGTCTAATTGCCGTCGACAAAGTGCAGTTAGTAGCGCGCCGGACTGTCAATATTGGGATTCTGTGTTTCTCCGATGGCGGTACTCATTCTTTCTGATTATAAGTCACTTACCCATGGGTTATTAATCGTAGACCTATGTGAGATAACAGTTTGTGGTTAGGAAAGGATGTGATGGTTTTACTCGTGATCGAATTCGGTACTCCAGCGGTAGTGATATAACTATAGGCCTACGTCTGTCAGCATTTAAAGGGAAAGCCAATCAAACTAGCCATTTCTCTCTGACCTGAGGCATTTATCGCCACCACTGCTCCGCGGGAGGTGTGAAAAACTTTTGTATTGATTTACCTGGCTTCGCTCAGTATCGATTTTCATCTAGGTGTTTTCACCCTTCGATCTGAAATCGCGATCAAAACAGCGTTAACGGCGGATTGGGTAACATCGCCACAGCATCCCAAAATGGTCGACCCCCCCCAAATTTCGGGAGCCAAGCGGACCCTGCGTTATAATGGATTCAGCACTCTAACAGATTTCGTTATAATGGAGTTGCAGTGTACTTATTAATTTTTTTTTAGTTTGATTGCAACTCACGGTTAAACTTATGAAATTGCTCTTGAACACTCAATCCTGATGTTTTCACATCCAACAGAGAGAGAAAGTGGTTTAAACCCACTGCTACTAAATTTTAAAGCTGGGTGAACTGGGGCTGGCTATTAAGTGTTTTGCCCAAAAACACATCACGGGACAGTGGGGCTCATACCATGGACCTCCAGGTCACAGATCAATGCATTTACCAATAGGCCACTGAGGCAGTCTGACAACAGATGGCAGACATTCAATGATCACAAAAGCTCATCTTGAGCATGTTGTGCTCAGGTGAGCTAGAAAGACCAATTGGTTGGCTCAGCGTGAAATAGTTGTTAATGCTTATAAATATATAGACAGTTTCAACTGTTTCATGCTGAGCCATCTGGAGGTACATTCATTCGAGCAAGATTGTTTAGATTCTTATTAAGATTTTTAAGACAAAGTGTTTGGTAGAGTGAATATTCTAAGCCGCTCAATAAGAATCTTAAGATATCTCAATGAGGAAACGTAGATAGTTTTGCATTGGCTTAAAGCAAATAGTCATGACGTTAAATGTTTTCACTCAAATTATCGAAAAGCGTCCATTATGACATTTTAGATATCTTTTTAAGTGGGATTTTTCATCTAGCTCTAACGAATGTACCTCAGGTATGAAGTTAAATTGATTAAAAAGGAAATAATGCCATGTTGAGGTGGATTCATGGATCAAAGCCAGAAGAAAAGGCAACAACCAAGACAATAATCTCACAGCTGAACATCAGAGACCTACCACGAGCACCCTCAGTGCAAATAGACTGGGGTAGTTTGGTCACATAGAATGTAGCGCAGGTTGTGTGTCCAAGGTTCGATCCATCAACACGCAAGCAAAAATAGCATATGGAAGATCAAAGCTTGCCTTTGAGAATACATGAGAATAGACCGCAACACATGAGATTGACCATGACACTGCAGGATAGAACTACATCAACCCATTCAATCACATTCATTAAATCAATTCATGAAGAGGGAGACTTATACCTTGACTGGGCAGCCGGCCCTACCCTTTGAAGAGGAGCCAGGACCAATCACCAGCCTGGATAATCTTAATAGGGCTTTCAAAAAGCTTTTGACACTGTCCCTCATGGGAGGATATTTACAAAACTTCAAGGATATGGAATTCAAAATAATCTATTCAACTGGTTAAAGGATTTTTTTAACAGGCAGGAAACAAAGGGTGGTACTAAACCGTTAAAACAGAGCTCATTCTGAGTCAACAAACGTCACCAGTACCTCAAGGTAGTGTTCTTGGTCCTTCTCTCTTCACCATCTATATTTAAATGATCTACCAGACTGCACTTTAAGTAAAACAAAACTGTTCGCCGATGACAAAAAGGTATATTCTACAATAAAAACTGTTAATGATCAAAAAAATCTTCAAAAAGACCTGAATAACCTACAAGATTGGTCAAGCAAGTGGCAGCTGATGTTCAATCAAGATAAATGCAAGCATCTTCAAATTGGCAAAAGAACTAAAAGTAAATACCACCTATTTAGAAAGAAATAACTCAAGACTCAACAGAAAAAGACCTAGGTATCCAAATTGACAGTAAATTAAGCTTCAGAGAACATATCAATATGAAAGTTTAAACAGCCAACAAATCCAAGAGATCTACTAATTTTTGACTAGCCGTACCAACTATACTGTTGTGACGGACGATTTCCGTAGGGTCATAGGTCACCGGAAATAGAGGTCATGACCCTAGATGTGGCGTCAAAAGGTAATGAGCGGAACCAGTAATCCAGGTACTAGGGAGTCTTGAGGTGGTCGACCAGCTGGCGTGACATGCATACAAGACCGGAGTCACCCCCAACTACAACTATAGCAAACAACCTTGTGAAGGACAGGTACCACCCTGCCCCAGAACTAGAAGCAATACAGCAAACCACTCGGTAAACACTTTAATACTACCATTGTCTGTAAAACTTTATATTAGCACCGTAAGTATTATTAATTGTATGAAGAGACGTAGGAGACGAGCTTAAGGAGCTCACAGTTTCTACTATACCAAGTACAGTATCTTTGGGCTAAAGTGATTTTTTGACAGGACCATTGGATGAAAACAGCCTTGAATTTCCACGATGAATACAATGACTATAAACTACAGATCCGTGATTTCTATGTAGCATGTAATGGGTAAATCACACAAGGTTTAAAAACAAATATGTGTTAAAAGGACTTAAAAAGAGATAAAATAATAACACAAGAAATTTATGTTACTTGGCTGTTTTCTGTGTGCGGAAGTCAATTTTAAATCTCAAAACAAAAGAATAAGATAGATAAGACACGAATATTGGTTTATTTTCTATTGTCAAATCAACATCTGTTTCTGAATACTATTTTCAAGAACAAAATATAAAAAAAATGATTAGATTGATAAAGTTTACAAGAGACATAACAAAACAATCATTTTAGTATAGAGATTAAAATTCAAAATGGAGGACTTTGTAAACTTTTCAAGTCAATCGCATCAAGAAAAACAAATTTCTGACAATTATTCTTCCAAGACATGTAAAAACAAGGTTCAAGATACAGAATCAGATACTTCTGAAAATATGTCGAGCACAGATAATGCTGGATTTTTTGTAGATGATCCAAATGCTGAGCCTGTGCCATCGGGAAGCAAAGAATCTTTCAATCAAATGAGTCAACGACATAGACTATCTAGTTCAGAAAGATCCAATACGATCGTAGATGAAGATTCTTTTGTTACTCCTCCAAAAGACAACTGTCCTGAGCTTATAGTAAGTGTATTTGAGGGATTGAAAAATGAATATCTATCTATCTATCTATTATACTGCAACACCCCCTTGCGGAGATTTTGTGCAGGCCTGCGCGTCAGTGCAAGTTGTTAAAAGATGGGAAAAGTGAATGAAAAGTAATGTGGGACTGTGAAAAAGATAGTAATGTGCTGTTAAAAGTTGTGACGTTTAATGTGCAGTGCAGATAAAACGGATAAAAACAGATATACTTTTTATGGTTTCAATGGTCAATACTGCTGACTCCTCTTTTAAAGGAGTCAAATGTCGGCAGCATGACAATTTTTGACGGCAGAGGGTTCCACTCCACAACAGCTAGAGGATAGAATGAGTATTTGTAAACATTTGAAGTGGCTTGTAGCTGTCTGTATGCGAGGGGATGTGAGTCTTGTGGGATGTTGGAGATATGGTGGTACTGGGACTGCAACAAGGCCATTTATAATTTTATAAAACAGACAGAGTCTGGCATCTGTGTGTCTGTTTTCAAGGGTGCGTCAACCCAGGGTACAAAGCATGGCAGTCACACTCACGTATGTGGAGTAGTCTGATGTGACCCACCTTGCAGCTCTGTGCTGGACCATCTCCAGTTTTCGAGTATTTTGTTTGGTATGGGGGCTCCACACAGGGGAAGCATACTCAAGTATGGGAAGGACAAGTGACTTGTAGGCCATTGCGCGTATTCCCTGGTGCTTTGGTTTGATATTGCGCCTTATGAATCCTAGGGCCTTGTTTCCAGCACTGGCGACTTTACCTATGTGGTGGTTAAATGATAAGTCATCACTTATCTCCACACCAAGGTACTTGGAATGCTTAACAGCTTCAAGCACTTGCCCATGAAGTGTGTATTGGGAAGGGATAGGAGTTCTGGCTTTGGTAATATGGATGACATTGCACTTACTTGGATTGAACTCCATATCCCATTGCAGCTCCCACTGGTGTAGCCGATCCAGGTCGTTCTGCAGTATGACAAGAGTCCGCCTCTCGTGAAATGGCAAGGTATGCAGCAGTGTCATCAGCAAACAACCTGACACGGGAGGCCACATCTTGAGGCAGATCGTTAATGTATATTAGAAAGAGGATAGGACCAAGAACAGACCCCTGAGGAACACCAGAGGTTACTGGGACAGTTTCGGATGCTACGTTCTCGATCACTACCCTCTGTGACCTACCTGCAAGAAATGCCCCAATCCACGCCAGGCTGCTGCCTCCGACACCATAGTTACGTAGCTTGTAGAGGAGCTTAGAGTGATTGACCTTGTCAAAGGCCTTACTAAAATCAAGCAAGACAAGGTCAGTCTGTTTACCCTGCTGTAGATTTCTTGCTAAGTCCTCTACCAGCGACACCAACTGTGTCTCACATGACCTCTTAGACCTGAAACCATGCTGAAGGTCATAGAGAATACTGTTACCGTCCAAATGAGACATGAGGTTTGTAGTAACAATATGCTCCATGAGCTTGCAGCAAATACATGTGATATATGAACTGTATCTCAATTGAAGAGAAGGGAAAGAGGGGTGGGGTGGAAATTTTGATAGCCCTCCCAAAATATAAAGGAAAAGAGTTATTGGACCATGCAATGATACTATGAAATGATTATTACATATTTCATCTAATTATACGTTTTTTGAACTCTGTAGATACAGAAACTATTAGGCCTAATTAATTCTTGAAATGATTCAAATCTTGTGTCTCAAATTTTTGGACAATTGTCTTTTTGAATATATCTTTTATTTCCAGCACTGAATTTTAGCTTGCCAAAAGTATTAAAGTTACTTATTCAGTGACTGGGAAAGGCATGCACCATGTGCCATAGTCACATTTAAATATCAAATGTCACATGGTTTTAGTCCAGGAGTGAACCCTTGTCACATTGAATTGGTTGTAGTTAGGATAAGAGCAATCCTACATTACAACTATCACATTAGTTGTCATAATGTCACATTGATTTTCTAAGAGGAAGGGACATTGACCTTTTGATGAAAATCTTTCCCAATCATTGCTTATTGGCAATTGTAAATCAATAGTTTGAGGAAACTGTTGTCAGGTATTAGCTTTTTGTAAAGTTAGAGCAATGGCTTCAGCATGTCAAACATGTAATTTGTGAAAATTAATTGGACTAGTAAAATTTCTTAGGCAGGAGAAGCAACTTAAGACAAAATGAAACAGTAAGCCCATATCAGCAGTCGTTTGTAATCATGCATTTTTCATGTAGCAGCGGAGACAAAATACTGATTACTATTTTTATATGAAGTGTAATAAAATTATTTTTTCATAATTTGCAGTCAAAATCTCACTGCAAACATTTCCACAAACCTTCTTCATAAACTGAAAGATTGTCAAAATGAAGGTATTATTTTTAGCTTTTTGCCACAAAGTTTCAAAATTGCAACAATCCTATCAAACAATTTATTCAATATGTGAATTGTACTTTATTATAGAGCTACAGTTAAGATGTGTTTTTGTGTGAAAACACATTTAAAATCAACAAAAATACATTTGGAAGTATTGAAGATGGTAAAAAACGCATATTTAATTATCAATCAACAATACAAGTGGTTTTAAATGCAATATCACTAATTCAGAGGTTGACACTAACTCCTGAGATTAAGGAGTCAATTGGACTCCTAACACTTGAAATAAAGGAGTCCAAGCTATAAGTAAGGAGTCCAAACTTTCATAGTTAAAGAAAATTGTGGAAAAGAAGAAATTGCTTGTTTTAATCAATTTCTTCTTTTCCGCAATATTTTTCAAAAGAAAATGTTTTTCTCAAAACATGGTTTTCTTCAGCAATTTTTATAGTGAAATGACCATCAGTTTTGGCAAGTGTTAGAAAGGACACTGCTCTGTGCATTTGTTTTTTCAAAATATTCTCATATGACCCTTAGAGTCCATCAGACTCCTTACTTGCAAAAGGAAGGAGTCCAACTGGTAAACAAGGAGTCTCAGACTCACGGACTCCCCTTAGTGTCGAACCCTGCTAATCAAATGTGTCCAGTACTGGTCTCTGTCTTCAGTAAGTTTTGATAATCGAAATATTTGCAAACAAACTATTGAAAAATGTCATCCTAACCTTGGCAAGTTTCAAAACAAGAAGATGACATAGAAGTACACAGCCTATTTAATTTTTCAAAATATCAAAGGGTAATGGGCCTTATGCTGTTGTTCATCGTATGTTGGTCATAATAATAAATTCATCTAATCCCTCTAGATAGGGAATTATTGGCAAAGAAACATAGTGGCTCTTTCTGTGAAGACAGTTCGAAATTGTAATTCCCATGTTTCAAATCAACAGCAATATTGAATGATGTAATGCTTGAAATCACTGTGTAATTTATGCTGCTAATTCTGAAACATACAAAATAGACAAATTGAATTGAACTACAACAGCTTAACAAGATAGGCTTTAAACATTAGAATTTTAGTTGTGACACTATCACAGGCATTTAGAAGGGCATTTGCAAAACATTTCATATTATTTAGATTGTTAATGGCTGAATTGTTTTTGTAATAATTAAAGATGAGAATAATTCATGTTTAACCAAAAATATTTTTCAGCATTACAGAAACATTTTGGGTGTAAAGCCCCTTTAAGTTGAAAAATTATCTGTGATTATGTGCCCAGTGATTAACATTTAATTACTCATGTTTATCATGAATAAGGGTACAGTAAAACTTGTATTAAGCAACTACTTACTTGACCACCAAAAAGTGGTCGCTGAAGAGAATGGTCGCTTAGTACACATTTTGTTTACAAATTAGAAACAAAGTTTCGATTAAATATCATAATGTTATTGCGACATTCTAAATGATATTATGTTATTAAGAATCAATAGAATTGTCTAATTGAGACAATTTTAACGAGTTTTATCAACATAGATTCATTTGAATAATTTTAAGATCAATATATCTACTTTTTAAGGAAGCAGTATTTATACCCCCACCTACGAAGTAGAGGGGGGGTATATTGGTTTCACCATGTCTGTCAGTCTGTCCATCCGTCCGTCCATCCGTCCAGTCGTCCGTCCATCCGTCCATCTGTCCGTCTGTCCATCCGTCCGTCCATCAGTCCGTACGTAGACCTTTTCGTTTCCGGACTCTAACTCAAGAACCAAATGACCTACAATCATGAAACTTTATACAAATGTTCCTTATGACCAAAGAAAATGCCCTATTGTTTTTGGGTCATATAGGTCAAAGGTCAAGGTCACAGACAGCCTTTGTTCAATTTTCATTTCCGGACTCTAACTCAAGAACCAAGTGGCCTGCAATTACAAATGTTCCTTATGACCCAAGGAAGTGCCCTAATGTTTTTGGGTTACATAGTTCAAAGGTCAAGGTCACAGTCAGCCATTGTTCAATTTTCGTTTACGGACTATAACTCGAGAACCAAGTGACCTACAAGCATGAAACTTTATGCAAATGTTGCTTATGATCCAAGGAAGTGCCCTATTGTTTTTGGGTCATGTAAGTCAAAGGTCAAGGTCACAGTCAATTTTTGTTCAATTTTCATATCTGGACTCTTAACTCAAAAACCAAGTGACCTAGAATCATAAAACTTCATGCAAATGCTACATATGACCTCAATATTAGTTAAAAACACATCCTGCACTAATAGCACTTGCATTCTGACGAAGCGCTTGTGGGGCGTATTAGTCAGCTCTGCGACAGTTCTAGTTTGATTTAAAGATGGGGAATTTGAAAATGCTTACTAAATACCGGGTAAACATAGTCGCTTACAAGACATGGTCGCTCAACTTCAATCAAGATTGACTGTACTTGATACCCAGTATAACTTCCTCAACCCTAATGGGCCTCCTTCCTTATTATGCGCATTCCATTACTCTTTATTGTTTTAATTAAGTTTGGCGTTTGTATGATGATTTTTTTTTTTATGTTTCAATATTAATCTTGAAAGCTTCTCTAATTTTACAGATTTTTTGTATAGATGCAAGTGCAGACATGGAAAAGCTGACCTTTAGATCAAGAGCTGGGTAAGTACCTCAACCCTTGGTCTTGTAATGCTGATCCTGGAATATTACTGTTTTTGCAGGAGGTATAGACAAATATCTAAGTCTGCACCACCTGTTTTTATTGTTTGGTCAAAAATTGTTTAAAGATATAATATTCAAGAGAAATAAAAGCCAAAAATGTATTCTTTCAAAGCCACCAGCCCTTTGATTTGAGTGTACAGAATTTTATTCAGCATAAGAAGGGTTAACCTGAAAAGGACATAAATATTGGCTATTGGCTTCTCCAAATAAAAAAATGTGAGGAAAACAAATTTTTAGTTGATTTAAGTTCAATATTATTTTTTCGTTCAGGGATGTGTGTGCGTGTGTGTATGGGGGGGGGGGGGGGGGGGGGGGACATCGAGGACTTTGGAGAAATTGCGTGAAGTACAAAACCAATTTTTGAGACAATTAGAATTCTAACATTTAAAAGTGAAAGCTAAAAGTTAAGATCATTATATTAGAAAAAAAACTATGTTCAAGGGTATCAAGGAGTCAGCTTGTCTGTCAGTCAGTCCTTCTATCTGTCCAGCCGTCTGTACTTGGCTGCTAAATTTCTCAGAAACTCTTGGATGGATTTGATTCAGACTTTACAAATATGACCAGTATTTAGCAGAGTTGTACATTATTATAATTTGGTTACAGTCCATTGAATTTTGCTGGAGTTGTGGCCCTTTGAAAAAAAATCTTGTCGAATCCATTTTCCGGCAAGTAATTTAGTGATTTGAATTAAGCCTCGCAGAAAGAATCGGTAAATTTTAGTGATATGCATATCATCTTTTTTTCCATGGTCCATTTGGTTTTGCCAGAATTATGGCACTTTGAAGTAATGTCAGTGGGTCCATCTGTAGCTCAATCTGCTTAAGGTAGTGGAACCGTAATAGTTCCGCAACATTTTGGAAGTAATGAATTTTAACAGTGTTAACCGAGGTTTCCTAATGAATTTCATTAGGAGACCTCGGTCAACATTGTGAAAGATCATGTTTTCTGAAATGCTGCGGAACTATTACGGTACCACTTGATACCACCTTGATTTATCAGCAACTAATGGAGTAATGGGGTGGTATTTGTCCACTTTGTGAAAATCTCTAGTTTTAAATTGAAATCTATCTTTTTCTCTGATTTACTTTTTCAGTGATAAGCTGAGCCCTAGAAACCAAACAAAGAAGGGGTTAGGAATATACCTTCAGAGCAAAAGCAGAATTGACAAGAGACACAAATTTGCATTAATGTTATTAAAAGAGAATGCTTTTTGGGTAAGTTTGTTTTTATTACCTAATCTATTAATGTAAGAAAGCAGGAATTTTATATAGCTTTTTACACGCCGCCGGAGGCGAACGTTTATTGGCGTCATCTTCTCCGTCTGTCCGTCCATTCATCCGTCCTTCCATCCATCTGTCTGTCCATCCATACGTTCATCCACTTTTCTTGTCAACGCAACTCCTCCTAAGTTTCTGGCTGGATCTTCTTGAAACTTGGTCAATGTTATCACCTCAATTGGTAGATGTGCATGAAGGAAGGATTTTATGGTTCATTGATTTTTGCCTGAGTTATGCCTCCTTCAATCTTAGTCTCTGGGACTTAATGATATTTCAGCCTCGTGAACGCAATTCCTTCCAGTTTGCAATTCCTTCCAGGTATTGACTGGATATTTATAAAACCTTTTTGTGAACACAACTTCCAACAGGTTTTTGAGTGGATATTATTCAATCAAGCAATCATAATCAAAAAGGTAGGCTGCTAATGTTTTGAATGGTTCTGTCAAATAAGTAGTGTCTACAATAATTTTTGTGAAATAGCAGCAAAGTTGCGGTGTATATTGTGATTCTGGCACTCTTGTTCAAATTGTCATTCAGCTGCGGCAATAGCGCAGTTGGTAGCGCACCGGACTTCTAATCCAGAGGTCTATATTCGCACGGGTTCGATCCCCTGCCGCGGCACTTATCCTTTCCGACATTTGTCTTCCACCAATGGGTAGATAATCGTAAACCTATGTGGAATAGCAACTGGAGGCTAGGAAAGGCATGTGGTGGTAGTACTGGTGTGAGAAATACCAGGAATCCATCGTTAGGTGCTCCAGTCGTCGCGATATAACTGAGAGATTGTTGAAAGCGACGTAAAACCCCAATTCAAATCAAATCAAATTGTCATTCATTAGTATTGTTAATAATGCAGAAAAACAAGTTCACAGATTTTATCATTGGATGATCCTTTATCAGACTTCTTTAATAAAAAGTTGTTTGCCTAAAAAACATAATAAAAAAGTTTATTTTTCTTGAACTAAACATTCTTGAACTAAACAATTGAGTTTCTATCTGAGGGATAAACACTACACTCAGCTCAGTTGATATTTTGGAGTTTGTTAAAGTTGGAATGTGTAGAAAGAATGACTTTATGGTCTGCACTTCTTAACACAATCAACACCTTTAGCCCTTGTCATGCTGAATAAAAAGCCTGGACAAAAAATGAATTAAATCAAAGTCTTAAGAGAGCTGGATACATTGTTTGTGAGTCAGTATTCATTTTGAAAATATTATTTACCAGCTTTTCTTGTTTTATAAACAAAATAAGCTGGTATAGACTAGGATCAGACTGCACATATGTGCAGACTGATCTTTGTATCTATCACCTGCCGAAGCAGGAATATTCGTGGTTTAGCATGGCAAGGGTTAAGATGGTACCTTTTCCTGTGATAACTGGCATTGATTTGTTTGTTGATGAAGGATACAAATAAACTTTCCGACGTTTGTCTCTCACCAATTGGTAGATAATCGTAAACCTATGTGAGATAGCAGTCCGAGGCTAGGAAAGGGTGTAATGGTAGTACAGGTGAAAGAAATACCAGGAATCCATTGTTAGGTGCTCCGACCGCCGCGATATAACTGCGAAATTGTTGAAAGTGGGTAAAACCCATTCAAAAAAAAAAAATTAAAAAAAAAATGAAGGATAATTTCAAAACTATAGTAAATGCCTATACAGGGCTTGTGATAGCTTTTGAATTTCATGAGGCCTTGACTGTTTGACTGTGATTTTTTAGGCATCAAAACTGCTGTTGAGGGGGTCAAACCAATAGAATAAGTGGATTATAAGTAAATATTTCTTAGTTATGCTTATTGACTTTTTTCAATTGTCTCCTTCATATCATTAAAAGAGATTCATATGAAATATGAATCTCAAATAAAGACATAAAGGAAAGAATTATTTCTAATCAATTTATGATTTGTAGAAACATCAAGCTGGAAATTTTAGGAGTCAAAATGATTCTCCAGACAGAAAAAATAGGGGTCAATATGGTATTTTTGGGGGTCAAAACTCTGGTTTAAGGTTCAAACACTAGCCCTGCCTATATGTTCATAGGCACTAACAAAAGGTTTTTTTGCTGACCCCTAGAATTGTCCATTTCAGATTCGAGATTTCACAAACAATGCTAGAGACATTTTACTTGGTTTGGAGGATTCCATAGAGCCTGAAGAATGTGAATCTTGTGATATAGGATCAGTTTTTGATGAAATGTAAGGAATTTAACCGTACTTTGATTCTCTGAAAAACAAAACTTGTGAAGATACAAATTGCTACAATCTTATTATGAAAGGTGTTAATTTGAAGTACTATGCCCACTATGCTAATGAATTATATGCCTTTAAACTTAGAAGTATATGTATTCAAATGTTTATCAATCTATAGTGGCACTTTTAATTAAATTATGTGTATGTATTTTGTCTTGTTATGATGAAATTGACTGTCTTGGTTGTTAAGTAGAAAAGTCACTGGAATCGTGACCAACAGGTTTGTTGGACGAGTCTTACTGTTGCCAGGGTGTGTTTATGGACAATCACTTAATAGCCAGCCTCATTTCATGCAGCTTTAGAATTGGGTAGTAGTGGATTTAAACCACTGCCTCTCTCTTAGGGATGTGAAAACATATGGATTGAGTGTTTGAAAGAGAATTGTAATCCAACTAAGATAAATTAGCATATAAACTTAGTATGATGATGTTCATGTACTTTCAATTCTTATGAATAGACTTATATCAGCCTGTGCGTCAGATATCCAACAATTTCAAACATGCACAAAGCAAAGACTCTGACAAGCCTGTGCATCTGCACAGCCTGACCAAAGTCTTCACTATGTGTAAGTAGATAGTTAAAGTCTCAAAGTATCTGTAGACCATCAGGTAACTTTAGATTAACAGTTTGTGGCTGTCTATGCTTCTCTATGGTTGCACCTCACGAAAATTTCAAATTGTTGGAAATGTCACGCACAGGCCCATATTCTATTTTGTTCTTGTTTCAGCTATGAAAATGTTGAGCTTCCAAAAGTTGAAGGAGAAGTCCATATAGTGCCAGCACCTTACATTGTACGGCTAGTTTTAATTTATGGACGATCAAACTGTCCATTGGAACTCGATAAACGAGAGGTAAAGTATAATCTGTATTGCACATTCTGTAATCTCTACTAACCCTGCTTATGCTGTTCATGGCTTTGTTTGTTTGAATTGGGTTTTACAATGCTTTTAAGATTATTTCAGTCATATCACAGTAGCTAGAGCACATAACAATGGATTCCTGGTATTTCTCACACCAGGACTGCCATCACATCCTTTCCTATCACCCAGCTGCTATCCCTCAAAGGTCTACAGTTATGGACCTATTGGTCTATTGATTATCAACCTATTATCATGATATTCATGGCATGTTCCTGTTGTACACACCTATGGTAGACAGTGTAAACTAAGATCAGACTGCACAAATGTCCAGGATAATTCTGGCTCAGAAGAGCATGTGCAAAAAATATCTCATTTAGCTGAATCTAATGAGAAATAAAGAATTTTTGGTGAGAAATTCTAAAAAAATAATGGCTCAGAGCAAAACAGTTGTAACTGCCTATATGATTATAGGCAGTTACAACTGTTATGCCCTAAGGCAACAAAATCCTTCACTAATGTACATTTTTCTTTGAAATTTTTCTCTCATTTAGCCATTTTCTTTGAGATTTCTAACAGAAAATGAGAGAATCTCTCAATATCTCACCCCAAAATGATCCCTGCAGATGTGCTGCCTCGCACTTACATACTCTACCTGATTTCTACTAATAAGTAATCATTGAAAAAAGGTAAGACCTGTTGACGTGTCCTAAAAATTTGCAATTTGTTTATTAAAAGAATTTTTAGGCAACTAATGAAGAGCCACTGATAAATGGGTTATTTTTATTATTTCGCCAGTCCTTGCTCAAACCCTATGTTGTGGATAATGAGACAATTCAAATGAGTGCCCACAACATAGAGTTTCAATGAGAATTCAAGATCTTAGATGGTTCTACCTCTCTTAACTTTTCCTCTATAATGGTTTATTTTTGTATTTCTACACAGGAACTTGAAATTTAATCAATTGAAAATAATGGAATACACAATTCAAGTAATGTGTCCCATATTTACTCTATCTATATACATACATATATAGACCTGTATGCTACATGGTATTACATGTACTATATTACAAGTTGTTTCAACGGGATACATTGATGAAATTTAAAGTTCCTGTGATTACTAGAGGCCACACTACATAATCTGTTTAGACAATGTAAAATGGAAAAAAATGATATATATTTACAAGTACTTTGTCATCACCAAAAATGATGGTGACAAATGAATAAATACAACAACTATTCTCTATCAGTAGCCTATAATTTATATAATCTGTCGCAAAATATTAACATTTGATTTGGGGAAAAGGTGTGTCAATCAAGGGGTCAGTGCTACACTATTGTAAGTGCCTATATATTTATATTTATATATTTATAGGCACTTACAATAGTGTTGCACTGACCCCTTGAAACTGTCTGTGACCTTGATTTTGTGGTGATGGGCCTTTATAACAGGTCTAAAGATTTTGTAAAATGGCATTAAAAATGGTTGATTTCAGCCTCCAAAAAAAGGGAGTGGGATTTTATCACAGCATATTTGATTTTGTATATTATAGTCAAACACCAAAAAAGTTGTATTGATGGTGGAGTGTGAGAGAGATCAGTATATCACTTCTAGTTAAAATGGATGATTTGTTCTGTCAATCAATTTTTCATTGACAGCCTCAACTTGTCCATTACATGTGGTTTGTATGGTATATTTCAGAGTTTTAGACAGTTAAATGCATGCCCATACTTCTTCCTAGATGTTATATACATTCATGAACCTATCAGTGAGGAAAATCAATGTCAGGTGAGATCTGGATCTTTCTTGATTAATCCTTCTGAAGCTGTACACAAAACTCTGGCAGACAATACAGACTAAGATCAAGCTGCATAGATGTGCATCTGTGCAAAAAATATATATACAGTTTGATCTTTACCTCCACCAACATCTTTCTAGCTATTATTTCTCCTGAAAAAAAAACCTTGGTTGGTCACACTGGTTCAAATGACTTATAAATTGGCAATTTATATGAAACAAAAATAATAAAGCAAGAGAAAGGATAAGATTTCCTGCAAAGAAAATGAATTACAAAGAACTAACAACAGCAATTACAGATTTTTGATTTCACGTAAACATCAGTTTAAAGCTTTAATACCTTTAAACTTATGCTAAAATCCCCCAAAAAACAAAGAAATACTGCATTATAGTGCGTTCAGGTGACGCTCAAAAGTAACTCTACCATTCTTAAAGACAAGGATATGATAATTGGTCACCATAGAAATCAAGGATAACCATGTGAGACTTTTACTCAAACCTTCTATAAAAAGCATTAAAAAATTGTAGAAAATGAAGAAATTGCTTCAATGAAGCAATTTCTTCATTATTTACAATATTTCTTCCCCTTAACTTTTTGAACATTTTATCAACTAAAAATGATTGTCTTCCATTTCTTTGAAATTCAACCATTTTTAGCTCCACTGGCTGAAAGCCACTGGGGCTATTGTCATGGCGTTGTGTCCGTCGTGCGTCCGTCCGTGCGTCTGTGCGTCCGTGCGTCAGGTCGTAAACTTTTTCTTTAAAAATCTTCTCCTCAGAAACTACTGGATGGATTTCAACCAAACTTCACAGGAATGATCCTTGGGTGACCCTCTTTCAAAGTTGTTCAAGAAATTTTGATCCAATGAAAAACATGGATTTAATGGGCGTGGCTAATTTCCAAATATGGTAAAAAGCAACTTTTCTCAGGTTCTAATTGATGGATACCTATTAAATTTTACATGAATTATCCTTGGGTGACCCTTTATCAGTCTACAAAAAATTATTGTGATCAGATGAAAAGTATGTATTTTATGGGCGGAGGTCATTTCTCTATATGTTATATAGTGGAAACTTTGAAAATCATTTTCTCAGAATCTAACTGATAGATATCAACCAAATTTTACAGGAATGATCCTTGGGTGATCCTTTATCAGTCTGCCAAATATTATTGTGATCGGATGAAAAATAAGTATTTTATTGGCCGAGGTCATTTCTCTATATGTTATATAGTGGAAACTTTGAAAATCATTTTCTCAGAATATAAATGATGGATATCAATCAAACTTCATTAGTATGATCATTGGGTGATCCATTATCATGCAGCCAAAAATTATTGTCATTGGATGAAAAATATGTCTTTTGTGGGCAGAGGTCATTTCTCTATATGTTATAATAGTGGAAACTTTGAAAACCATTTCAACATCAGAAGACCACAAAATATCTAAAAATATAGTCAAAACTTAGATTTGCTATTACAAGAAATTCAAGCCTGTGGAGCGACACAAGCCATTCATGGCTTTCTAGTTAGTTTTGTCATCTGGTAATTGGTTGATACTTCTTTTTCAGGCGGTATTTGACAGTATATGTGATCTAGATCAGACTGGACAATCCTATATACTCAATATCAGTAGAAATCCCACCAAACTATTTGATCACATGGCCCAGTTACTGGCTAATACATTAGAAAGACCTTTACCAATTCCTCAAAAAAGCTTAGAAAAATATTGTGGAAAATGAAAGAAATTGCTTATTCTCATTATCCACAATATCTTCTCCAAACAGAGACAAAATTTTTCAAAATTCAAAAAACTAAAAATTATCGTCTACAATTGCTTAAACTCGTTGAGTTTTTTATTTTTCAGGCAGTGTTTGACAGTATATGTGATCTAGATCAGACCGGGCAGTCCTATATATTCAATGTCAGTAGAAACCCCACCAAACTATTTGATCACATGGCCCAGTTACTAGCCCACCCATTACAAAGACCTTTACAGAATGATGTCTCATACAGAATAGGTTCCTCAATACCTCAACCAGAGAATGGTTGAACAGGTGAAAAATGTTGTATGACTGGTTTTATTCATGGGCTTTGCAATTTTACAGATAGGTGACTAAAGTGAGTGACAGGGATATTCTATTGGATTTATCCTTCAGTGGAAGAAAAAGATAACAGATTATTTTAAGTGTTGGTTAAATAAAGAATGTTTTAAAGGATTTCATCAGAGACGGACATATTGTTCATTTAAAAAAATGTCCCTTTTTTTATACGCCTGTGTAATCACCAGTGGCATCCTGTTGACTGGGGTCTGGATGGGCAACCAGTGCTAATCTTTTGTCCAGAGCATAACTCTATCAAGTTATGTCTGACTGACTTGACCAGTATCATTCTATATGCCACTTGTCGGTGGACAAATAAATGCCAGGACAAACATTAGAATGGTACTAAACAGATCTAAGAGAATTAAGAAAATGCTTTTGATTTTTTGATCCGGGACAAGTAGAAAATCATCTTTAACTTGTCCAGGGACAAGTGAAAATATTCTGTATTTCCACATCCCTTGCTTTGACCAAGATTTGTTACCAAGGACAGAAAGAGTGATCATGGATCAAGCATAATGTTGGTTATAAGTGATATAAACAGGATCTGTCAGGAATTTCGTTCGAGATAGGCCAATTTAAACCAAGTCTAGAATTGAAAAGTTTTCAGAGAGCTTTGGAAAGCTAAATAACTTTTCTATTCTGGACTATGTTGAGATCAGCTTGTCTTAGAAAAAGGGGTAAAAAATTTTGCATAGACAACATTTTTAGCATGGTTGTTAAGGGAGAAAACCTGAGGAATTGCTATAGACTTTGTATTGATGTGGTCATCATCATGCAAAAACTTCGACATTTTGTGATATCTGTGGTTAAAAGTATTCACTTTAAACTTAGCATACATGTTCATGTCTTGAAACTATGTCAGAGTGTATAAGTGTATGATATCTAAGACAAGTTTGAAATTAGATCAAGTCAGTTTAAGAAGTAGGTCATAAAAAAACCTTTCAAATTTGCATGTCTTAAATTTTGTATTCTTATGAGGGCCAGATGTTTTGTCATAAAATATATAAAGTTCATCACCTTCATCATTTCTATAGTTATTGTTTTAAGGTTTGTATTAAAACAAAACAAACAAACAATATTTATGAGTTTGTTGTTCATCTTCCTAAAACATCCCACTTGTTAAAATCTCTTGAATGCATAGAATCAAATGAACAAACTTGAATACAGAAGAATTTCTGTATTAATTTTTCAATTTAACAGTCTATAGCTTTTATCTATGTGACATTTGATGCAGTGGCAGTATTGATTGTATTGCTAAGACGGATCTTAACAGATACTGGTGCATATGCTTAGCAAATGAGAGCCAGATAGTGAATAAAATTTTGAATTTCTAATAAGGGTCATCATTTGTACAAAGGCATTCAGAGTTATTCACCTTGATAGTACATGTTGCTCATTTCACTCAATGTCAATAAGAAGGACAAAATGAAAATTTAGTGTCTCAAGGGTATATCTCAGTGGAACTTGGGATTGCACCCAATTATCCTGCATGTTTTTCCTAATGCATCTACTTTACCTCGGACACATAAAAATCCGCAAACAAGAGATAATTTAAGTGAATGGACCGAATTTGCCCAGAAAACAGTTGTGGTAATAGAGGGTTGCTATTTGTTAACACACATATTTGCAAAGCTAGCAGTAAGAATTCAAATATTTATTCGTATTTCAGGCGTATGATAGTATTTTAAATAGGAAAGTTACATTTTGTTTCACTGCATCGAAGCAAGAAAGAAATTTTGCATGAAAGTCGTTGTCACATGAAACCGGTCAGGTACGTTAACTGTTTTTTTGTGAAAAAAGTTGGCAGTCAAAATAAAGAAGAAAAAACAATATTTATTGACCTAATCATTCCCTGACAAAGTCTTATCAAAGAGTATGCAACTTTGACTTATTAAAGTAAAATAAACCGAAAGGTCTTTTCAATTGGAGTGGTACGATTGAAAATATCAGGGACGTTAAATCTTGCACTTACCAATGTTTAAGCAATATGCCACCTACATATATAAGACCTTGGAACAAGTGAAAATATCAAAGTCTAGTATAACAGGGATATACATTCAGCAGGATTGTCCCCCAAAAATTAAATAAGGGCAAGTTAAGAAACATCAGGTACATTAAATGTCAATTACCTTAACCGAAACAAACTTTCCTTTCCCTAGTTGTAGTTAGTGCCAATTGCTCAGTCAGGTTACATCATGTATTACTTACAAAGCAGCCGCATTTGACTAATCAATATATCTGTTTAACCTAAAAAAATTTATCATATAAATTTTGAAATCAGCCTGACAGGAAGATGGTGCTATGATTGGATTTCAGCGAACGTTTTAGCGCTTTTGACTTCAAAGTTATTTCGCTTAAATCCTTACTACATGGTCCTGATACTCTTTTAATGAACGGTATAACGACAAAATAACTACTGATATTTCCGGTGGTTAGGACATAATCCGTTAAATACTCAACATTGTACCAATTTCAAAGAGAATCATATCTTAATTATGGTTTTACTACCTTCAAATAGAAATAGGTTTTACAAAATACTTCCATTACTTTTTTAATTGCCTATTATGTTAATGGAATTGGCAAATGATCTCGATCTGACGACAATTATGTCAAAAAGACAAACTATCAATACGAAATCTCGGTGTAAAATGTGGCAAGTTAAGTGCCTATTCATTTAAAGGTACTAACCACCTTTGCACACTTGGACATTGAATTTCCCCTTTATCTTTAATTTCTATAAAAAGGTGAGAGAGATGCATTTTATTGTCGGTTTAGTCAACATGGCGTTATGTATGTAGGTATGAATCAAAAACAAAATATTTGATTTTGTGATTAACAATGTGGACGATTATAGAAAATTCCTTGCTTTCTGTTCTTGAGAGTGAATAGACTTGCTTGGCCTTTTCATGTGGAATCTTAAAGATTTTGAGGCTTTTGTGTGTGAAATTCTTAAAAAACGGATTTGTATATAGCTATATCAAAACTGTAAGATTGGAAAGAGATTGGCGGGACTTTTTTTGATTACACATGAGTGATTTCTTAAAGGAAAGTCATTTAGTGCTTTTAAATCACCATTGAGCGACCAAATTGTTGTAATAACAGCTTCATAAAAGCTGTAGTTACAACTTTTCATTTGTTAAGAAGGATTTTATATTCAGAGAGTAATAATAAACTTTGATTTTTTTTACAAATAGCAATAACATGTAATATGTAGCATAGTTACCACCTTTCTTCTTATTAAAGTCTCCTCCTTAATAGTAGCTCCCTCTACACTTTTTGCCAAAAACAACAACCAAACTTCAGTTGACTGAAAATGTCTATATTTAAAGATTTTTTGAAACTTCTCTAATATGAGGGTAATTTCCTCCAAAATAATCATCTGATAGATATATTTTGGCATGAAATGGGTACTTAATAAAAGCTCTTTGTTCATGTTTTGTTTAGCTCAACCAGTACTGCCAAAATAAAATGCCTATAACACTTTCAGATTTCTGAACTTGGTTATTACAAAGACATTTTAATCAATAGTTTAAATTGTGCATCTAATTCAAAGCATTTTTATTCCTTTCATGTGTATCCACCTTTGGAAATGTGAGTTCTCTGTACCATATACTAGTAAAATTTCAATTAAAGCATTATTTTCATAAGTCATATTTATACGCCCGAAGAGATATTATGTCATTGTCTGCATCGTCTGTCTGTCCGTTAGCAAATTCTTGTCCGGTCCATAGGCTTATGGTCTTGAAACTTTACAGTTCTCAGAGATAGATCTATAGATCTCATAGCTAGGGTGTGCAGAGCGCAAGAAACGCAACTCTACCATTTGTAATTTTTGAGTTATTGCCCTTTTTTTATTCACTTAGCAAATTCGTGTCCAGTCCGTAACTTTCAAACTATAAGGCCTATAGTCTTGAAACTTCACAGGTGTATAGATCTCATAGCTAGGGTGTGCAGAGGACAAGAACCACAACTCTACCATTTGTAATTTTTGAGTTATTGCCCTTTGTTTGATTCAGTTAGCAAATTCGTGTCTGGTCCATAACTTTCAAACTGTAAGGCCTATGGTCTTGAAAGTTCACAGGTGTATAGATCTCATAGCTAGGTTGTGCAGAGCGCAATAACCCTAACTCTACTATTTATAATTTTTGAGTTATTGCCCTTTGTTTGATTCAGTTTGCAAATTCGTGTCCGGTCCATAACTTTCAAAATACAAGGACTACGACTTCACATGTATGTATAAATACAATGTACTATAGTGTTAGCTAGGAAATACATCCTAAGGATCAATAAAAAGTTCAAAACATCACCCATTTATTTCTGAGCTTCGGGCGTATAATGCCATGCCCAGCGTTGCTCTTGTTAAAGTTCTACATTAGATTTGAACCATTCAGACATGTAATCTTATATAGATATGATTTCATTTAGATTTAATTTTAAGACTTTGTTATAAAAGTGTATAGTTGACAACTTTCTACAAATCAAACAATAGATTGTTTTCACAGCCATCATTGAAGTCGTGTTTTTGTTTTATATTTCAAAATGATTTGAATTCAACAATACATATGAAGGAAATCTTTCTATAACATTTATTCTTATATTTGTGAGTAATTTCCTCAAAATTCATTTGAACAAGAGATGTTTGTAAAACATTTATGTCTCCCATAAAAGGAGGTCAATAGCTTATTCTTTGTCAATCAACAAAGGGCAATAATACACAAAGTAAGATGAATACAGTGATGGTTCTTGTGCACTGCACTTCTCCCCAATGAGATCTATCCATCTGTGAAGTTTCATGATTTTAGTTTGCTTACTTTTTGAGATATGCTCCAGACAAAAAAAAAGGTCTACGGACAGACCAAACGACCGATGGACCGACCAACAGGTGCAAAGCAATATTTCCCCTCTTCTTTGAAGAGGGCATAATGAAAATAAATATAATCCTACCTAATAAATGAGTTTTTTGGCTGCTGCACCAATATAAAGATTTGAATAACTGATTAGAACTAGAAAGCCATGAATGGCTTGAGTTGCTCCACAGGCTTGAAATTCTTGTAAATGCAAATAAATGTTTTGACTAGATTTTTAGATATTTGGGGTTCTACTGATGTTGAAATTGATTTTCAAAGTTTCAACTATATCACAGATAGAGAAATGACCTCTGCTATTAAAAGACATAATTCATCAAATCAAAATAATTTTTGGCTGCATGATAATGGGTCACCCGAAGATCATACCAAAATGTTTGATTGATATCCATTAGTTACATTCTGAGAATTTTTTTTCATAGTTTCCCCTATTTAACATATTGAGAATTGACCTCCACCAATAAAATGTATATTTTTATCCAATCACAATGATTTTTTGTAGACTGATAAAGGGTCACTCAAGGATCATTCCAGTGAAATTTAGTTGATATCCAAAAATCAGATTCTGAAAAAATGATTTTCAAATTTTCCACTATATAACATATAGAGAAATGACCTCTGCCCATAAAATACATATTTTTCATCCAATCAAAATAATTTTTGGTACACTGATAAAGGGTCACTCAAGAATCATTCCAGTGAAATTTGGTTGATATCCATCAGTTTCATTCTGAGAAAATGATTTTCAAAATTTTCCATTAAATAACTTATAGAGAAATGACCTCCGCCCATAAAATGCATATTTTTCATCCAATCACAATGATTTTTTGTAGACTGATAAAGGGTAACTCAAGGATCATTCCAGTGAATTTTAATGATATCCATCACTTACATTCTGAGAAAATGATTTTCAAAGTTTCCACTGTATAACATATAGAGAAATGACCTCCGCCCATAAAATGCATATTTTCCATCAGATCACAATGGTTTTTTTTAGACTGATAAAGGATCATTCATGTAAAATTTAATTGGTATCCATTGATTGGAATCTGAGAAAACTCACTTTTTACCATATTTGGAAATTAGCCAAGCCCATTAAATCCATGTTTTTCATTGGATCAAAATTTCTTGAACAACTTTGAAACAGGGTCACCCAAGGATCATTCCTGTGAAGTTTGGTTGAAATCCATCCAGTAGTTTCTGAGAAGAAGATTTTTAAAGAAAAGTTTACGACCGCACGGACGGACTGACAGACGCAAGACGGACACAATGCCATGACAATAGCCCAAGAGGCTTTCAGCCAGTGGAGCTAAAAATCTCTTTTAACTACGGCCTACACAATTATGAACGATAATGATTCGATGTAAGAAACTTTTAGAAGAAAAGTCAAATTTTGGCAATGGATTAATTTTGTCGCATCTTGGCCTGTCTGTCAGTATAGTCAAAATAAAACAACCTCCAAAATTAACCTGTTTACAGTATAAGAGAAAATATGGTAAGAGAGGTTTCATGCAAGCAGCATGGTCAGATTTAACAAGGTTCTTGAAAGATACAAGATTCTCAAGAAGATGTCACAGGATGATTTTAGGGTGGTAAGTTCCTTTTGATTAAGTCTTTCAGGAAACAGGTAAAGGGGCCATAGCACACCTGAGCATGAAGTACTTAGATTGAGCTATTGTAATTGAACAATGTCCAAAATCTGTAAGTCCATCTCATCTGTCTTTCAACAAAAAGGAAATATCTTTGCCAAAACAATTAATTTGATTTCAACCAGTTTTCACAAAAACTATCCTAGTGTAAAAATGAGATTTGCAACTAGATGCAATCGAGATCCTTTGGTGAATCTACAGAATAAACATCCAGTAATAATGAGTGCACAGACTTGAAAGCATGTCATATCGCATGTGGGTTTATGTGACATCACAATAAAACTAAAGATGACGTTGCAAAAAACAAAATCAGCAAAAGATTAAACTTGAAAATATAATTTGAAAACAAAACGCAGTGTTTTTACTGCGTTTTATTTCAAATTAAATTTTGCCAAAATGATCTCCACAGACGATCAGAGAGCATTAAAGGAATTTGTTTTTCTTCAAGGGTATTAATCAAAGTACCACTAGAAGCAGAATTACCTTTAAAATGACCTAAAATTGCTACACTTACGTCCGAGGTACTTTACAGTTTACGAAAAGTCCAAGCAATATTCAGAATGCTAGATGATGGATGCTACAAACCAAATATAAGAGTTGTCTGCCTTCTGGTTTCAGAGAATAATAATTTTAAAGATCTTCCTATTTTCCCTTGTTTAGTTGCAGTGGTAACCAGTTTCATTTTTTGAACAATATTTGAAGAGCTTCACCCAAGGAGCTTGTAAACTTTTGTAATATAAATGTAAAATCAAAGTGCTACAAGCACTGGAAGTTACCAAATGTGAGTGAGTATTGATTTCGGAAATGCATTGTATAACACCTTTCTGGTTTCAAAATTAAATTCAGGTGGTATAAACTAAGATCAGATTGCACATATGTGCAGGCTGATCTTTGTCTATACCTCCTGTCAAAGCAGGAATATTCCGGGTTTAGCATGACAAGGGTTAAAGATTGTCAAGCTGCAAACTCCAATACCTACAACTATGCTAACACCAACAACAACCTTATCAAAACAATAACTGAATTTTTATTCCAAAACAACTGGGCTAAAAATTAATGCTGCATTACAGCAAAGTTTATAAATTATAATGGGTTCTAGGGAGGGGAATATAAAACAAGAGGGCCATAGTGGCCCTAAATCGTTCACCTGAATGAACTGTCAAAAATAGTTTAAAGTAGATTTAGGAAGGATGAAGAATTCTTACCAAATTTCAGGTCAATTGGGCAAAAAATGATGCCTCTACACTGCTTACAAGGTTTTTCTAAGATTTGACCCTGTGACCTCATTTTTGACTCCACTTGACCCAATTTCAAACTTGACCTAGATTTCATCAAGATGATCATTCTGACTAATTTTCAGGTTGATCAGGCAAAATATTTGGCTTCTAGAGTGTCTACAAGGTTTTTCTAAGATTTGACCCTGTGACCACATTTTTGACCACACTTGACCCAATATCAAACTTGTCCGAGATTTTATCAAGACAATCATTCTGACCAAATTTCAGGTTGATCGGGCAAAAAATAAGGCTTCTAGAGTGTCTGCAAGGTTTTTCTAAGATTTGACCCCATAACCTCATTTTTGACCACACTTGACCCAATTTCAAACTTGTCCGAGATTTCATCAAGACAATCATTCTGACCAAATTTCAGGTTGATTGGGCAAAAAAAGTGGCCTCTAAATTGTCTACAAGGTTTTTCTAAGAATTGACCCCGTGACCTCATTTTTGACCCCACTTGACCCAATTTCGAACTTGTGCGAGATTTCATCAAGACAATTATTCTGACCAAATTTCAGGTTGATTATGCAAAAAATATGGCTTCTAGAATGTCTACAAGGTTTTTCTAAGATTTGACCCTGTGACCTCATTTTTAGCCCCACTTGACCCAATTTCAAACTTGTCCGAGATTTCATCAAAACAATCATTCAGACCAAATTTCAGATTGATTGGGCACAAAATATGGCTTCTAGAGTCTCTACAAGGTTTTTCTAAGATTTGACCCCGTGACCTCATTTTTGACCCCACTTGACCCAATTTTGAACTTGTCCGAGATTTCATCAAGACAATCATTCTGACCAAATTTCAGGTTGATCGGGCAAAAAATGTGGCCTCCAGAGTGTCTACAAGGTAAATGTTGACGACACACGACGGACATCACTCGA
Organism: Fragum whitleyi; assembly: GCA_948146395.1. Classification (NCBI taxonomy): domain Eukaryota; kingdom Metazoa; phylum Mollusca; class Bivalvia; order Cardiida; family Cardiidae; genus Fragum; species Fragum whitleyi. Next base: position 28,977,467 of record OX411548.1, on the reverse strand, counting down.
CCACAAAAGCTCACCTTGAGCACTTCGTGCTCAGGTGAGCTAAAAAAGTTTCAACACTGTGAATTCCAAGATAACAAAACTTTATTTAGCACTAATGCACAAAAATGTTCTAAAAGTGTACAACATGATGATAAAGAAAGAAACAATCATTAACATCAATAATATAATAGAATAACTACAGTATATACAAGAGTAAGCTCTTATGTTTGATATTTCTGTCTTAAAATCATGTAATGAGAGCAAAAATATAGTAAGTGCATTGTATATATCAATGCCTCAGTGCAAAATGGTTGTAGCTGCCTATTAACACAAAGGCAGTTACAACCATGTTGCAGAGCCATTGATTTGGTCTAAAATCTTGTATTGAGAGCAAAAATATAGTAAGTAATGTAGGTATTTCAAATGGTTTTGCCTTGCTCCTTTGTAAAGGGAAGATAATTCTTGAACCAAGGGAATTCGAGACTTCAAAATTGCATCTTGCAAAACTTAAACATGTGATCAATGTTTGAATAATATGAATTACTTTTGATGAAAAAACCGATGGAGTAGATTGTGACACAAAATTTGAACTACTAGTAAATGTCTATATGTACAAAAAGAAAAAAAAAAAGTTCAAGGGAGATAATTCATGAATTAGGGAGAGTTGTGACTTCAAAATTATGTTTTCCTTTGACTTCACTGTATTACCAATATTTGTATCAAGGGTCATTTCTATTGAAAGAAAACTGGAGTTTATGACACAAAATTTGTAATATTTTGTCCTCCTCAGACTGATGGTCAGACAGAAATACAGACAAGCAATTTCAGATTACCCAAAAAATATTCATTTTGCAGGGATATAAATACACAACATTGAGTTGAATACTCAATGAAATGTTATGGGTACTTTGAAATCATCCTCCCAGTTCAGAGCTGTGGTTCAGCCATGAATGCTGACATACATGGATGTACACATTGTGAGACGGGTCTGAACTCAAAGATTATACAGTAAAAACTGTATAAGTGACCACTTATACTGTACCACCAAAAAACAGGCATTGATTAAATGGAATGGATGCTTATTAAGCGATTGTTCACAAATGCAAAACACAATTTAGATTGAATATGTATGTTATTTCTAATTTCTCAATAATCCTATGATCTTAAAATTCAATAGTTCCATCTCGTTGAAGCGATTCTAATGAGTTTTAACAACATATTATTCAGTTTTAGATGGAACATAATTACTTATTTTTCAAGATATTCTGGTATAAAGAAGGGGATTTTGAAAACGCTCGCTTAATAAAACTGGTTGCTTAATAGACGGAAGATAGACTGTACTGATGAACTAAGGTTAAAACTTCATCTTAACTCAATTTTTACACGAATATTTTTTTAATTGATTTAAGGCCATAGAAAGGGGCTAAAGTTTAGATCAGAATTGTTTTTCTCTATAAAGCTGTTCTGACATAAATAAGGTCAATAAACTTGGAGTACATTTAAAAATGATCAACAAGATTTATTAGAGTCTTTTATGTGACATTGACCAGTTGTCATACTTCAAAATGTCTAATTTTGAGTGATACAGTTATTACATTGCTCTAAAAATGCACAACAGGTCAATCTAGGACTTACTCTAATACTTGAAATTTTTTGTCATGAGAAATTAAACCCTTGAAATAACAGTGGGGATCCAGAGGTTATAATAATCCCTCTCTGAGGTTCATTGTCATTTTGAAATTCAATCATAATTGGGTAATAGTAGTAAAAAGAACCCCCTGGTTTTTGTATGGCATCAATGATATAGGGTCCCAAAAGAACTAGCTAAGCTCATAAGGGATAAGGGTCCTCTCATCATTAGGTTTAGGAGTCTACACTTGGTACAGACTCATTTTAGCTATTCTCTTCTATTTTGTGCAATGTTAATTGAAATATTCTCTGGATAAGCTAGCCATACAATGTGTTGGTTTGATCAGTTTCTTTGGGAATCAACTTCAAAAAAGAATTGAATACTGTTTAAACAGTCTTCAATTCTTTTCTTGAGTTGATTAGCAGAGGGTTTTGTAGAGTTAGATCAGACAGTTTTGAGAGTCCTGATGATTATTTGCCAGTAAACTCACAAAACCAGTGTCCCTGCTATATTTGTATGTTCAAACCCTTTTTAAGAAATCCTGGATCCACCATTGAATACAAGATACAAATTTTTATTGTACCTTCAAAAGATAAAGCTGGAAATGTGACACAGACAAACAAGACGTGTAAACGAAACACAGATAACGCCCAAATAGCATTTTTTTTTAGTTTTTCCTTGACTGATGACTCGCCTTGACCTTGACCTTTGTACAAGCAAATCTGATGTGGATCCTTGAATCTAGCATCCTACCAAATATGAATTTTGTATCTTGAATAGGCTTGAAGTAATCGGCAATGTAATTTGGTAAAGTTTTGTGGAATGACAGACGGACGACAGATGGACAACAGTAAAACAATATGCTCCAGGTGTTATCAAAGCAGAGGCATAAAAATATTGCCATATTGTCCAAAGGATATAACATAAATGACATAAAACTATAAAATGATTCAAAGACAAAGATCCATTCCCAAAAGTATTTAGAAAATCAAAGCAGTAATGCCGATATTGCACATCAATTTAAGATTTGTTTACTGAAACACAAAAAGTGACCATCTGGTTAGTGCAAGACTGACAAAGGGGAAAATTTCGCACTAAGCTGCTTTTTTTAATCAAGAGTGATCAATCCTACTTTCTTGTTTACGAATTTTTAAATTTCAACCACTGGTTGACCTCTACTGCAACCAATGAGATGGTCCCTTTTCGTGTGACAGGTCATATTTTTATTTAATCTAATTTGTTGGGAAAGATAACAGTATGGACAATAAAGAAATTGCTTTTAACAAGCAATTTCTTCATTATTCACAATGTTTTCCAAGGCCTATTTTCTTCAGAAGTGACAGGTTTTAACTAAATGCATAATTACTAATGGTATGATAACATTAGTTTATAACTCATTTACAACAAAGCCAATTATGAACCAGGGTACAATTTTTCAAACAGAGGCACAGATTAACCTATAAACAGTCCATCTTGCTCAAGTGACCATTTTTATTAAGCAACCATTTTACAAATTTTCCTTCTTTAAACAACATATCTTGAACCGTAATTCTTATTGGTATGAAAATTATTGTAAATGAATCCTTGTTTTTTAAAACTAACTAGAATGATCTCATTGAGACAATTCTAGTGGGTTTTAACAAAACAGTTTTTTTGAAAAATTAGCAATTACATATAATTTCAATCAAAATGTTTTTTTTTTTAATTTTTAAATGTACTAAGTGACCATTCTTTTTAACAACTGATAATTGATCTGAGTTTGTTCTTTAATATGCAAGAAATTGTTTAAAATGTTGTGCACAGATTCATTCAATAATTCACTGGGCCAACTTATTTCTGACCCTGAGCAGGTATTGATGCCGCTATATCAGAGTGCCTCTCAGACATCGGGCTACCAGCCTTAGACTGGTCCCAATTTCGCCTATTAGAATAGCCTAAAATAGGCTATTCTGATATTTGAAATTGGGACCAGTCTACACCCGGGTATGATTTGGGCCAGAAATAAGTTATATACAAAGTCACAAGGATGCTAGAGTCACAAAATACAATGCTACAAGATAACATGATAGAATAACACCAAACATGAAAAATATGCACATGGTCATGTAGTTTGCATAACATACCCACTCCATTTGATTTTCTGCTGTGGGAAGGGTCATAAAATTTAAGAAAGAGTGCTACATTATTGCAGGTAATGGTCAGGTGACTAGTAACATTCTCGTCAAGTTTCATCAAAATCCATCTATAATTGGAGGAGGAATTGTGTTCACAAGATATTACAGAAAGACCAACAGACTGAGAAGATGATGGTAATATATCAACACCTTAGGCGGCATATGGGAAACTCAGGAACATATATGTATTTGGTTAACATTCAGAAATAAGGTCTAAAAGTTTGCCACCAATTTTCCATCATTTACCCACATTACCAAAATGTAAGGGGCAAGTGCAAAACTATTGTAACTGCATATGAATAAATAGGCAATTTCTGTTCTGCACTGACCTTTAGAATTTTCTTAATCATTTGAACAGCATCACAGTCATCAGCTAGTTTACATATTACATGAGTGCAATAATAATAATATGTGATTCCTTCCTTGTCAGGGCAGAGCCTAGTGAACAGGCTGTTGCATTCAAGGTTACCCAAAATCAGCCTTTATTAATTTTCAATCACTTTTACAGAAAGTTGTTACGTAAACTTGTAATATCAAATCATCAGAGGGTAACCAAAACCAACGTAACTTCAACTTTAATAGGCTGAAGTTATGAGGGTTTAGTTACCCAAGAATAAAATGTGTTCATTTTTGCTAAGCACATTCACCCTTTTTGTTTTATGAAATAGTTTTCTACACACATTTACCAATAATTGTAAGTAAGCTGGCCAATTAATGTCTCAACTACGCCACGCCCTAACAGGTCATTTATAACGCAGAATAGTTGCATCATATAAATCAAGTCATGTAATTCAGCAACCCTGTTATGAAAATGTCATTTGAAAGAAAGTTTGCCAGTTGTACTGACTAGACAAAAGTACACATAAAAGGGAACTTGTAGGTTTCTAGATTATTTACTCTATTTACTCTTATACAAACCTATATTTTCTTTTGCATATCAAACCTCATTGAGGTAATGAATTCAAATTTCTCATTCAAATAAATCTTTAGACTCTGAAGTTGCATCAGCAAAGCAACCCAAAAATTGCTTGATTTATACATCAAGTAACATCCATGAAATATATTTAAACCTGCAAATGTTTGACCTTCAAATGTGACCCCAACATTAATCTACAGCAATTATAAATTCAAAAGATAACTTTAACACTTTGTGTGGAAATTTTAAATAAAATATTTTGAATTCATTTCATAAATGATGAAGTTAATTGATAAATAATGAAGCCCTTTCATAGATGATGTACTGTAAAATATTAGTTGACACATAAATCACTTAAAAAGGACAATTGTGAAAATATTTTGAAATCAATCCAGACATGAAGGAAATATTGGCCAGGAAAATACAGACCAGCCCACTTACACTGAAGCATTCTACTCACAACTTTGACTCGCTCACTATAAGCAGGATCAACATAGGTGCATTAATACATAATTCCCTTGATATTATTAGATGTTTTTTGGTTGTGATCACACAACTTAATTTTCTTATGAATACATTTAAGAGAAAATCAAGGTAATATGCCAAGTTAGAATTTGTCGAGCCAACAACACTTTCATCTAGAACACCTGGATGGTGACAAAACAGCTATGCTAATAATGATTAATGAAATGATATTCATTTGTGATTATGAGTCGTCGAAATTTGAAAACTTTCCTATTGCTTAACTCAGAATTTTCACCAATTTCAACTTATGTTTAAAGTTCAATTCTGATGTGATTAATACAATGACTAATATATGAACAAAAAAGATAATATCATGAAGTTGATATAAATAATAACTAATTATAATCATCTTTTATTTTCATATGTTTATTTAAATTCTAAATTTGAAAAAATTCTCAGAAGAGCAAAAGTTAAGTTTTATAATCTAGAGCACAAAAAAAAATTAAGTCTCAGAGCCTGAGACTCAAATTTCAACTTGAGAATAAAGCAATAATTCTGTCAAAACCTCATAATCATTATATTTTATGTTCATTTATCAATTCAAGTTTAAATTTGAGGAAATAATGTGAACAGTTTAATTATCTCGGGCCAAGAAGTTCAATGGCCTTTCTTTACAAAAACAAGAGCCGTCAGAGATGGATTATGTGCCCCGAATAAGGCATTGTCACAAAAACAAGAGCCACGTTGGACATGGACATCCCCGCCACGAAAACTTGATAATTAACTGAAGCCTAATAGATTAAGGATTCTTTTGTACTATCAGAGATTTACTTCCTATAAAATCTAAGTATTAATAATAACAAAGGGCAATAACTCCAAAATTATGCAAGCAAGAGTTGTCGTTCTTATGCATAGCACTTCTCCTCCATCAGATCTATCCATCCATAAAGTTTCAAGTTGATAGCTATTATACTTTAGGAGATATGCTCCAGACATAATCTAAGTATCAAAAATAATGAGGGGCAATAACTCCTAAAATAATGCAAGCAAGAGTTGTAGTTCTTGTACACTACACTTGTCCTCCATAAGATCTATCCTACCAAAAAGTTTCAAGTTGATAGATATTATACTTTAGGAGATATGCTCTGTGGTCAGATTGCAAGGACTCAAATAAGGTGATATCTTATACAGCTAACATAAAGGTAACAAACATTAAACCCCCTTTTTGCATGACATATTCTTAGACACAAATTTCAAATAGTTTATGGAAAAGGGCATCTGATTTGCTACTCACATGTGAAATTTCATCAAGTTCTGAGCATAAGACTAGGCGAAATGAAAGAATAACTATTTCACACGCTAAGGTTAAGGTAACAAACATTTAGCCCCCTTTTTCCATATATATATTTTTTTTTTCCGTAAATTTCAAATTGTTTACAGTAAAGTGCATCTCATTTGCTACTCAAATATGTAATCTCATTAAATTCTGACCCATTTGACTAGCAGAAATTTGAGAAAAACTTTTTTTTACCCTAAGTCACCTTTTCCCGTGACAAGACCTCAAATCGAAAAACCATCAGAGATGCATCAACTATGTATCAAAGGAAGTTCACATGATAAGTTTCATTATATTTGGCCCAAGGGTTATGGAGAAATAGGGGGGACGGAAGGACTGACAGACTGATGGACAGATGGAATTATGGATGGACGGACGGAAGAAGCGGCAGCTATATGCTCTCCCTTCAGGGAGCATAAAAACTGTTGTATGTACTTAAGAAATGAGATTTTTGATCAGTGTATCTTGTACCCCATGGTAGGATTTCTACCATGGGTTAACTGTTCATAAATTTTATTATTGAAAATAATAATGAAGGATACAAGTTTCAAAATCTCAAATGACAAAAGTGTTTACTGTAATGAACAAGTGAAGTTATGTACAAACATAAAAGAATGAAAAATTGAAAAAGGGGCATAATTCTTACAAATCTGCTTTCAGTATCCCCCTTAATAGTCTAAAAATCCCTTGTGATGAAGAACACACATGCAAAGTTTCAAGAAGATATGTGTAATTCAATCAACAGGAGTAGACTGTTCTCAGGGAAACTTCTATTTGGGAGAGCACTCTCAACCCTTGTCATGTTGAACCCAGAGTATTCCTGCTCTGGCAGAAGGTATAGACAAAGATCAGGATATGTGCAGTGTGATCTTAATCTACACATCCTGTCTGTATTTTTTTACCCAAAATTATGCTAAAACTTAATTTTTGAGAGATAGATTGGTATACAATTTCTTCTTTCAACGCCTTAAACACTTGATTTGTGTGTATTCAGTAATTAAGCAAATGATCCATTCAGCATGAAAAGGGTTAATCCAGAATCTAAGGTATATTGGCACAAACTTTACTCTTCTTGTATAGATATGCCATTTGTAGATATTTCTCATCCTGATAATTGAATTATATAAGTATGGGTTCATTGCCATTTTCTACATAATTGCAGTTATAATTCAGTAGCGAGCACTCTTAGCCATGGTTTCTTGTTAAGACTAGCTAATAAAGCCACATGATTTCATCCAAGCCATCAGCTGCTCATCGCTGCTCAAGGAGTATTTCTTTTAACTAATAAGCCCAGTGGTGGGAGAAAAATGGCTCATTTCAAACTGACTTTTGTCAAGCCTTGGATGAAAGTTGGACAAGACATGCGGTTGAAATAAGCATTACAGAATTGACAGGCTAAGCTTACCCTGAAGACAGACAGATGTATCAATAAACTACACCAAAACAAAGTCATCTGACAATCTGCAGATGATTTTTGCTGGTTGCAGTGCATCTAACATGTTCAAATTTTAACAATCTACATATTTCACCTAGCTAAGGGTTGCATCAACAAAATTGTAACTCTCTTATTTGAGGGATTTCATGAACCCATCACAATACAATTACATTTCAATGTCTCCGAATAAATTAGCTGTATATGAGCCCAGAGGTACAGATAAGAGGGCGTAATGCATTTTTAAAATCTTTGTTTCTCTATAAAACCCTATATTATGGGTACTCATTTGAATTGTCTGGACAAGATGATTCTAATGAGTACCAACAATATAGGATTTGTGAAAGTATTGTTAAAATACTTTAATTCGAAATCAAAAATACACCCTCTATTTGTAGCTCTGTGAGCCCATCAGGTTTTATTTTGTTCACAATCACAACTGCACAAAACTATTGGATTGAAGTCTGTACTACCACATGGTGTAATCCATATCTTCATTGGCAAAAACATAGAAATATCCAAATATGGTCAAAAACACCACAATACTACCAGACACTGTAAGTCCACATGCTCCCCATTGAATCTGAAAACAGAAGAAAAATGTTAAGATCCACAACTTAGATGCAATTCACCCTTGTCAGGCAGAAAATTCTTTGGTGGTAAAATGTCATGAAAATCAAAGTGTTGAAAACACTGAATGCATTATTTGTGTGTAGGGGGTGGGGTGGAAGGGTGGTGGGGGGGAGCTTTTTTTCCCTAACTTTTTTTGTTTGAAAAGAAAAGTTAAGTGGCCGAGACTACATTATGACTGCACATATGTGCAAACTGATCCTAGTTCAGGTTTACAAGGGTTTACAGAAATCTATCCAATCCAACTTCAAAAATGCTTCTCAATGTAAATTTGTAAAAGTGGTTTTTGTTAGCTTGCCATCAGCAGGACTTGTGCTACCTTTTCAAATTCAGGAGTCATCGACCTCTGAACACTGAATTCTTAGAGGTCAAAACTGCTGTTGAAAGGGTCAAAGCAATATTACAAGGGGATAAAAAGTATCTACATGTATTTCCTTGTGAAGCTGATTTAATTATTGTATTTAGATTTCTCCCTCATCTCTTTATAAGAGATTCATATTTCATATGAATCTCTTATTAAGAAATGAGGGAGACAAATTTAAGATTTAAGATTTGCAGCAGAATCAAGATGCAGTCTTTGAAATGAAAAGGGACAAAAAGGACCCCTTGATAGAAAATTTTAGGGGTCAAAATAGGACATTCTCAGATTTCAGGGGGTCAAAACCCTGGTTAAAGAGTCAAACAAGATACATTATTTTCTTTCAAATAGTTTTGTAAATCTATGCAAGGCCAACAATACCACAATTCTACCAGAATTTGTTTAAGCTACATTTGATTTGATTTTAGTTTTTAATCAATGACAATGACCATACTCATGTTTTCAAAATAATACTGTTTAACATTTTAGATGAATTCCCAGCTGCTTGGCAACATGATTTCAATGAGTACCCTCAACATAGGGTTTGAGAAAGTATTTTTGAAATATTTTCATCTACAAGCCAAAATACACCTTCTATCTGTAGCTTTGAAGTTTAAAACACTCACCACATTTGCTCTAGCCAGTATAATAGGTAACCCCAAACATGACACCACAATACCGGTGGTTAGAAATATACAGAGTTCTATACATGCGTTACTGGCGCTGTCAAAACTGCCCGACAGTCGTCGTGAGATTATTGTGGGTACGGGAACAAGAAGGTAAAATATGAGAACAAATAGTGGCCACCAGTTACTGAAAATATACAGAAAAGCAAACTCATTTTTAGTATGATATAGTATATCGTTATATTTGTTTTTAAAATTATGACCTGTAACAGTTCGGCAACATTTTGGAACTCGTGATCTTTCAACATTGTAAATGGAGCCTAGAGCTTTCCTAATAAAATCGCTAGGAAACCTTTCTTAACACTGTTAATGTTTATGACTTCTGAAACGTTGCAAAACTACCTTTATATATCATAGAGTATCCCTTTTCTGATTATTTTTTTATTGACCAGTTTAAGAGTTTTAACTTACAGCCCAAAATTTGTTTTTCTTTTTTTTGCTCAATTGAGCACAAATTGCTCATGATGGACTATTGTGAACTAGCAGCATCTAGTGTATGTAATCAGGGGCCCATTTTACTAAACGTCTCAAGAAAAAATTGATTGTATGTCAAAATCACAAATCATATCTGGTGTTTTCATTAAATTTATTGTTAGGTTCTGTCTTTCAATATCTCATTTGGAATCGTCTTCTAATGAGATGATGTATGGCAGAATTCCATATTCTGTTACTCTTTCAAAACTTCTAAAAAAAGACAATTGATTCCCTGTTTGTGCCTTAAATACTTTTGGCAAAAAATTTCAGATAAAATTTACAAACACTTTCAGAAAATTTGATTTATGTAACAGATTTGCATTATTTCTTTAAGCTTCCCCGTCTAAGCATACATATGTTACTATGATAAGGAAATTTAACGCCACTTAATATGATTTCATAAAAATAATATTTGCATTCTTCGAAGATACTGAGCTGCGCACACAACAAAGTATACACTGAACAAGCTTGAAATGCCAAAGTAATAAGCCAGTTGTACAACTTTTTGAATCATCCCTCGTACAGTACATTAAAATACTCCAGAATATGAAAGTCTTCCATGAGTTAGAGGCCAACATGCTATAATCATGCTACCAACTAGGCTATGAAGGCAGCCTAGAAAATATAAATAAAACACTTACTTGAAAGCATTTAAAGCACATCCCAACACAAGTAAAGTGATTCCAACTGCAGCTGCAAATGCTAATGCTATCAACCTGTAATATATAATCAGAATTTCCATCATATCTACGAGATGAAAGGAATATGTTTTGAATTCATAGAGGTATGAAACTAAAAACCTTATCACAAAGTTTGAAAGCAGATCAAATCACTAGTGTGATTACATATTTAGTTTCACACCTCAATGAATTAAAAAAATATTCTCTCTAAACCTTATTATTTTATACATCATGAAGCAAAAATGTAAAGATTTATCCATAAAAAGACAAACTGCTGAAAAATATTGATGACACAATTAAAATAAGAGCATTTTCATTTGACAATCAAAGTGCTTAAGCACTCATATAGAGAATAAATTGACCAATCTATTCTTACACAATCGCACTTTTTGATGCCCCAAAGAAAAAAGCTTCAGAAAAAATGAAAATGAAGAAATTGCTAATAACAAGCAATTTCTTCATTTTCATAATGTTTTCTTTCCCTAAAGACATTTTGGGTTTTTGTTAAAAATTCATAAGTGTTTTCTTTTTTTCTTCTTTTTATTTCTTTCAAGTCTAATTTTTTGTGAGCAGGAAATGGGTTAAATGGAGATTTTTCTCAAAACAAAACTTTGTCTATTTCATAATTTGGCCTTTGCATGTGACCCTTAACTTGAAACAAGCAAAGTATTGTTGTGCTAGCTAATAAACTTGTGATTATGAAAATCAATTGCCTCAAAAATTATACATGGGTATGATTTGGAATCCATTCATGTACATGCATATAAAAGTTTTAGTGCAACTGTATCATTCAAATGATCTAAAAAATATAGAGAATGCCTCCTTACTTTCAAAATTTTATGAATTATTAATCAATAATTCTACAAGTATACCAATTTTTACACTTTTTATTAGGTTTGTATGTCTTCTTTTGCAATAAAAGTGCAGAGAAAACTTCATAGTCAAACAAATACCTAATACCAAACCCTTTGTCAGTCTGTTTTTGGTTTACATTACTTTTTTACAGTCAGTTGTAAAACAGAAGTTAGTTTTATTTGTTTGTTTGAATGGGGTTTTACGCTGCTTTTAACATTATTTCAGTTGTATTGCAGCGGCTGGAGCACCTAACAATGGGTTCCTGGTATTTCTCACACCAGTACCACCATCACATCCTTTCCTAGCCTCAAGCTGCTATCCAACATAGGTCTAAGATTATCAACCTATTGGTGGGAGACAAATAGAAAGGATGAGTGCCACTGTTGGGGATTTAACCCAGGACCTCAAGATTGACAGTCGAACACACTACCAATTGAGCTATGGTATTGTATGTCATCTAAGTATGGCTTCCTATCATTTTTAACTCCTAATAACAACCACTGAATTCTACCATTCTTAAGTGTTATATATATATATATATGGATGACAAATCATTGATGTATTTTAATAAATGTTTTGATTATGGTGTAAAGCATAAGGCACCATTTCAAAAAGTGATCCGTCACACAAAAAGAAACCATCTAGGAACTCCATAAAATAAACATTTGAATCAAAGGCCTGAAAGGCCTGAATTGAAGACAGGACTGAATATTAACAATTGGAATGAAAATTGTGGCGTTTTGAGAAGATCTCTTGAGTGGGAATCAAAAATTTAAAACAATCATTGATGGTTACATATGGAAACTGCACCTTCCTAACAAATGAATATGCTTTACTTTGAAGACTCATCACTTCCAGATAAACCTATCCCTCTAGCCAATTCAAGCTTAACAAGAGGGTAACTGCCTTCATAATCGCTATTCATCCCCAAGTGTAAGTTTTCAATATCCTAAATGAAAAATATTCATTTAACCAACAGAAATATGGTGGCAATTCCTGTATTCTAAAAACTCATATATATATATAGTTTATTAATGATTATTGGCCACCGGCCTTTACATTTACATGGTACATAATCAATATAACTTATAAAGAGTACAACCAAGATGGAAAACAGTATCACTGCAAAGTTTTGTGCTCAAAGTATCGACTCGGGTTATTGCATTTTTCGTGAAGTAAAGTTACAATTTATTTTCATGCTTTGCGCATACTAACCGTCCGTACTAACTGGAATACTGCCATTATTCTCTAAACAATATGAATTTCTTTATTCAAATGCATGGTATATGAAAGTTGCCGTATTGAATATCTCCTTTTCACCAGTTCTAGTTAAGAGCAAATTGAATTTATTTATATTTGGATTTGAATAATATCTTTTATGTAAATATTTCTTTCTCAATTCATCATATAATGGACATACGAGTAAAAAATATGAATTATTGCAACCCTGTTTTATAAAATTGTATAGATTATCCCCAGCAATCCAATATGATCCAAATCCGATTTTTTTCCAGTCAAACTTATCAAGTGGATGTGTAAAAATCTTAAATAAAATGTTAATCCACATGACACACATTGCTTACCCCTTGATGAAGAGCTGAACATTTCATCGCCATGGTGAATATTGCCCTGAATTGGAAATTTGTTCAAATTTCTTTTACATTTATTATCTGATCCAGGATTTGACTAATTATCTCCACATAGAAGAAGCGATGAAAGTAATACCAATATTCTTATACTTTTACTAGTCAAAGTCAATACTAAGAAGAAGTATTTTCCCGTACAATAGCTGTAGCTTTTTTATGAATACCGTTTAAGTTTCTTCCAGGAGTGAAACATTCTATTTCTATTTTTCCATTGAGATATTTCGATCTCCATTTCAGGTTATTCTCCTTGCAGATGGTCTTACTTAGTAGAAAATTATTTTTACTACAAAATAATATATAAACCTGTTAAGACAACCAACCTTTCAGGCCTTTTCCACAGGACTGCTTTTCTAGATCAAGATTCGGATTGAACTATCCGGTGAACTATCAATTTTGACAAAACTGCCAAAATGACAGATCGTTAAATGAAATCCCGAGCTACAGCATTTATCACCTTGAGTAGAATTCTTTCAAAGTCCACTCCAGAATGTTACAAATAAATCCATTCCAGTTTCCAAAACAGTTTCAGTTATTGTCAGAAAATTGTCGAAAACAAAAGCGGAAACTCAAAACCGGGATTGCGCATGCGTGGTACTACTGTATAGGCCATTCCGAACACCACTCGGCCAATCTAACGCATTCATCACAACTCGGCCGATTCTGTAACCTACATTTATCTGAGACTTCGGAGATCGCCCGATGATTGCTGAGTGAATATCACGATCACGATCTGTTGCCGTTTACGGATATGACCGAGTGATGTTCCAAATGCTGTACAATATGGATAGACAAAACAAGCCTAATAATAAAGTATTTTGATAAGCCATCGAAATTTCTCCGTAAATCCAAGTAAAAATTCAAACCTAGAAATTCCAAGGGTTTACGAGTTTATTCAAATAGCCTTGTGCTATTTTAGTTTTTATCCTTTTACACTACGACAGGCCCGGGAGACGGATAAATAAAGCAACCTTAAGGACACACAAACACACAATTCAACGAGAAATAGGAAGTTTAAAATGGGGAACTGAAAATAGCTTGCCAATGCTATGTATAACTAGAAAGCCATGAATGGCTTGAGTCGCTCCACAGGCTTGAAATTCTTGAAAAAGCAAATCTAAGATTTGACTAGATTTTAAGATATTTTGGGTTCTACTGATGTTGAAATGATTTTCATAAATGCCACTATATAACATATAGAGGAATGACCTCTGCCCATAAAATACATATTTTTCATCCGATCACAATATTTTTTTGAAAGACTGTTAAGACTTCACTCAAGGATCATTTCAGTGAAATTTGGTTGACATCCATCAATTACATTCTGAGAAAATGATTTTCAAAGTTTCAACTATATAACATATAGAGGAATGACCTCCGCCCATAAAATGCATATTTATCATCCGATCACAGCAATTTTTGGTACACTGATAAAGGGTCACCCAATGATAATTCCAGTGAAATTTGGTTGATATCCATCAATAACATTCTGAGAAAATGATTTTCAAAGTTTCCACTATATAACATATAGAGAAATGACCTCCGCTCATAAAATGCATATTTATCATCCGATCACAATAATTTTTGGTAGACTGATAAAGGGTCGTCCAAGGATTATTCATGTAAAATTTAATTGGTATCCATCAATTAGAATCTGAGAAAAGTCACTTTTTACCATATTTGGAAATTAGCCACGCCCATTAAATCCATGATTTTCATTGGATCAAAATTTCTTGAACAACTTTGAAAGAGGGTCACCCAAGGATCATTTCTGTGAAGTTTGGTTGAAATTCATCCAGTAGTTTCTTAGGAGAAGATTTTTAAATAAAAAGTTTACGACCGCATGCACGCACGCACGCACGGACGGACGGACGGACGCACGACGGACACAACGCCATGACAATAGCCCCAGTGGCTTTCAGCCAGTGGAGCTAAAAACAGTTGTAGGATGCAATTGAAAATTTGGAGCAAATGCAAAAGATTGCAGCCGAAAACGCCCTAAAACAGCACCATTTACGAATGTAAAACATGTTACAACAGCAACTTCTGCATGGATCACGTGTTCACTCCCCTGAGGTCCCAGCCAGAATTTAGGTCAGCGCCAAAATTTTACGGTATATTGCTACACTATTGATTATTTTTGCCGCGTTTATTTTTATGAATGGGTCTACTTTTTTGAGCGTAATGACACATGTAGGTTTGTTATCAGAATCCGATGGCGACGATCCCTATATTGAAAGACAGGTAAACCTGTCTTCAATAAAAAGTGAGAGGCTCTCGTAGAGGTCAACCAGAGGTTGCATTTTAAAGATTCTTCCACATGAAGGTACATGTAGATTGATTATTCTTGATTCAGAAAATTAGCAAAACGCAAAAAGTAATGACACTAGTAAGACTGTGCAGTCCGCGCAGTCTGTCTAGGGTCGACACTTAATGCACTACCCAGATGGTCTCTTTTTGAGTGACAGGTCACAAATGTTGCACATTTTCATCTTGAATGTCGAAAATGTAGACAGTAGGCCAGGTTCTATGCACAGCAGATGACTCTGTACTGTGGAGTGTTATGTATTCATATAAAGTTAGGACATTTCACAGAATTGTTTGATCAAATTCACATAAATTTAATTAGTTACACAATGACTTTTGACAAAAAGAGAAAGGCAACAGTGTCTCAAGTTTCAATGGTCTCAAAAATCTGAGGATATCGATGATTTTTCAAGGATCATAGTGCAAAAAGTTTTAAACTGCATCTTTGGCACATCACTAAATATCTAATATCTGTGAATAAGAAGATAAACAAGAACACCCCCTTTGGGTGCAGCACTCGGCTGCAGGTGCTGGTTAATGGACTAAAAGGCCAAAGAGGGCCTGTATCACTCCACTGGCTTAAATATCTCAAGATTTGAAAGAGAGATATTAAAAATAGAAGGTAATGGTCACCAGCATTCAGAAGGAATTCTGACTTTTTACAAATTGATACTAAGCTATCAGATGTGAACTCATATAACTTATATGAAAAATTACATGGAAGAAAACTATTTAGATATCGCTTTAAAACAAGAGGGCAAGGATGGCCCTTACCCGCTCGTCTGAATTTAATTGGCCCAGTAGATCTCATCCAAGTACTTTTCTGGCAAAGTTTCATTCACATTTGCCTAATTGTTGAAGAGGGGATATGATTCCAAGAATTGATAATAGACCCTGCCCACCCATTCATTACTGAGGTGACTCAAAATACGCCCCACCCTGCCATGCACATATTTATGGGCCAATTTTTCGAAAAGGTCATGAAAGGAAAATTCTGGTAAAGTTTGATTTAATCTGCCGAATGGTTCAGGAGGAAATGTTGTTCTAAGAGTTTGGGTTCAAAATAAGCGCCGCCTTGCAACACTCATATTTTGGGGGTCAATCCAAATATCTTGAAAAAACTGTAGAAGAATGTCACCCAAGAAACAACATGGCAAAGTTTCATTGAAATCAGCTCAGTGGTTCTTGAGGAGATATCATTCAAAGATTTCAGGCTCAAAATTAAGCCCACCCTTGCCACGCCAATATTTGGGGGTCAATCCAAATTTTCGAACAACTTTTGAAGAGGGTCACCAAAGGAACATTCGGGTAAAGTTTCATTGAAAACGGCCCAGTGGTTTAGGAGGAGATGTCATCCAATATAATTTGGACTCAAAATACGCCCCACCCTGTCACGCCCAAACTTTTGGGTCAATCCAAATTTTTGAACAAATTTAGGAAAGGGTCACCAAAGGAACATTCTGATAAAGTTTCATTGAAATCGGCCCAATGGTTCAGGATATGTCGTTCAAAGATTTTAAGCTCAAAATGAGCCCCATCTGCCACGCCCATATTTAGGGATCAATCCAAATTTCTTGAACAACTTCAGAAGAGGGTCATCCAAGGAACATTCTGGCCAAGTTTTGTCAAAATCCCCCCATTGGTTAAGGAGAAGATGTTTAAAGAAAAATTTAGCACGCACACAGGCACAAACGACGGACACTCAGCCATGACAATAGCTTGCTGGCCTTTGGCCAGTGGAGTGCAAAATCTAAGTCAACAACAGGGCCCCAAACCGCTCACCTGAATTTTATCGGTCCAGTGGATCTCATCCAAGTAACTCTCTGGCAAAGTCTCATTCATATTTGCCTTATTAATGAAGAGATGTTATTCTCTATGAAAAGAGTCACCCAATGAACATTCTGGTAAAGTTTCATTAAAATCAGCCTAGTGGTTTAGGAGGAGATGTCATTCAAAGATTTTGGGCTCAAAATAAGCCCCATCCTGCCACACCCATATTTATGGGCCAATCAGAATTTAGGGAACACATTTTGAAAAGGGCCATAAAATGAACATATATACTTCTGTTAGATTTCATTGAAATCTGCCAAGTAGTTCAGAAGGAAATGTCATTCAAAGATTTTGGGCTCAAAATAAGCCCAGCCCTTCCAAGCCCATATCAATAAACAAATCAAAATTTTGCCAACAGTTTTTGGAAAGGGTCACCCAATGAACATTCTGGTAAAGTTTCATTGAAATCTGTCCAATGATTCAGGAGGAGATGTTGTTTGAAGATTTCGGGCTCAAAATAAGTCCTTCCCTGCCATGCCCATATTTATGGGCTTATCAGATTTTAGGGAACAATTTTTGAAAAAGGTCACCCAAGGAACATTCTGGTAAAGTTTCATTGAAAACTGCCCAGTGGTTCAGGAGGAGATGTTGTTCAAAGATTTTGGGCTCAAAATGAGCCCCGCCTTGCCACGCCCATAATTATGAGCCAATCAAAATTTAGCAAACAAATTTTAAAAAGGGTCACCCAAGGAACATTCTGGTAAAGTTTCATTGAAATTGACTTAGTGGTTCAGGAGGAGATGTCATTCAAAGATTTTGGCTCAAAATAATCTCTGTCCTGCCACGCCCATACTTTTGGGCCGATCAAAATTTAGCAAACAGTTCTTGAAAAAGTTCGCCCAGGAAATATTCTGGCAAAATTTCAGTGAAATCTGCCCAGCTGTTAAGGAGGAGAAGAATTTTTAAGAAAATTGATGAATCACATACTAGATGGATGATAGAGTCAGGGTGATCCTTAAAGCTCCCCTTGTACGTTTTGCTCAGGTGAGCTAAAAAGAGGCATAACTCTTACAAAAATGCTCCCCCAGTTATTCCCCTTGATAGTCTAGATAGCACTTGTGATGGTGAGCACACATGCCAAGTTTTATGCCAAGTTTTATGAAGATATCTTCAATAACAACAGAGATATGAACAATGTTATGCCAAAACTACCACCAACATCAACGTGAACGACCCCAAGGTGATCCTAATACCTCAGGTTTTCTTCAAATACAGCTGAGCTTATAAAAAGAAATACAAGGAAAAGCATAAATGATTGACTTGTACTTACGCTAGGTGACAGCACATGAAATAGAAAAAAGATGAATTCAGTTATAAATTTTATCGGTTAACAGATACAGTAAAACTCATGTAAAGCCTCAACTTAGGGAGACCACCAAAAAAGGTCTCTTATAGGAATCTCAATGATCACTTAAAACAATACATATTAACAAGAGCTGTCGGGGGACAGCAAAGCTCGACTATTCCTAGTGTTTGACAGTAACAAGCAAATCAATATAGAGATTAGAAAATTCAATTAAAGGAAAGTCAAGAAAAAGAATCTTTGTCTAGAGGCTGATATTATGGTCACAGAAGCAAGTGCACAGTTTCCAAGCCATAGCTTAAGTAACAAGAGCTGTCGGCGGACAGCGAAGCTCGACTATTCCTAGTGCTGGATAGTAACAGCAAATCAATATCGACATTGGAAATTCAATGAAATTTAAGTCAAGAGAAAAGAATCTTTGTCTAGAGGCTGATATTTTGGTCATAGAAGACTGTGCAAAGTTTAAAAGAAATATCTTTAGTAGGAACAGAAATACAACTAACATAAACCAGTTGCATATAATAACATAACCAAGATTTTTAAGGCAAAAAAGGGTTAAAATTCCACTAAATTAAATATCAGAGTAATAAATCTTTTTCTGTGGGCTAATATTATGGTCAAAGAAGCATGTATAAAGTTTCTTAGCAACAGCTTTAGTAGATACAGATATAACAGATGTACATCAGTTGCACATAAAAACTTAACCAAGATTTCTAAGTCCGAAAAGGGTTAAAAATCCACTAAAATCAATATCTGGGTAATGAATCTTTGTCTAGATGCTGATATTATAGTCACAGAAGCATGTGTAAAGTTTCAAAGCAATAGCTTTTATAAAAACAGAAATATTACACATAAACAACATTTGCACGTAGAAACTTAACCAAGATTTTTAAGTCCGAAAATGGTTAAAATTCCGCTAAATTCAATACCATGGAATTGAATCTTTGTCAAGAGGCTGATATTATGATCACAGAAGCATGTGAAAAGTTTCCAAGCAATAGCTTTACTAGAATAAGAGATATAACTGATGTACAACATTTGCACGTAAAAACTTAACCAAGAATTTCTAGGTCTGAAAAAGGTTAAAATTCAATGAAATTCAATATTAAAATAATTAATCTTTGACTAGAAGCTGATATAATGGTAACAGAAGCATGTGTATAGTTTCCAAGCAAAAGCCTAGGTAGAAATAGAGATATAACTGATATACAACATTTGCACGTAAATACTTAACCAGGAATTCCTAAGTCCGAAAAGGGTTAAAATTCAACAAAACTCAATACCATACAATTGAATCTTTGTCAAGAGGCTGATATTATGGTCACAGAAGCATGTGCATAGTTTCAAAGCAATAGCTTTAGTAGAAATAGAGATATTACAGATATACAACATTTGCACGTAAAAACTTAACCAGGAATTCCTAAGTCCGAAAAGGGTTAAAATTCCACTAAATTCAATACCATACAATTGAATCTTTGTCAAGAGGCTGATATTATGGTCACAGAAGCATGTGCATAGTTTCAAAGCAATAGCTTTAGTAGAAATAGAGTAATTACAGATATACAACATTTGCACGTAAAAACTTAACCAAGATTTCTAAATCCGAAAAGGGTTAAAAATCCACTAAATTCAATACCAGAGTAATGAATCTTTGTCAAGAGGCTGATATTATGGTCACAGAAGCATGTGTAAAGTTTCAAAGCAATAGCTTTTATAGAAACAGAAATATTACAGATAAACAACATTTGCACGTAAAAACTTAACCAAGATTTCTAAGTCTGAAAAGGGTTAAAATTCCACTAAATTCAATATCAGAGTATTGAATCTTTGTCTAGAGGCTGATATAATGGTCCCAGAAGCATGTGCAAAGTTTCAAAGCAATAGCTTTGATAGAAACAGAGATTTTAAACACTTGCACGTAAAAACTTAACCAAAGCATTACGCCGACGCTGACGCCGACGCCCGGGTGACCGGAATAGCCCCCCTATTCTTCGAATAGTCGAGCTAAAATTAGAATAATAAGTGATTTACGATAGTTGCACATTAAAACTTAACCAAGAATTTAAGTCAAAAAGGGTTAAAATTCCTTAAATTCAATATCAGAGTAATGAATCTTTTTTCTGTGTGCTGATACTATGGTCTCAGAAGCATGTGCAAAGTTCCGAAGCAATAGCTTATGTAGAAAAAAAGATATAACAGAAATACAACATTTGCACATAAAAACTTAACCAAGAATTTCTAAGTCCAAAAAGGGTTGAAATTTCTTTAAACTCAATATCAGAGTAATGAATCTCTGAGACAGTCTGACGCACTACCAACTGAGCTATGACGGCGACTCAGCACGAGAAGGATTAATACTCAAGTATCTACAAGTCTTGATTGTTTTACAAATATGTTAGGTACTAAAAAATGAAGTTTGATATTATAGGTAATGCAGGTACTCTCAGTCTGGTACGCTGGTATCAGCAGGCAGGGTTCCCACTGACTTTTAAATTTGGGGGTGAAAACAGTCATTTTACAGCAATCTTGTACCCCCTTTTCATGAAACAAAGAAGGCAACTTACAAAAATTGGGGGTAAAAGATTCAAATTGGGGGTGAAAAAACCCCATTTGAGGGTTTTTGGGAACCCTGGCAGGGGTTAAATTAATTCAGCCAATCAGGTTGCGTAAGTATAAAATTATCTACCCTGCCATGTTTTAGAGACTAGGCAAATTGACTATGATGACTCCATTTCGATGGTTTACAGTCAACTCAACCTGAAAATAACTTGTCTGTCAACACATCATGTTAACTTGGCCTGCATAAACCATACTGGTATATTTAAAAAAATGAAGAGTGAATGCATTTTTTATCCCCTGCCATTCAGAGAAGGGGATATAGTAATGGTCTCTGTCCATCCTTCCGTCATTCTGTCACTACATTTGTCTGGAGCATATCTTCTAAAGTATAAAAGCTATCCAGTTGAATCTTTGTAGGTGGATAGATCTCACGGAGGAGAAGTGCAGTGCAAAAGAACTAAAACTCTTGATGAATAATTTTAGGGTTATTGCCCTTTGATTAGGCTTCAGTTTACTATCAAGCTTTGATGGCGGAGGATGGCCAGGTCTGACATGGCTCTTGTTCTGCTTATAGGTTGTATTATGCTGATTCATCATCTTTGATGGCGTGGATTTTGAAGGGTAATTATTGAGTAAGATATTGATGGATATGACTATTTTGGGTCACAGAACTAAAATGGCTGGGCCCAATAACTCTCCCTAATCCACTTGGCCACTTTGTACATTTTTCTAAAAACTGAAATTTGAATAATTTTGTACTTGTAAGAATCAAATAATAATCAATAAGCTAATGTTTTTGGCATAAAATGATTTTGGGCCAAGTTATACAAACATGTAGGGTAATCCTGCGCATCGTCTAATGCTGCGCAGCTATATGACATAATGTAAGCAATGAAAATGTCCGCTGTACATAAAATCAGAACAACCTATTTTTTCAAAATTCAAAAATTCTGTCATTCCATCATTTGAAACCAAGAAGTTCATATGTGTGTGGTATGTATTTTAAAGTAAAAAGATTCCCATTTTTGTCTTAGTGGTTTTCATTTTAATTCTAATAGATTTACAGGCATTAAAGCTAGTTTCTTTCCTGCACTGCGCAGGTCTAGCCGACGAAAACTTTGTTGAGAAACAGGATGTTGCCTCTGTTCATCACCGGAGTGTGTAATTTTAGTCACATTTTGTTCGTATTAAAATGTCTTTTTACATATCCAAAAATGGTAATTGAGTTCAGTTGTGTTTTGATTTTTTGTGTACACTCATGTCGGGTAATCCTGCGTGTCGTCTAAAGCTGTGCAGCTATATGACGTCATGTACACTTAGAAAATGGCCGCTAAACATAAAAGCAGAACAACTTATTTTTCATACTCAAAATTCGATCGATTCCACCATTTTAAACAAAAAATTCATGTGTGTATTTTAAAGCAAAAAGATTCCCGTTTTTGTCTCGGGTGTTTTTAATTTTAATTTAATCAGATTAATGACATTAATTTTAGGTTCTCTCGTCGACTGCGCAGGTTTAGCCGACAAAAACTGCGTTGGCAATACGCGACGGTGCCTCTGTTCATCACCGGATTGTGTAATTCTAGTGACATTTCGTTCTAGATAAAATGTCTTATACATATCCAAAATGGTCAATGAGTACAGCACAGTACATGCGATATCTTTACACGAATTTTGTACTCGACTTTCTTAGGAGTGCAGGATTAGCCGACTGCACTGTATGTTGGGCTGAGTTGCCGAAGGGCCAAATTGACTAGTCACCTTTTAGACACTATGACATTTTTAACTTATATCCGTAAATGTATCACTATAAAATAGACAATGGTCAAGTCAAGTCAAGTCAAGTAAAATTTATTTACAGAAAGTCGGGAGTACATAACAGATAACACAAGCTCTGGTGAGCTTTTAACACCGACTTGACAATTAAAGACATATAAGACATTACATTATTCATCAAAAAAGATAAGATAAATACTGCCGTAAAAATGGAAAAAGGCGCATAAAAGATTTGTTTGAGCAGGGGAGACCACTCGTGCATAAGTTTATCAGACATATCCACTTGTTGCCTCCCTTGTACTACATTTTGATCACAGATTTAGTATGTGAAAATTTTTATAAAATTTACAACATTGATAAAAGTTACATATATTAAAAGGTAAAAATAAATTACTTTAGGTATTGTTCATTGATACTAGAGATATTTGCACGCTAGAAAACTTTATTGCACATTTTTGTTTTGTCAGGGGACAAAATTTGCAATGATCAACACTGCAGACAGTGTTCCCATCCTTTCCTTCATTTTCAACATACATCTATGTTAAAAGTTTTAAAGAAAAACACAATTCATGCACACAGGAATTCATTTATCATGCAGTAAACTAATAAAGCAGATTATGATAAGCAACTAAAGAGAGAACACAAATGAAAAGGCGGAAAAAGGCAGAACCAAATTAAAAAGCTAAAGGAAAAAGCAAAATCAAAAGCAAAGCAAAATCAAAACTCATGAAAAAAAAGGTAGAAAAACAGAAGAAACAGTATCCCAGACCCACAGCAGCAGCCCAATTAACTCTGTATCAGTGCTGACACGAGGAGCATACACATCTCTCTCCATCCCATGAATTTAAAAGATTTCGAAATTGATTGAATGAAGAGACGAGGGCTTGGGTTCAATTCCCAGCATACCAACAAACTTATTGTCTTTCGGATGAGACGTTAAACCGATGTCACATGAGACGGTGCTTTACACCAAGCACGTTTAAGAACCATGGCGGATCTCAGCAGTAATATCAGCTCACATGAGTGTGACAGTTCCAATCAATGCATGTCTCTTGTGAAAACTGGCATCTGTTTGTAATCATTGAGTTAAATATCGACGGAAGAAAAGTCAACGATTTATTTTTATCTCAACGTTTCACAGGCAGCAATTGCGAACCTGAATTTTTAACGTGCTGTACAATTTCTGAACAGAATTAAATGTTTACCTCGAATTCCTGCCATTATTTTTATTTTTATGAATGACCGGTTCCCTTATAACTGACTGGTTCCCGGCATTGATTTTTCCCAAAATGTATGGAAGCTTAGTAAAGCCATATGCACCAAAGTTGCAGTATATATCTTACAATTTAATGCTGTATGTTTAATTTATGTATTATCAGATCTTGATCATTGTTAGATGTGATTAAACAAGAAACAAATAGAACTCGATCTTATTTATGATCAAGATTTGCATAGCCTATGCTTCCGTGAGGTTAAGAAATAGTGCTGTCCTAATTTTGACCTATGATTTTTTCAGCTATATACAAATTTTAGAAGGTGCAAAACTTTTCATTCTTATTTATATACTGACAATATTTTGATTAGTATATGTGACGGTTTGCAAGACCATTTTTTCTTACCAAATTTTAAATTTAATATCTTTTTATCCTTGGAGAAACCAAGTGGCACCTGGCGTCCATCCCGGTACAGGCGGCTTACAGTCAACTCGTTCCTCAGTCAACTCGTTCCTCAGTCAACTCGTGGCGTGTTTGGTCAACTCGTTCCCCAAAATTGGTCAACTCGTTCCCAAATCGATTTTTCCTCGGTCAACTCGTTCCACGAAAATAATCATATCTATTTGATTTTTTTTTCTTTTGAATAGGTTAAAGTAATCAAAATAAGATATTTTGATAATGTTTTTTTAAAAAACAATGCAAAATTTATGATAGTTACCCTTTAACCAAATATTATAAGACCGATTTAACCCTCCGATATTTCCCGGAAAACTGATTAAACATTAGCTGAAAATTTATACATGTATATAAACAAGAATACTGGTTTAAAACATATTAAAATTAATGGCGAAACGAAAAAATGAAATATTTTTTTATCAATCCTATATTTCTTTTTTTTTTCAAAAGTTTTGGTTGTCTGAATAGACACAAGACGAAAAACATAGATAGAAATCAATATAAAGTTACTGTATGATCTAAAAAAGAAGAAAAAAAATTAACAAATTTTGTAAAGACATACTGCTTATAGTAATTAAAATCAATTCTTAAGCTAATAAGGGATGTATTCAAAGTCGTCTATTGTAATTGAAAGTCAATTAGACTTTGTCATTAATGGTGTGAATAAAATTATACTATAAATTACCTTTAGTGTTTTGCCGCTGTTTTTTTTTTTTTTTTTTTTTTTTTTTCAACAAAGCCATTGAATATTGTCATGATGTAAATATATTATCCGTTCTCCAGGAAAGTTAGTTGTTTATCGTCAATCAAGAGAAAATGTTGTTTCCCCAAAATAAATTCATGTCTGTCTATCTATCTGACTGTCTATCGTGCAAAACGCAAATGTAACTAAGTAACGTGACGTCATTTAGACAGGTTTTCTGGAGAGCAGGGGCCTTTTTCAAGAAAGGTCCTACGATTGAAATTTGGTCGTATCGCAATCGTACGATAAAAATTGGCTTTCAAGAAATTTTTTGGCTTTCAAGAAAGGCGTCGTATCGTGAAATCTACGATAAAATATACGACAACTTCAGACCAGTCGTAAATTTTACGATTTTGTCTCTATGAGCCTTAAATGTTTTCGGATTTCTTTCCAGCTCTCGCGGATGCTAGAACGATTATTTAGCTATGCACATGCCAAATTTCCAGGTACAATATAGTGTAATAAACGAGATATATTGAAAACAACAGATGCACCATCATTTCGATGTTCGATTTTACCCTGCGATAATCGTACGATTGTCGCAGAATGTTTTCATAGTGGTATTCAGTTGTTTATTTACCGTGAGAATCGACCCTTTTGTGATCAACACTGAAAACGTTTGCTTACCCTTCCTTGTGACACAGAAAGTGGGAGATACCAAATTAATAGATTTTCGCATAAATAAGTTATTTATTTTTTTAAAAGAACAAACTACTCTCACATTATGCAATATGGATTTCTGTGTTTCATGCTTCATGTTTGACATTTATTAAAAGGAAAATTCCAAATCCTGTAGTCAAAACCATGCAATTCTTGATAAATAGGAGGATTTCTTATTAACAATAACATCATCATCATCATCATCATCATCAACAACAACAACAAAACGCCGCACTCGATATTTTTTCTCTCTCTCTTCGTCAAAGATAAACTGAGCAAATAATCAAGCAGATACAATAATTGAACGGAGACATTAAGCCAGATGAAACATGTCTGAGCTTCATGTAACTGTTGTAATTACACGGATACGACAACGAGCACTGTACTAGAACCGAAGTTAGAGTAATCGGTAATTTTGAATTAAAGCGATTGAGTTTGCTGATTTACCCGTTTTGTTATTTTAAAAAGCGGACAACATACCCACTAACGCGGAAGTTTTTATCATATGACCAGCACGTGCAGATGTGAAAGATCAACTTTACGATAATTTTATGAGGTCCTAAAGTCTGCGATTTTCAACGATATTTTTGTGAAAGCCGTTTACGACCGTCTTAAATATAATCGTACGATATTTATAAGATAAATCGTACGATATTTTTCTTGAAAGAGGCCCCCGATCCTATCTTTTATATGGTAAAGTCCGGATTCAGCATGACAAGTGTTTAATTAAAAAAAAAATTCATCATAACAACACCAAAAACCCATATCTAACCCCACTGTACGACACTTTTACATATAAAACATTTGATATTAAATTTTGGTTTCCTTTGGTTTCTTGATTTAAAAATATTTATTCTGGTAATTTGTTAAAGGGCTAATTAATGAAAGACAATCGATTTTCCCTATAAATATTAAAAAATAAATAAATAAATAAAAATACAAAAAAAAACAAAAAAACAAACCATTCCTAACTTATTGTGTACAATAAACTCCGTTGAAGTCTCCAGTCAAATGCGAGATTTACTTAAATGTATGTTCGTTGAAAAATATATTCTGGTAGTATGGTAACGGGCTAATTAAATGCCGAATATCGATTTTCAATAAAATAATATTAAAATTGCAATAGAATAACATTCCTAATTATTTTTTGCACAAAATCGTCCGTTGAAATATCCAGTGATAATGAGATTTTTTTGGGGGAACGAGTTGACCTAGGAAAAATCGATTGGGGAACGAGTTGACCAATTTTGAGGAACGAGTTGACCAAAATCGCCACGAGTTGACTGAGGAACGGGTTGACTGAGGAACGAGTTGACTGGCACCCGTACAGGCCACTGGTCAAATCGGCCCCTTAAACTCCCTTAAACTCCAAAACAGTTTTGGTTGGCTTTAAACTAAACCCCAAAATTATGTACATTTCAATATATGCAAAGAAATAACAGACAAGTTTTACGATTGGTCCCAGCGATGGGATCATCACTTCAACTCAGAACTTGAGATGTAAAAGACTTCACATTGGAAACAAGAGCCGTCAGAGACGGATTATGCTCCGCAAATAAGGCATTGTCACATAAACAAGAGCTATGTTGGACATGAACACCCCCCGCCACGACAGCTTGATAGTAAGCTGAAGCCTAATATATTAAAGATTATTTTGTACTGTCAGAGATTTACCTCCTATAAAATCTTAGTATTAAAAATAACAAAGGGCAATAACTCCAAAATTATGCAAGCAAGAGTTTTAGTTCTGGTGTATTGCACTTCTCCTCAATGAGATCTATCCACCCATAGGTTTCAAGTTGATAGCTATTATACTTTAGGAGAAATGCTCCAGACATAATCTAAGTATTTAACATAACAAAGGGCAATAACTCCAAAATTATGCAAGTAAGAGTTGTAGTTCTGGTGCACTGCCCTTGTCCTCCATGAGATCTATCCACCCATAAAGATTCAAGTTGATAGCTATTATACTTTAGGAGAAATGCTCCAGACATAATCTAAGTATCAAAATAACAAAGGGCAATAGCTCCAAAATTATGCAAGTAAGAGTTATAGTTCTTGTGCAAAGCACTTCTCCTCTATGAGATCTATCCACCCATAAAGTTTCAAGTTGATAGCTATTATACTTTAGGAGATATGCTCCAGACATAATCTAAGGGTCAAGTTGATAGCTATTATACTTTAGGAGATATGCTCCAGACATAATCTAAGTATTAAAAATAACAAAGGGCAATAACTCCAAAATTATGCAAGTAAGAGTTGTAGTTCTTGTGCACTGCACTTGTCCTCCATGAGATTTATCTACCCATAAAGTTTCAAGTTGATAGCTATTATACTTTAGGAGATATGCTCTTTGGTCAGATTGCAAGGACTCAAATTAGGCGTTATCTTATACAGCTAACATAAAGGTAACAAATATTAAACCCCCTTTTTGCATGACATATTTATAGACACAAATTTCAAAAAGTTTATGGTAAATGGCATCTGATTTGCTACTGAAATGTGAAATTTCATCAAATTCTGAGCATAAGACTAGGAGAAATGAAGGAATAACTGTATTTTACACGCTAACGTAAAGGTAACAAACATTTAGCCCCCTTTTTCCACGATATATTTTTTAATTTCAAAAGTTTCAAAAAGTTAATTTCAAATTGTTTCAAAAAGTTTCAAAAGGTTAATTTCAAATTGTTTATAATAAAGGGCATCTGATTTGCTACTCAATATGAAATTTCACTAAATTCTGACTGTTAGACTAGGAGAAATTTGGGAAAAACTGTTTTTTACCCTAAGTCGGCTCATAGAACAACGCGGCTTAGTCAAGGACCCTAAAATTATACGTATATTTAGAGTCCCTGGCCCAGTCGATTGTAGGAAAGAAAATAACAGGAAAAGGAAACAGATAAAAAGTAATAGGAAAAAAATAACCAGAAAAAAGTTACAGTTTCGAATAAAAGTACCATTTACTACAGAAATATTACCCAATGAAAAAGATATTTTGAAAAAGGCCTTTTTAAATGAAAAAAAAAATGTTCTTTCATATAGGTTTCAAACAATAAATGGTGGATGTAGATCTTGTAAAATAAAGAAGATTTTTTCACCTATTGATATCATCATATTCAAGATATACATGTCAAAATACACTAGTGTGTGAACCGAGGTGAACTTTTTACACTGATACACAGTTGGCTTATTAATGCTTATCAGTGTTATCTTATGCATAAATCTATTTATTTTTTCAGCTTGAAAAACTAAATGCTTTTTTCATAGCTGTTACTGTCTGAAAAAAGTTACTAATTTCTTCTATTCTTAGAGTTGTTGTTATTATGAAAAGATCTTCCTAATTGTCTTGATCTGTTTTAAAATTTCAAATAAACACAAGTATAAAATGACTCTGATAAATCCTGTTCAAGGAATATAAATGATAATCTTCTTACTTTACCTTTTCCGCATTTTCCCTAGTGGCAATAAACAATAAATATGAAATATTTCAATTTGTTCTTTCTCCAGGTCAGTTAAAAAACTATGAAACTCTAAGGTAAAATAAATCATTTACACTTTGATGGATGAATTTCAATATAGACAGGTACGATACTGCAATGTCTAATTTGTGTATCTTATTAGATAAAATTGATATTTTATTTCATATTATATATAATTGTTACTTAAAGATACAAAAAGGTCCGTTTAAGATATAAACAAGTATGAATTATGGGCACTATTTGATATAAACTGAAAAAGTGTTACTTTCTTCCTGATACTTTTCTTTCCTAGCCAAAATTGTTACTTTGTCCTGTTACTTTCTTTCCGTTTACCGACTCAGTCAACTCGGCGCAAAAATAAAATCTGTAGTAGAATTTATTATAGTGCATTAAATATGCATAAGTTTTAGATAAATGGTGCATTTATACCTTACTGAAACTATGTTTATCTTTATAATTTCCAAAACATAGTATTCGTTTTTTTATTACATCGTGTCAGAACATTTTTTTAGATGGGAAAATGGAAAATAGGTATGATTGTTGAATTCGCTTAGAAATATGTTATTTTAATTTGCAGCTGAGTGATACATTTTCGCGTAAATGAATGATGATTGAATACGTATGTTATTATAATAATATTACATTATAAATAATCAATAATAAAATGCTATGGCCATGGGCCGAGTTGCCGGTAGGCCGTGTTGACAATTTACCCAGTTGACCAGCCACCAATACATCTACATCTACTGTATTCTGTTTTCCACAGTTCCTGGAAATTTTCGATATTTCCCGTAATGCAACACGGCATAGTAACGGGGCAAAAAGAAAAATGGCAGCAACCCTCTATAAATGCATCTAATATATGAATAAGGTTGACAAGTAGCCGTTTAATTTTCGATGCTAATGAGCTATTGTGCAGCTATTTGTTCAACCACTTGCTATATACGAAGAAAACTGACGTTTGATATCTAGAAAAATCTACTGAGTCTTGCATGTGCTTAGCCTACAAAATATAATTGACTTTATATCAAATGCAGATGGGACACATTCCAAACACATTTGTTGGGAATGAAAACGCTCTCTTATGACTATGAAAGTGGCTTGCTAGGCATTGGCATATTTTTCATTGCAGATAATTTAGTGTAGTATGCAGTAACAAATAATTTTTTACCGTAAATCGTGATTGACGTGAAGAAGAATTGCATATTTTTTATATACATTTTGACTTAAGGGAAACGTGATTTTATATACCATTTTATCTATCCTACACCATTTTTTCCAAATGAATTTGACTTGATTTTAAATCGAAGTACATGTATATTGTTTAGGTTCTCCATTCAGGATTTTTTAAACATGTGGCCTTACAATTTACGACCCTGTCATCACTGAATGAAATATCAAGAAGACGTGATTGGAAAAAGGACTATGCCTGAAAAATATTTTATACATCTATGTGTTCTGTCATGATGCTAAAGGTAACCAATTCAGAGTACCATAAGATTTAAAATTGAGAAATGGCGATAAGATCCAGCAAAGCTACACTAGAGGCCGCATATAAGAAATAAAGATATTGAAGACCAGGTGGGGGTATTTGTCCGCTTTCCGACCGCTTAAGTTTTTGAAAAGATACTGCGGGAATTTCGTAAATGTCAATCAGAAAATGTATTATTCAAATATGAGCAAAGCTATTAATGAAATTTACTTTCAATGAAAGGATTAAGCCTTTGTCGGCGACCTAATTAATTCTTTTAGCTTATGTGTCCTACTTTTACGATTCTTTCACTAAGATTTGTGCGTTAAGCACAAGCCAAAATTCGGGTATCTATATAAGCTTTCCGTCGGTCAATCTTATATGACACCACCGATCTCGTTATTTAGGAATTTTATGGCTAGAATATCGAAATTTTCCTTCTGAAATTTATAAAAGCATACACTGGAGCTTCTATTTTTATGTGCTTCCCCCCCCCCCCCCGGAATTTTTGCCAGCAAAGTTACCCACAAGGGTGTTTAACATCTGTGTTGTGTGAAGTTTTATAACAAATTGACTTCCTAAAAATATATATTTTAGATCCAACTTTGTTCTAAACGATGACTAATAATGTTTTCAATGTGATAAATTATGCGAAAATGATTCGAATCGAGTGCGCTAACGACTCGGACATCGTGCAAGACCTTCATTTTTCTGAGCTCATATGTGGAAGACAAAAGTCATCGTCAAAAGGTCTTACGGGCAAAAATACGGGTGGGTATAAAACGCAGACAATATAGAATATATAGTAACGCATACAATATAGAACAAAGAGGGACTGCAGACAGGGGTATAAAACGCAGACAACATAGGTAAAGAGGCAGTATGCTGTTACGCAGACGATATAAAACAAAGAGCTAAAAATTCGAAGCCTTTTTAACACTTTATTCGTTTGCGTTTTTATTTTTAAAGCTTATTTATATTCATGAGAATCACGATTTTTGCTTCCCTTTAAGAAATAGTAATTTCAGAAATAACTTTTATATCATAACTGAGAATAATTTTGTTTTAAAAAATTGCCTGTATTCATTATCAATTTGATTAAACGATATAATTTAATATAATTATCAGTTGTGCATTTATTTAAAAAGCTTTTTTAATTCATGAGAATTGAGATTTTTGCTAAACTTAAAGAAATGGTAAGTTTAAAAAAAAAAGTTTCGACGGTTTTACTAAGAATTCTTTGGTTAAAAATATATATATAGATTTAAGTATTTATCATGATCACACATTATTATAATTTGGTGCATGCAAGTTATTTTTATGCAATGAAGATTGCTAGTAAGTGATATGCAATTCGAAATAGGGCTATTGAACGTTTCTGAATAGATAATCAAAACAAAAATAATGAATTGCGGAGAAAAATCTTATTCGTCCGAGATAAAACACTAATATTATTAAGTTTATTGAAAGTATTTACATTTTATTCGTCAATTTTCAAATGAATTTATAAATGTAGTGGTCCGTGGTTTGTGTGTACATATTGTAATAACTTTTCTAAGACAAGCGATATTTCGGCTTACATGTACAAACCAATATTTAGTCATTTTGTGTTTTAACATTTCTGCAATCCTACGTAAAAGGTGCTGTGTGAAAGGGTTTGTTTACCACGATCGACATTTTTAAACTTAACATATGTTAGCCAAGTTGATTTAACTAATCTGTAACTTATTAAAGAATTCGAAAATTCACTTTGTTAATTGACCGCTGTGTGTAATAACGTACATTTATTGAAATTGTAGTCTGTTGAATAATTTCCCTTTTTTACTTAGTTTTATGAAGAGAACATGTTCGGTCATCCGAATCTAAAATCCTAAAGTCAATAAAATCGGATAGCTTGCTAATCGTTGATCGCTCATAGTTAAATGCTACTGACAATTAACAAGGTAATCTAGACAGGTGACAAAACGTTATATATATCAATACTGTAATGTGTTAACCATGCTACCTAAATTCCGATTATCAGTTAGACGCGTGTCCTGCCGGTCATTTAACATTTCATTTGAAATAACTCCAAAACGCTTTTAGATTATAGCTTCCAAAAACACTGTAGTGACATGATAAAATGATAATAAACGGAGTAAATTCGTTTTCCATAGATGAAAAAGTTTCAGTGAGTTATCACCTGAGTTAATAATATTGACTTTTGGTTACTTTCTTAAACTTATCCGTCTTCGAATCAATATATATTTGTCTGAAATCGCATATCAAGAAATACAACAACAACAAAAAAATGATCTTAGCCTGAACAAGCTTCCTAACCGATGTAAAATAAAATCGGATTAACCCGGATTTACAACTTTATATATTTGATAGCGTAACATTTCAAGTTATAGTTACGAGCTTTAGGAATAACACGGACGGTATAAATAAAAAGAAAAAAAAATGAAAGCATTAATCATGTGCTTACTTGTACAAACGGTCTCCTCATTATAAAATCATGAGAAAAATTTGGTGACAAAATGTCAAACAGTTGAAAAATCAATATATAATTTGCGTATTATATTGGAGAAGTTTTTTTTTTTTTTTTTTTTTCATTTTTTATTTTCACTGTAATTTATTATTTTGTTTTGATTATTTATTCAGACACGCACTCTGGTCCTATTCAAAATTGCATATCATATAATCGTCCATTGTTAAAAAAATCTTAAATTTTCATCCATCAAATTATATTGTTTTAAACAAATTGCCGATGATAATGAATACGAACACTCTTTTTCTATAACCAAAGCAATGAAAGCATGTGATGTAAAAGTTAATCTTTAACTTACCGAAAAGCCGCGGAAGCAAAAATCGTAATTCTCATGAATATAAATAAGCTTTTAAAATAAAAACACAAACGAATAAAGTGTTAAAAAGGCTTCGAAATTTAAGCTCTTGTTTTATATCGTCTGCGTAACAGCGTACTGCCTCTTTACCTATGTTGTCTGCGTTTTATACCCCTGTCTGCAGTCCCTCTTTGTTCTATATTGTATGCGTTACTATATATTCTATATTGTCTGCGTTTTATACCCACCCCAAAAATATATTACTTTTCGAAAAAAAATCTTTGCAAAAATCTTATTCAATAGACAAAACTAAAATTAAATACATGTATATCGGAATGAGACGGGAAAAAATGACACCATTACCGTGATTCGAATGATTTAATGCTATAGCAGTTTATTAAGATAACCGATATAAAGGATGGAACAACTAGGCCACCGTATACATATGGAAATACTTTTTTTAAATTAAATTATTTAACTCGGGAAAAAATATTCTGGTTCATATTTTTAATCAATATTTACATAGAAAATACTTTTTTGGTTTTCTATATACATATTTTTGTCTACCTACAAACTCATTCTCGTGCACACGTGACAATAATCCATACGCCGGTGCAGACAGGAAAGTTTCGATTTGAAAACCCACGTATTAAATTTAATTTTGCCGACAAAGTAAATATAAAAAATGGCAGAAGGGTTAGTAACCATATGTTTTATTCCATTTTATTAATTTTAAGCGTTTGAATTAAAATAAAATTGCCATTCACTTCGAAAAGGTAGATGACAGTCTTCAATTTTCACAAGTCATCGTCAGCTATTGCGTAAAAAGATCATTTTTCTACCAAACAGAATTGTCTGGGTTTTTTTTTCAAGATGCTTAGAAATCAATGAGATACAGCGCTGGATTCAGAAATTAATACTCAATGACTTCGGTTGATCGTTTTATTCATAAAATGCTACAAATCCGACTATGTTGCGTCTTTGTTTGAAGGAAACGGGAACCAAGAAAAGACAATGAGATTTTTTTAGTCTCTTAAACCTATAAACATACAGGAATGTTGCTTGAATGTATTATTAAGTTTATATAAATATGTATTTCTATTGTTTGAGAATCTGCTTGGTTTCTTTTTTGAAAGTCATTTTCTGGAAAACACCATTCTATTTTTAGAATATTTGTCATATTAACAGGACGTGTCCTTTATTTCATTTATCTCTTAGTATTTATAAAGAAATATTAAGATTAACAAGATCTTGATATTGAGTGAGCAATCTTGAGCCAAGAATGGATGGATTACAGTGTGTTTGAATTCTTATATTTTATAAAAATGATCAGTTAAATCATATTGTTACTATTAATATTGCCATCTATTATTTCTATTAATGTTTATAAAAGGATATATATCCCTGTTTCTCATCAATTCGTGCCTTCTCATTGGATTCGTGCATGTCAAATATCTTATATTATAAGGTCTTTTGTAAAACCTAACTGTGTAAAGTTTTACTCTGTGTGAAAAATGAACAAAAAAACTTAGAATTATGTTTTCTTTTCGTGTATAAGCAGATAGCTAATGAATTTAAAGAAATTACCGACTGTCCAAAAATGGCCGACTAACTTCGTCATACCATCTTTGAAAGTACTGTCTGTGTCTGCAACATGTGCAAATCTCAGGGTTGAAAATTATCATATGGACTAACTTTACGTTAAAGATAGCGAAAAGAAAAAAGAAGGGGACAAATTCTTTGTAATAACCCCAAATAAGCTCCTTCAATCAGATGCACGAATCCAATGAGAAACTCTAGTCCGAATTAGACTGGCCACCCCAGCGCACTTTAGAGTAGAATTTTGAAATAAATTTGAAGACTATGATTATTTTTTGTTTATTTTAGATTAGATAACATAATTCTGAAATTGATAACCAAGAAATTATTTTGATGTACACTTTTTATAGATGTACACACAGGTGTTATCATTAAGATGCACGAATCTAGGAGAAAAGGGGATATACTGCTGTCTGATAATTCTGTGAACTGAATGTGGTCAAGCAGGTGCTAGTCTTTAAATTTCAGGACCCCATTTGCGTAACAGTTCAGCCTGTCAGCCTGATAAGCTCAGTCAATAGAGCACCAGACTATAAAACGAATTAAGGTGGATTGTTTGGGTTTGATTCCCGGTCTGGCTTTTTAACAAACTAATTGTCTTTAAGATGAGACATTGATCTGAGGTCCCTCGGGACAGTGCTTTACACTGAGCATGTAAAAGAACCATGATGGATTTCAGCAGTAGTTTTGTCATGTATCCTTGCACTATCCCCTGTAATAACTAATCATCTTCTGGGGGCGTTGCTCATATGGGCATTACTATGGTAGCATTGATAAATAAACAGAAATAAAGTGTAAAATTTTGGAAGTCATAACTCAAAAGTATTTTAAACCTGTCAAAAAAGAGACAATCATAGGGAGAATTAGATAAGATTAAATAACATTAAAAGTTGGCGAGATGGCTCTTCAGGCATATTCAAATTCAAGGAAAAGTACAAAACTTTGGACAGAGTTTTTGAATATTTTATGGGCATCAATATTTTGCAGATCCATGTGGATAATTGAAGATAGTTTTGTCAATCTTCATTAGCCAACCAGGGCTTAGAAATTCTACTTGTCCTCTTGTCATGGCAAATAAGCTTTTGTAAGGATGAGTGGTAATCACCATGTGATTGTCTTGCTGGATGAGTGAAAAAATTGTCTCAGTTCTATCCTCTCTTTCTCTAAGTTTATTAATTTTTTAATTTCACTTCTTTATGATACAGCGACTGCGAAGGTCAACAGAGATATTGTTCATATAGGTAACAAAACCATGAACACACACATTTCTGGAATCCATTTTGATTGGCTTTGAATCTGGCAAGTTACAAAGGATAAAAAAAATGTTTTGATAATTCAAATGAAATCACCTGTGTAAAATTAGTAAAATGAAAACATAATAATAATAATAATTATGTCTTTATTTAACAAGGCTACACAGTTGGGCGAATCCAGTCTTCCCTGTGGGCCTCTTAAAACAATATCTTGTACAACATGTGGAGAATACATCAAATTTATACAGAACAATATTTACAAAGATAAAAATATGGCAATCTGGTAAATAGGGTAGTTATAGCAATTTGTTGTTAAACTTGCAAAAACCATCTAAGCGAAAAAGAAATAGTTCACACATAAAGCAGGGTGTTGAGATGTGATTGTTTTAAAAAGGACCCAGATGAACATGCAGACGGCTGATTGAGTTTACTTAGCCAAAATTTGACTCCCTACAAACAAGTTTTGACGCCCCAAAAATTGGTTTGACCCCCAAAAACATTTGGGTCAGGGGGTCATTGACCCCTCAACTTCAGATCCTAACACGAGCCCTGTTGACCCTCAGGGAAAAAGACTAACAGTTTTAACCTAGGGACCAAGACTGTCCAAATTTGAAATTAAGTGTATAGGCATTTTCTGAAAAATTTAGGAGTCCTACCAGAAATCTAGGGGCCATAAGCGACTGGGCCCCTGTTAGTCTTTTTCCCTAGGATAGCAGCTGGAAGCTAGAAAAGGATGTAATTAATGGTTTGTGAATGTTTAAAGCTATGTTGAAACATGATCTTATTCCCCTGTTTATTTTCAGAGATGATTTGGCTACAGCAATTCTTAAGAAGAAAGAGAGGCCCAACCGGTTGTTGGTTGAGGAGGCCATCAATGAGGATAACTCAGTTGTATCACTATCACAGGTACATAGTAATGATATTTACAGTGATGTAGAAATGTTTCACTTGTCCTTGGACAAGTAAGTGGCTTAACAGAGTTCTGCCAAGGCCTCGCCATTGCATGAATGCCGCTAAAAAAATACAGATGGCACAGAAAAATCAAAGAGGCGCGCAAAAGAGTGCGCTGAACTTTTTCCATACAGCGTCGGCAAAAAGACAACTTCCGTGACATTCTTGTGGCAATTAAGCCTACTTCAAATAAAATTTTATATGCTACCCTGCGCCACACTATTGAAACGATATTTTATTATCAAAAATTAAAATTAGTCAGGTACCATTCTGTATTTATATGTTTTGGAGTAATATATCAAACTAAAAGGTCTCGTAGAACTTTTTTTGTCTTTTTCACATGGACTTTGACCAAAAAAAGAGAAAGTTAAGGATGAAGTTGATTCTTCTGCGCAATGTGTCCAAAAAAAGAGAGAAATATCTTGAAATCTGGTGCCTGTAAGAACATACAGACCAGTATGCTTATGTGAAAAGCTGCAAGTAAAATGCTACAGAGCCTAGCAGTCCAGTAGACTTTACTTTTCATTTAAGGGATGAAGAGAGTATTTGTTGATTTCATTGAGCTAAAAAAAACTGGTTACTGTGTATGAATATGCAAAGCAGATTCATACAACAGTGTGATTAGGTTTTTTAGTTTCATACCTCTATGAATTCAACAAATATTATCCTCATATCTTATGATTTAATATTTAATATGAAGTAAAAATGTAAAGTTTTGTCAAAGAGGAAATTATAGCTTCTAGGGGTTGTTATATGTTATTGTATGAGAGTCTTAACTATGTGCTCAGCAGCAAACAGACACAGTAGGTAGCCAGGGGCTTATAGTCTCGGGGATATTTCTGGACCAAATACAGGATGGGCCATTGAAATGGGCTAATGGCCCATGTCACTATCAATTACATATAAAATATAAGATTTTGATGGGCTAAATGCAAATTTGATGGGCCATTAGGAAAAAGTGGTGGGCCCAAGAATCCTTAATATCTATCCTAGAATATAATAAGCATCAGATTTGAATAGATTATACATGGGGCCAATCCAAAACTGTAATCTGATTTTGCCTAAAACAAATAGGTTGTCCCCAAAATCAATTTGGCCCATCCCAAAATAATCCCTGTAGTTTCACTTCACAATAAGAATAATTTTATTGTTTTTCTTTCTGTCCAGTGTGCACAAATATTCTGTGTTGCTCACACACGAAATTGTTGGAAATGTCAAACACAAGCTCATGCAATAAAGGGATCTTACATTTATTTTGAAGTTTACCTTCAATTTAGAAATTGTAAAACTAATCAATGTAAATGAAACTGAATTTATTATTCTAGAAAAAAATGGATGAGCTACAGTTGTTCAGAGGAGATACAGTGTTGTTAAAAGGAAAGAGGAGAAGAGAAACCGTTTGTATCGTTTTGTCTGATGACACAGTTACAGATGATAAAATCCGAATCAACAGATGTGTGAGAAATAACCTCAGGGTTAGATTAGGAGATATTGTCAGGTACTATTTTATTAAGTTTGAAGTACAGTCAATCTTGCTCAAACGACCACTTCTATTAAGCGACCAGTTTTATTAAGCGACTATGGTAAAAAGTTCCTTCACCGTAAGCCAAATTTCCAAAAATTTAATGAAAAATGTTTATTATTGAATCATATGACAATAGAACCCGTTAGAATCGTCCCATTGAGACGATTCTTATGCGTTCAAAAATCCGAGGATTCAGTCAGAATTATGTCAAAATCTATATAATGCTATTAAAAAACACGTTTTTTTAATAATTATATAGTACATTAAGTGACCATTTCCATAAGTGACCACCTTTTATTGGTCCCCTAAGTAGTCGCTTAATGCAAGTTTTACTGTACTTGTTCTGGTTTGACTTAAGATTTGTAAAATAGCAAATTTTGGCTGTTGATACAAGAATTAGGCTGATCAACATGCCTTTGATTAACTATATTTGTCTTTGATAGCTAGTGTGTAGAGCTTGGGCGAGAATAAATTTTGTACCCAAAGTCTTGTTACCTGAGAATACTTAAGATGATAACTGTCCATATATTTATTTTGTCAACAAAATACAAAGGTGGATCAAGAATTTCTGCAAAGGGGGTTCTAACAAACAAATTCTGACATGGTTTTCAAGGGACGTAGGTGTTGTGAGTCTGAGTAAGTAGCCAGGACTCACAAAACTGTCTGTTTAAGTCTGTACTACCACCTGGAAATCTTCACAAAAGAATTAGAGACTGTTTTAAAGTCTTCAATTCTCTTCTGATTTTGCTCTCCAAAGGTATGAAGACCTTTTGAAATAGTTGGGTAATGGGTAATGAATTAGTACCTGTGTTACCCTACCCAAGTACTCGAGTACTACTCCCAGTTCTACTATTGTTTGAGATAAAAAACAAAATTTTGATTCATTGCTTCAAATTATTGAATAAGTGTAAGTGAGAAACAGCTGGATCAAGTATGATGTTTATCAGATGACATTTTTTTGAAGAAATGATTTTAATTTCTACATGTATATTACAGTATCCAAGCTTGTCCTGATGTGAAGTATGGGAAAAGAATTCATGTACTGCCTATTGATGACACAGTTGAAGGATTAACAGGGTAAGTAAAAACAATCCATGTTGAGTAAATGAATTTTCAAAATCTCTATGCTGTAGAAAAAGAAAAAAATAAAAATTGAATAGAATAATTTAAAAGAATTGACAAAACCCTTGACTCACTCGGTTTATTTAAATTTTTACAGAAATCATAAGTTTTTTGTTGGACACTAACAATTATAGCCTTTAAATTCTGAAAAAAAGAGCAAAGGACTTTAGATCCAACTGGTATTACAGATAAATTTGTTAAAAGATCAGCTTACCACATAATATATTACTGTTTGACAGGGCATGAAAATACTCATTTACTTATTTACAGGAATTTGTTTGAGGTTTTCTTAAAGCCTTATTTCCTGGAAGCATACAGGCCTATACGTAAAGGTGATATATTTCTAGTCCGAGGAGGAATGCGCGCTGTAGAGTTCAAAGTGGTAGAAACAGATCCAACCCCCTATTGTATTGTAGCCCCAGATACAGTCATACACTGTGAAGGAGAACCTGTGAAAAGAGAGGTATTCTGCGTTATCTTTCAACTGGCAGGGCGTGTTTTAGCAGTGATGTAATTTGCGAGTTTGCTTTTCTATATTATGGGTTCTTTCAAAAGTTAGTCCACAATTATCATTAATGCCTGCAAATAATTGTACCCTAAAACCAAAAGGATTTACTTTCTTAGCAGAAAGTGAACACATTTTATCGTTTCAAAGCCACGTTACTTCAGCTTGTCCAAGCTTAAGTTATGACGGATTTTTATCCAAGCTAGGATTTAATGGTCTCGCATTATTTATGATGACTATCTACAGAAATAAGTAATTGTAAATAAAATCTGATTTACCTTTAATTTAAGTGCAACGACCCATTTTTAGGCTCCACCCTGCCAGGGTAATAATCATGGATTATAGGTTATTCTTACAAGCTTGAAATCATAGCCTCAGATGATAGAATTTAATTTGTTAAAGAAAGAAAAAAAAACTCAGTTATCTTATGAATACCAGTCTTTATTTCTCAACGAATTCTTCTGACAAAAATCGACAAGACAATTCTGATGAGTGTACACAACATGGGATGGGATTGGTGAAAGTGTTATTGAAAATTTTAAATATAAAATAAGAAAAACTATATCTAGCTCTGCTTATTTTACTCCTAGGAGGAAGAGGAAGCTCTCAATGAAGTTGGATATGATGATATTGGTGGATGTAGAAAACAGCTGGCACAGATTAAAGAAATGGTGGAATTACCACTTAGACATCCACAGCTATTTAAGGCTATTGGTGTGAAGGTAAGGCATGGCTGTAATAAAGGTTATAAAACAAGCTTGAGTATGCACCAGTGTTGCAAATTGAAAGAAGCTGCAGAGTGCAATGAAAAAAAATGTTTGAAAAGGTCATATAAAGCATGAGGGATAGAGGAGAAATGGTATTTCTCTTGCAATTGTCAAAATGTGTGTTATCTTTAAGAGAATTTTGGTGAGATAAGATTTTCTGTAGTATATCACTACTTAACTGTTAACTAATATATGAATACGGCGTTTTTTCTCAGACTTTTGGGAACAGGTCCTAAACCAGGCAAAAGGAAAAAATGTGTCATTTTCACAAAAATTGGTGAAAATTTTATTAAAGTGGTTTTGGACAAAAGCTTAGTAATGTGTTCAATTTACTGCCAGAACAAAATTTTCCTTGCCTATTAAGACATTGAACTTATGATTAAACTGAGAAACAACATGTTTGATTCTTAATTTTCACTTAAAGAGTTTGGAAGTGTCCTCAACCTTGATAAATTCAGAATTTTTTTTCATGATTTTGCAAAAAAAAAAAATGTCACTTTTTGGCATTTGGACCTGGTCCTTGTTAGGGTACTAGTCAAAGAAGGGGAAAAACCCTGGAATACCCCAATAATAGTAAAAAAAACAAAAGTTGAATGTTATGTTTCTAGTTTAATAGATCTATATTTGCTTGTAAGCATATCCTAATATGACAAAATTAAAATACTAATCCTTGACACACCTATTTCAGCCTCCAAGAGGTATCTTGTTGTATGGACCTCCTGGTACTGGTAAAACTCTTATTGCTAGAGCTGTAGCTAATGAAACTGGAGCATTCTTCTTCCTTATAAACGGTAAGTCACTCATCAATGGCTCAGCCAAAAACAGTTGTAACTGCCTATTAACATATAGGCAGTTACGACTGCTTTGTACTGAGCAATCATCATGTTTACTGTGTGTGTATTTCCATTTATTTATTGTCGCTACCGTAGCACATGCCCATATGAGCAACGCTCCCAGAAGACGGTTAGTTGTTACGAGGGATAGTGCAGGGATACATGACGAAACTACTGCTGAGATCCGCCATGGTTCTTTAACGTGCTCGGTGTAAAGCACCGTCTCACGGGGCTTCGGTTTAACGTCTCATCTGAAAGACAATTGGTTTTGTTAATTAGCCCGGGAATCGAACCCACGCCGTCGAACTTCAATGGTTTTGAAGTCCGGTGCTCTACCAATTGAGCTAATCGGGCTGGTTAACTCAGGTATGAACCTCTTTTTATGCCCCACATGGATGGATCAAGGGCATATTGTTTTACTGGCATCTAGCCGCCGTCATAGCGCAGTTGGTAGCGCGTCGGACTGTCAATCTGGAGTTCGCGGGTTCGATCCCCGACGGCGGCACTCATTCTTTCCGACTATTTGTCTCTCACCAATGGGTCGATAATCGTAGACCTATGTGAGATAGCGGCTGGAGGCTAGGAAAGAATGTGGTGGTTGTACTGGTGAGAGAAATACCAGGAATCCATTGTTAGGTGCTCCAGCCTCCGCGATATAACTGAAATAATGTTGAAAGCGGCGTAAAACTCCATTCAATCAATTTACTGGCATCTGTCCGTCTTTCTGTCAGGGAAAACTTAACCTGCAACTAAACATTTCCTGTTACTTCAACACTAAAGTGTGACAACGCTTATGTTTGACATGAAGGTTTGTCTAACAAAATCCATCAATCAATGCCACAATCAAGGTCAAACAAAAACTTAGCTGTTTCAGGTGCATAAGTATTTTCTGAACATATTTAGTTTCTTCTGTAATTACTTGAACAAGACAGTCAGATTATTAAATGTATTATTTTACCTCTAGGATTATGAAATGCTACACAAATAGTGTCAAGAATTCAGTAAGCTG
Organism: Fragum whitleyi; assembly: GCA_948146395.1. NCBI lineage: Eukaryota > Metazoa > Mollusca > Bivalvia > Cardiida > Cardiidae > Fragum > Fragum whitleyi. The sequence goes on along the minus strand of OX411548.1, from coordinate 28,934,023 downwards.
TGCCATTGTTTATGGTTTGAAGGTCACAATTGAACTTACTTTTAAAATTTCATTCTGTAAGAGCTCTTCCTCATTGTTAGATGCTGGGATGTTGGACCTCTCTAATACACTTTGTCACACTTGTTCTTATTAACAATAAAGTGATAAAGAGAGTGTTTTCAATTTCATTGAGGTTTGATACTCAAAACCTAATTACACTGTATGAATACGAAAAGCAGATTCATACATGAGTGTTATAAGGTTTTTAGTATCACACCTCCATGGATTTAAAAAATGCTCTCTTCATATCTTATAATTTATTACTATGAAGCAAAATGGAAGAATTTTTCGATGATTAGACATATTTCTTATGGGACTGCTTTGCGCACAAGCTTAAAAATTAGCTGCGTAGCTGCGTACTAACATTGTTTTCTTTGAGGAATAAAACCAATTTTTCAGCCTATCAGAAGGCACGAAAATTGATGGAAACCAATTAATTAATATTAAACTATATATGCTTATAATTGTAATTGCCTTGTAGGTCCTGAAATCATGAGTAAACTTGCTGGAGAATCAGAGAGTAATCTTAGAAAAGCATTTGAAGAAGCAGAGAAAAACTCACCAGCAATTATATTTATTGATGAGTTAGATGCTATTGCCCCCAAAAGAGAAAAGGTACATAATTTGTTTACATTTGTAAAAAACCTGCAACATTAGTAAAGCACCATTTATCCATTATAGCTTAAATCATTGGATGTTTAAAGTTTGATTCCCAGCTGAAGCACATATCCCTTCAGAAATTTGTCTCCCGTCTACGGGTGGTTAAATTTAAACTGAAGTGGGATAGCAGCTAGGCTGTTGAAGAATGTAATGCTAGTACTGGTGCGAGAAATGCCAGAAATTCATTGTTAGGTGCTCAAGCTACTGCAATATAACAGAAAAAAGGGTAAAAGCAGTGTTAAACTCCATTCAAACAAACAAACATTTATCAATTACAATTACTTAACTTGTAGGAAATAGGTATTGCTAGTTGATGCCAACCTTGTTTTAAATAGCATAGGTTTTTCAAGATTGTTTAATGTTAAGATTTGCTTATTTTTTCATCAGCTTTTGATGTGCATTCATGGCATTCTAGAACATTTTACTATAGCCTAGTATTTGACACCACTCTGTTAAAATACTGTGCATAGAAAAAAGACAACTTTCATTCAATTTGCCTGTTGTTCAAATTTGATTGATTTGTTGGTGTGAAATATTCACATGAATGTTTTGGTATAAATTCAATGGAGTTCATTTTGAATTATTTTGTAATGTGTACAGTTTTGTGATAAATGTATTGATTGTTTGAGTTTTCTAAGATATATGTAGTATAGAATGTTATAAAATGCTTTCTTGCAGACTCATGGTGAGGTTGAAAGAAGAATTGTGTCCCAACTTCTCACATTGATGGATGGTCTAAAACAGAGATCTCATGTCATTGTGATGGCAGCCACAAACAGACCTAACAGTATAGATGCTGCTCTTAGAAGATTTGGTAAGTGGTCCATCAATCTTGATTTGTTCACAGAGCTTGTTAACTATAAAAATTAGCTCAACATTGTATGACATGGTACATCTTATTACAGCACATGGATACAAAGCCATTAACCCTTTTATCATTCATAGCATATTCCTGCTGTATCAAAAACCTTTTGTGAAATTATAGACTAGGATCAGCCTGCACAGATATGCTGTCTGATCTTTGCCTACACTGCCTTCTTTCTACTTCATTATTGCTGGGAAAACTTCAGGCAGATTGGCAAAATGTCCAAAATTATCCATTTGTTGGATACAAAAAATAAATTCAATAGGATGAGGGTTAACAGAGAAAACTTTTGTAAACAAAAATCATTGGGAAAATGATGGCATCTAACATGTAATTCTTTTCAGACACTTTTATCAAACTAAATAAAACATAGATTCTACCCTATTGGATATCTTGCTCTTCACCAACTTGCTTTCTGTCTTTTTTTTTGTCATTTTTAGCTCGACTATTCGAAGAATAGGGGGGCTATTCCAGTCACCCGGGCGTCTGCGTCAGTGTCGGCGTAATGCTTTGGTTAAGTTTTACGTGCAAGAGTTTAAAATCTCTGTTTCTATTAAAGCTATTGCTTTGAAACTTTGCACATGCTTCTGTGACCATAACATCAGCATCTAGACAAAGATTCATTACTCTGATATTGAATTTAGTGGAATTTTAACATTTTTCGGACTTAGAAATCTTGGTTAAGTTTTTACGTGCAAATGTTGTTTATCTGTAATATTTCTATTTCTACAAAAGCAATTGCTTTGAAACTTTACACATGCTTCTATTACCATGATATCAGACTCTTGACAAAGATTTATTACACTGATATTGAATTTAGTGGAATTTTAACCTTTTTCAGACTCAGAAATTCTTGGTTAAGTTTTTACGTGCAAATGTTGTACATCAGTTATATCTCTAATTCCAGTAATGCTATTGCTTTGAAACTTTGCACATGCTTCAATGATCATAACAACAGCCTCTTGATAAAGATTCAATTCTCTGGTAAAGAATTTAGTGGATTTTTAACCCTTTTTGGACTTAGAAATTCTCTGTTAAGTTTTTACGTGCAAATATAGTATTTCTGTAATATCTCTATTTCTACTATAGCTGTTGCTTGGAAACTTTACACATGCTTCTTTGACCATAATATTAGCCCACAGAAAAAGATTTTAACCCTTTTCGGCCTTAAAAATCTTGTTTATGTTTTTATGTGCAACTGTTTTATGTTAGTTGTATCTCTGTTCCTACTAAAGCTATTGCTTTGAAACTCTGCACATGCTTCTGTGACCATAATATCAGCCTCTAGACAAATATATTTTTCTTTTGACTTTCATTTTATTGAATTTCCAATGTCCATATTGAATCAGCACTAGGAATAGTTGAGCTTCGCTGTCCTCCGAAAGCTCTTGTTTTTATACCTCTCTTATGGATAACTGTGTTAAAATGAAATTATTCATTGTGTTTAATAGTGAGAATTATTCTTTTCCATTAACGTTTTGCTTACAGGACGATTTGATAGAGAAGTAGATATTGGCATACCAGATGCTACTGGGCGTCTTGAAATTCTCAGAATTCATACAAAGAACATGAAATTATCGGATGATGTGGATCTTGAACAGGTTTGAGGTTTTTATTTGCTGATTAAAAATATCAATAAAGACTTTTGATAAGTTGTATACATTGCAACAATACACCGGTAGATATGAAAATTCCTGTGAGCTTGGAATTTTAAGATCTGTTTATCCCTTTAATACATAATTTCAAGGGAATAGCATGTAACGTCTAAAATGTAAACCAATCACATTTTTGTGTTTGAAACAGTTTTATTGAGATAAGTGAGAAATGAGTTTATGAATATGTTAAACTTAGTATATTCCTGTTTTGGCTATAAGCATTGATGTGCAGTTTCATTAGAATCATAGTTAAGGGTTTGTCATTGTCATTACTTTTATCCTATCAGCCCTTGGGTTTAAAGTTTTTTTCTGAAGAGGATATATGCATAACAAAGGTTAAAAACTATTTTGCCAAGAAGCTTAGGCTGATTCATCCTAACTCTGTATATTTCTAGGTTGCATCAGAGACCCATGGTCATGTAGGTGCAGATTTAGCTGCTCTGTGTTCAGAGGCTGCCTTACAACAGATCCGAGAGAAGATGGACCTAATAGATCTGGAAGATGAACACATTGATGCTGAAGTGTTGGACTCTCTTGCTGTCAACATGGATGACTTCAGAGTGAGTGCCAAGTCTTTGGATTTTAAGTATTGAATAAAACGTACTATAGAATAATTGACATAGTTATCTATTAAAGACTGAACATCTGAACTTTTTATGCCCCCGATAGGGAGGCATCATAAATTTGACTTGTCCGTCCGTCCGTCTGTCCGTCCGTCCGTCATTCCGTCCAAAAACTTTAACATTGGCCATAACTTCTAAATCAAAGCGGTGTCGGGGGCATTGTCATCTTACAGTGACAGCTCTTGTTTGTACAAGAGAATCATTTGTTACTTGTTAATTTTTGTTTCTTAATCTTAGCTTTGTTTGAAGGATTCTTAATATAATGTATTGAGAAATGATCACAAACTAGTTAAATAGATGACAGATTTTCAGTATAAAGCTTGTTATAATATTTTATTAACTTGAGTTTTGTGTCATATTTAAAATAAAAGCTTAGAATTAGCTATACTGTGATAAACATTTTCAGTGGGCTCTCAGTAAGAGTAACCCAAGTGCCCTAAGAGAGACAGCTGTAGAAGTACCTACAGTCACATGGGACGATGTTGGAGGTCTGGAAAATGTCAAGAGAGAGTTACAAGAACTTGTACAGGTAAGGATAGAGTCAAGTTATGATGTTTATGGCATATTCCGGCTGTAAACAAGCTTTGGTGGACAGTAATGACTTAGAATAGCCTGTACAGATGGGCAGACTTATTAACGCCTGCACTGCAAAGAGTAATACTTAATTTAAATATCCCTTGAAATAAACAACTTGTTCAAAACAAAGAATTATCAGAGTGTCATAGTTTCTCTTATGATTAATGATTTTGTGAATAGATTGGGATTATATCTTGAAAATCCAACAATAAAATCTCAATCATAAAAATTGAACAACCTAAAGATGAAAAGCAGTAACAATTTCCTGAAGTATAAGTCTTTGTGGAATTGAATGTAAGCTATATATAGATATTAAAACTTCTTTCTTTGATCTTATTTGTGTCCTAAGTGGTCTTACAATGTGAAGAATTTATTGTGGGAATAACTAATTAAAGCTATGATTTATTTTAGTATCCAGTTGAACATCCAGAGAAATTCCTGAAGTTTGGTATGACTCCATCAAAAGGTGTCTTGTTCTATGGGCCTCCAGGATGTGGTAAAACACTGCTGGCTAAAGCCATTGCTAATGAGTGCCAGGCCAACTTTATCTCGGTAAAGGGACCAGAAATGTTGACCATGTGGTTTGGTGAATCAGAGGCTAATGTCAGAGAAATATTTGATAAGGTAAATAACTTAGTACTAGCTATGTTAAAAAACATTCTATTACAGATGGTAAAAGGTGTCTAATGGCTTCAAATATATATCTTCGATTTTCTACCAAAATCTTGTAACTACAACTTAAAACAAGCTGTAGCTACAAGATTTTAGCAGAAAACCGATGATATGTAAAGATACACTTTTATGATTAAATCAACCATAAGCTAAGGTTCATTCTTTACTTACTTCACAATATTATCACATTGGATCATGATTCATTCATATGAAGTCCTTAAATCGAGGGCTCAACACAACACTGTTGTAAGGGTGTATAAGTGTAAAGGCACTTACATAAGAGTTGAAATATTTTTACTTAAAAAAGTAAACATATTTATTATTAAAACTTTGTTGAAGTTGATACTTGGTAAAGTCAAAGTCAAGTACTTCTTTCAAGTTATTAACATAACAAAGACTAAGAAATTAATATCCCAGTTGTATATTTATAGGCCAGATCAGCTGCTCCATGTGTGTTGTTCTTTGATGAATTGGATTCTATAGCCAAATCTCGTGGAGGCAATGTTGGAGATGGAGGTTAGTGAATTAGAAAATATTATCTGCTAAATAATTTCAAGAAGAATGAGATATACAGTATCTTTTATGTGAATCTCTTTGAGACAAGCTGATGTTAAGAATTTAGTCTAGAATTCAATTTTGGTTGTGATGACATCACTATAATGTCATTTAGAAAGTCATCTTGTTGTAGTTGAAGACAAGGAAACATGTTGTATTATTAATCTGTTCAAGCAATTGAAACTTTGAAAAGGCTATTTGAAGAATATTTCCCAAAGCATACTCATTAGGAAACTATAAAAGCGTCTGAGAGTGCGATTTTACAATGACTGTTAGAAGCCCTAAAGTATTCTGCAATTTACCTTGGAGAACATTTCAGTGAATCCTTATTAACTCCTTTTCATTAATGTTTTCCACAGGTGGCGCTGCTGACCGTGTTATCAACCAGCTTCTTACAGAAATGGATGGTATGAATGCCAAGAAGAATGTATTTATTATTGGTGCAACAAACAGGTAACTAAACACTACTTAAAGCAACACATCTCGCACTCCAACGAGGTTTAAATAATTCTACAGCTTGGTGAACTGGGGCTGGCTATTAAGTGTTTCACCATAAATACCCCCTGGCAACTGTTTGGCTCAATCCAAGTACTTCTAGGTTATGAGTCTTCTTACAGGGTCTGAAGGGATGCAGGTTTTGAGAGCCTTAAACCCTCAAATAACTTGAAAGGACACTCAAGTCTATCTGATGTGAGTCCCTTGGACCCTCTTGGGGTCAACTTCAAAATTAATAGAATTGAAGACTGTTTTAAACTGTCTTATATTATTTCCAGAAGTTGATACCCAAATATTATACTGCACTTATCAAACACATTCTATACCATTAACCAAGGAAAAGCTCCAAAAACTATACTTAAGGAAGAACTTGTCTATATCTAAAGCAAGGACTTACAAATATTAAGAGAGGACCCCCAAAGTTCCAATTGATGAGTCCTTAGGACCCCATTTTGTTGAATTCAGACAAAAATCCTGTCCTATTCATCTTCTTATAATGAAGTCAAGAATCAGTGTTTTTATACAGTGACATATTTATCTAAGGACATTTTTGACAGACATATTTATATGAATGCTTGTTTGCTTTGAAGGATAAAAACCTTCAATTCTGTTCCAATTGTGTTGAAATATCTCCTTTCTTGAGAAACATATGCTATGAAGGTTAAATGACCAATTGAATACTTTTGTATTACTTCATTTATTGCTTTCATAGAGGTATAAAAAGCAATTGTTAGTGTGAGGAATAATTTTTGTTTACAGACCAGACATAATAGATCCAGCCATTTTGAGACCTGGTCGTCTTGATCAATTGATCTATATTCCTTTACCAGATGAGAAATCCCGTGTTGCAATCCTTAAAGCAAATATCAGAAAGTCACCAGTTGCTCAGGTAAGAGATTATTAAACTTGTATGTTAAAGGATTATGGTGCTGTATGTATTTCTTTATTTAGAAATATGTAGAATGTGTTGAGGTTGTAAACTGCAATAATTTTTATCAGTCACAGACTCGGAGAAGTGAATAGTATTTGAAAGGTTATAGTATGATGAGATATATTTATTAAGTATACATAAAACATTAATTTACGGGCTGAATGTTACACTAGATTAAGCATTACTTGCAGATTGGGCTGCATATTTCAGATGATAGGAGTGATTTGATCCAGCATTAGAATGTTGGGACACCAAAACACATGGTCTTGGATCAGACTAAATACTTCACTTTTGCAATTTTAACCAAAATAGGTACCATGTAAACTTGGCAAAATACAAAAAATTCTTATTGAAAGGAAAGAAAATACTATCCAAAAAGGAGAAAAACTGATTTACTTGATTTTGTATTCACAGGAAGATGAAATACAGGATAAGTTGGTAATGAATAGAAAGAACAAATGAGGTGATAAGGGTCTCATTCACATAGTAGAGAAAATTTTACAATTCAATTATTTCAAAGCAAATAAATATTCTATTTGTTCCCAGGATGTTGATTTAGACTACCTAGCAAAGGTGACCCATGGTTTCTCTGGGGCTGATTTAACAGAGATCTGTCAGAGGGCATGTAAACTGGCCATCAGGCTATCAATAGAGGCAGAGATCAGACAGGAGAGACTCAGACAAGATAATCCAGATGCAGATATGGTATATATATCAGTTATTTTCTGAGAAAATTTCAAAAGAATATTGTAACTACTTTCTGTTATAAGCTGAAAGTCTTACTACTTTCATGAAACTACTATGGTCTCAATTATAAGCTACACAAGTTTTGGCAATTACATAGTACAATGCGAATCTGTTTAATTAAGTATCTTGTGAGAAAAGATTTTCATTAGAACAGGTGTCAAAAGTGATTTGTAAAATTATAAACACTCAAAATGAAACTATCCTAGGACATTTACACAGAAGAAGGGCACAAAAGAAAACCTGATAATTTTCATAACTTGAACAAAAGTGGATGATCATAACATCATAACCACAGCTTATTAAGAACTTTAGTATAAAAGAATATTGTTGATTGATGGCCATAACATTGCAACTAGTATTTGAGCCTGTGCGTGACATTTCCAACAATTTGAAATGTTTGTGAGGTGCAAACACTGAGCAGCGTAGACAGTCCCATACTGTAAATATAAAGTTACCTGATGGTCTTCAGATACTTTGAGACCTTTTCTACCTACTAAACGCAGAGTGAAGACTCTGGTCTGACTGTGCCGATGCACAGGCTGGCCAAAGTCTCTGCTTTGCGCCCATTTGAAACTGTTGGAAATCTCATGCAAAGGCTCATTTATAATTATATGATAACACAGAGACATTAACTATTTTCCTTGATAAATGGTAGAAGCAAGTGGTAATTTATTGATCTGAGACCAATCTCACAAATAATTGATTGTGCCCTAGTCAGACTGGGTACATTAGGGTTGAAACTTTTTGCACTTAGCTATATTTCTGAATCTAGACTTATTCTACTGTACTCAGACATGGCGAAGGAACCAGAAAAACTGTCAGACAGTCGGTCTGATAGTCCTTGATAAACTGTCAGACTGAAGCCAGACCTGTCAGACTGAACATTTTCGGGGCATATAAAATCATCATTGTTTTCTTTCCTCTTTAGTGAGAAAATATATAAAATTAGTAGCAGTAACATTATATAGGCCTTACTAGGTTGTAAAATTCCTCTCAGTCTGCAGTCTTCTCAGTGCTTTGATTTTAAAGCCGAGATTAACAGAATTAATTAAAAGAAAATGTCTTTTTAATTCAGAAAATTACAGTCAGATGTGGTTTTCATTAAAAATAAGAATAGAAATAATTTGATAGGTCTAACATTTTTGGGTACAAATAAGCAGAAAATTATTTTAGTCTGTGAGCTTTTAAAACCGGAAAAATACCAAAAATCCAGGTAAAGTAGGATGAGCTACCAACAATTCTTTTTAAATTGGATCCTAAAATTATGTCTGATTCCTCTTAATATATATAATTTGTAAAAGAGAATTTGCATTTTCTATTGGTGCCTAAAGTCGTAGAGAAAGTGTTTATTGAAGGATTCTAGACCTATGTAATTTGTAAAGTTTAGGATTAATGTTTGTTTTCTTGAGAAAGTTGACCAGTATAGGGTTTGCATAAGTGAAAGCATGGATTAAATGTTAAAACAGCCTTTTTTCCTAGAAAATAGTGTCAGACATTTGGACTGACAATCTGGTAAAATTTACCGGACCAAGGGGATTTTTGTCAGACAGTCCTTTGCCATGACTGTGTACTTTATAAGAATTTTTAAAGGCATTACTGGTCACATATATTTAAGATAAGATATGCCAACTAGTACTACAGATAAATTGTTTTGTTTATACAGGAGACAGAAGACTATGATCCAGTTCCAGAAATAACACGAGCTCATTTTGAGGAGGCAATGAAGTTTGCCCGTAGATCTGTCAGTGATAATGATATCAGGAAATATGAAATGTTTGCGCAAACCTTACAACAGAGTAGAGGATTTGGAGGCAACTTTAGGTAGGAACATGTTACACTCATCATTTTATGGTTTCACTTTTCAGAAAATTAGACATTTATCAGATGACAAATGAAATATAAGAGTTGTCCAAATTTAAGGAAGTTGCAGACGGGATTTTATAGTTCTTGAAAAAAATTTAAATCTGTCTTTTTGGGAGGAAAGTATTGGTGAAAAAACGAAGAAATTTCTTGTTAGAAGCAGTTTCTTCACTTTCCAAAATTATTAATGTTTTATAAAAAGTTCTTCTTCAGAGGCTTCAAAAATTTCTAAAAAGTTCTTCTTCAGAGGCTTCAAAAATTTGGAATGGGTTTGTGAGAAAATGTGACCTATGATTCAAAGAGGGACCATCTGGGAATACTGTAAAATGATTATTTGAAAAAGAGATTGGGTACAACATAGGTCAACCGGAGGTCGCATTTCAAAACTTCTTTCACTAGAATCTAGAATAATCCCTGCAGAATAATTTTGAGATTTTCTTTTTTTGAAATCAATGAACATTCATAGACAAATTACATTGACTTGCACATTGGTGCATTAACACACATATGTAGAACTCTTTTGCGACAACTAAGGTTCACTAACTACCATAGGCAAAACAAATACATCTTCTTTTAAAATGTTGTCAAAAGGGTAGAACCAGAATATGAATGAAGATACTTTCATTACAGCTTTTGAAGCGACTTTGAACTTTTTATAAGTTTTCTCCATATTTTATTTAAGAAAATTTCAAATTCAAATTTCTCCCAACATTACTCACAGATTGAGGAAAAGAGCAAAAATCTTCTCTGAAACCAGAAGGCAGACAACTTTACTATTTTGTATGTAGCATCATTTCGTGCACCTCTACCAAGTTTGTTCATATCAAGATCCTATGGTCATATTTTGGTTCCATCATGGTGCATCCCTTTTCACATAGAAACAAAGAGAGAAAATCTGTAAAAATCTTCTTCTCTGAAACCAGGCAGCAGAAAGCTTTCATATGTTGTATGTAACATCATCTAATACACCTCATTAACTGATTGAGTATTTTGGTGCAATGTGTACCAAACCCAGTAATTCATTACACAATAGTTTTAGAGACTTCAGAGTGTTGTTTTCAGTCTAAGTAAGCTTTGTTTATTGACAGTCTGGAGATGTTAAAAGCCAGTGGAGAGATACAGGCCCTCTTGTGTTGAATTAAGGATATGCCATTGACATTGTTTTGTATGTTTCTGCAATATTGACATTTCTGTGCATAATCAGATCTCAACAAAGGCTATGATGTAATATGAGTCCTTTACTGTGCGAACATATGGTTGTATGTTCGGAAGTTTTCTTTATTAAATTTGATTCATTAATTTGCTGCTCTACTTGGTCTGTACAGTACTTCTCTTTACAAACCTTAATGTCATATTGGAGCTCAAGTGGTCTGGCATTTTAAAATGAAAATTTATCAGTTTCTCATGTTAAGTCCCTTGGATCTTCGCTCATTGTTTCACTCAAATGCATGTCTGTCTCCAACATTTTTATACGCCGCCGGCAGGGGTTGAAAATTCCACTCGCCCGCTCGCATTTGCGAGTAGAAATTGCCGGAGGGCGAGTAGAATTTTGGGTGAGCTAGTCCGACGGGGCGAGTACAAATCTAGGCTTTCAATCATGCAAGGAAAAGCTGATCTTTAAACAAATGACCATTGCAATGTAACATCGTAGTCGCAGTTAATATTTCCCAATTTCAAACGGCTTCTAAATTGCAGATTGTCTTCAAAAAAATAAATGTTCCGACGATGAGAGTCGTAAACTGGACGAGCCGAAATAAATTCAGTTACCCTTCTAAAGACTACCCGTTATATTTTCATATCCACTATTTATGCGACTATTTAATGAGACTATCGTGTAAAGACGAGAGAAAATTGTGTTGCTGTGAAAACACAGATGACCTCGCCCAGTACAGGTGTTCGGCGGTCCTTTTGAAGTCGGGCCATTCCCGAGAAATTTATACAGTGACGTCATATTAAAGATTGGTTTCAAAATAAATCTTATGATATTCTCACATCTTTACCACTTGGATATTTTGATAAGGATTATATTTTTTATTTGAAGTAAGTAATTTTCGTTAGTAAATTGTTTCGAAGCAGCGATTTTTATGCACGCATAATTAATCTAATTTCGGTAATGTAACGTTACACTTGCTGCGTTCAATCATATCTGCACCCTTTCAAAAGCCTTCAAATTCTTTGAGAAAGATGTTAGGGGTGGTTTTAGAGATTTTCTTATAGTAAAAAATTATAAAACAACAAAAAACAAAATAAAAACACACACACTAAAAAGGGGAGCGGGTCGCATTTCAACGATCACCAATTATAATTTCAAAAAGCCGAGCGGGATGACATTGGTTGTTTAAAAGCGCAGCTAACACTCGGACAACGAAAGAAAAATATATCTATAGCAAAGAAGTTACTTCCAAGAAGTTATTCCAGGTCATAACTTGTTTATTTGTATTTTAATAATTTTTTTGTCCGCATTTAATCTCCCAATTGTTTCTAATATTCAATAAAATATGGTACTGGTTCAAAAAATTGTTTCTATTATTCGTGAGATTCAATGATAAGAGTGCCGATTATCCATCGGATTTTTCATATGAACAAACCTTTCCACGCACACTGGGTGGAAAGTTCTGATTTCATTCAAGTACTGTCACAATGAGTTAAATTTATACCGGGATCATGAAAATTTCAACCAATTCAAATGACTTGTGTTCTTGTTATAAGAATAACCTACATTTTATTAATTTTGAAGGGCGAGCTCATTTGGTTTAAGGGCGAGTTGAAATTTATGGTTACTAGTCCTACAGGACTAGTTGGGTTTTTAAGATTTTTCAACCCCTGGCCGCCGGAGGCGGACGTATATTTGCGTCATCTTCTCCGTCTGTCTGTCCATCCATCCGCCCGTCCGTCCATCCGTCCGTCCACTTTTCTTGTCAACGCAACTCCTCCTAAGTTTCTGGCTGGATCTTCTTGAAACTTGGTCAATATTATCACCTCAATTGGTAGATGTGCATGAAGGAAGGATTTCATGGTTCGTTGAGTTTTGCCTGAGTTATGCCCCTTGATAACTTAGTCTCTGAGTCCACTTTTCTTGTCAACACAACTCCTCCTAGTTTTCTGGCTGGATCTTCTTGAAACTTGGTCAATATTATCACCTCAATTGGTGGATGTGCATGACGGAAGGATTTTATGGAACGTTGATTTTTGCCTGAGTTATGCCCCTTAATAACTTAGTCTCTGGGTCCACTTTTCTTGTCAACGCAACTCCTAAGTTTCTGGCTGGATCTTCTTGAAACTTAATCAATGTTATCACCTCAATTGGTAGATGTGCATGAAGGAAGGATTTTATGGTTCTTTGATTTTTTCCTGAGTTATGCCCCTTAAAAACTTAGTCTCTGGGGCTTATTGCCTCAGTTATGCCCCCTAAAAATTTAGTCTCTGGGGCTTATTGAAATTGCAGCCTTGTGAATGCAACTCTTCCTAAGTTTCTGGCTGGATCTAAATGAAACTTGGTGGATGTTATAACCAAAATTGGTAGATGAGCATGAAGTAAGGATTTTATGGTTCATTAATTTTACCCTAAATTATGCCCCCTTAAAACTTAGTATCTAGGGCTTATTGAAATTGCAGCCTTTTGAACACAACTCCTCCTTACTTTTTGTCTTTATTTAAATGAAACTTGGTCAATGTCATCACCATAATTTGTATATGTACATGGATCAAGGATTTTATGGCTCATTTATTTCCCTGAATTATGCCCCCTTAAAACTTAGTGCCTGGGGCTTATTGAAATTGCAGCCTTGTGAAGGCAATTCCTCCTAACTTTTTGTCTTGATTTAAATGAAACTTGGTCATTTTCAATTTGGTTCTGTCAAAATAAGTAGTGTCTACAATTATTTCTGTGAAACAGCAGCAAAGTGGCGGCGTATTTTGTGACGATGGCACTCTTGTTGTGTTTGACACTGCCAATGACTAGATGAATTTGTTCAATACATTTGGAACCTGACTTTAAATGCAGGAGGGTATTTAGTTTTAATTCTATAGTACATATTTACCGTTTCACAATGTGTAGGGAGTTTGACTACTATTCAAAGATCACTGATTCCCCTGCAGGAAGAATATCTTACCCATTATCCTGCTGAATTTAAATTTTGTTGGAAAGAAGTATGGCTCAAGATTTCCCAAAATAAGTGGGATGTGTAGGCTTAGATCAGAATGCATGTCTGTGCAGGCTGGTCTAAGTCTATACTGTCTGCCAAAGCTCTTTTGGTAGAGCAGAGATATGCCACAAAGAGCAGAAGGGGTAATAGATTGATAGATTTTCATTTATATCTCATTTCATTTATAACACATCCTTCATTTATGGACAGATTTCTATGAAACTTTCACAGAATATTTCTTACCATCTAACATGCATCAGCATTTTGTCATGGTTAAAGCCTTATCATGGAAGAAAGGGACTAAATATAAAATCTCTGGTTAACACAACTCTTACATTTATGGTTAGATTTGCATCAAACTTTTACAGAATATTTCTTGTGATATGGTCATGCATTAATTGTTGCAGTTTTGTAATAAAATGCTGTGTCACAGGAAAAAAGAGGCCTTTATGTTAAATTTCTTATAATTCAATTTCTACTACATTTATGGATTATTCACCATGCAACTTGCATAGAATGTCCCTCAATATGGAACCAATGGTTGATATGGATGATTTTTTCAAGGGATATTCTTCATTATGTAAACATAAGCATATTTTCTCGATTCATTTATATAATGAAGCACATTTTAATGATATCCCTTTTGGCTGTGTTTGTTGTGTCAATAGCACTTTGATGCTTTTTCTGCTGCTGTCTGGTAGCGCGTCGGACTGTCAATCTAGAGGTCACAGGTTCGATCCCCGACAGCGGCACTCATTCTTTCCGACTATTTGTCTCTCACCAATGGGTTGATAATCGTAGACCTATGTGAGATAGCAGCTGGAGGCTAGGAAAGGATGTCGTGGTTGTACTGGTGAGAGAAACACCAGGAAACCATTGTTAGGTGCTCCAGCGGCTGTGATATAACTGAAAAAATGTTGAAAGAGGCATTAAACTCCATTAAATCAATCAATCAATCTGCTGCTGTCATAGCGTACTTGGTATAGCATTGAACTGTCATTCTAGAGGTTCCGAGTTTGGTCCCTGACAGCAGCATTCATCTTTTCCGACTATTTGTCTGTCACCAATGCGTTGAGAAACGTAGACCTTTTTGAAATAGTAGCTAGAGGCCAGGAAAGGATGTAATGGCTGTACTGGTGAGAGATATACCAAGAATCTATTTTTAGGTGCTCCAGCCACTGCGATGTAACTGAAAAGTTTTAAAGTGTCGTTAAACTCCATTCAAACAAAATGTTGTTGCTTTTCCAGTTAAAAATTGCTTGCATAGATCTACTAGTAATTATGAAAGAAAACCATTTCATAAATGGTGCAAAACTATTGTGGAAAAGAAGAAATTGCTTGTAACAAGCAATTTCTTCTATTTCAAAAAAAGGTTCTCCCCAACAAGGAAATTCAGATTCTGTACATTTAACTTGGACTCCTTGATTTCATAAGATTAGGGTCCACTGAACTCCAAACAGTTAGTGTCAAACCCTGATAAAAGATGATGTGTTAGTACTGGTATTAGAAATGCCAAGAATCCATGGCTTCACTCCAGCCACCACAGAATTACTAAAATACTTTAAAAGTAGAGTTAAACCTGATTCAATTAATTATTTTATCAGTAATACACTGGAAAAGGGGTCTTTTAGGATTTTGCTTGATATGCTCTTGTTCACATTCCCTAAAACACTTCATCCTTAAAGTAATCTTTCAAAAATATCAGGCTAAAAACTATAGGGCCCTTTCTATGAAACTGGGCATGGATGTTCCTCGGGTGACCCTTTACTTAAATTGTTTAAGAAATTTTGATTGACCCCCAAATATCGGTGTGGCAGGGCAAAAATCTTTCATTATTAAAGCCAGTGGAGCAATACAGGCCCTCTTGGGCCTCTTTTTTTATCATCAAGCACTGAACAGCCAAGCAAAAGGCCCCTCAGGAGGTATCCTTATTTTACAATTATCATGTTGTCTATGCTTGGTTCACCTTATAAGGTATAGGTCCCTTCCTTACCACTTACAAGGATAACATCTTAAAAATCATAATTCATGAAATGGCGAGTCTATGACTTTGTGGATGAGTGGATGGGTGTGTCCCATTCTTTTCCTGAGCATACACTTCATTTATTGAGATGATGCATGGCAGAATTTTATACTTAATTACTACTGTAAAAAAATCAGCTTTAATGTTTGACTTGCTCAAAAATTCTTGTTCACAAGTTAAATAAGATAAAACTGTTTCATTTCCTTAACTTTCTCAGTAGACTTTTCCTTAGAAATTATCCTTTTAAAATTTGGGTGGAGCAATAAGAAAACTCAGGGTGGGCCTTAGTGTCTTTATAGCAATTATATCATTGAAATATTCATTATGTGTAAAACTATCTTGGGAAATTCTCGTAACGGAAGAGCCAATTACAGAGAATCTCAGACAGCACAGATTGCTTCTTCAAACAAAAATTTAGAACCATGAAGTAAACATTATTCTATTTTTTTATGCCCTCGAATTAAAAGATCGGGTCATATTGTTTCACTGTTGTCTGTCTGTCTGTTTGTCTGTCTAACTGTCTACAAAACTTAACCAAAAAACTTAACAATGCCTATAAATTCAAGCCTATTCAAGATACAAGGCTCATATTTGGCATGATTATAGATCTCAATGATCGGCATCTGCTGGTACCAAAGTCAAGGACAAGTGACAATGTCAAGGTCATCTGTCAAGGTCAACTTTCTTAAAAACACATCCAAAAACCTTTCATTGTTTAGTTTGTTAAAGCATATTATAGATACCCTTTCTCATGATTGATATGATAAAAGATCTCAGTGATGTACATCTATTGGTATCAAGGTCAAGGTCATGCTAAAAGGTCAAGGTCATCTGTCAAGTTCAATATTTTTAAGAAATGCTGTTACGGGGGTATTTGTGTTTCACATACACATCTTTTCTTTTTTAATGATTATCAGAATAATAATATTCAGCTCAGTATTATCACCCACTCAAAGTATTCAGTTATCTTTTCTGAAAAAGTTGTTGAGAAAAGGGATGTTTGGCAATACTTTTAAGAAATTTAGCCTTTCTATTGTTTAAAAACTCATAAAAGTCAAGTTAGATTGTTGATTTGAATAAGATATTGTAAATGAGGTGACATGATGAATGTTTATAAGTGCTACTTTTCTGTAATGTGTATGTACTTCTACTGATCATGAAAATGTTTTTGACGGGTGATGAATTGAAGCTTGTAATTGATTTTACGACATTCTGTTAATGTCACCAGGATCAAGTGATTCATTACTATGCTTTTGGAAAAGTCTTATCATTATCACCTAAATTAAGTAAAAAGAAGAAGACAATTGAAAAGAAAGTCTAAAAAAAATTTGGCCTTTACGTGAAAAGGGCCTATCTAGGTAGTGCGTAAAGTGTCAACCCCTGTCAGACTGCTTCCCAGATGGTCCCTTTTTTGAGTGATGGGTCATTTTTGTTTTGTCCTATCAGCTTTAATGCTTGTCATGCTGAATCCAGATTATTGGTATCGACAAAGATTAGTGTTCATTTAATTCAGTGCAGTCTGTTTCTTTTTCTTTGCACAACATGTTTTCATTATATATATGAAATAAGCTGTAAAAAGATTCAATATGCCACAATAAGTTTTTGCAGTACATTCAGTTCTTAGATATGATCGCAACTCTGAGAATTGATTTATTTTTACATGAGGAGGTGTAAATCTGTCTAAAGGGGCTGGTATTTTCTGGAAGCAAAATATTTTTAAACCTTGTCCATCCAAAACAAAGGGCTAGCTGACTTCAAGATATACACTTAAATAAGGCTTTTAAAGAGTTTATATTGTTGCTCAAAGATGCATTTTAACAAAAAACATTGGGCATAGACTAGCTGGACTTAAAAAGTATTGTGATAAGTTAGATAAACGATGAAAGATTACATAACTTCTGTAAGTTAGCTTGTTTGTTTCAGCATCATTAATCTCCCGTTATAAATTTGATGTATTAATGAATGACAGTTAGTGTTTGTGTTAGTGGGAGGTCTACAGCTGTGAGGCATAATTGTCATGGTCTCCTCTCTTACACTCATATATGTCCTCACTCTCTACAGATAAGGTAGAGCAAAGTTACACAGCCTAGAAGATAATGTGATGTAGAAAAAGCTTTGACTCTTTTCATGCTGAAATTAAATTTTTCTCTCACCAATTACCAATTTTTGACATTTCGAGCAATTCTTAACCTCTTAAACTGAAAAGATACTAAGCTTGTCACTAGGCTTGCTTAATTACTTTTTATACCCCAGCAATAATAGATTGGTTGAATATTGTTTTACTGATGTCCATCTGGCATTTTTAACATCTAACTATCTGTCTGTGAAAAATTAGCCCATGAACTAATCATTTTCCTCTAACTTTGACCCTATTTCAGTTGTTATGCTCATTATGTGGTATGATGGTGCCCCTCATCAAACAAAAAAACAACAACCATGAATGTCAAGATTGTCTTACAAAGTCAAGGTCATTTTTGAAGGTCAAACTTCTGAAAAATTGCTGTCTGGGGTCATTTGTGTTACACAACACACATTTTGTTAGTTCTAGACTAGAATAAGATCGGCTCATTGCATAATCTTATGGCAGATCCTACATGTGGGAATGTATTTGTTTTGGAGATAAGATACCATGTCATTTGAAAAGGCCAGTTGAAGACTGTCCCATGTCATACAAGAAATAATTATTAGAAAGGATTTATGCTACTTCTTTCAATGCTTGCACTCTCTTTATTAATCCTTAATGGTATACTGTTAGAGTTGTGAAATAAGCATCACAAGGAAAAGGTGTTATGGAGCCATATTTATCTTTTCATCTGCACAAGCTTGAGTTTAATACAAATGTTGCTATTTTGTTGTATACTGTACAAGTAAAAGTCAAACAAGAATGCAAGTTGCATCTCTACAATGTGATGGATTATGCCACAAACTTTATTGTTCCCATCACCTGCATTCTTTTGTGAAAGTGAACAAATATCTACTTGTTTTGTTTTCTCTTTTATTTGAGTAAAAACTGTTGATTTAATAGGATAATTTTATCTGTATGTAACTCAATTTTGATAAATCCTGATA